>WFKR01000007.1:45613751-46813751 GCA_025331145.1 Rosa persica | reverse complement strand
GTACTCCGAGAGTCACGAACCTTCCGTTCCTCGGGTAACTAGAGTCCTAAGTTCCGACATTTCAATAGTTAATATCTCATTCAACTAAGATTGGAATCTCGACGATTAACAAATCGTACAACCAACTTTTCCTGGTTTGACCAGGATTGACCAATTTTGACTATTGTTTGACCAATCGAGACAGGTTCGATAATTAACCCAAATTACCGAACATTTTATTTATTTTACCTGAAATTACAATATCGATCAAAAATATATTAAGTGCACACTAAGGCCACCCAACATATTTATTTCTTTTCTTTACTTACTATCATTTTTAAAATATGCAAAAGAAATGGAGGAAATTATCTCAAATCCCCCAATTTCGTTAACGATCTCAATTCATTCAACACTCAACTTTACTTCTATTTCAATTTCGTTGTATATTAATCCGATAGAATTCACAATACTAAAACTTCACAGCCAATTCACCGAGACCATTCCATAGTAATTCACAATACTAAAACTTCACAACCAATTCATAACTTCTGTACTTTCACTTCTTAATTAACCATAGCCACAATTCCATCCTAACAACACAATACAATCAACTCATACTCTACCAGTCATCCATTTTATAGAGAAACATCATGTATCCACTCGATATCCCAATTGAAGCATAAATCCAAACACCAAGACTGAGACAACTTTAACAATTATCAAACTCATAACCAGTCAATTTCAATTTCAACCACATTACAACAATTCATCCAATCTGTCAAGAGTACCAAAAGTGCAAAACTTCTATTTTACCTTCTGGAGTAGAAATTGCAGGTGGAGATTCCAAGCCTATTATCCAACTCGACAACAACCTGCTAAGAATTCGAGGAAGAACTCGATAATGAACCGGTATCCAAGCTTCGACGTCCACAACCCAGAAACCTTCAGAGCTTAACTCCCACTTGAGGTTAGTCCTTGTTTAAAGAAGCAATCGAACCAGAAACCAAGCCTAGATGCGTCGGAAAAGACGCCGGTGTCGAAGAATTGCGACGGAGCTGAAACTACCCAAAACGCAAATCGTCAGAACTTAATCTAATTCGAAAACTAAGTACACAAACGTGTAGAACATGGCGAGAAGAGCGATTTTCATACCACATACAGTCCAATCGGTCGCCGGAATTTGCAGAAACTCGCCGGAGCAGTCGGACCTTCTCACCGTCAATTCTTCTTCCTCGTCGGATGCATGGACGATCTGAGGCCACAGGCGTGACGACGACCACTAGAGGAAGAGATTGGTGGTCTTGCATCATCGATCGGTGGTCGGATGCCGGAGTTGTGGCCGGGTTGCCTTGCGGGTTGTCGGTTTTTCTCTCTCTCTCTCTCTCTCTCTCGGGCCGAGAGAGCTCGAGCTTGCTGGTTCCTCTAGAGCAATCTAGAGCCTTCATCTGATCAAGGGGTATAAATACCCTAAACATCATTTTATTTCAAGGGGTAGGATGAAGCGGTGCTTGATCGACGGTCCAGATACCACCGTAGAATTTTCTTTTCTTGTTCCATAATTATTTCAATGTTTCCCAACTTCCGAAATTCGTAAAAATTAGTTCCGGTATCCGAAAAAATCTCTGAAAATTCCCACTAACTTGTCGGGTTGTGCACTTTATTATCCAACTTCTTAAATTGAGGATTTCACTTTACGAAATTTTCTGAAAATATTCTCGAGCACTTTGATGATTACCGAGATCGTTAAGTAGTTTATGGAACGATCTCAATTTAGCTCGTTAAACTTTTTCGGGGCTCACACTAAAGCGGGATAATATATTCTAACTATTTTTCTTTTTCTTTTTTAAATATAAATGTCTCTTTTGATAATTTAGCATACCTATAGAATCTGATATTGGGTGTGTGAAAAAAGTGATGTTTATATAGTATTTTGCAATGTGTAAATAAAACTTCTCTTAGTGATAAATATCAATAATTTGGTAGTTTTGCATTGTAAGAGGAAATTTCAAGGTCGGATTTAGGGTTATTGGTTAAATAGAAAAGTATCAACTTTATTTGTGATCCCATCTTATAATATACAATTATCAAAAGAAAAAAAAAAGTGTGTTGTGTTCATGTGCCTCAGTCATTGGTTTGCCACACAGTTTTTTTTTCCTTCCTTCCTTGGTCTAAAGGTGAAGAAAAAGAGTTTCATTTTAAGATCATAATGATGAGATGTTATAACAACTACTCACCTCAGACTCTCTCTCTCGCTTCCTCCGTCCCTCCTTCCCTCCTTCCTCTCTCTCTCTCTCTCTCTCCTCCCTCCCTTCTCCGATCTCTCCTCCCGGCGGAGTCATACTGTCCGACCCGAGTTCCTAACTGCTTCGAGTCTCCGCCGTCTCCGGTGATGTTGGCAATGAGCGAGACTTCTCCGTGTCGCCCCGCCGTTTTCCAACTCTGAGTGATGGTGCACTGTTTGGCTCTACATTAACCAGATCAGGGTCGATTTGTTTCCTCTCTCTCTCTCTCTCTCTCCCCTACCCCCTTTCATCTCTAAATCGCTTCGATTGTCATCTCTTCAATGGCCACCAAGCGTAAGTCAAAGCGATCCCAGACTTCTCCGGCTTCTCCGGGTTGTTGGTGGTGTCAGCATCGAACCAGAGGACAAGGACTTGTGGAGGAGGGCGATGTGGCCTTAGCCGTCGTCGGCGACGACGAGGAGGTGACAGTTGAAAGGATTGGTAGAGAGGAAGTCTCGGCCGGCGGGTGGAAGGCTGAAGTTTGCTCCAACTTGGTGCCCAGAGCATTTTCTGAGTGGCCAATTTTTTTTTTTTTTGGGTAAACTGTGAGCTCAGAGAATGGGGAAGGGGAAAAGAAGTGAACACATAGAATTGAACATATAAAATAATCAATTGTGTATTCATTTTGGTTTTAGGAATTTTTGCAAATCACTAGAGGGCAATAATATAATTATTTGAGGGTAATAATATTATTATTTGGGGTAATAATATGATTATTAGAGGCAATAATATGATTATTAAGAGGCAATAATATGATTATTAGGAGGCAATAAAAAAAGTATTTGGGGCAATAATATGTTTATTGAGGGATAATAATATGATTATTGGGTATTACTAAGGACAATAAAATCGGACGCCGGAATCCGGCTACCGGTCCGATGGCAGGATTCCGGTCACCAATTGCCTGATTCCCATCACCGGAGTCCGTGACCGGCCGCCGGTCATCGGAGTCCAGTAAGGTCTCCGATGACTTCTCTCTCTAAGTGACAAAGAATGAGAGGGAAAAATTGTCCTAAAAATAAATAAAAAGTAATAAAAAATACTTAATTAGGTATTATGGCAAAATATATATAAAATATTGTATAAATTGGCAATCTCTTAGAGTACTGTTTGGGTAAGTGGGGTTAATTAACCCTAAAATTAGGTAAATGGTCATTATCCCTATTGAAAACTATGTTGAACAAAACTCTCACATGTACAAAATATCTGAGTTTACCTAATATGTGTGATTCGTAAATGAAGGTTCGTATCTGCTCTTTGGCTTCGAAAGATGGCATTTTGAATATGCTGGATTGAGAACCTAGTCAGAATCTTGTGATAAGAGAAAAGGTCAAGTTGGCTATCTGTACTCAAAAAGAGGTCTTCCAACAAGTGTTGGTTTAGGGTTTGCGCAGCTTCTTAAATTTCTTGGGGGTTTTGGTGACGAGGAAGGAGTTGGAGAATGGGGAGGTGGTGAGGATAGTGTGATTAGGGTTTTGGGTTTTGGCTATGGATGATGGTGTTGAAATTTTGAGAATCAGCAAAAAGAGCAACCCACATAGATTTTAAACACACTGACTCTCACACTGATAAAAGATCAGTGGGTTTTAACTTGTAGATACAAATATTTGTGTGAATTAAATGAGTGAGCCCTACATAAGAACATGCTCAAACTATTACTTACTGATATCAGTGTGGCTAGACTTTCTCGCAGATGTCCCAAGCACTACTAGCAAAAAGAGCAACCCACACAGATTTTAAACACACTGATAAAAGATCAGTGGGTTTTAATTTGTAGATACAGATATCCGTGTAAATTGAATGAGCGGGCCCTATATAAGAACATGCTCATACTATTACTTATTGATATCAGTGTGGCTAGACTTTCTCACAGATGTCTGTATGTACCAAATATTTGACTTATACTGATATTTGTGTGAACTATTTATACACAGATATTTATTGGTAATAATAAAATTATAATTTGCAAAATAATTTTATTTCTCACATACATCTGTAACAAGGAAATTTACACTGTCGTCCGTGTGAATGTTGTTTCACATTGTCGTCTGTGTGAATGTTGAAATGACACTGATATCTATGTGTTGTTTGACACAAATATCTGTAGCAATTGCTACTTTTTCACTGACATCTATGTCAACATTTGTTAGAAGTGATATGTTTGCATCTCACACGGATATCCGTTTATATTATTGTTATTAATACACACAGATATCAGTGTGGATTAATGGTAACAAATCATAGTGATCTTCTCCATCATCTTTGCAAGTTTATTTAGATTAGGGACTACAAAAATTTTATCCAAAAATTTACAAGTCTTTTTAATCATGTGGAAAGGATAGTTTCGGTTGATTTGATTTATATGGTAAAGAAATGAAAGTCCATTAATAAGTGATTAATGTACTTAATCTTATTCGATTTATATGGTGGAAATTGTAAAAATTTAAAAGTCCATTAATAAGTGATTAATGTAATTTTTTTTTCCTTCACAAAAACTTAATATTCTTTTATCGTCACTAAAGTTTCATATAGGTGCTCATATTTAGCAAAGAAAAGATACATTTTTCCAATAATAAGGGCAAAAGAGATAATAATAATAATAACAAGTAAAGAAAAACAGAACTTAAAAAAAAAATGCGGCAGCCACACTGACTTCAGTTGCCATTAATTAAAAGTAATAATAATTATTAATTTCCTTAAAGTTGGTCAATTAGGTTTACTTAGGGCTAGGCATTTAAGCCTGAAAACCCGCAAACCCAGACCGGCCCCTCAAAGCCTAACCCGTACGGGTCGGTCTTGTGTTTGAAAATAGAAAAAGCCCGTCAGACCCGTATTAGACATCAAAAGACAAATGACCATGTATTATTGATCCTAATATAGAGAGTAAAATCCTTATCATAGGATTGAACACACAAGATTCTACTCTTCTCTCAAAAACCTAATCCTCAGCTTCCATTTCTAATTTTCTACCCGATTTGAACGCACAAGAGGTGATTCCATCTCCAAAGTCAAAACTGAGCTCATTCTCCTCCGCCATAGCTGTGAGGCCGAAACACCAAAGATCGAGACGCCGCCCAGGATCGAGACATCGATCCTTGTCTCTCTCTCTTCATTACCCCTGCACGACGCTGCTAACGCCTCCTTCTTTCTCCCTCATAGATCGACGTAACGAGTGAGACGGCGCCCAGCTCTGTCCCTCTCTCTCTCTCTTCACTTCACTTGCACGACGCCTCCTCTCTCCCCCACAGATCGAGACACCGCCTAGGATTGCTCTGTCCTTCTCTCTTTCTCTCTTCACTTCATCTGCCAACTCGAAGCCAGAGAATAGGAGATCGTTGTTCTTCAGGTCTGCCACTCGTTTTAGCTTCATGGGTTCCTCAGTTTATTGATAAATTTGATCTCTTTTTGTGCTTATTTGGTTTGTAGCTAAACTGGGATTTGAGTTTTTGTTGAGTTCATTGCTTTGTGTATTTTGTTCAGTTCATTGCTTTTGTATTTTGAGTGTTTGCTGAGAAAATGAGGTCGATTAGTGACTGCAAATATGCTTCAATGGTTGTGAGTTGTGGTTTCTGGAAATGGATTTTAATGTAGATAACTATGTGATTGCAACATGGCTACTGATGGGAAGGCTATTGTTTCATCATCAACAACTTGAGTTGAACCAGACCCAGCAGCTCTAATTGCACCAACAGCTCCAGCTCCAGCACCTACTGCATTAATTTTTGCTTGCTTGCTGCATATTGCTATTTTATTTGCTACCTGTAGTTTCTGAAATGAATGAGTAAAGTTGATTATGTTGAATTGCAGTTTTTGGTATTTGTTTATATATTAAGAGATCTGCAGTTTCTGGTATTTTTGTATATTGACTTGTTGATAATCTCGAATATTGGTATTGAAGTAGCTTCTGTGTGTACTCCTAGTTGAGTAAAGTTTTGGCTCTTGAATGGTTCTTTGTTATTGAAGTAGGTTCTCTGTGTAGTGCTATTATTGGTAAAGTTGCAGCTTGAATGGTTCTTTGTTATCTAAATCTATTTATGATGGCTATTGTAGAGAAAACTGTGGAAGCCAATTGATGGATGGCTGCATTGCTGCTGGATAGGAGACTGGAAAAATGGCTTGCTAAATTGCTGCATCTAAATTAGGACTTTATATTTCGTTGGATATTTGTATTTGAATTTGGACACTTTGAATTTAAATTGTATCTTCAATTGTTCTTGATGAGTATTTGAATTTGGATGCTTTGAATTCGAATTTGCAGCTTGAACTTTGTATCTTGATATTGTGTTTTGATTCAAATCCAAGCAAACCCACACAGCCGTTTCTTCCAAACAACCAAATCGATGTTTCCGGCTTCTTGCAACGAAATAGGGTAATTCTCTCAACCTCTGTTCTCAATCTTCAAATCCTTTCATGTAATTGAAATTCATGTTCTCTTCATTGAATCCTATGTGTCAATTGGTTACAGGACATCATGTTTTGGGGGACCCTAGTTTGTTGATGAGTTGGCTATCAGCGAAATTGATTCTGGTGTTGGAGGTGAACTTTCTCTACAATATCGTTGTTTTAGCTGCGTTAGTATATTGTTGTTTCTCTCTTCTTTCTTTTAACTCAGGTTTTTGGTTTGTGACCATATACATTCATTTCATTTGTTGCAGCCCACTCCTAAGTCCTTTGTTCTAAATAATGGGTGGTTTTGCTATTTCTAGATCTTCAATGATTCTGCCAGGCCATCTTCAGATCTTCGACCGCGTTTTAAGAGTTCGCAATAACAACAGGTACTCGTCATTAATCTATCGTTGATAAATTGGTATAGCATTCTTGATATGGGTCTTCATTTGTTTCTCTTGAAGATCTAATCTTTTTTTTTCTTGCAAGGTTTTCCTGATCTAATCTATCGCGCAATTATGTTGTTTGTATGATAATGAAGATCGCCAGTTATTTAGGAGTGACTTTTCCTACTGGTGTGGGATTTGATTATAATGAAGCAGAAGATGCTTGCTAATATATCTAGAGATTATGACTAAAAGTGATTATTATCAAATGGGATTTGATTCATAAAATTATTATCATTAAATGTGACTATATTAATTGATCTTTAATACTTCATTATGTTATTTATGTAAATTAAGAAGAAGAAAAAAAATGCTAAACTTGATTATCTCTTTAAAACACAAATGCTGTAATTGATTATTTTACTAATCTACTTGGTAAAAATTTCATTAACTCACACAGATTTTAAGTAGTAAATATTTTAATCGCGCACATTGGTTGTAGAGATGGGTCCCACTAAAGATCAAAGACCACCTCTGATTTTTCTATCAGTGGGAAAAGATCAAAGACCGCCTCACCAAATAGAATAGACATAACATCTGTGAGTAGGGTAGCCATTGGGCTTCCCACACAGATTTCAGTAGCTATTTACTGATTTCAGTGTGTAAACCTTTTTTTTGCTAGTAGTGAAGGCACCAACCATTTTCAACACTCTGCTAACTAAACTGAGCCACCGGGGAAGTGTTGAAATAGAGAGAACGACTAATAAAGAAACTTGGGCGTAAATAAAAGCCTAAAACAAATGGGCTGGGTAGCTGTTAGATGAGTCCCAAGTATAAATACAGCAGCGCTATCAAACCTAGCCAGCTTTGCCTCCTACTTCTTCAGTTACACTATTCACTCTCTTGCTGATCGGGACCTTTAGTGTTCTATTCGCTCAGGTTCTTATACTTTGTAAGTGATGGTTTTGGTCCCTATCTTTCTGGTCTAGACTTCTTCTACATAACTTCATTGGATTTAACTTTTTTTTTTTTTGTTAATCTATTCTTGTACAGGATAAAAATGTCTGAATGCAGCTACAGGAAAGAAGGAATCAATTGATAACAAAAGAGGATTTTAATGAAATCGGTAATTTGAGGTATTGTGATTCAATCTTTATAGAAGTCGATGATTTTTTGTGTCCATATGTTTTGTTTTAAAATTCCTTTTTGTCACAATATAGGACTGTTTTGCTCCAAAGAACAACACTCAGTAAATAAGAAGTCTTTGAGGCATTCTTGTTGTTTGTGCTTAAAAGAAATATGAAGATGGTTTCCATACTAGTTGGAGAGAATAATTTTGTTCCTTATCCTTTGATTATTTATCTTTTTAACTAGGGGAAGTAAAAAAAAAATCATTTAGATGTGTCTTATGATAGTTTAGGTAACACAAAATGACTCATGTTAATCACCCATTACCAACCTGAAACTAACAGTTGATGAAATGTTGCAATATGTTGCAGTAAGGATATAGGATGCAATTTGATGAGGATCAGAGCACACAGAGACCGTTGAATATGGTTAGAACTTCACTTAATGAAGATGAGATAAGGACCATAGAGTGGATCAATTAAGAGTATAAGAGAAGGATCCCTCTGAACCAGATAAAAAATTGCCCTCAACAAGAAGAAATCTCGTAACTATACAACATTTTAAAATGTTATTTTATTATTATACTATTCAAATTCATTGACTTGAATTTTCCTATGGCCAACAGATTGGATTGTGGAATTTTGTGACTACATGGAGAAACTTTCGAAAAAGAAGCGAAGAATCTCAGCAAGAAAGATAGTTTGCAATATAGAGCTCATATAATCAAGGCATTTGCGGAACATAGGCACAGTTGGATCATTGCAAATTTAGAGTTTTAGAAATTTGTTTAGGGCTTAGGATGCAAGTAACTAGCTAGGTTACTAGCCAATTGAGCTAATCCAAAATCACCTACTCGATTGACAAGCATAGCTTTTGTAGCTGCTTTATCTGCCTGAAGTCGTGTAAACCAGAAATGAATTAACAAATATGAAGCAAGACCTACTACCTCCCATCCTAGGAATAATGGAAGAGAGTTATCTCCAGTCACCAACATTGACATAAAAAAATTAAGAATGGATAAATAACACATAAATCGAGGGCTATGCGGATCCTCGGACATATATGATGTGGAATAAAGATGAACCAAGCTACTTATGGATGTAACTACAATTAACATCACTACAGTCAGGCTATCAAATACGAGGTCATAAGTGAATTACGAGTCGGACCAATTTGTGAATCGAGCGAGCTCCTCTTACATGCAATGATGTAGTGGTGAACCTCTCATTCTAATTCAGTGCTCTCCGGACAGTGTAGGAAGGTTTCCCATCACACGGTTCACCAACTTGATCTT
The DNA here is from genome assembly GCA_025331145.1 of Rosa persica. Lineage (NCBI taxonomy): Eukaryota > Viridiplantae > Streptophyta > Magnoliopsida > Rosales > Rosaceae > Rosa > Rosa persica. The sequence continues at coordinate 46,804,296 of WFKR01000007.1, read as the reverse complement.
TCGCAGTGTCCGGGTATGATCTCGCTTTCCTTTGCCACTCAAGTGTACGGCATCTGCCGTGCTTAGGCCCCTTCTTCCCTTCCCTAATGAAAGAGTCCACCGCCCTACCTTAGTAGTCTCAAATAGGGTGCGCAGGCCAGCCTCTTTTTTTAGTAGGTGATTCACTATCGAAGAGAAAAAAAGGCTGGTTTAGAGTTTTATTGTTATACTGTTCAAATTCATTGACTTGAATTCTTCTATGGCCAACATATTAGATTGTGGAATTTTTGTGATTAACATGGAAAAACTTTTGAAAGAGTGGATGTTGAGGAAATTCAGCAAGAAAGATAGTTTGCAATATAGAGCTCATATAATCAAGACATTTGTGGAACATATGCACAGTTGGATCATTGCAAATTTAGAGTTTTATAAATTTGTTTAGGGCTTAGGATGCAAGTAACTAGCTAGGTCACTGGCCAATTGCTTAGAGTTTTATTGTTATACTGTTCAAATTCATTGACTTGAATTCTCCTATGGCCAACAGATTAGATTGTGGAATTTTTGTGATTTACTACATGGAAAAACTTTTGAAAGAGTGGATGCTGAAGAAATTCAACAAGAATGATATTTTGCAATATAGAGATCATATAATCAGACATTTGTGGAACATAGGCACAGTTGGAAATTTGAAAATTTAGAGTTTTAGAAATTTATTTAGGGCCTAAGATGTAAGTAACTAGTCAGGTCACTGGCCAATTGTAAACTCCAGCTTACTAAATCAATTAGCCTTTTATATCTTTTTGTGTTGTCACTGTTATGTTTAGTTTTATTTAATGAAACATTACTTTTATAGATCTTTTTCGTTTTTTTTTTTTTTTTTGAAATGGGACTGGCGCGGCTGCCCTCAAGTCTTGATTAACGAAATTGTAAAATACAAGGGGGGACGTAGAGCCTAAATCCCAAATTACAATAAGCATAAAAAGAATATCCTAAAATAATACCAGGATTATCCACAAAACATATGTATTCTAACAAGCACCAATTAGCAAAAAGTGCACGAATGACTACTTCATTTGCTTTAACATAGCAGTGACATACCGGAAAGATAATTCTATCACGAAGAAGTATCATTATAAAGAGCGTAGCTTTCCCACCATGTTGCCTCACATAAATACATCTAGTGACACTCAATTTCATCCTGTTATTAGGAAGTTACGTCCATTTGATCAACAAATAGCTCACCGCCTAGCACACAGAGTGTGCATACGGGGTCAAAGCCCACTTTGTCCTAACCAAAAGTGGTAGGGAGTTATTACCGGCAGAGAGCCATAGCATAGTAAAAGTAAATAATAATAAAGAAAAACAGAAAAATAAGTTAATTGGGTCAAGGGTCAAAGATCCGACCAACCAAATTGTCAAAGTCCAGACCCAACGTTCAACCGACCCAAGCTGAGATCGGGTTCAGAATTGACAACGTGTCGGTGCCTCCCCTATCAACCATCCACCAGTAGCAGCGCCACTATCACCTACCACCTTCCGGCTAGCCACTCTGCCACTTCTAGAGATCAGAGCCAGAACATCTAACCCAGTGATCGATCTGATCTGATAAGATCAGGTCCAATCAATCATTCTGCCCCTAGAGATTCACAGCAACGCCGTCGTTCGACCACCACCCTCAGGCGACCTCCAATCCCGCCACACCACCTCAAAATCTCACTGACCATGTCATATTGCATGTCACTAGCCATATCTAATGTTGATCACAAGTCATGAGACAAGTCAATGGTCAAGTCTTTGTTAATCTCAAGTCACTGGCTATGACTATCAAAGCCTGTAAAGAGGAACACTCGTGAAATTTAAAAGCCAACACAAAAACATATATAATCTCACATCCACAAAAAAAAATGATCCAAAGAAAGAATCAAAGATTCTGTTTTCTCATACATATACTTTAGAAATCTTCAATACAACATGTCACTGGCCAAGTCACCGTTAAAGCATGTAGACAGAAACACTAGTGCATGACTTTTAAAAGATGCATTATCTCATAGTCCAACAGAATTATCCGAAGGGGTAAAAGATCAAATAAATAGAAATCTTTGATATTATCTATAAAAAATGTTAAAACAACTTTTCACGAATCACCAAATTTTCCAACTATATGGGAGCTATACAACTCTTCTTGTTGTGACTAGTAGCTTTTTCGAACCTGCTACACTTGATATACCTAGTTGTCTCACTCCTCTCCTTGAACCTCTTAGTTCTTGACCTGCCAGGTGGTTTGTCAAATGTGGCTTCAAAGTCACCGCATCTTTAGAAAAAATCATGTTGTGGCTTAGAAATTAAGGGAAGTAGATTGATGGAAAAAGAGTAAGATTCTCTATATTTCTCGACTTTGTACAGCCAATTCACACAAGAATAGGGGGAAGCACCATGTTGTTGTATAACAACAATCGTGGGAGAGCATGGAAAGCCATGGACTTGCCATTCCCCACACGAACAGAAGCACGTGTCCATAACGGAATGCCTTTGGCAGTGAACTTCATACACATCCGTATCAAACCTGCTCATTCTCTAATGTCTGCCAACATCCAAATTCTCTTTTAGCTTCTTTTCTATGACTGGGCATAATTCATTGAACCATGACTTTTGTAAAGACTCAAATTTTCATATAATAAATTTATGTAATTCAATAATTGTTATATTAATTGAATAATGATATTTGGGATTAATTGGAATGTCGTGGTTTGAGAAAGTTGGTTTCAAATGATTTTATTTTCGAAAACGAACGTTATTTAGGGGGTCGTGAAAATTGACTTTTTATACGTTCAAAATTTGGGAAAATTCCTTCATGAAAGTTGTAGAGCTCGTCGATACGAGTTCGTGCATATGTGGAACGTAATATTTGGAGTTCGTATGAATAAGTTATGAATATTTGAAAATTGAAAATTTTCTATAAATATCATGAAAAATCATAGTCTCTCATTAAGGACGAAAAAATTACTTTTTTGCATTTACACCCCCCCTCCCCCCGAGTCTCTCTCTCTCGCGCGGCTTCTTCATTATGCTTGCCAGCCTAACCCCGTTGGAAGTCAGCCTTCCCGGCCACGCCGCCGCCGGACCCGGGCCTTCCCGACTTCGCCACCCCTCGCCCAGCTGCTCCCCGCCCTCGCCACGTTCAGCCGCTGCCTCTAGCCTCGGATCGAAGCAACCTCAGTCACCGACCGGTGACCCGGCCGGATCTCCACTTTTCCGGTATCATCTCAATCGATCCTCCCCATTTTCGTGACGTGCTCTTTCTCCTGATCATCCCCATATGTGGCTTGTATCACGATTTTGAGCGTAGAGTGGTAGATCAAGAGTTGAAGGTTTCGACGTCCCTAATTCAATCTGGAAACTGATCAGAGGGTCGAGATTAATCCAACTTCAAAACCCGATATAGGATGATCTAGACCTTATCTCGGAAAAAGTCATGTATTAAAGTTGTTCACAATTTCATTTTGGAGAAGTTTGTAGTTGACGAATATTGCATCTGAGGTGGTTAACCGGCGTTGACCGCTGTCTGACCGCCGCGTGTAGCGGCACGTCGGACCAAATTTTGAGTTTATATTATCTAGACGATGATCTATGCATCCATACAAAGTTTTGATATATAACATGGTCATGTTAGAAAAAGTTGATAAATAGTCAATTTAAGTTTTGACGTTACTATTTACGGTTTTACAGTTTACCTTCGGTTTACGATTTACGGAGATCAGACCATCGGTTTTTGTCACGCCCCGAATTTTAGAATAACAATTCAAAATCCGAGACATGAAAATACCACATCACAAAATAATCATCCTGAAAATTTTTCTTTTCTTAACATACTCACCACACAAAATAGAATCAAACCGAATTTAGTCTCGGTTAATTATTACAACTCAAATCCAAATGTAATGTAAAGCTCTAAATGAGCATACACACACAACACGACTAAATAAATAACATGACTGCTGTAACACCTAAGCAGCCCGGTCACCTCCCTGGTTATCCTGACCTGCAGGAATATCCGCTACACCATTGAATAGTGTACCGGGATTGCAACAACACAAAACCCGGTAAGCTTATGAAAGCTTGTATGAGTAAAAGAATGAACTGTTGCTTAATTTAATCTCATTTATTTCCACCCACAGCAACACTCAATTATTTCCACATATGCAAATAATAACAATCTCAATCAAACACCAATTCAATATATCAACACAATCCAACTTACAACTTTCCCCACAACTCTCATCATCGTATTTATAAAAATACGGTATTTGACAGACTAGAGCTCTAACTGAATCGTAGCCCGTCACCTGGCCTAGGTTATGGCATCCGACATATTTATCAATTATTGTATTTCATCAATATGTATACCTATATACATATTTAGAACGTCCAATAATTCCACATACTCAACCAATCGTATCCCATCACCACACTAGGATTAGAGCGTCCGATTACCCACACCAGTCATTACATCGACCCTAAACCCATAAATGAACACAACATATAATTTCACATACTGAAATCAACCCAACCATGATACATCATATTATTATGGAATTACACAATCGTAATAAAATCAACTCAACAATTCCACTCAATCATATCATCGATCAAATAATCCACTAATCAATATATATTTTCCACGTAAATATATATATACGTAATCATCCACTCAGGAATGACCACTAATACCATCTATAGTTCACACAAGAAAATTATGAAATTCATTTGTATAGTTAAAATTCATTTTACTTACCTATGGACCGTGGTGATTCAAGTCCATGAAATTTTAAAACAAATATTTAATCCGCAAATATTTTTCACACAATTACCAAAAATAAATAAATTAAAATGCTCGGTTCGTAATATGAACCACGTGAGTTTTACTCACCTCGAAACTCCCGCTGCGTCTTCAATATAATTATAAATTATAATTTATAATTAACGCCGAATAGCTCACGCAATTAAAATCCGTCAATCACCTAATCAAATGTGATTCGAATTTAGCCAACAATTTCAACTCATAATTTAACCACTAATTAAAGGTCAGATTCTAATTTACATTAAAATCCGACGAGCGGTTTCTCACGAAACGCTCCCCTAATTACCGTTTTTCACATATACGAAGATCCAACGGTCGGATCTTCGCCCATGACCACACAAAGCCTCTGGGACAGTCATATGATCATCATAACAAATTTACAAGTTCATCCAACGGTCATAATTCCACAGATCAAAAATCTAACGACCGAAATCGATCGAAATCACAAAATTCATAACTAATTCATACGATATCCAAAAAATGCGTATACTACGCCAAAATGATCGTATCGAAACATAGAATCATAAAATGGACAGAAACCAAATTTTAGACCTCCGGAGGTGGCCGGAAAAGGCCGCCGGAGTTAGGGACAGAGCCGCCACCGACCACCACCAATGGTGTCGGGGCCGAGCTTGTCCCCTTCGTTTCATCATTCTGAGTAACTTTCATAACTAGCACAAGACCTAAAAATGAACGGAAGGCGTCGAAATTACCGATTTACAGTCGGTGGCCGGAAAAAATGCAGAAACCGATGAGCTTGAAAACCGACGTGAAAACTGCAACCTCAGGCCCCGATCCCTTCTGGAAACTTGTTCAGAACTTCCTTGCGAACTCAACAAGCTTGGAATCACAAGAAACGATCGTGTATAGCTCGAGATATCTTGATCGAAAGTTTCGGTATTTCGATCCGTTCGGGTCGAGCTCCGACGAACGTGAAAACGTTCGACCCAGTCCCGGTCCTTCTTGGTGCTTGTAGAGGAAGTTGAGGCGAGCTCAATGAGACAAGAATCAAGTGAAATGATGGAGTGTAGCTCGAGATATCGAGATCGAACCGAAAATGGACGTTTTCGGTTCGGGCTTCGCCGCCGCCGCCACAGGCTGCGCCGCCGTGTGAGACTGCCTCCGGGAGCTAGAGCAGCTCGAGATGAACGCCTGGGACTTGGTTTGAGGTCGAGAGGTGGTCTGTGGAGGGAGAACAATTAAGGAGAAAATCTCCTCCTCTTCGGCCGGTTGCGTCTGTAAGAGAGAGAGGAAGAAAATGGTTTTTCCAGAAACGGAAGAAGAAGAAGAAAGAAGAAAAAAAAGAAGAAAGAGGAACCGGTAGGGAAAAATTAGGGTTCCCAAAATTTTTTTTTCTATATATACTTGTTTCGGAAAACTTCGAAATTCGATAACTAATTCAGGAAAAATCCGATCTTCGTGTTCCGCACGTGTACGGACTCGTATCGACGAGCTCTACAACTTTCATGAAGGAAGTTTCTCCAAATTTCGTACGTAGAAAAAGTCGATTTCTCAAACCGAGTATTTCGAGCTTTTCGTTAAAATAAACTTTTCGAAACTTCGATAATTGTAAAAATGAATGATTATCGAATATAAATTGTGAAATCGCATAATAATCATTCGATACAATAACTCGAAATTAAAAATGGAAATTGCGGGTATTACAGTTTTACTTCAAATTTTAATATGATGTTCATATGACTATCCCGATGACTTTTTCTGGTCACGGGCGAAGATCCTACCGTTGGGTCTTCGTATAATTGTAAAACAGTGATTCAGGAGGCGATTAGTGAAGATCCGTCCGTCGGATTTTCGTATAATTTTGATAGGATGCTTCCAAGGGCGATCTGTGAGGATCTAACCATTTTGGATCATTGTTTAAATTTGATCCGATCGTTGGATCGTCTTTATTTTTGAATTCTTGGATCGTCTTTATTTTAAAATTCGACCGTTGGATCATCATTTAAGTTTATTTCGTGCTTCGTTTGCTAAGTAAAGACCATACTTGATTAGGTACTTGCTGGCTTGAGTTGACGAGCGTTTGGATCATTGTGATTTGTATTTAAGTGAAGACGTAGCAGGAGTTTACAGGTGAGTAAAACTAACATAGTTCATATTACGAATCGAGTACTTTAAATTATTTATTTTTGTAATTGTGTGAAAAATATTTATGGATTAAATATTTGTTTTTAAAATCATATGGACTTGATCAACTACGGTCCACAGGTAAGTAAAATGAATTTTAATTATATAAATGAATTTCACGATTTTCTTGTGTGAACTATAGATGGTATTAGGGGTCATTCCTGAGTGGATGATTACGTATATATATATATATCTACGTGGAATATATATATTGATTGGTGTGTTATTGAGTGATGATATGATTGAGTTGGGATGATGATTTGGATTATATTTCAAATGTTTAAATTTAATAATAATATTATGTATGTTGGATGAGTTGATTTCATTGTGTGGAAACATACTGTTGTACTTATTATGGATTTAGGGTCAACATAGTGACCGGTATGGGGGGAATCGGACCCTCTAATCCTAGGTGGATGATGGGATACGACTGGTTAAGTATGTATAATTATCGGACATTCTAAATATGTATATAAGTATACATATTGATGAAATACGATAAAGATAAATATGTCGGATGCCATAACCTAGGCCAGGTGACGGGCTACGATTCAATTAGAGCTCTAATCTGTCATATACCGTATTTGTATAAATACGATGTTGGGGTTTTGAGAAGAAAGATGTGAATTAGGATTTTGTGTTGATTTGTGATTTGGTGATTGATTGAGATTATTGGTACTTCATGGATGTGGAGATTGTGGAGTGTTGACTTGGGTGAAAATAATTATGATTTAAATTAAACAACCGTTCTTTCTCTTTACTCATACGAGCTTTCAAAAGATTACCGGGTTTTGTGTTGTTGCAATCCCGGTACACTATTCAAATGGTGTAGCGGATATTCCTGCAGGTCAGGATAACCAAGGAGGTGACCTTGCAGTTTAGGAGTTGCAGTATTTATTCGCTTTTCATTTGAGTGGTGAGTTTTGTTATGCTCATTTATAGCTTTACAGTTTATTTGGTGAGTGAGTTGTAGTAATTAACCGAGACTAAATTCGGTTTGTGGTGAGGTTGTTAAGGAAAAGAAATTTTCAGGATGGTTATTTTAATTTGTAGTAATTCGTGTTTTTTCGGATTTTGAATTTTTATTCTAAAATTCGGGGCGTGACAACTGTGTATCTTCCTTCCGATCAGCAATCATCCCCATAGACTTGACTCTAATCCCATTTAAAAATCAAGAAGTAGAAGACTCTGCAAGGACAAAACCGAACTGTTAAAGCACTCATCCAAATTGTTAGTCATCTCACCAAACCTTTGATCACTGAAATATGTTATGCCCCAATTTTCCTTGGGAAGATCTTGAAGAAATTCATCAACTGTAACACCACCCTCATTCCTCAAAATTTCCAAATTGTACTCAAATATCTCCGTTATGCTAGAATAAGCACAACACATGAACAAAAAAGGAATACGATTGCAAAGGTTAGAACCACCCGAATATCTATCCATTAGGTTAGCTATCAACTGTCCAAAACAAAGCCATGTGGTTTATCTAGAAACACATTAAGCATAGCACTGAGAAGTCCAACATGCTGATCAAAAATGAATGTGATCTTCCTAAGATGTTTAGCCTACTCTTGTGCCAAAATCTCAAGAAACTATAATTACTCATACTTTCAGCATCCATCATAGCAAAAGCAACTGGTTACAAACATGAAAATAATTTCACACAGTCATGTCACAGGCCATGTCACTGTCACTAGCAATATCACTGCCCAATGAAGTCACTAGCCACATCACAGGACAGTGAAATTACTGAAAAAGTCATTGTCCATGTCATTGACTATGTCACTGACATAACCAAAAATAGAACATATCAGAAAATATAGACAAGAAAAATCAAAAAATCAAAAACTAAAATGAAATTCTACCTTGATTTGCGTCCTTTGCCAATGTACTAATAAGCTGCCATTTGTACTTGACTTGATGAATGTAACATCAATGAATAGAATCTGTCTACAAGATTGAAAACTCTTCATGCATGCACCGTCGCACACAAACATCCTCTGAAACCTATGAGTTTCTGGATCACACTCCAACGCTATCTTAAAGTCACTTTTTGTGTTAGTAATGGACTCACAATACCAAATTAGTTGACAATAAGACTCAACTTTATCACCAAGTACGGCTGCTTTTACCAACTCTTTATCATAACAAACCGTATGATATGCAGCATCTAAACCATAATCAATCTTGATCTCATGTGATATATCTGTAATACCCGCAATTTCCATTTTAAATTCGAGTGATTGTATCGAATGATTATTATGCGATTTCACAATTTATGTTCGATAATCATTCATTTTTACAATTATCGAAGTTTCGAAACGTTTATTTTAACGAAAAGCTCGAAATACTCGAGTTGAGAAATCGACTTTTTCTACGTACGAAATTTGGAGAAACTTCCTTCATGAAAGTTGTAGAGCTCGTCGATACGAGTCCGTGCACATGCGGAACACGAAGATCGAATTTTTTCTGAATTAGTTATCGAATTTCGAAGTTTTCCGAAACTTGTTTATATAGAAAAATTTTTGCAAACCCTAATTTTTTCTACCGGATCCTTTCTTCTTCTTCATCTTCTTCCTTCTGTTCCTGAACAAAAAAAAAAAACTGTACTCTCTCTCTCTCACAATTCTCTCAGCCGAAAGGGGAGAAATTTTTCTCCTTAATTGTTCTCCCTCCACAGACCACCTCTCGACCTCAAACCAAGTCCCAGGCGTTCATCTCGAGCTGCTCTAGCTCCCGGAGGCAGTCTCACACGGCGGCGCAGCCTGTGGCGGCGGCGGCGAAGCCCGAACCGAAAACGTCCATTTTCGGTTCGATCTCGATATCTCGAGCTACACTCCATCATTTCACTTGATTCTTGTCTCATTGAGCTCGCCTCAACTTCCTCTACAAGCACCAAGATGGACCGGAACTGGGTCGAACGTTTTCACGTTCGTCGGAGCTCGACCCGAACGGATCGAAATACCGAAACTTTCGATCAAGATATCTCGAGCTATACATGATCGTTTCTTGTGATTCCAAGCTTGTTGAGTTCGCAAGGAAGTTCTGAACAAGTTTCCAGAAGGGATCGGGGCCTGAGGTTGCAGTTTTCACGTCGGTTTTCAAGCTCATCGGTTTCTGCATTTTTTTCCGGCCACCGACTATAAATCGGTAATTTCGACGCCTTCCGTTCATTTTTAGGTCTTGTGCTAGTTATGAAAATTGTTCAGAATGATGAAACGAAGGGGACAAGCTCGGCCCCGACACCATTGGTGGTGGTCGGTGACGGCTCTGTCCCTAACTCCGGAGGCCTTTTCCGGCCACCTCCGGAGGTCTAAAATTTGGTTTCTGTCCATTTTATGATTCTATATTTCGATACGATCATTTCGGTGTATTATACGCATTTTTTGGATATCGTATGAATTAGTTATGAATTTTGTGATTTCGATCGATTTCGGTCGTTAGATTTTTTATCTGTGAAATTATGACCGTTGGATGAACTTGTAAATTTGTTATGATGATCATATGACTGTCTCAGAGGCTTTGTGTGGTCATGGGCGAAGATCCGACCGTTGGATCTTCGTATATGTGAAAAACGGTAATTAGGGGAGCGTTTCGTGAGAAACCGCTCGTCGGATTTTAATGTAAATTAGAATCTGACCTTAATTAGTGGTTAAATTATGAGTTGAAATTGTTGGCTAAATTCGAATCACATTTGATTAGGTGATTGACGGATTTTAATTGCGTGAGCTATTCGGCGTTAATTATAAATTATAATTTATAATTATATTGAAGACGCAGCGGGAGTTTCGAGATGAGTAAAACTCACGTGGTTCATATTACGAACCGAGCATTTTAATTTATTTATTTTTGGTAATTGTGTGAAAAATATTTGCGGATTAAATATTTGTTTTAAAATTTCATGGACTTGAATTACCACGGTCCATAGGTAAGTAAAATGAATTTTAACTATACAAATGAATTTCATAATTTTCTTGTGTGAACTATAGATGGTATTAGTGGTCATTCCTGAGTGGATGATTACGTATATATATATTTACGTGAAAAATATATATTGATGAGTGGATTGTTTGATTGATGATATGATTGAGTGAAATTGATGAGTTGATTATATTACAATTGTGTAATTCCATAATAATATGATGTATCTTGGTTGGGATGATTGATGAGTATGTGATATTATATGTTGGGTTCATTTATGGGTTTAGGGTCAACGTAATGACCGGAGTGAGTAATCGGATGCTCTAATCCTAGTGTGGATGATGGGATACGATTGGTTGAGTATGTGGAATTATTGGACGTTCTAAATATGTATATAGGTATACATATTGATGAAATACAATAATTGATAAATATGTCGGATGCCATAACCTAGGCCAGGTGACGGGCTACGATTCAGTTAGAGCTCTAGTCTGTCAAGTACCGTATTTTTATAAATACGATGATGAGAGTTGTGGGAAAAGTTGTGAGTGGGGTTGTCATGATATATTGAATTGGTGTTGATTGAGATTGTTATTAATTGCATATGTGGAAATAATTGAGTGTTGCTGTGTGTGAAAATAAATGAGATTAAATTAAGTAACAGTTTATTCTTTTACTCATACAAGCTTTCATAAGCTTACCGGGTTTTGTGTTGTTGCAATCCCGGTACACTATTCAATGGTGTAGCGGATATTCCTGCAGGTCAGGATAACCAGGGAGGTGATCGAGCTGCTTAGGTGTTATAGCAGTTTTGTTATTTATTTAGTTGTGAGGTGTGTGTATGCTCATTTAGAGCTTTACATTATAAATTGGATTGTGTTGTAATAATTAACCGAGACTAAATTCGGTTTGATTTTATTGCGTGTGGTGAGTATGTTAAGAAAAGAAAAATTTTCATGATGATTATTTTGAGTTTTAGAATTTTCATGTTTCGGATTTTGAATTGTTATTCTAAAATTCGGGGCGTGACAATATCAATTGCCCTTTTGTTTTAATTGTTATAAAGATTATCAAGCACAATAGACTTGACTACCTTTAAACCCCTCATCTTACTCTTTTGCAAACGAATCACAACATGACATTTGTGAACGTTAATCAAACTATTAATGTAAAGAAACCATTGTACCTACATAAATGAGCCTTGACAGACCAATTGCAGCCATTGGACACTTTCTTAGAGCACTCAGCAATTACACAGCTCTTATCATTTCTCACAAACACAAATCTAAATCCCATCTCTATAATATACTTCTGCAATCTAATTCCCCCCCCCGCCCCCCCTCTCTTCCCCCACCCCTAAAAAAATTTAATAATAAAAAAAAATTACCTTCTGAATGAATGTAAGTATCCCAACCTTTGATCAAGTAACCCTTCGCTTCCTCTTGCCTAAAACAACCAAAATAGTCACTCTCCTTAAGCATACTACTATTGGCCTCTCTCACTGTGTTGCTCACAACACTTTCAAAAGCTATGGTACTACTTGAACACAAATCACTCACAACGACTTCCACATAATCAGAACTAAAACACACTAACGATCTAAACATCATCTTCATATCCACTTAATTCTCTAGTAATCATGCAGTAGAATCTAGAGGGATAGTGTACCTCAGCATGAAATCGGCTGAATTTAAATTCTGAAAACGAGAGCGTATGGAATTGCAGAAATAAAATAAAAAACGACCGATTCTAGAACAATAGAACCACCGCTGCTTCACCACAATACATAAACTTCACCACTATATAGCTACTATCCACAACACTTGCACACAAATTAAACATGTCACTCTCAATGTGACTGATGACGTCACTGGCCAAATCACTGATAATGTCTGAACACATGAAGACTACTGATCCCTTTATAAAGATTCACACAAAAACATATAATGATCTCATATTCTTCAAACATAATCACAGTATAACCTACATCATATATAGTATGACATGAAATCAAATAGGCTAAACATCAAGTTCACATTAACAAAAATACCCTACACATAATTAATCAATCCAAAATGAACACATTCAAAGCAATTGATTTACATTACATTCATGTCACTGGCCATATCAATACCATTCAATTACACTTAAAAATTTATTCAAATTAACCAAATCAATGCTAGTAAATCTACGAAATTAAGCAAAAAGAAGATTACAATACTTGAAAGACTATCAATGGCAAGTTTATAGATGATCCAACATAAAGGACGAAGAAGCTCAGCGAATAGAAATGAGACCTTCGAGAATAGAGAATGGGAGCTCTGTAAACTCTATGATTTTTGCAAATGATGGAATACGCCGTTCGGGAAACGAGCTCTTTGAGGTGTGGCGTCGACGTAGCTCTGGGATAGCTCTGATCAGATTTGAGAAGACGAAAAAAGTTGGATTTTCTGATCAAGGAGGTAAGAGAAGTTATGAGCTTTGAGAATTTTCAAATCAAAAAAGGTAGGATCGGAATCAAAAATGTCATTAAGTGGACTAATTTAACATAAACTCATAAGTTTAATTATTGATTGACTTAACAAAAAGTCATAAGCTTATGGACTGTATCAACATACTGAATAACTTTGACCTAATTTATCATTTACTAACCTTTTTTACCATTTTGACTTTTAACTAAGAAGTAAAATTGAAATTGAGCTCTAAGTCAAGAAACATAAGATGAGATGATTTTTCACTTTTATGTTGAAAGTAGATGAGTACAATTTATCTTTTAGAAGTAAATTCCTGTTGCAGTAGCAGCTGTATTGCATAACTCAGGGAGTTGTTTTATCATGTTTGTTAAAGGAGTCTCTTGTAATGCGAAAAGTTAGTCTGTTGACCCTGAGAAAAATTTTCATGAACCTCAAAAGAAATTTCTTACCCTAAATAAAGGTGCAATACTTGAGATTTATGTATGAACCATAAGGAAAAGAATATGAATGTTTTTGATCAATTGATCTTAACAACTGTAAAAAGAAAACAAACAAAAAATGGCTATGTTCACCATACAACACAGTTATTATTTTATAATATTTATAGGCTAAACTGTTTAACCGTTTCAAAAGATGTTGATCAAATTGTTTCTTTGATATTTTCTGTATCTAGTTCGCCTCTTCACTATATTGAGGTCATTTACTTTAAGTTTTACTTTCTTCGATTTCTGTTTTAACGATTACAGACCCAAAGAGTTGACTTTTTATAGGATGACCATTTTGGAAATTTTTTATCTTGAGAGTCGTAGAGGAGGTTAAATTGAGTCCTCGATTTCTCCTCTGCCCTCGCTGTGAGGTGAATAGCCTGCCTTTGTGACAAGCTCACCACAACCTGTGTCTGCCCCGCCTTAGTCGCGGGACAATACTTTTAGGCAACGTTTGGTTCATAGAAAGTAAGCATCAAGAAACAAAACTTGTTCCTTTCTTGCATTTAGGATGCAAAAAGAAAGGAAAATAAGAGGGAAATTGGTTCCTTCCAAACTCCAAAGAAATCACTTTCCCCCTTCGTTCCTTGTATTATTACTCACAACATATTATTTTATTACATTATTTACAAACTTTTTAACAACTTTCCTGATAACTTTCCTTACGTTACCAAACATTAGAATGGAAAGTTGTTGGGAAATTTCATTTCCTTTCCAATGGGAAAGATAAAGGAATTATTTTCTTTTCCGTGAACCAAACGAGACCTTAGAAGTAGAGTTGAGTATTTAGCCTAGGAGGCTATTACCCGAGCCTGTGAGGTTCTTTATTGTGTAGTGACCTTTCTTCCTCTTGTTTTACTTTTCTATTCTAACCAACGGGACTGGTCCGATTTTATGGGACTTCTTCAAAGAAGAGTTTTATAAATGTTGCATGCATCAACGATTTAAAAGAAAAATGTGTGGGAAAATATTAAAATATTCTTTCATTTCAGTTTTCACGAATATTTATTTTTGTCTACTCACGCTAATATTTTTAAATATTTTTCCCTGAACCCTTTGGCTTCAAATGCCCAGTTTGCAAATCAATTGTTCGGCAAGAATAGGAGTTGAGACATAGTAGCCACCGCTATCATCCTTTGCTTGTAGTTACCAGTGTAATCTACAATATTGTATTTTTGTACTAATTCCTTAAATTGCTCTGAATACCTTGAGATGTTGTTTAAATTTGAAGTTGTCTATTTAGGTCTATGACCCGACTATGAGATAATGTGGAGATTTGTATAGTTGAATTTGTAGACTTGTTATGTTTGACCTTTTATTTTAATTAGATGTTTGGATATTGAGATGTTTTTTTTTATGTTGGTTATGGAGTTGTTTTTATATGGGGAGCAGGTAGGCTCCAGGAGATGAGGGTGGATGTTGTTTAGAAGTGTTCATTGTGATTTTTACATGTTTAGGTTGTCCATCTTAGGGCAAGTTTTACATAATTTTTTATAGAATTTGTCGAGTTTCAAGATGAAATCTAGGGCGAGTCTTGTCAGTTTGGTATCAGAACATTAGGTTTCCTGATGCTGTTGTTAATGTGTGCTTGGGGACACCTAGTATCTCTCGAGTGATGGCCCGATCGCTGCGGGTCTCCATTTTATACTTTTCGATGTTAATGTGTTGTTCAAGTATGTGGGGTAGCTGTCATATGCCTTAAACTTATGGACTCTTCTCATCCTTATTTTACTTCAGGTACTAATGTACCTCTTAGAAGCCAAACACGTGGGGAAAGTCCTCATGTTGAGGAGGAAGAGAATGCACCTTCAGGATTTGCGGGTACGTTCCAGAGTTTCTTTCAGCAATTCGCAGCAACGCTCTTCGGCTCCATCTCAGTTTCAGTATGGAGTTGGCTAAGAAGCTTGGAAATTACAGTTTCTCCGTTTCCAATGATCCCTTGAATGCTCAAGATTGGAATATTAATCGCGCGTATGGAGATGGTGTTTACTCATATGAGATGCCCCAAGGATCAGAAGGTGGGCCTAATAGTTGATTTCCTGGAGACTGTCACATTCCGGTGGCGGCACCAAACTAACCGGGATCATGAGAATGCTAGTCAGATGACATGTGTGAAGACCCAGATTTTCATACAATAAATTTATGTAATATTATGACATTTGGGATTACTTGTATTGTCGTGTGTTCATAAAATTGGTTTCGAATGATTTTATTTTCGAAAACGAACGTTATTTAAGGGGTCGTGAAAAACGACTTTTTATACGTTCAAAATTTGGGAAAACTTCCTTCATGAAAGTTGTAGAGCTCGTCTATACGAGTCCGTGTATATGTGGAACGTATTATTCGGAGTTCGTATGAATAAGTTATGAATATTTGAAAATCAGAATTTTTCTATAAATAGGGGAAAAAATCTGGGTTTGTCATTAAGGACGAAAAAATTCATTTTTTGCACAAAAGCCCTCCCCCTCTCTCTCTCGCCCGCGACTGTGCCTAATACCCGGCCGACCCGACCCGACGCCGTCGCCAACCCGGCCATCCACGCGTGCGCCTCGAGCTGCTCGGTCGATCCCCGCAGTCGCCTCACCCAGCCGCCGCCCCTAGGCTTGGATCGGAAGCACTTTCCGAAGCTCAAACTCGACCCAACCGGAAAACCACTTTTCCGGCGGTGCACGGGCCGATCCTCCCCATTTTCGTGACGTACTCTTCCTCCTGATCATCCCCATATGTGGCTTGCATCACGATTTTGAGTGTAGAGTGGTAGATCAAGAGTTGAAGATTTCGGCATCCCTGATTTGATCTGGAGACTGATCAGAAAGTCGATATTAATCCAACTTTAAAGCCCGATCTAGGACAATCTAGACTTCAACTCTGAAAAAGTCAGGTATTAAAGTTGTTCACAATTTCATTTTGAAGAAGTTTGTAGTTGACGACTTTTGCATCGGGGGTGGTTGACCGGCGTTGACCGCCGTCTGACCGCCGCGTGTGGCGGCGCGTCGGATCAATTTTTGAGTTTATATTATCTGGACGATGATCTATGCATCCATACTAGCGTTTTGATATATAACTTGGTCATGTTAGAAAAAGTTGATAAATAGTCAATTTCTGTTTTGACGTTACTATTTACGGTTTTACAATTTACCTTCGGTTTGAGATTTACGGAGATCAGACCATCGGTTTTACTTCAAATTTTAATATGATGTTCATATGACTGTCCCGATGACTTTGTGTGGTCACGGGCGATGATCCGACCGTTGGATCTTCGTATAATTGTAAAACAGTGATTCGGGAGGGGATTAGTGAAGATCCGTCCATCGGATTTTCGTATAATTTTAATAAGATGTTTCCAAGGGCGATCCGTGAGGATCTAACTGTTGGATCATCGTTTAAATTCGATCCGACCGTTGGATTGTCTTTATTTTAGAATCCGACCGTTGGATTGTCATTATTTTGAAATCCGACCGTTGGATCATCATTTAGGTTTATTTCTTGCTTCGTTGCTAAGTAAAGACCGTATTTGATTAGGTACTTGACGGCTTGAGTTGACGAGCATCTGGATTATTGTGAGTTATATTTATTGAAGACGCACCGGGAATTTCGAGGTGAGTAAATCTCACGTGGTTCATATTACGAACCGAGTACTTAAATTACTTATTTTTGTAATTGTGTGGAAAATATTTATGGATTAAATATTTGTTTTTAAAATCATATGGACTTGAACAACTACGGTCCATAAGTAAGTAAAATGAATTTAATTATACAAATGAATTTCACTATTTTCTTCTGTGAACTATAGATGGTATTAGTGGTCATTCCTGAGTTGATGATTACGTATATATATATATATATATATATATATATATATATATATATATATATATATATATATATATATATATATATATTTATGTGGAATATATATATATTGATTGGTGTGATTTTGAATGACGATATGATTGAGTTAGATTATATTCAAATGCTTTAATTTCATGATAATATCATATATGTTGGTTGAGTTGATTTAATTATGTGAAAACATACGGTTGTACATATTGTGGATTTAGGGTCAACATAGTGACCAGTATGGGGTAATCGGACGCTCTAATCCAAGGTGGATGATGAGATACGATTGGTTGAGTATGTACAATTATCGGACGTTCTAAATATGTATATAAGTATACATATTGATGAAATACGATAAAGATAAATATGTCGGATGCCATAACCTAGGCCAGGTGATGGACTACGATTCAGTTAGAACTCTAGTCTGTCTAATACCGTATTTTTATGAATACGATGATGGGGTATTGTGGAGAAAGATGTGAGTTAGGGTTTGGTGTTGAGTTGTTGATTGATTATGATTGTTGGTTTTTGTGGTTGTAGAATTGTTGCATGTTGACTTAAGTAGAAATAAATGTGATTAAATTAAGCAACCGTTCTTTCTTTTACTCATATGAGCTTTCATTAGCTTACCGGGTTTTATATTGTTGCAATCCCGGTACACTATTCAAATGGTGTCGCGGATATTCCTGCAGGTCAGGATAACCAGGGAGGTGACCGAGCTGCTTAGGTGTTACAGCAGTTATATTTTATTTCATTGAGTTATGAGGTGTGTATGCTCATTTAGAGCTTTACAAATTATTGTGTATTGTGTTGTAATAATTAACCGAAACAAGATTCGGTTTTGATTTTATTTCGTGTGGTGAGGTTGTTAAGAAAAGAAATTTTCAGGATGATTATTTTGAGTTGTGGTAATTTTCATGGTTCGGATTTTTGAATTTTATTCTAAAATTTGGGCCGTGACAACATGGGACCAGTTTAAGACCCACTTTAATGGGTGATACTTTGGCCAGGCTATCAGTGATGATGCAAGATGAGTTTCTAAACCTGCAGAAGGGGAATGTGATAGTCTTGGAGTTTGAGCCGCGCTTGACTACTCTGTCATAATTAGGCGGTAAATGCAACACTGAAATCGAGTAGAGTCCGTGCTCTTTTTAAGCGTCAAACAGAATTCATTACGACATCATAAATGCTTACTAATGCATGTAGAGTTCTTGTACTACCACAGCTATTCTATAATGTAACCACATTTATGTGAGGAATGATAACAATTTTCCCCTCCAACCTTCCCCTTTCTACATTTCTCATTCATTGCTCGTCACGTGTATTCCACTATCCCTAAAAATTAGATAATTAATAGGCAAAAAAGACACATTTTCAATTTTCCTCTCTACCCCTATTTATTTACTTTTAATAGTATTAAAACTCTTCAGTCTTCTCACGTTTTTCAACTTCTCTTCCTTTTTTTTTTTTTTTTTTTTGAATCTTGTGGAACTGGAACTCTTTAACTTCCATTGATGTCATCCTCCAGTCTCCATCTTTTCTCTTCATCGGGTTCGCAAGCAGCGGTGGGTTTCAAAGGCAACTAATCTAAATATTCAGGTTTTCTTCTTCTTCTTTTTTATTTTTTTTTTTGTAATAAAACCTATTATTACATTAGATTATGAACAATAGTTAATTGTTGAGGACTAGGCTAGAAAAATCAATATGAAATTATGCTTTTGATTTGTATTAGGATTAGAGAATTATGCTTTTGAAATTATGTAATCAATCATTTGTGCAATTGTACAGCATTACGTCTCTACAGTTTGTGGCACCACAAAAGAAGAAAGTTAGATTTGCAGCATAAGGGAGCAAAATTGATTAGTTTTTGTTTGGAAAGCTACCTGTATCGATCACTGAACTGGTTTTGATCATGTATTAATTAATAGTACTATTCTTCGTGGTTATTAATCAGTTGTTATAGCCATGACATAAATTCTACTTTCTCCTTGATTCCTCTATTATTGATTAGTATTTGCAGCATTTTTCATTTCAAAGCCTTTTGTTAAAAGATGTTGCAGGTTGTGCTCTATTAGTATTTTCACATTTTCTATACCAGTATATATAAGTATGCTATTACTGCTTTATTATCAAGCTTATTAGGCCCTGCTCTATTTGAATTCTTTATTTTGGATGAAAAGGCTTAAAAGCTTATATATCCTACCAAAAAAGAATAGAATAAGATTACAGCATATCAGAATTCAAAATGCTTGATGCCTTGATGGTTCCTCCGGCATTGACAACTTTTCTAGACATGTTCCCTTGCTTCAAAGTTAGGTTGTTGAGTAATGGCAGTCAGAAACATGGATGGCAGTGACAATGTCAAACAAGAAATCTTTATGGATATCCCCGATGGTAAATTGAACTCAGAAGAAGAAATTGAACGCATTATTGTTGATCGCTAATACATGAGAATATATGCTTATGTCAATAGAAAGAAAAAATTTATGGAAAAAAAGAAGAAGAAGAAGAAGAAATTGATAAATATGAAAATTAATGCAGATAAAGATAAGAAAAAAAAAGAAATTGATAAATGTGAAAATTAATGTAGGTGAAGATAAATAAGGGTAGAGAGAGAAATTGAAAATGTGTCTTTTTACCTATTAATTATCTGACTTTTAGAGATAGTGGAATACACGTGGCGAGCAATGAATGGAAAAAATAGAAATAGAAAGGTTGGAGGGGAAAGTTGCTAGCATTCCTCCATTTATATATAGTGAAAAATCCATCACAAAGCAACCGTGTGTATTTTGATTTGGATGTCTTTTTCTACTTTATATCTCGTTGAACTATTTTTTGACGTAGAAGAAATTAAATTGTGATACTGAATAATGTAAAATTTTAAGGGAATAAGCAACATACAACAAGGAAATATTTTGTTGTTACGAGGATAATGACTTCCTTTATGCAGACGTCGTTCTCTCTCTAGGGTTTGCTAAATTAGGGTTAGGGATCGCAAATGCAGTTAGGGTTCCAGCGAGCAAAATCACTAGTACCAACGACATGGAAGCTATTGATGCTATGGCAGCGTGACTGGCGTCCTCTCTAGCTATCACTGATGGGAAGAAAACAGTGGATTTGAGGCATTCTCAAGGCAAAGGACTTCGGCAGCAGAAGGTTTTTCTAGTTGGCAAATTGCTTACTGCTCGGGAGTACAAATAGTGGTCATTTCTGGGTATGTTTAGGTCTGTGTGGATTATGAATGGTGATTTTAGGGGGGAATCAGCAGATAGGGATCGTGGAGTCTTCAGCTTCCAGAATCTGGCTAACAAAGCTTGAATTTGGCGCCGTAGCCTGTGGGGCTTCAACCGTGCTCTGGTGGCAGTGGCGGATTATGACGACATCACCCAGATCGATCGAGTCCCGCTGCAGTTGTCGTCGTACTGGATCACTACTGGGTGTGCCACAGACTTTTAGATCGGAGCTTGTGATGCGAATCATTGGCAGCACTTTGGGTGATTTGAAGGAATGAGACGGACCAACGTTCAGGAGGGAGTTGACAAGAGTCAGAGTTGAGATCGGACTATCTCAGCCTCTACTTCTCAAGTGTACATATTGGCTGGACGATGTAATGGAGGTGTACGTGCATTTTAAGTTTGGTAATTGATAAGAGAATATTGATGCGGCTACTATGGGGTTGATCACCATGGAGCCAAGTGCTGCTAATTAGAATAAGAAGAACAGAGGTCGACTTGTTGGCAGTGATAACAAACTATCTTATGGCACTGCTAGGAAGAACAAGAAAGGACAAGACGCAAGCAGTGACAGAAGAAGAAAGCGAGGGAAACGAAGAATTTGCTACTTCAAATTGCATATGCTTCGGTTGATGATGCTTGCTCCGTTGCTCTAACCCTAAGGGGAAGGAATCTGCACTTTTAATTTGACGTTATTTTATTTTTCCAAGTGTGTGAATGAATAGCTTCTAGGAGCTGTGAGATGTTTTTATGTTTCATGTGTACTACAATTGCGTATAGGCAGGTGAGGCATAGATGATTGATTTTTCCTCAGTAAGCGAGGCTATTTTGTTTGGACTAAACCTGCATTTATGCGAATGTCTCTAGATTGTAATGAGCTACATTATTTGAATAAAGAATTGGTTGTTTCCCACAAATCTCTCTTGTCTTAAGTATTTGTACTCTCTTTATTTAAAAAAAAAAATTGTACTCTCTAGCCATTTTTCTGGTTATTGATCTAATGCATGCTATCAACCTCTAGTTTCAAAAAAATGACATTCCTTCATGCATCATCCTTTTTTATTTTATCTTTCAACATAAGCGACAACAATTTTATTAATAATATAAATTAAGTACAATCCTCAACTACAATCTGGCAAGGGAGTTTTGGAGTGTCTGGGCTGGTCGGAGGCTTCCGGGACCGGCGCGGGGCGTTGGGATTGTGGCACTTCGGACAGTGGGACGCTGCATTGCTGCTTGTTTCATGGCGACGCTGGCTGAGGCTGCTTTTGGTCAAGGTGGTGTGGGCCACGGCGGCATGGGTCGCAGAGGTTATGGCCGCAGGTCAGGGTGGCGGTGTGGGCCACGGCAGCATGGGTCGTGGTGGCATGGGTCGCGGAGGTTGTGGCCGCAGGTCAGGGTGGCGGTGTGGTCGAGCAGCGATGCACCAGAACAGTCTCATGGATCTACCGGGTGGATGGAGATGCATGGTTTGGATCGAGCCAGTCCGCCTGGGCCTTGGGTTCAACATTTTGTTTCTTTAGGCTGCTCTTTAGGGTCTGCTAATTTGGGCTGGGTGTTTTTCCCTCAGCCTCTAGTATGAATTTAGCTTAGTCTTTTTTCAATAATTTCCTTGTTAGGAACCTAGACACTTTTGTGCACCATATGTAACTCTAGCGCCTCTGGAGCAGTACCGAAAGAGGATTCTCGCTATATCTACGTACTTAATTGTCTAATGAGTGGGTCTATAACTATATACCATTGTGAGTACTACCACTAGCTTCTTATCTATGACAGAATGGTATGTACCGGCGTATTCTGACTTGTGATGCAATATATGGGCACCCAATTTGGGTTTGATTCAAAAAAAAAAATGTCAGCTAAAACAAGAAATGCTTATTCTAGATTCTAGAACACTATAGCCTAAAGGCCCATGCAATGCTCAGTGCGCTAATATGTGAGCAGCAAAGTTTGCTTCACATTCAATATGATGATAGAAATATCTAGGTAAATCCTAGAGCCAGCTGAGAAATGTCTAGGAGTTTCATTTCTCTTTTTTGTTTTATATTATGGGGATAAGAAGGGAAAAAAAAAACAAAAACAAAAAAAAAAGTTGAAGCTTCTACTTTCTTGACAAGCGCATGACCATACTCTCAACTCAAGTTCAAACCCGCGTGGGGTGCATAACCAAGTATGGTGGTCTACAAGAAAAAGAAAAAAAATCTAAACAATATAAAGGGAAAGGGAAAGGATCGAAATAGAAGACTTTTGAGAATTTCATTTGCTCACTTTTGAGCAACATTCCAATCAATGCAGCTAAACTTTCCATTGTTTAATATCAACTTTGGATTGGTTTAGCATCTGCAAAAGTCTTCACCCTCGATCACCACTCAACTAAACAGTGTTCTTCTTAGATTTTAGTTCTGTTTCCATTCAAATTTGGCACACTGTACTTGTACCCCAGTCTTAGGTAATTGAATTCACACTGCAAAAGCTTAGCATTGCAGAAAAAGAAAGAAGCTTGAAGAAACAAGGACTATATTCGATCACCAAAAACAAAGAGATGGGGGGTCATCAACAGTGTCGTGAATGAGTGAAATTTGATCGAGCTGCACACTCACCCACCAAATCCACTGAAATATCTTTGGCTATAATGACATGAAAACTGCCTGTGAAAATGACACCAACTATTGCTTGCTTTGCTTCCAAGACTTGAATTCCAAAATGGCCATGGCCCCTGAATCTGCAAATTGAACTAATGAATCATTTTAATGGCTTGCCTTCCCCATTACCTTCCATATAGTGTTGAGGACGGTTATGTATGCAATCTGACATCCCTTTAGTCACGAATTCTATTTGGTACGCAAAATCTTCGAGGGAAAACGAAATCCTAATATGACGCATTGCAAATCTATTTGTTAAAGTGATTTCAATTAAACAAATATGTTTGATAGGGTTTGGCAAAAACAATTAAAAGTGTTTTAAGAATTGTAGAAGCATTTTTTTATATATACAAAATACGTAAACTGGTCAAGTATTTCTAGTTGTTTCGACATTTGTTATCAGATTTAGAAAGTGCTAGCTAGTCAAGGCAATCACCACACTTAAATTTTTGGTCAAACAAACATAATATCCACCGGCCATCTCTCTAGTGGCAATTTTTCAACAAACAATGTGCATCGCTTCCTTTCGGTCTTCATATTGCATAACTGTCTAAAAACAAATAATTGTGCATCATTTTGGTTTATGTGTTGAGCACTTGCTCGGCTTGTTCTTTTCCTTAAATAAGTAAGAGACCGTATGTTTGTTAAAATGTTTGAAAGAAATTTAAACTCAACTTAAAGTGTATGTGTTCATTAAGAAAAATAAAAATTAGACAATTGATCGCTTCAAAGTTAAAAGAAACTCGAGTTAAGGCAACGGGTAAGCAAAATAACTTTGTATATAGATATTTTCCATATCTCAGCCTCAAAAATATAAATTCATACATGCGTCAATGCTTACAAGTGCTTTCAAAACAAGCACCGAAAAGTGTTGCTGATCAAAACTACTTTCCACAAAAGCACATGAAAATGAACCCTAGTCAGCCAATCATCTCAATTCAATTGACGACCCGAGTGATTCCAAGAAAAGGAGAGGCAGGCAGCTGAACTTGTGTAAACCATTAAGACCGTTTTGAATAATGAATATGGCAATAAGGTGGCCAATTTGTAACCTTAAATCGGTCTATAGTCTGGTCAAGAGATTTGGACCTCTTAATTAATGCAGGTGTTTAAAGTGTTTTTCTATTTGGTTCATCTCAGGGTAAGAGCTGTAAACAACTGCTAAAATTATTGGGCCGACTCACGAAATTATAGATATGTACGAGTACAGCAGTTTAGATGAATAAAAGGATAATGTTTTTATTTGAAATATATATATATTAGAAAATTTGTATGAAAATATTAGTGAAATTATCAATGTAGGTGAAATATCGGTAATATTAAACTAAAATTTTTACTTCCCTGCAAGATGTTTATATTGTTGATTTCTTAGAATTTCGTTGTGAAGGCCAAGGATTAGTATCTCCCTCCCATACTCGCCACGCTTGAGTAGAGGTGGGATGGCAAAAGAATTGAAAACTTTACTTATCATAACCATTAGTATCTTCAGTAAGTAAATTAACTTATTTTATTTAAGTGTGATATAATGTTTTCTAATTGACTAATTTGAAATGGTTCAAATATTTATAAGCCTCGATTATGAAAATTAGAGATATCTAGAACCTTGTGTGTAGCTGATTGTTTGATCTTTTAAACCTGCTACAACTTCAGGTTTTAGTATTAAATAAATCCATATTGAGCTAAAACAAAATATTAGCTTGAAAACCTACCTAACATAGCTAAAAGTTGTGACAATAATGTTTTCGTGTGGGCTAAAGTGACACGATTGGCTAATTACCCAAGCTCTTGTCCACTAATGATCGTCTTTTTCTTTTCTATCTTAGGTAATGAAATCATTATACAACAAACATTATTATCTCAATCATGGGAGAAAATGGTTGCCTCATATGGAATTTCGAAAATGGGGGGACTAATTGTTGTCACGAAATGGGAAGATCGTTTTCTCACAACTCTTAAACAAGGATTATCCCATAAGAATTAGGTTACGTAGAGGCACCAACTCAAATTTTCACTAGTTATATATGCCCTAAGTAATCAAAAAACATCCATCTTGTACAATCAAAATGACAATGACAAGCTATTCATCTTTTGTATCAATTATTTAGGTTACTCATAATTAATATAAGTGATCATTCGCATACTAGATGTATGAGGGATCGAGTCCTTAACGAATGTGATAATTTTCAACGGTTAAAAGTTACGCATTCATACTCTCGAATTGAATGTAGACAGCCCATTTGATGGACTTGTTGAATTAATGACCATATTTCCTTAATTTATCAGAAGTGTGATAACAAACGAGATAACTTATTGAATAAAATGGAAATTATTATTTGATCGGTAAGTAAAATTACCAACTATGTCCATATTTGCATTTAGTTATAATTGAACTTTTTCTCAACTTCTAGTCCAAGCTCAATACAACCATGAGACATGAAAGATAAGAAAATATAATTTTGTATATTTTAAATACAAACATGAACAATATATCGTTACACTCAAATATCGTTATGTGTTAAAATTAAATACGTGATAATAACGACTCGTCCTAAAAAATTAAAGGATTTAAGTCACCCCATTCTAAAATATAGTGGAATGACATGATATAAGAATCGAAAACCCTATCAATTACTCCTAATTAGGGGGAGTTGAAACATTAATTTGAAAATGAAAGAGGAAGAAAAAATAAATTTAAAAAAAAAAAGTGAAATTCCTGAAAGCCGTGTGATGTCACGTGAAGTGCACGAGAAGTCAGGTTGGCGTACTTGTCGTGTTAAGTGTGGCTTTACTAGACCGGAACACTTGTTGACTATAGACAAATGAAGAAGACCGTAGACCATAGAACTATGGCGGCAGTGAAAAAGGGGTAACATAAACCGCGTGCCAAACGCTAGCGTGGGACCCGCCGACTCCATAAAATACTTGGCTTCCTCTCCACGCTTCTTCTTATACACCGTCACTTTCCGCTCCTTCGCGCCTGCCATGCAATGCCCAACCTCTTGGTATTTGTCTCCTAGTTCACCGGGTTAAAGGAAGTCGTTTGGTTCAAAAATCTAATATTTAAGCAAATAAGTAATCAAGGTTTTTACAATTTTCCCTTTTAAAGCAAATTTCAAAACTATTTTGAATATAAAATATTAATAAAGTTAAAATTACAAAAAAATTTGATGAAAAATTTGATTGTTTCAAAGAATTTAAAAAATTAAATAAATAAGTTCATTAATTTAAGAATCTAACAATCAGTATAGATGAGTGTCATGGTGATACATACATTAACACCACATTTGGTTCTCGGAAAGTAAACATTAGGAAATGAAACTTATTCCTTGCTTGTGTTTGAGATACCAAAAGGAAATGAAATACTTTCTTGAAGGAAAGGAAAACAAGGGAGAAAGTGATTCTCTCCAAACAACAAAGCAATCACTTTCCTTGCATTTATTACTTAAAAAATATTTTACTACGTTAATTACAAACTTTTTAACAAATTTTATGATAACTTTTCTAATATTACTAAATATCGAAATAGAAAGTTCTTGAGATTTTCATTCTCATAGGAAAAACAAATGAATTATTTTTGTTTTGTAATCAATACCCATGGCATCTTCCCTGCATCGGAACCACGAAAGTCGAAAACCCCAAATTGAACCCTAGCTCAAAAGGACAAATTGGGACCACTTCTGAGGAACGGCCTCAGCCATAGAGAATGGTGAAGAACAAATTCGCCATATTTCTCTATTTTTTTTAGCACTGAAGTGCACCCTTGATTGGAAGGCAAGTGAATAAGATGTGATTACTTCCGTTTAATATTGTCTAAAATATTAAATTAAAGGACATGATCCTTTCTTTTATTAAAAAAAAATCTGGTTGCTTTCGTTGTGTTCTTCCTCCAAATTATAAAAGCGGCAAGGGACAAGTTGGATCATATCATGATGAAGCAAGAATTTGACACTCGTTATTTAGAGGAATGTGGTAAGAAAGTCAAAAAAGTAACTATCACGTATGCATGATTAGATAAGAACGAGTTGTAAAGGACTACCTATTAGCAACTATACAAAAATTAATATTAATACTATTTTCTTAGTAATCTAAGGGGTTACTAGACAAGAACAGGACTTCTACGGTTTTAATATTTCGCAAGGGAAAAAAACAACTGTGTATTTTAAATATTTAGCTTGTCATTTTCGTGATTACATGTAATCTCTATTTACTTGTCGTAGAGCTATTAGATAATTTGGGTAAAGCCCGTCATAAGAAATTTGTGGTCTAAACCGAATGTGATCTTGTATAAATTGATATTAAGTATCCACATAATAATTTTAGGTAATTAGTAATACTTTCTTTACATATTTGTTGTTTTATTAGTTAAATAAGTTGTATGATACTATTTTTTAATTTGTTTTTTTATTCTATATCATTAGAATAGAACAAACTCGAATTCTAATTTAGCACTAACTCACTCCCTCACGTTGTCTCATGAATCGTCATATAACTTTAAAACCATACACCTTAGCCTCACCATTATAAGTTACACTACTAATTCATCAATGGAAATTTGGAACCCAAGCATAGTATGGTCACTAAAATATTTACGGATCCATATGGGCAATGAAGATAATCCGTCTAGCTTCTTTGAATTCAAAAGATATTTATAATGTCACTAATTATTATAACATTAAATTTTATGTATTATGAATTTGATTCAGTTGTATTATGAGATAAACTATAGATCAATCATACATTAATAAAAAAATGAAAGCTAAAATTAACGTGTAATGAACATTAACATGATTGATCACGAATAATGCTAAAAGGAGAGTTGAAAATCCAAAAAAAATTGAAGAAGAAAATACAAAAATAAACCAAGTGGGAAAGAATGCAATGGCTACGTTAGAATTTGGCAGAGAGAGACTTGACCCGCAAAGGCATGACTCGGAAAACAAATCATTGCACGACGAAACAATATCGGACTTCGGGTTCCACCCGACATGGCCCAAGATTCATTCGCGATTCTGTTGACCCGATTCAGTCAACTGACTAAACCAACGCCTTCGTGCTTCAGTTACTCCCATATTAAAAGCATTTATCACGCTCACTAATGACCGACGCAGACAAGAAGCGAGTGAGATGCACTCTCCACTGCAGCAAGACAAGTAGACGAGCCATGATTCACAAGTAAGGTTTTTCTCGCTAGTGCGCGTGGGTCAAATTTCTGAAAAAGGTCTGGCGCCGCAATTGAAGAGCTTTGTCCATTCACGTGGGGTGCTGCACGTGTCGTGTTGGCTCCTGCTGTATTCTACCCCGTATCCTCCGCCGAAACCCAAACCGCAGTCGACATAAATAGAAACCATGGTTAGGTTAATTCAATAATACAAGAATGTTCTAAACCCTCCCATTTGACTCTTTTTTATTTTTCATCGATTTAAAAAACAAATTAACTCTGAAATCTTTGTTAATCGCTAAATAAATTCCTTATTTTAATATTTTAATAGTCAATTCTTCAATTACTATTTGATACGATGATCACCGGTTTGTATACATTAGTGTTGATAGTTTGAAAATGTCACGCCCCGAATTTTATGAATAACAATTCATAATCCGAAACATGAAAATTTTTCTTTTCTTAACTCACTCACCACACGAAATAAAATCAAACCGACTTAGTCTCGGTTAATTATTACAACATAAATCCAAAATGTAATGTAAAGCTCTAAATGAGCATACACACACACCTCACAACTAAATAAATAACAAAACTGCTGTAACACCTAAGCAGCTCGGTCACCTCCCTGGTTATCCTGACCTGCAGGAATATCCGCTACACCATTGAATAGTGTACCGGGATTGCAACAACACAAAACCCGGTAAGCTTATGAAAGCTTGTATGAGTAAAAGAAGGAAATGTTACTTAATTTAAACTCTTTT
The DNA here is from genome assembly GCA_025331145.1 of Rosa persica. Taxonomy (NCBI): domain Eukaryota; kingdom Viridiplantae; phylum Streptophyta; class Magnoliopsida; order Rosales; family Rosaceae; genus Rosa; species Rosa persica. The sequence continues at coordinate 46,774,794 of WFKR01000007.1, read as the reverse complement.
AATTCCCACATACAGCAACACTCAATTATTTCCACATATACAAATAATAACAATCTCAATCAACACCAATTCAATATATATAGTCAACTCCAATCACTACTTTCCCCACGACTCTCTTCATCGTATTTATAAAAATACGGTACTTGACAGACTAGAGCTCTAACTGAATCGTAGCCCGTCACCTGGCCTAGGTTATGGCATCCGACATATTTATCAATTATTGTATTTCATCAATATGCATACCTATATACATATTTAGAACGTCCAATAATTTCACATACTCAACCAATCGTATCCCATCATCCACACTAGGATTAGAGCGTCCGATTACCCACACCGGTCAATGTTAACCCTAAACCCATAAATGAACCCAACATATCACATCACATACTGATATCAACCCAACCAAGATACATCATATTATTATGGAATTACACAATCGTAATAAAATCAACTCATCAATTCCACTCAATCATATCATAAATCAAACAATCCACTCATCAATATATATTTTCCACGTAAATATATATATACGTAATCATCCACTCAGGAATGACCACTAATACCATCTATAGTTCACACAAGAAAATTATGAAATTCATTTGTATAGTTAAAATTCATTTTACTTACCTATGGACCGTGGTAATTCAAGTCCATGAAATTTTAAAACAAATATTTAATCCGCAAATATTTTTCACACAATTACCAAAAATAAATAAATTAAAATGCTCGGTTCGTAATATGAACCACGTGAGTTTTACTCACCTCGAACTCCTGCTGCGTCTTCTATATATATATAACTCACAAAAATCCAATGCTCGTCAACTCAAGCCGTCAAGTACCTAATCAAGTATGGTCTTTACTTAGCAACGAAGCATGAAATAAACCTAATTGATGATCCAACGGTCGGATTTCTAAAATAAAGATAATCCAACGGTTAGATCCTCACGGATTGCCCATGGAAACATCCTATCAAAATTATACGAAAATCCGATGGACGGATCTTCGTTAATAGCTTCCCGAATCACTATTTTATAATTATACGATGATCCAAAAGTCGGATCTTCGCCCGTGACCACACAAAGTCATCGGGACAGTCATATGAACATCATATTAAAATTTGAAGTAAAACCGATGGTCTGATCTTCGTAAATCTCAAACCGAAGGTAAATTGTAAAACCGTAAATAGTAACGTTAAAACAGAAATTGACTATTTATCAACTTTTTCTAACATGACCAAGTTATATCTCAAAACGCTCGTATGGATGCATAGATCATCGTCCAGATAATAAAAACTCAAAATTCGGTCCGACGCGCCGCCACACGCGGCGGTCAGACGGTGGTCAACGCGGCGGTCAACACCGGTCAACCACCTCCGATGCAAAAGTCGTCAACTACAAACTTCTTCAAAATGAAATTTTGAACAACTTTAATACCTGACTTTTTCGGAGATGAGGTCTGGATCGTCCTAGATCGGGCTTTGAAGTTGGATTAATCTCGGCCCTCTGATCAGTCTCCAGATCGAATCAGGGACGTCGAAATCTTCAACTCTTGATCTACCACTCTACACTCAAAATCGTGATGCAAGCTATATATGGGGATGATCAGAAGGAAGAGCACGTCACGAAAATGGGGACGATCGGCCCGTGCACCACCGGAAAAGGGGTTTTCCGGCCGGGTCGGGTTTTCACTTCGGGAGGAGGCTTCGATCCACGTCTGGAGGCAGCGGCGGGGCGCGACGATGGCGGGGATCGCCCAGGCGCGAGGCGGCGACGCGGGAGAAGGCCGGGTCCGGCGGCGGCGGGGTCGGGAGGCCCGACTTCCAGTCGGGTCGGGTCGCTGGGTCGGAAGGCGCAGTGACCAGGCCGAGAGAGAGAGACGGGGGACTGATGTGCAATAATGGAATTTTTTCGTCCTTCACAACAAACTCAGATTTTTCCACTATTTATAGAAAAATTTCGATTTTCAAATATTCATAACTTATTCATACGAACTCCGAATAATACGTTCCACATATGCACGGACTCGTATCGACGAGTTCTACAACTTTCATGAAGGAAGTTTTCCCAAATTTTGAACGTATAAAAAGTCGATTTTCACGACCCCCTAAATAACGTTCGTTTTTGAAAATAAAATCATTCGGAACCAATTTTCTCAACCCACGACAATCCAAATAATCCCAAATGTCATAATTCAATTTATATAACAATTATTGAATTACATAAATTTATTGTATGAAAATCAGGGTCTTCACAGTCTACCCTCCTTAAAAGAATTTCGTCCCGAAATTCAAGCATGTTCGTCCACAAAAAGCTGAGGATATCTCTTCCTCATGTCAGACTCCAATTCCCATGACGCATCACCCTCATCATGATGACTCCACAACACCTTCACAAGATCAACCTCTTTCCTACGAAGTTTCTTTGTAGACCTATCCAAGATACGAACAGGTTCAACTACAAACGTCACATCCGAGTTCACTTCGATCGTACCGTGATCAATCACGTGAGACTCGTCTCGTACATACTTCCTGAGCAGAGACACATGGAAGACACTGTGCACACCCGACATGCTAACAGGTAAAGCAAGACGATATGCCAAGTTACCAACCCTTTCTAGAATCTCAAAGGGTCCGACATACCTCGGTGCGAGTTTCCCCTTCTTGCCAAATCTCACCACACCTTTCATAGGTGAGACTTTCAAGAACACATGATCACCTGTCTCAAACTCCAACGGTCTCCTCTTCAAGTCGGCATAACTCTTCTGTCTACTCTGAGCGGTTCTGATTCTGTCCCGAATAGTAGTGACCTTCTCTGTAGTCTCCTGTACAATCTCAGGTCCGATGAGTCCTTTATCCCCTGCTTCCGCCCAACAGATAGGAGTCCTACATGGCCTACCATAAAGAGCCTCATATGGAGCCATACCAATACTAGAGTGATAGCTGTTGTTGTAGGCAAACTCTACCAATGGCAGATGATCCGCCCAACTACCCTTAAAATCCAAAACACAAGCTCTGAGCATGTCCTCCATCACCTGATTCACTCTCTCGGTCTGTCCATCTGTTTGTGGGTGAAATGCAGTGCTCATAGCAAGAGACGTACCAAATGCCTTGTGGAACCTACGCCAGAATTCTGATGTGAAACGAGCATCACGATCCGATACAATCGTCACAGGCACTCCATGAAGCCTCACTATCTCGTTCACATATATCTTACACAATGCATCACCTGAGTATGTTTTTGCCACCGGAAGGAAGTGTGCTGATTTGTTCAACCGGTCAACAATCACCCAAATCGAGTCATAACTTTGTCTGGATCTGGGCAATCCAGTTACAAAGTCCATAGAGATATCTTCCCATTTCCATACAGGAATCGATAAGGGGTTCAGCATTCCTGCTGGTCTCTGATGCTCTGCCTTCACCTGTTGACAGGTAAGACATTTCGACACGTGTTCCGCCACATCCCTCTTCATACCATACCACCAAAACTGCCTCCGTAGATCCATATACATTTTAGTACCTCCTGGATGTATAGTATATCGAGACCTATGTGCTTCCCGCATGATCTCCTCCCTGAGGTTATCAACACTTGGTACATACAATCTCCCTCGAAATCTCAACCCTCCATCAGCCCCAATCAACCACTCAGAAGGACCCTCCACATCCGGGTCAGCAGTCATCTCAGCAATCCTCGCCTGAGCAAACTCATCAAGTGTCTGACCCTGAATGATCCTGGAGATCAAGGTGGGCTGTAAGGTGATACTACCGAGAAAGATTCCCTGTCCTGCTCCTGCGGGCATAAGGTCGAACTCAGATGCAGCTTCTAACATGCGCCACTCCCGCACCATAATCGATGCCATGATTACCCGCGGTTTCCTACTCAAAGCATCCGCCACCACATTCGCCTTTCCGGGATGATACTCCAAGGTGAAATCATAGTCCTTAATGAGCTCCATCCATCTCCTCTGCCTCATGTTCAATTCCTTCTGAGAGAATAGATACTTCAAACTCTTGTGATCAGAAAAGAGTTCAAATTTCTCACCATAAAGATAGTGTCTCCAAATCTTCAAGGCAAACACCACAGCTGCTAGCTCTAGATCATGAGTAGGGTAATTCCGCTCATGTACCTTCAACTGTCTAGAACCATAAGCAACAACACTACCATTCTGCATTAACACACACCCCAAACCCTGATGAGATGCATCGCTGTAAATGACTAATCCACCACCACTAGTAGGAATAGTCAACACCGGAGCTGTAGTCAATCTAGTCTTCAGCTCAATGAAAGCCTTCTCACACTCATCCGACCATACGAACTGAGTGTCCTTCCTGGTCAATTTGGTCAAAGCCGAAGCAATACCAGAAAACCCTTCAATGAAGCGCCTGTAATAACCGGCCAATCCAAGGAAGCTACGGATTTCTGTAACCGTAGTAGGGCGACTCCAACTCATCACTGCTTCAACCTTTGAAGGATCCACAGAAACTCCATCCTTCGAGACCACATGACCAAGGAACTTGACTTCACTCTGCCAGAAGTCGCATTTCTCGAACTTGGCAAATAGTTTCTGCTCCCTCAATGTCTGCAGCACTATCCGCAGATGTCTCTCATGCTCCGCTGACGACCTTGAATATATCAATATGTCATCAACGAACACTACCACGAACTGATCCAAGTAAGGACTGAACGTACGGTTCATCAAATCCATAAATGCTGCGGGGGCATTCGTGAGACCAAAAGGCATGACAAGAAACTCAAAATGTCCATACCTGGTCCTGAACGCCGTCTTTGGAATATCTTCCTCCTTCACCCTCAACTGGTGATATCCAGACCTCAAGTCAATCTTCGAGAACACAGTAGCTTCTCTAAGCTGATCAAACAAGTCATCAATCCGAGGTAAAGGGTACCTATTCTTGATGGTCACCTTGTTCAACTGTCGATAATCCACATATAGACGAAGTGAACTATCCTTCTTCCTCACAAACAACACTGGTGCACCCCAAGGAGACACACTTGCCTGAATGAACCCTTGTGCAAGTAAGCCCTCAATCTGCACCTTCAACTCCTGGAGTTCAGCTGGAGCCATTCGATAGGGTGCTTTCGACACAGGTGAAGTACCTGGTATCACATCAATGGAGAAGTCCATTACCCTTTTCGGGGGTAACCCAGGGATCTCCTGAAACACGTCTTCATACTCTGAAACTACAGGAATCCCTGTAATCTTCGAAGTACTACTCCCTGATTCAATATGGGCCAGAATTCCTATCCTCATGGTGATGTCAGACTTCAGGCAACGGTAATGAAACACCGGTTGTTCCGGAACATGGAAGGACACAATCATCCTAAAGCAATCAATAACAGCATGGTTCGGGCTCAACCAATCCATACCCAAAATCACATCATACGTGTGATCCGGAATCACAATCAAAGATGCAGAGAACTCTCTGCCACCAATCCCAATAGGGCAATCATCACAAAGCATGCTAAGCTCAAGAGACACACCGAGAGGTGATGTAACACACAATGATCTAATCAGAGGCATAGCAATCAAACCCAAAACATCCACAACCGAACTAGATATGAAAGAGTGTGAGGCTCCCGTATCAAATAGTACTCTAGCAAGAAAGTGATAAACAGATAAGGTACCTTCCACTCCCGTGCCTGCCTGACCAACGGCAAAGACTCTAGCATGAGCAGGTGGTAGTTGCCTCTGCTGGTTACCCTGCACTCTACCCTGATTTCGAGGACACTCTCTAGCCTGATGCCCTGCCTGTCCACAACTGTAGCATAACCTACCCCGTGGCTTCGTGCACGCACGAGAGATGTGGCCCGGCTCGCCACAGTTAAAGCACTTCACTGAAGCTGCTGGTGCTATCTGCCTGATAGGCATAGCCTGCACAGGAGGAGCCACTGCTGGCCTAGCTGGAGTCTGATGCTGAAACTGAGTTCTCTGTCTCTTCCAGAACCCACCCCTGAAGTCTCTAGCTCTACTGCTCCCTGCTATGGCCTTTCCCTTACCCTGGAAGTCTCTCTCAGCAGACTCCTTCTCCCTACGGATCAGGTTCTGCTGCTCAATGATCTGTGCCTTAGCCAAGATCTCTCTCTTGGTCTTCAGCTCCAAGATAGCTACATCACGCTCAATCGAAGGGCTCAACCCTCTCTGAAACTTCTTGGCCAAGTCCTCATCCTCCATCTGCCTCACATACTTGTACAATCTGGAGAACTCTGCATCATACTCAATGACTGTCATCTTCCCCTGTACAAGTGCAAGGAACTCTCTCTCCAACCTCTCCTTCACTGCTGGTGGAAAGTACTTCTCTCTGAACAGCCTCTCAAAGCCGTCCCATGTCAAGGTAGACACCTCAATGCTCCTCTGAGTGACGTTCCACCACACTCTAGCCTCATCCTTCAGCATGAAAGCGGCTAGCTTCCTCTTGTCGGTCTCAGTGCAATCAAGCAGATCGAAATAAGTCTGCAAATCCTCTATCCAGCGATCCGCCACCATATAATCTGTGCCTCCTCCAAACTTGGTTGCTCCCAAGCGAGTAATTTCCCTTGCTAGCATCAGTAAGCGAGCAGGATTATCAATCACAGCCACAGGAGGAATAGGCTGATCCTCATAAGGTGCATCTTCCTCCGACTCGAATACTTCTTCAACTGGAGGGGCCCTACCCCTTCCTCGGCCTCTACCCCTGCCACGAGGTCTACCTCTACCCCGACCTCTGGCTTCGTTTCCCTCAATCTCCATTACCTAATAAGCATGATATACTTGATTAATACACGCATAACACTTAAACAAAACATAAGTCAAATGCAAGTCCATATTAACCAAGTACTGATCATACATAACGATGCTTAAATTTCCTAAAAATACTAACGTTCCTAGCCAACCTAACGCACTCACATACCCAATGACATTGTCAATACCGAAGAGCACACGATGGGGATCCGCTGCAGACGGGCCATCACTCGGTAAGTATTGACATATCACCAAATATGTACCTTACGCTTTGATACCAAACTGTCACGCCCCGAATTTTATGAATAACAATTCATAATCCGAAACATGAAAATTTTTCTTTTCTTAACTCACTCACCACACGAAATAAAATCAAACCGACTTAGTCTCGGTTAATTATTACAACATAAATCCAAAATGTAATGTAAAGCTCTAAATGAGCATACACACACACCTCACAACTAAATAAATAACAAAACTGCTGTAACACCTAAGCAGCTCGGTCACCTCCCTGGTTATCCTGACCTGCAGGAATATCCGCTACACCATTGAATAGTGTACCGGGATTGCAACAACACAAAACCCGGTAAGCTTATGAAAGCTTGTATGAGTAAAAGAAGGAAATGTTACTTAATTTAAACTCTTTTAATTCCCACATACAGCAACACTCAATTATTTCCACATATACAAATAATAACAATCTCAATCAACACCAATTCAATATATATAGTCAACTCCAATCACTACTTTCCCCACGACTCTCTTCATCGTATTTATAAAAATACGGTACTTGACAGACTAGAGCTCTAACTGAATCGTAGCCCGTCACCTGGCCTAGGTTATGGCATCCGACATATTTATCAATTATTGTATTTCATCAATATGCATACCTATATACATATTTAGAACGTCCAATAATTTCACATACTCAACCAATCGTATCCCATCATCCACACTAGGATTAGAGCGTCCGATTACCCACACTGGTCAATGTTAACCCTAAACCCATAAATGAACCCAACATATCACATCACATACTGATATCAACCCAACCAAGATACATCATATTATTATGGAATTACACAATCGTAATAAAATCAACTCATCAATTCCACTCAATCATATCATAAATCAAGCAATCCACTCATCAATATATATTTTCCACGTAAATATATATATACGTAATCATCCACTCAGGAATGACCACTAATACCATCTATAGTTCACACAAGAAAATTATGAAATTCATTTGTATAGTTAAAATTCATTTTACTTACCTATGGACCGTGGTAATTCAAGTCCATGAAATTTTAAAACAAATATTTAATCTGCAAATATTTTTCACACAATTACCAAAAATAAATAAATTAAAATGCTCGGTTCGTAATATGAACCACGTGAGTTTTACTCACCTCGAACTCCTGCTGCGTCTTCTATATATATATAACTCACAAAAATCCAATGCTCGTCAACTCAAGCCGTCAAGTACCTAATCAAGTATGGTCTTTACTTAGCAACGAAGCATGAAATAAACCTAATTGATGATCCAACGGTCGGATTTCTAAAATAAAGATAATCCAACGGTTAGATCCTCACGGATTGCCCATGGAAACATCCTATCAAAATTATACGAAAATCCGATGGACGGATCTTCGTTAATAGCTTCCCGAATCACTATTTTATAATTATACGATGATCCAAAAGTCGGATCTTCGCCCGTGACCACACAAAGTCATCGGGACAGTCATATGAACATCATATTAAAATTTGAAGTAAAACCGATGGTCTGATCTTCGTAAATCTCAAACCGAAGGTAAATTGTAAAACCGTAAATAGTAACGTTAAAACAGAAATTGACTATTTATCAACTTTTTCTAACATGACCAAGTTATATCTCAAAACGCTCGTATGGATGCATAGATCATCGTCCAGATAATAAAAACTCAAAATTCGGTCCGACGCGCCGCCACACGCGGCGGTCAGACGGTGGTCAACGCGGCGGTCAACACCGGTCAACCACCTCCGATGCAAAAGTCGTCAACTACAAACTTCTTCAAAATGAAATTTTGAACAACTTTAATACCTGACTTTTTCGGAGATGAGGTCTGGATCGTCCTAGATCGGGCTTTGAAGTTGGATTAATCTCGGCCCTCTGATCAGTCTCCAGATCGAATCAGGGACGTCGAAATCTTCAACTCTTGATCTACCACTCTACACTCAAAATCGTGATGCAAGCTATATATGGGGATGATCAGAAGGAAGAGCACGTCACGAAAATGGGGACGATCGGCCCGTGCACCACCGGAAAAGGGGTTTTCCGGCCGGGTCGGGTTTTCACTTCGGGAGGAGGCTTCGATCCACGTCTGGAGGCAGCGGCGGGGCGCGACGATGGCGGGGATCGCCCAGGCGCGAGGCGGCGACGCGGGAGAAGGCCGGGTCCGGCGGCGGCGGGGTCGGGAGGCCCGACTTCCAGTCGGGTCGGGTCGCTGGGTCGGAAGGCGCAGTGACCAGGCCGAGAGAGAGAGACGGGGGACTGATGTGCAATAATGGAATTTTTTCGTCCTTCACAACAAACTCAGATTTTTCCACTATTTATAGAAAAATTTCGATTTTCAAATATTCATAACTTATTCATACGAACTCCGAATAATACGTTCCACATATGCACGGACTCGTATCGACGAGTTCTACAACTTTCATGAAGGAAGTTTTCCCAAATTTTGAACGTATAAAAAGTCGATTTTCACGACCCCCTAAATAACGTTCGTTTTTGAAAATAAAATCATTCGGAACCAATTTTCTCAACCCACGACAATCCAAATAATCTCAAATGTCATAATTCAATTTATATAACAATTATTGAATTACATAAATTTATTGTATGAAAATCAGGGTCTTCACAGAAAACTATGGCAAAAGAATTGAAGCCCGTCAATTCATCATTTTGCATTGTAGCATGGTGTAACGATTTTGGTATTTATTGGACTACCTTGGCTAATTCGATTACTTGATTCTTAATTTATTTCGATTATATAACAATTGAGCTATCTAAGTGATTGAGATTGCTATGTAGAGAGTTTTTTTAGCAAACCTCGACGGAGCGAGGGAAAATTATTGAAAGAAAAAAAATGAGTACATCAAGACGGTGTAAGGAGAAGACAACAACCTTACCCCTCGAAAGATTGAAGAAACATGCCTCTTCAAGAACAACTAAGTTTATTTGATAGGTTTTTTCTTTTTAGAATAAATGAGTTTAACTATTTGAAATTAGTGGTACTTGTTAGTTTTGGTAGTTTGCTTGGTCTATAAAGCCTTGATCTAAGGAAGAAATTGTTGTGTATTGTTCTAGCTATGATAAAAAATAAAATTATCTCCTTATTCAAAAAATTAAAAATCAAGTTTATACAATTCCATCTATCAAATTCGGATCGAAACAATTAGGAAACAGTATACTTCAAATCAAACCTACACTTCTAGACTTCTAAAGGAATCAAATCACAATTTTGGGCACGAGTTGATACTTCGATAGAGAGAGTTTCTGCCTTTTGGAAAACCCCAAGGAGTGAAAAGCATGAGTATTTCCACGTCGCAAGTTTCCATTCGCATAAACACATCAAGGATTACGAAACAGGCAGGGAGTCAACCTCAGCCATCTGATACATGCCATTCCGACGTCAAAAACCCTCCTTTTACCTCATCAACGGCTGTCATGGCACCTTTAAGTCCTTGTCACTCCAACTACGCAAAATTGAAATTGAAACTTTGCCCTTCTTTTCCTTTTGGTACGCGTATACGACTTTTATTGAAAACGATTTGTAATCAATTAATTAACATAAAAGCTGCAAGATTAGATCGTGGTGGAAGAAGAGGATGAGGATGATTAACTAGTGCCTGGATTAGATTAAGCCAATTGGAGTTTTTCGTCAATTACTTTTGGTCCGGAGAGTTCGCTAGTTCTGGTAATTGTGGTATTTGGTTGTCCTAATCGGTCAAAAATAGAAACTTGGGTACTTCACACGAATTATACTAGCTTTGCACTAGTTTGTACATTGCTTTAAAATAATGGTTCTGAAAAAAATTTGTCAACTGGGAAATGGGGGAAGTTGGTAAGTGGTGAAGTAATTATGTGATCACTAGCCGTCCATTAACTTGGTTGTGATGGTGAGCTAAGGGCTATTGGCCGGATAAGATTAAATATAGGGGTAAAGTAATGTTGTTTGTCAAACGTAGTGGATCATGCGCGCATATGGACTATCGGATCATGTTTGTGTGCTCGTTAGTGCATTGTTTTATTATTCTGCTAGTGTTTTTTTTTCTGGGTAGGACGTATTTAATTAGTTTGAGATAACACTAGATAGCAACCAAAAACAGATTAGACCGAATATTTCTATAAGATATTGTGACACAATATATACATAAAGACTGAAGCTGTACAAAATGAATATTTCATGGATATGAAAAAAATCACAATCTAAGCAATTTCACATACTATATTGGCCATATAATAGTAGGATCATAAGAAGACATATAGCTTACTACAACACTTTCGTTGATGTGGTTAACAACTGATTGGTTAATTTTATAATAATAACTCTGTTGAGTTAGTAGTAACTGATTCGCTTTTATATTGTAGTGATTCATTGACTTAATAAGTTTGGTCCTTACCATAACAAAATTAACTTTTTTGCTTTTTCAATATGTAAATATACGTTACAAGCCAAAAAGTATTGGTCGGTTTGTCAGTTCAATATTATGAGGTATCGTAACTTTCAACTGCATGTGTCCACTATTCTCAGCTCTATTGAATGAAAATCGTGAAGCTAGTTTGACAATTGTCCACTTTTTGGAAAAGTCATGCTAACATCTTTTTAAACCAAAAACTAGCTACTTAAGTAAAACCCATATGTTAGCTCGCAAATGAGTCATTAACTTATTTCTAACTGCATGCAGTACGTGTATTCATCGGAGTTAAAGCCTAACGCATGAATAAGATTAGATAGCAACCAAAAAAAAAAACAGATTAGGCCAAATTTTTCTATAAGAATTTGTAAAATATATGCATGAGCAAAGTTGCACACAATGAATACTTCACAAGTATGGAGGAAAAAAAAAATCACAATCGAAGCAATTCCACATACTGTATTGGTCATATAACAGTCAAATGAGAACCCAAGATATATAACTTACTGCAACACTTTCATTGTAAATGGATAACAACTTATTGGTTTATTTTAAAATTACAACTATGTTTAGTTAGTAATAACCAATTCATTTTTATTGTAGTGATTCACTAAATTTAATAATTTTGGTACTCACCACAATAAAACCAACTTTTTAGTTTTTCAATATGTAAAAGTATGCCACAAACCAAAAAGTATTGTTGGTCGGTTTCTCGGTTCAATATTACGAGGCATCGTAACCTTGTACACGGCACTCATCTTTATTGAATGAATATCATGGAGCTAGTTTGATAATTGTCTACTTTTTGAAAGGGTCACGCTAACATCTATTTAAACCAAAAACTGTTTAAGTAAAAACTAAATGTCAGCTTGCAAATGAGTTATTACTAATTGCATGAAGCATGTGTATTCATCGAATTTAGGGCCTAACGTATGAATAACTCATCAGCTAATGGTAATACTTGTATTATGTATGAAACGAATCAGAAAGTAACATCTTCTTTGGCATAAAATACAATTTGGTCGGTTTGTCAGTTCAACATTACAAGGCATCGTAACCTTCAACCGTGCCCACTACATTTTGCTCCATTGAATGAATATCGTGAAACTAGCTTGACTGTTCACTTTTCAAAAAAGAGCCATGTGAACATTTCTTCTAAAATTTTACAGTCATCTCGTAAGTAAGTTACACTGATTACTCAAAGCATACGTTTTCATCAGCCTTTAGAGCCTAACGCATGAATAACTCACATGAATAACTCATTAACTAATGATACCATTCGAAGTTAGCGCAATTAACTAAAAATCAATATTTATTATACTAATTCTTCAAATACCTAAATACCCCCGATACAAAAACTTGGAAAGAGAAAATGGATAGGACTACACTCGGTACAAAAGCTCTATAGTGTCAATATTAAAAAAAATAAAAATAAAAGGTTGAATACTGTTGCCCTAATTTTTTAACTATATATTCGTCAATTTTTTTTTTGAATATATATAATAGTTTTAAGTACAAATCTTAAATGGTGAGCATTAAATGAACACAACCAGATCGAGAAAGTGCGAAGTGTGAACGCCATAAAATATGGTCAACAATCTAGGCAGGAAATTGAAGCTACGACCAACTATAACCCCACCGACAGCTGCCCTTCACCATAAACGACAGGTGTCCTCCACCGAACTGGCACTATCATACGTGGCAGAGTCTCATTGGGTTAATCTCATTCGATGAACAAGCCATGCGTCAGGAACAGAACCGGGACACCGGAGAGCGACGCAATAATTAAATAAAAAAACACAAGTGGGGCTTAGAGTGAGATAATCATGATTAGCATTGTAATTATCGGGAGGTGATTAAGCCCCTCGGGGCCTTTATATAGACTGCGAGGGCGAACTTTGCCACTCAGAGCGAAACAAAGTGAGGCCGAGTGAAACCAAAAACTGAAAAAAAAAAAAAAAAATAGCAAACAGGAGTGAAAATCAGCGAGACAGTTTCAGATCAGATTTGTGTGGTTCTTTCCTGTGTTCGAAAATCCCCCCCTTCTGTAATTTCCCCCGCTTCTCTGAATCCCTTTCTGTTAATCATCTGTGTTTCTAAAAGGTTGATGGTTTTTGGGTTTGTTTTCTCAAACTTAGAAAAGATTGATTTCTTCGGAAGCCACAGGTGTTTTCAGAATCGAGATCCAGCTTTTGTTTTTATAAATTTTTAATCTTTTTCATTTTTCGTTTCGAGGGTTGTTTTTGATCCCTCCTCCCAGGAGCAACAAGAGGTTGATTATTTGAAATCTCTGTCGATCTCCTTTTTATTTTGCGTACCTGTTCTTTAATTTTATCGAAGAACCAGGTTCGGTTTTTAATTATAGTTTTTATTACTTTGACTAGCAGATTTGTTGTATTGTTATCTTTGAATTTGATTTTGAAGGCATGGCAGCTATGGATATCTACAGTAGCAGACCTCTTCAGTCATCTTCGGATCCTTTTACGGGTGAGCTCATGGAAGCACTTGAACCTTTTATGAAAGGTGCTTCTCCACCGCCACCTTCTTCTTCTTATTCTCCTTCTTTTGATTTCAACCCTTCTATCCCAACCCCTTCTTCTTCTTATTCTTCTTCTTCAACCCCTTTTCTTTCTTCTACTCCTTCTCCTTCTTCTTCCTATAGCTACCTGTCTTTCTCCCCTCCGATACCTACCCCGCAGCCCAATTTGTACCAAGACGGTGGCTCAACCTTTTCCTTGGGTTTCGAGCAGCAAGGTTCGATTGGGCTGAACCACCTCACCCCATCCCAGATCCACCAGATCCAGGCCCAGATCCAGCTCCAGAATCAACCCCAGATGGCATGGCAGCAAAACTATCAGCAACAGTCATCACCATCCCACACGCTCAGCTTTCTCGGTCCCAAACCTGTTCCCATGAAGCAATCTGGTTCACCGCCGAAGCCCACGAAGCTTTACAGGGGAGTGAGGCAGAGGCATTGGGGGAAATGGGTCGCCGAGATCCGGCTACCCAAGAACCGAACCCGCCTCTGGCTTGGCACTTTCGACACAGCTGAAGAAGCAGCCTTGGCTTATGACAAAGCAGCTTACAAGCTCCGTGGCGACTTTGCCCGCCTCAACTTCCCTCATTTGAAGCACACCGGCTCAGTTGTTGGTGGCGAGTTCGGCGAGTACAAGCCTCTGCATTCCTCTGTTGACGCGAAGCTTCAGGCCATTTGCGAAGGCTTGGCTGAGTCGCAGAAACAGGGGAAGGCAGGGAAGCAGGCGGGTGCGGCCAAGAAATCATCGGCCGCCCGCTCGCAGCAGAAGCCGAAGTCAACACCGGTGCCGGAACCGGAACCGGAGGCTTTGACGGTGAAGATGGAGAGCTCCTCGTCGCCGGTGACGGATAGTGATGGGTCTGCAGGGTCTTCTCCTCTTTCGGATCTGACCTTTGCCGACTACTCAGAGTCCTCATCGCCCTGGGAGAACTGCGGAACGGAGAGTTACATGTTGGAGAAGTATCCGTCGGAGATTGATTGGGCTTCGATCTTCAATCAAAATTCGAATTAATCCATGTGGGTTATGTGTAATTGTAACTGGGTTATGCTTTAGTCTGTTCAAACAAGAGTCTAGAGTCTAAGTTCAGTAAGTAATTAGGGGGCTACTGCAATCAAGTTTTTGGCAGTTGCAGGGCCTAATCTAGTATTGGAAGATTAGGGTTTAGTGGATCATTTCGGGTAGTAGTGGTTTATGTTAATATTATGATGTAAATCATCTTCATCATGGTCGGCTGGTTTTTTTCTTGCGAGACCTTAAGTGATTGAACTTCTTTTTATGTAATCTTCATCTATTCCAGTATGTACTCTTTAGTTGTTTATATGTATTGAATTGAAGTAATTTTTGTTGTTATATTATCAAGTAGTCTCTTTTCTTTCTTTGATATATAGTCGGAGATAACGTTGATGATCGATGTGTTTGTGCCCTGTGGTTGAGCTTGGAGTAGTACAGAAATATGGAAGATATTAATGGACATGTGATGCCGAGTCAAGAGGTTGTCATTCATACATCTGATGGACCCATTTTTGATTTAGATTTTGTGACATTTAGCTGGGGAATCTGGGAAAGATAGGGGAGACTACTGTTCTGGTTTCTCTAAGTAGTAGAAGTCACGGACCACCTTACTTTGGTGGCTGGTCACTCCATCATTATCCTCCTGGTATCACATTGAAAGATTATAGTTCAAGGGTATAGAGTGATGAGAGCCGAAAGATTAAAAGATAAACTCAACTAAAAGTGAATCGGGTGATCGATAATCTCTGTGCTAGAATGATTAGGATCACGATTCATAATCATTCACCATGAGTGTGGTATCCATAATCAATCAGCGTGAGCGGCGGGATGACTCGGACACTGAAGCAATTACACGCTGGTAGATGAAACTATTACTAAATCAGTGGTACCCTTTAGCCTTAAGATGTTAGCAAGGTAATTTAGGGTAGTTTTAGGGTTTCTTCCTCTCCTGGACGAGTGTTGCCAACCTTTCTTCTCTTTTACCAATCCAAGTAACGGGGGTAACCTGTCTTGTTCATTCGAGTGAAATGATTCATTGGATTCACGTACAAGCAATAATCATTTAGGCATGTGTAGGTAATACTCCAATACGTCTACTACGCAAATTGATTGATTTCTTTGACTTTCGAATCCCAAGTAATCTGGTGTGGGATTACATAGACTTGATCCCAGACACTCTTTCATCTCTAAGTCACTTAGCGGAGGCTTCTGCAACTGCTAAATGTGTTTCAAGACGACGCGATTCAAAACTTCTTTTCTTTTCAGTAGCTGATGGATTCGTTATGAAGATGCCTGCGTCAACACTTGCAGATCTAAAGCCACGAGTCTTGAAATCTCGCTAGCATACTTTTGGTGAGACTTAAATACTTTGTAAGAACGATACAGTAATGTTTGATAATTGCTTCAAAAAGACTAAAATTAAGTTAACAAGTAAAACAAGTTGTATGAGGAGCTTCTTCATCTATGGATTCATCGATGCCAAACAAGTGCTAACTTATGAAGTTAGGAAAAAACCAGCAACTACATTTACACGCACGAGCAAATAAGAAACCTTATGTGCTTCAAACAACTCTACGTTTGTAGGTTTTCAATTTATCCAAAGCTATTTAGTTGAAAATATCAACGAGATCTCCTAATTTGAATACTAACATTGGAATATCCTACACTAATATCACCAACCTGATGAAGGATAAAGTTTTAATTTCAATGACAACACTTTGGTCTGAATATATCAATAATTTGAATATGTTTTTGTGCACCTTGTTAAGTTCTCTCAAATAACTATACAAACACAGTGAAAGACATGTCCTCTTGTTTCATCTGAAAAATCTTTATGATTTAAAAATCAGGATGATACCATGTCAAGCAGAACTTGGTTGATTTGTATAATAAACCATATACTATAGGTTCAGCCATAGTTGACAATCTCAATGAGTGCTTGAATAAAACTATATTGTTAGAAAAATAATCTCTTCCCAATTAAATAGTAGCTACAGGAGGAATATTCTCCCAAAATTCATAGCACAGTCACTGAGACTAATGTGAAAGCAAAATGTTGCTCATTTTTATAGTAAAATTCACATGGAGACAGGAAAAATCACTTCCATTGGAGCAGTCTATGCATGTGCTAAGTTGTTGTTATTATTTTTGGTTGCACTAATTTTCAGGCACTAGTGATTTTTCATGTCACTCACAAATTGGTCAAATATTTTCAAAAATTAAAGAATTGGGAGTATTGGAGGCGTGCACTAGTGATTAGTTATGCGTGCACGAAGCAGATGCAATGTTGAAATTCGAACGCAGAGTTATTAGTTAAGTAATCCTTTTAGTAAGCGATGCCTTGCGATGCAGGCCATTCATTGAACCCTACCTTACTATATTCGTAGCTTGAAAGCACATGCTATCATTTTTGTTTTTTCTGATCAAATGATCTTGGGGAGGAGGAGAACCGCAAACTTAAGTCATTTGATAGAGAAAGTTGTTGAATTTTGACTATCATGACTATGTCTTGCCTAGACGGCAAATGTTTTGATCACTAGTCTAATTTGCTTATTATATCTATGAATTTTGGGTAAACTATAATACAGCTCGCAGGTTGCCGTCTGACAGACTAAACGTAATATAGAATTAGTATAGTATAGGAAGGTATCGTGGTGCTGTAAGACAGTAAGAATTTGCAGATGAGGTTGCTGATATAGGGACTGTGACTAGGGTTTCGCCCATACAACTAGGGTAGACAACCCCAAATTCCAATTGGGACAACTATACCCAAACCTAAAGCCAAACACTGCTTTCTTCTGGACCACACAGTGGGTCCGCCATGTAATGACCTAAGCCTACTCTCAAGAGAACTAGTTTTTCTCGAGTGGTAACTAGTGTTTGTGGCCTTAAGGACTCTAAAGTCGGATGAAGTCAAGTTATTCACAAAAAAGAAGAAGAAGAAGAAGAAGTCGGATCAAGTCTTCGATGAAGCTTCGGACTCACCAATTGAACTTCAGAAGGTCTCGTATAACCACTCTTAGTTTCTCATGGAAAAAAAAAAATCTGAAATATCCTTTTTTGTCATTAAAGTTGTACACGTGATATAGTTTGAAGCCCGTGTCAGATAAGTCTAATGATCTGGTTGTCTGATTGAAGACTCACTTCTAAACAGTGCGATAGTTGAAATGAAAAATATCATACATGATCAAAGCTCTACTCGTCCTTCTTGGGACTATTGTATCGGGCTCTTACTTCACTTTTAAATTCATAAAGAAGCGAGCAGTTAAGAAATGATGTAAGAACTTATTGTGTTCAACGTGTATTATTATGTAGTAAATTATTTAGTTCAAGCCAACTCAGGGTTTACCAACTCTGATTGAAAAAACTTTTCTCTTTTCTTCATATAAGAAATAGATTAATGTGAGTAGAGGAACTTGTAAGCAATCATCATAAACTGTGGAGAGAGAGAAAAGCGAAGCATTTTAGGGTTGGGGTTTTCAAAACGTTTTGTACTGCTTGTCCAGCGACCCTTCTATGTTAGCGACGGCGCCATACCTCGCCGGCATGAGGTAGGAGTAGCCGGACGGGCCTCTGGTTCTTTTGTTCTCTGCTATGAAAGGCTTGGTTGTTTGGGTATGGTTTTCTTCTATTCTCTGGTGGCGGCGCTACTGGTATTAATAGCCGTTCCACGCAGATCTGGTGTGGGCTGGGTGGTTACCAAGCTTTCCAAATCTGCAGTGGATCGTTCATGTCAGCGTGATCTAGTTGGGTCTGTCCTTAGTCGCCATGGTGGTTATGTCTGGTAGAGCGTCGGTGATCGACATGGTGGTGGTGGGATACATCGGAGATGGTGGAGGTGGATGACTCTTGGCTTATGGAGGCTATGCAGAGTGAAGGTGGTGTTAGGATGTTAATTGACAAGATCTGTGGCAATCTCGACTGGGTTCATGATGCGTGGCAGTGGTTGGTGGCTTTGTGGGCGTGGAGTATGAAACTGGGGCGTTGGCTTGGGTTTGGGATGATGTATGGAGACAGTGCATGGTCAATCACCGACAGTTGGTTGGATATTAGGTGGTTAAGTTGATTAGGGCAGTGGTTGTGCAGTGGGTGGGTGGCTGTCATTGGGTGGGTGGAGGTGACGGTGCTTGAGCGGTTGTTCAATCATGGTAGTTTTTTTTTTTTTTTCCAGTTTTTTATTAGGGTTTTAGTTTTAGGTTTTTGGTTAGGTCAAATAAAACGTTCCTACTCAATTGACCTAGGGTTTGGAGGTTTTGTTAGTGTTGTGGAGCCATCTATATGGTGTTACTCCTGGGAACAATATGTTATAATTTAGATGTTGTTTGGTTATCAACGGAAAGGTGGATTTTCCTTGCACGTGGTCTGGCGGTTTATGGACGCGGTGTTGAAGATGGTGGAGTGGTTCGTCTGGATGTTGGTGACAAGGTCATATCGTGACACTCGGGATTGATTGTCTTTCTTTGTAGCCTGGGGTGATAGGCGTAAAAATTGGTTAGAGTTTGGACCTTTTCGGTTCATGGATGTTACTATTAGTGACGGACCCATAATTATGGATCTTGGTAGAAATATGTGTCGTGGTGTGATACCACAACATTTATTCCAATAAGTTGTAATTGTTTTGGTTATTAATGAATTCTTTCTTCTCAAAAAAGAAATAGATTACTGTAATGGTGCGATCAAAGGGAAACATATAGAAGTACCGTTGATGCCCCATGATTAAAATACATCTGCTTCCTAAAATAATAGGCAAATTGGCCAAAATATTTGTTCTTATTCTTTGGATGTTCATCTTTATTCTTATTCTTCCTTCCAAGGGTGCATACCCATATTGCATAAGGAAGGCCACAGGAAGGCCACAGAAAGAGGGTAAAAGGAGATCCAAAGATAAAGCCGGTAGGGTATTTGGAACCCAGTTGTGACAGAATCAAGTAATTGGGTTTGATTCTTAAACATAAATTATGGTTACCGCTCCTTAAAAACAATGTGCTAATACTTTGTTTCTTCTGTACATTCCAAAAGCACTTCTGGGAAAAGCAAAAAGGCGTGTGAAACGGCTAAGGGATAATGGTGCAAAGGTCGTTTTGGATGAATGGAATTGAAATATATTTGGCATTTTGCTCTGAAAAGATAAAAGATTAAAGGTGATTGGATCAGTGAGGCTGCCTTCCGCAGATAAGTTGTCGAAGAATCTCCACAAATCGTTCTGAAAGAAAAGCTCCAATACATGGATATTTGAGAATAGACACGCTTTTCAGTCTTTTCTTCTCCATGGTTCCCACAGATTTCTTCACTAATTTTGTTTTTGGTATCAGATGAGTTACGCGCCAAAAAGTTGAGAAATTCCAATGTTATCTTCTTCTTTTTTGGGTCAGAAAATTCCAATGTTATCTAGATTCTAGATGAAGCAGCGGCTAAGACTTTTCCATAGCCAAATCAGAGGACTAATGGCTAATGTGGACTTCATGCGCATTCCCTGCCAAGCACCTGCAAACCGTCCCACCCGCAACTTTTCCGCTGAAACCAACCTGTGGTGTTTCCAAAACCGCTTCTTCAATCCTCAACGATCGTTTTCTTCTTTGGACACTCACTCAATTATAATTATTAACTAATCAATATATGAAAAATGAATCTCAAAAAAAAGATTTCAGCGTGGTGATGGCAGTGTTCCTTAAAGTGGGGCGGGCGGCTGTACAATTGTAGCGTGTCGTGGCAGCGATGGTTGCGTGCGTTGCGCTTGCGTTGTTTTCAGCACAGAGAGGTGGAGGTGGTAATGGACTGGGCCAGCAGTTGGGCCTAGGGTTCTTTTCTTTGAGCCAGTTGGGCTTCTAAATAGTTAGTTTTTTCTTTATGTTATTTTGCCCTTTTGTTGAGGGAACTTTAGGTTAGTAATTTAGTTTACCTTCAATAACTCCCGAGAACGCGCCTACAGAGAAAAAAGAAGAGCGAGGGTGAACAGTGCTCTCTCCCGGTTGGACGCTGTCGGTGCTCTCACCGCAGCGCTCCTTTCGGGGAGAGGAGGGTCCTTGGTGCGACCGCCGTTTTTTGGCTTCAACCGGTGCTGCTTCCCTTGGGATGTGATCGTGCATGAAGATGAGGATGCTAGTCTATCTGGGTCTGCTGATCAAGCGATGGGTTCAGGGTGTTCAGATCCGGTGACGGTAGGGAGGATGGAGGTTGTTTTAGGGTGTTGTTAATCCCGATCCGGTATTCAGTTGTTCGATCGGGCAGTCTGGGCAGCCATCGATTAGATCGGATTTCATTTCGTGTTAGATCTCGATCTATGTCGATGACTTGTCCCATGGGTGTCTGCGTCAGGCAGAGAGGTCGCTGGTCTGCTTTGGTCCATCGACGGCGATGTCGGCTCTTGTTCGGGGATTGGAAGGCAAGCTGCAAAGGTTGGAGGAAGGTGATGGCAGATCTGGTTTGCAGCAGGGGTTTGAAGCGAGTTAGGCCGATGTTTAGGTTGAGTTTAGCTGATTTTGGACCCTTATTTGGGTTCGGTTTCTGAAATTGGCCTAGCTCCGATCTAGCTTGGGTCTGGACTTGGCGTGTGCGTTTTGTTTCTTCAGTTCTAGTTTTAGTTTATTTTCTGTTGTTGTTCGTGGGTGGCCCTTTTTGGGTCTTGTTGTGCTTCAATGTTTCCATACACCAACACCTATTGTGATGTTGATCCCCTAAACAGATTCTATTAGGTGTATTCACTAGCCGACGAGGCGGAGATGACTAGTGCGCATTCTTCTTCTTGGGTCTAAGCCATGACTCAGTTGGTATGCCGGCGTTGGCTCGAACCATTATGTGGCCGTTTGCTGGATTTAGGTCATTTGTAGCCTTACTGGTGTTATGGAGAGTTTAGCTCCATTTTATGTTTTTAGAATTTGGAAGGAATGTTCAGATCAGATGATCAAACTTGAGTTAGAAGTAGGTCCTTTGGCTGTTGTGCTACTTTGCATCCCTGCTTGTAATTTTCCTTCTGCTGGAATGAAGTATGGATGATGGTTTGATACAAAAAAAAAAATAAAAATAATAAAAAACTCCCTAGGTATTTTAGGGAACTATGTATTTTCATGCCTATAGCAAATATTTTGAAATAGTATCAAAGGAGGATCATGCTATTTAGATGTATTTAATATTAAATGAGTGGCCTAGTTCTATGTATCACCGTGAGTATTAACACATCTTCTTGTTTGTCTAGATGACAACGGAAGAGTTAGTAATGACCATTCTAGTTTCTGATCAATATATTGGCTCTACCTTCATTAAGAAAAAATTAAAAAATAAATAAATAAAGATTGCAAAGTGCAGCAGATTAATATATGCTCTAATTTTTCAAAGAGGTAGTGGGTTTTTAATTTTTTTTTCTTAATTTTTTTTTTGGAATAAAATCTAAAATGATTTGTCATTTTAGCTCAAGTTAGAATGACCATAACATACCCTACGCTGCCATTCACTAGACATACAAGAAGTTGTGGCGGCACCACAGTGGTCATAACGATAGGCCACTTATTAAACATCCAGTGCTCACTAATTCTTAGTAAGCGTATCAAACTATGAAACTTAAACATAGTACATAGACTCACTATAAACATAAAGAACCTAAGTATTAGCTGGATTAATCCTCTTGGACCCTAAATGTGAAACCCTAGAGAGCCCTAGCCCATTAGCCTTGACCACACTTGGGTCGAAATCCAATTTAAAACTGCTTTGGACACCCAAAACGTTCTAAGCACCTTCTTTAGTTTGGGCCTCCAAAATGGTTTGGACACCCAACGAGATTTGGGCATCCAAAGTACTTTGGGCACTCAATCTACAACCACATTGTCGATCTTCATCCTCGTTTGCCTGACATGCCATGGTCACTTAGTTGATGTCCTCTGCTGCCGCTGCACCATCAGAGCCGTGTGCTGCCGAATGTCACTACCCCATGAACCGCCACAGTACCTCAGGCAGCTGAACATGGCAAGCCCAGCCTTCGATCCCACTGCCGACATCATCAATCTCATCGCTACCTCTACTAAACGCTGCCCACCATTTGTCGCAGCCATAGCCCCTGTCACACTTGTAGGTCGGAGTGCTATGATGCCTATTGCTCTGCCTTGGGCACTGGAAACTTGGCTCCTCCGCTCACCAGAGGCTTTTAGCCCACCATGATCTGCTTCGCAGTTCACCATTGCCACTATAATCCGGTTGGGGAAAAGTTGATTACCTCCTGATACAGTAACCGCTTCTCCACCAGGTACGATTTGAGTTGAGCCCTACCCTGACGAAATAGTGGGCTTCAACCCGATCTATGCAACTTTTAGTTTTTTTGTTTTTGTTTTTTTTTTCTCTGTCTAGCAGTTAGTTGTGTTCTTTGTCTGTAGTGGGTCTTGTCAACGAATCGAGTGGGCCGGGTCTTACTGTATTTTTAAATAATAATAATGGGTCGGATTGGGCCGGGCTTCATTATACATTGTAAGATCCAAGCTCATCCATATAAGCGGGTCTTGCGGGCTTTTTCGGGCTGGGCCAAGTAGCCCTCATTTTTTCCGGATCGGAATTATTTGCCAAATATATATATATATATATATATCATTATCATCAGGGGCACCTTAACATAGTCCCAGTTCCAATTAAGAATAACACAGTAAGAATAGAAGTTTTGCCATCAATAATAAGAAGGGTTAATTATATATAAGTGTATTTTTAAATGTTTTTTAGCCATAAGGTCACAAACTATTTTTTTCCTCATAAGGTCACTAGATTAAAAAGGATGTTAAATTTAGATATAAAAACAAATATATTTATATAAATGCCACTAGAGTTAAAACTCAACAATAATCCTCTTTCCTCTCCAGCGATGTCTTCGGCCAACTCCGGTGGGTCTCCGATCGACCTCCAGCCAATTCCAACAGATCTCCGGCCGTAATTCCGGCGACCACAAAAGTTACTGTCACTAACACCAAAAGCTACTATCGCTAGCAACAAAAGCTACTTTGGTGAGATTTCCAACAATTCCGGCGATGTGACAAAAATACTATCACCAACAACAAAAACTACTGTCAGTCTGTCACTAGCAACAAAAGCTACTCTGGTGAGATTTACGGCAACCTTTGATGAGGTCACAAAAGCTACTGTCACCAGAAATAAAAGTTACTGTCACTAGCAACAAAAGCTACTATGGTGAGATTTCCAGCAACCTCCGGCGAGGTTACAAAAACTACTGTCATTAGCAACAAAAGTTACTGTCATAAGCAACAAAAGCTCATCTGGTGAGATTTCCGGCAACCTCTGGCGAGGTAACAAAAACTACTATCACCAACACTAAAAGCTACTATTAACAACAAAACCTATGCTCCCTAAAACCGAAAGCTATTATCCTAACCAATAAAAACTACTGTCACCAACGCCAAAAACTACACTAACCAACAACAGACGCTACTGTCACCAACACCTGAAAACTACTCTTACCAGTAACAAAAGCTACTATGACCATCACCAAAAGTTACTCTCATTAACACCAAAAGCTATAACTAAGCAGAACAAAAACTACTACGACGCAGAACAAAAGCTACTCCCAGAGACTAAGAAAGTTATTCTCAGATACTAAAAAAAACTATGAAAATGTAAAGGATACAACTAAAATAAAAATTTTACTGCAATCGAGAGAGAAAAACAAATTCAATGATACTACAAGTCTGCAACGTTCAACAATGATATAACTATGTAAAAAGCCACTACCATAGTTTGTGATAATATATTACAATAGTTGTATAAAGCTATTGTCAATGTTGTAATGGTACCGTCATTTTTCAATGGTGACACTCTTAACCCATAGACATAATTTTGTCACATTCAGCACAAGACTTCATTTCAACATTTTTTAGTTGGCCGAATGATCTCTTGGTCAATGGAGGCTTCAATATCCAAATCCACATGATTTTTGAAATCTACTACTACAAATGCAAAGGGGAAGAATTCTGGAAAAACAAAAATACAATAAAATATTAGTATTTGAAATGAAAACTAAAAATGAAAATGTACAGCTGCGCCACAAATATGACATTCTTTATCAACTAGATAAAAAAAAAAAAATAATAAGCAATCTAAAAAGTTACCATTATCCTTTCAAAAAAAAAACCACTATTATAGTGACAGAAATCTACTATAACACATGGGCAAAGCTAGACCAGTAAGAAAAAGAGACTGACATATGTCTAGAAAGCTACAATATAACATGTAGAAAGCTATTGGACTAGTATTAAAAAGCTACAAACATAAGTATAAGAAACTACTTAAACACATGTATGAGGTAGGATAGAGCTATGACAGGTGCTACACGCGCTTTTCCTTCAACTCCTAGAGCTCTGTTAGGGCTTTTTCGATTCAGATTCAAAGCCGCCGGGGAGATTGGCTAGTGGCCGCCATGGCCAGGCTTTTGCACCACCACTTGGTTGATCTCCCAACCCAAATCCTTTCCAAATGTCCAAGATTCTCTGTTTTTACAACTTTTTAACAAAAGATTTCTTGAGCCGCTTCCTCCCTTCCTACATCCCAACCTTGGAAATATTAGTTATCCTACAAACCAAATCTTCAAATCTGAAACCCTCCCACTGGCCATCTTCCCACGCCTAAAAATCTCATTTATGAGCTATAGTTTTCGAACAGAATCCAACAACGGCATGGTGGCAACACTTAATCATTTAACTTGGAACTTAAAAGAAATCAGCCGTAATTAATGACCAGTTACGCCTCCTTAAGCTCGATTTCTGCATTAATTTCTAATAATAATTACTGCTTCATTTTCTTGGTTAGCCCCAATTATGGCTATGAAACGTTTCCTTGTTCGAACGCCTCGATTTCCCTGTGAAACGTTTCCTATTCCTTTTAGCCCCAATTATGGCTATACCCAAAACTAAAATTGCTTTTACTATAGTCCTTAGATCCGTGTTTGGGCGTTTGCGTTCTCAAGACCACGCTTGCCCAGTCATGGGTGACAATCTAGGCACTTCAATTTTAGGTTTTACCCAAATGAACACTATATATGCTGGTACTTTGATCTCCTTGAGCACCATACCTTTCTTAGAGAGATCACAAAAGCAATCTTCCAACCCAACTATGGATTTCAGCCCTAATGCGCGAGCACAAATCAGCCCCCCTAGAAGAACACCAGTGATGTTCAATCCTTTACCCAGACCAAACCGAAATGAGCCACCTTTTGTTACCAACGTTGGTGGCACTAGGGTAGTGGTGGAAAATAGCCAAACCCAAGTTTTCGTCCCCAAACACTCCATAACCAATAAAGAGCACCTCAACAATTACTGCTTCTTAGCAAAGATCTTCGGCGAAAAGGTCTCTCCTGGGAAAATAGCTAGGAAATGCAACAGAATGTGGGCAAATCTTCAAGGCACAGTTAAACTGATCCAAATGGCAAATGGCTGGTGCTCGCTGGAGTTTACTTACCTGCAGGATGTTGATTTTGTCCTTGAGAATAGGCCCTAGTTTGTCAAGGGCCGAATCTTCCATATCCGAAAATGGTCCCCGTCCTTCAACCCGAGGGAGGATACCATTGAGACCCTGGTGCTTTGGGTTCGGCTCCCCAACCTCCCTCTACATTACTGGAGCAAGGAGTCCATAATACCAATAGTTCAAGTAATTGGTTGTTTTATCAAGCTTGATGAACGTACTGAGAATAGTGAGAATTATGTATTTGCAAGGGTCTGCATGGAAATAGACCTTAGGACTCCTCTGAAAAGGGTTTTAGTTATAAGGGAGGAAGAGGAGGGCAATCTACCTTTCGACCTGGCGAGCCCCCTGCAAAAGTCCTAGTCTCCTACGAGGCTATCTTTGAAAGCTGCTTCGAGTGTAGAAGTCACAAGCACAGGATCCGAAGCTGCCCCCATAAGAAAAAAGAAAAACACTTTGTCATGGTAGATAAAGAGGAAGGGGATAGTGATATAGAACCGGAAGGAATGGAAGTGGATTCAGAGATAATGAAGCTAGCCTCCGTCAAAGTGATTATGTATTTCCCACAACCTGCCAAGACTGATGCTGACATGGAGGAAAATCCTGCTAACAACGACAACATGAATCCTCCGTCTCCAGGTTGGACTCAGGTTAGGAGGAAAGGTCACACCACTCCAAATGCTGCTGGGACTGAGAATAGTGGCAATGAGAAAGTGAAGGAAATGCAGAGGGTCTATGCTAGGAAAGGCAAGGCCGTGCTGGAACTGAAGAGGGCTCTGGTTAAACCAGGAATAAGTTTTAGGGATGCAGCCAAAGGAAAGGGAACCATTGTGATCACGGACAAGGACACAGAAAGCTTCTTCAACCAACAAGGGAATAAGAACACAGGAAAGAGTTCCAAGAGTTCATCCTTAAGTGAGGAGGTGGTGAGCTCTTCTGACACCATTACTTCTGTTTTGTCTTACTCATCTTACCCTGATATGGCTAAACTTTATAATTCACCCACTAACATTATGCCAATGGCCGAGGAACGCTACTCGCCAAAGGATGCAGTAGCTTATTTTAATGCTAATTTTAACTCACAAAATGTGCAGTTTGAGAATTTCAATGATGCTAGGGCCTCTGAGTTTGAAGAGGGAGATGATAGCATGGATGCGTTTGAGGTGAAAATGATAAATGGAAGGAGGGCTTTGGTTTTTAAGACTGACAGCTCTGGAATGAGTTCAGGCTCAAGGAAGAGAACTAGGGACATGAAGGATGACCAGAACATAGCTGATGTTGAAGCTGAAAATGAGGAGAACAACGCCTCTTCTCTGAAGATCCAGAAACCATGAAGTTTCTCAGTTGGAACAGTAAGGGTAATGCTTGGTTGGGTTTTGTAGCACAGACCCTTTTTTATGCTTCTTCTATTGATCTAGATGTTTTGCTTATCATAGATACTAGATCATCTGATCAAATCTTAAATAAACTGAAGAAGTTACCTTATGATGGTTTTTATTGTGTCTCTGCAAGCGGTCAGTGTGGTGGCATGGCTCTATTCTAGAAATCCAGAATGGTTAAAGTAGACATAATCCAACCTCATGAGAGGTTTATCCACTGCACTATTACTGACCTTATTACAAATGATTTTTGGTATACTACTTTTATCTTTGCCTATCCTCAAAAAGAGAAACAGGCCCAACTTTGGGATGAAATTTCTAAATTAAACCCTCCCGGCAATAATAAGTGGCTCCTAATTGGAGATTTCAACATCATAGCCCAATATGGGCGAAAAACTTGGTGGTAACCAAGTAATAACGAATTATATGCTTAATTTCAGTCATTTCTTAAATAGGGAAAGTCTCTTTTCTATTAATGCTTCTAGTTTACCTTATACTTGGACTGACAAACACACTGATGATACCCTTATTTTTAAAAGACTAGACAGGGCTGTGCTAATGCCAACTTACTAAATGACTATCCAGATTTATGTCTTGAAAACTTGCCAATTATTGGCTCTGATCATGGACCTATCTGCCTTACCCTGAAACGAAAAGAAAAGAAGGTTGGCAGGGGATTCAAATTTGAGGCAATGTGGCTTTGCCACAAAGGATTTAAACCAATGGTACAAAATATTTGGCAGCAAAGGGTTGAGGAAAACTCTCTCCTAAACTTCCTTGCTATTTGTAATCAGTTCATTGCCCAAGCAAAGGTTTGAATAAAATGTTTATGGTAATCTCTTTAAAAAATGGAGATCCTCAATAATGAACAAAACCACATTGTTCAGCAACAGTTAGTGCTCTCACCTGATTCTACTTATTTGCAGGAACAGGATCAAGAATTATGAAAGCAATTAACACAATGTTACAAAGATGAGGAACTATTATGGCTGCAAAAATCAAGAGTGATTTGGCTGAAGCTCGGAGACAGGAACACAAAATTTTTCCAAATGCAGGCTAATATGAGGAAAAGGAATAACTATATTACAAAACTCAAAAGTAATGAGGGAACCTGGGTTACTACAAACCAGGAGACTACCGAGAGGCTAGTCCGAGATTTCAAGAAAAGATTCTCTGCTGATCATACACCTAGTACCATTTCCATAAACAATTTTATCTCTATTATCAATCCTTGCATCACTAATGAAGATAACCTATTGCTTATGAAACAAGTAACAGATGAGGAAATCATTGATGCGCACTACTAGCAAAATAACAACACACACGGATTTACTGTAGTTAAAAGTCACAGAAATCCGTGTGAAATAGAAATACTAACAGAAATCTGTGTGAAATGAGCATAGTTGGACCCACAATAATTTATACAATAACAATTTCAACGGAAATCCGTGTGCATAAACAATAGTAACAGATATCTGTGTAAAAACTAAAATATTTTCACATGGATATCTGTGTGAAAATCAATCCACACTGATTTCTGTACGTATTATAAATTAGTTTATTTCGAAATCGTTAATTTTTTATGTTATGTGATTTATGGAGGGACGGATTTCCGTTATAATAAGTTTTTGGTACAGATTTCTGTGTGAAATGAATATCACACGAATATCTGTGTGACACGTTAACACCGAAATCTGTGTGAATAAATAACAGTAACAGATGTCTGTGTAAAAACTAAAATATTTTTACACGGATATCCGTATGAGAAGATCAATTAGCTACAAAATTCCGTATGAAAAAGTATAGGTGTATATAAGGTTGACCACTTATTTGATATCGAAATAACGGCAGATTTAGTTAATTTTTTTGCACAATACCTATTAATACACTATAAATAGATGGGTAATGACAAAAATTTATTAATTTTCAATTTTGATTTTTTGGTTCGCACAAAATTCTTATATGTCTACTAATGTGGTATAACTAGTTTATTAGTTGTAAAGAAAAGTATACATTCATGAGCAACAATGTAGAGGAAATAGACTTTATCAAAATCGACCGTTGGATGTTGTCATGATTAGAATAAATAGTTATGATCAAAATTTCAGCTATTTTTGTTATGGTTTAGGTCTCGATCTACTAGATCAACCATGAACCCTAAATATCACATAAAACTGATATGCTCATAACCGCTCATTCGCAACTTATTTTTTCAATCTGTCAGCTCTCATACTCTCATGAATATGAGGTATACCAAATAATGTAAAAATTTTGAAAAGTTTATCTCCTCGTGATTTTACTCCCCTTAGGGAAGTATATGTGTGTATAAGGTTAACCACTTTATTTGATATTGAAAGAACGGCGGATTGAGTTAATTTTTTTACACCATACTTATTAATATGCTATAAATAGATGGGTAATGTTAAATTTATCAATTTTCAATTTTTATTTTTTGGATTGCACAAAATTCTTATATGTCTACTAATGTGGTATAACTAGTTTATTAGTTATAAGGAAAAGTAAACATTCCATAAGCAAAAATGCGTAGGAAATAGACTTTATCAAAATCGACCGTTGATGTTATCATGATAAGAATAAATGGTTTTGTTCAAAATTTCAGCTATTGTCATCGTCGTTTGGGTTTCGATCTAGTAGGTCAACTCCAAAACCTTAAATACTACATAAAACTAATATGCTCATAACCGCTCACTCGTAACTTATTTTTTTTGATCTGTAAACTCTCATGCTCTCATGGGTAGAAGCTATATCAACTAATGTAAAAATTTCTGAAATTTTATCTTCTCAAGGGTCGGCTCCCCTTAGGGAAGTAGAAGTGTTTAAAGGGTTGACCGGTTTATTTCATGTCAAAATAATGGCGGATCGAGTTAATTTTTTTACACAATACCTATTAATACGCTATAAATAGATGGGCAATGCCAAATTTATTGAGAAATCGTTAATTTTTTATGTTATGTGAATTATGGAGGGACGGATTTCCGTTACAATAAGTTTTTGGTACAGATTTCTATATGAAATGAGTAACACACGAATATCAGTGTGAATTGTTAACACAGATATCCGTGTGAAAGAAAAAAAACAATTAACTACAGAATTCCGTGTGAAAAAGTCTATTAAAAACAGAATTCCGTGTTAATAATTGAATGACATTGCATGTGTTACTCAGATAAATATACACGGATATCAGTTACAAATGGGTAAGTATTTCACACAGATTTCTGTGGCAAAATAACTTGAAAAAAAATTATTATCAATAAAAATAAAAGTTAATGACTAATTATTTAGTTTCAAAAAATAAGGGCGGGCTAATCAATTTATTTCCGCTCAATATTTGAATATTCCCACGGATTACTGTGGATACTGTGTGACATGTTAACACAGAAATCCGTGTGAATAAATAACAGTAACAGATGTCTGTGTAAAAACTAAAACCTTTTCACACAGATATCCGTGTGAAAAGAAAAATTAGTTACAGAATTCCGTGTAAACAATCGGATGACAATTAACATGATAGTTGTTAGTTACTGAGGTAAATACACACAGATATCAGTTGACATTGTGTAAGTATTGCACACAGATTTCCATGAGAATTCTACTTATAATTAGCATATTTCTCAAACACTACAGGAAAAAGGGTAAACCCCGCTCTCTCTCTCTCTCTCAACCTCCCCTGCACCGCCGCGCTGATGCCGTACGACGTCCCACCGCCATCACCGATATTTACTTCGGCAAAGCCTGCCTTCGCTTAAATTTATTGCTAAGCGTCATCGTTTAAGGAAGCAGCTACATCTATATCTCGATTTTCTTCGCTTCAGTTCTCACTCTCTCACATTTCAGTCTCAACCCACAACCCCATCTCTCATTCCATTTCAACCCCGCCCTTTCTCTCTCATTCTTTCAATCTGCGCCCATCGCTGCCTATCTTTCTCTCATTCGATTCAATTAATCTCAGCCCATCACCTCCAATTGTGCGACCCCATATGAATCTAGGGCTTTAGCGAATTAGTTTTTGTGGCTTCGAGTTGACTGCGGGCTTTGCGGCTTCTGGGTAAGTGAGCAAGTGAATATTAACTCAGTTGGGATACCAATTTTATTTCAAGAGTATTTCAAATGTTCAATTTCAATGACTTTTGTGTGCTAGTTTTGCATAGATGTTCCGATCTGTAGTGTTTTGGGCTACCAAATATACTATCCCCATCTTTCTCTGATCTTGTAGATCTACATCTCTCCCTATATATGCATTAGGCTTTCTTACTTAATTTTTCTTCTATTTGTGTTCATCTAGGTTCATTAGTTTATTTTTTATTTATTTAATGGTCTAGGTTGAGATTTATGATTTGTAAATGGTCTTCTTAATCTGTCATCATGTTCTTTATTGATTTGTGATCAGTCCATGAATCAAGTTTTGCTACTTACATTGTAATATTCGCCTATTTTACTCTAAAAATTTGAGGTCGGTTCCTAAGTCAAGTGTTTTTTGAATTGTTGTCTTTTTGGGCGAATTGAGCTGTTCAAATCCTTAATTTGGTTTGTTATTGATGTTTAATGCAGAATTCAAAGGCTTGTTGTTGATACAATCACAAGGATTTGAATCAAATTTTCGTGACTTGAGTGAAGAAGGGCCTCTATATTGAATCATGGTTGAGAAACTGTTTCTGTGGTGGTCAATGGAGGTTTGGATCTGGCAGTATATAACTAGTATTTCTTTGAATTGAATCCTTTGAAACATTAGCAGGTTCTGTACTCAAACAGAGTAGTTCTGGTTAGCGTGGTGTGAACGCTGTCACGCTCTGACAGCTATATGGGAGAAAGCTTCTACTGTTAAAGGTGTGACAACCATAGCGACCCTTGCTGCTGATGCACACGAGTCCCTTGCTCAGGTTCTTTTCATGGTCACTCTTGCAATGATAAATTTTGAGTATTTGATTGACAATGTAGCAATGCTTTAGAACTCAATGGAGATTTTGTTGGTTTCATTCCTGGTTCCTGTGTGCTTGCTGGAGGATTGCAAGTATTGGAGTGTTTTTGGTAATGATGGTAATGGGAAGATCACAAGTTGATTTACTTTTATGCTAATAGTAGCCAAGATTGTATATATGAAACTCTATTGGATGCGAGGATTCCCAACAATAAAAACCTCCAGTTGATTATTTGGGAGCGCGAGAGATGTGAATCCCATTGCAGAATTTTCACTCCAACAGGTTCAACATAATCTTTTGTACAAATTCTTTAATTCTCAAATTTCTTACACTATTGTAATATTGATAAAATATTGTTCATACAGCAAATAAACATGGTAATTCGTCGAGTTTCCCTTCTTGAGGGGCCAACTACTTTTCTCATTTTATATATTCTGCATTGGTGGTAAGATATCTAAACAATAATTGGGATTAAATCATTTTCTGCTTTTTGTTGTTTCAGGCAATAGATATGCTATCCAACTCTAGGGGTTCACTTCCTATCATATTCCTGGTTACTGATGGGGCAGTTGAAGATGAGAGACAAATATGCGATGAGATAAAAAAGCATCTTGCAAGGGAGGGTGCGATATCCCCTCATATATACACTTTTGGAATAGGTAATGGTAATTCGTGCTATTAGAGCTCGTGGTAGTTGCAGATTATATATTCCTTAAGAAAATATTCCTCTGATTATAGTATTACATTTGTAGTAGAAGCTTAAAGAGGAGTTTCACCAGCTAGGTGGGGTGTGGTTGCAAAGTTGCAATGCCTTAACCATTCTATTGTGGTTCCATCCTCAGCCATCAATGATGTGTATTGACATGAAATGCTTCAAACTGTTCTAGATTCGCAGCTGAACTAAAAGTGTTGGTTTCACCTACCATTATCTAGTTTGATGTTTATGTCTACTTTGAGGCAATCCTCAAAGCATTTTGATGTATGCTCATTCTTGGACAAGGATTATGTTGTTAAAGGGGGAAAATCTTAGTGATATTCCACCTTGAACAACAATGTATACTAGGAATGTAAAGAACATCTTGCTATGAATGTAAAGTTTATTCATGTTCGATTGAGTTGTGGATTTGTTCACTTGATTGTAAATATTTGAAGTGTATTTATTGTACAGAAATCGAAACTATTATTATGTTTGGGTTGCAAATTAATTAGCAGAATTTTTTTTTAAATGCTGTCACTATTACACACAGAAATCAGTGAGAATTAGGGTACATAGATCTCACACAGAAATCTGTGTCAATAAGGTTATAGGTTTTGACATAGAAATCCGTGTGAAACACATTGGATACAGAAATCCGTGTAAAATAGAGTTTATACATTTGCTACAAAAATCCGTGTAAAATAGAGTTGTTCACACGGATTGTGTTCCATTACAGTAATTTATATTTGTGGAAAGATAGTAGGGGCCCACGTCTAATATTCACACAGACAATATAATCCGTGTGAGATGAGCATTACCCCCCTCCAAACCACACGGTAACTCAATCTGTGCGTGTACCGTGGGTAAAAGCTATCACACACTTCAATCTGTGAGTAATTGTTGTTTTGCTAGTAGTGACGGTCACATCCATAGGACCATATAAAGCCCCTGGACCTGATGGACTACATGCAGCCTTCTATTAAAACTGCTGGACTGAGGTAAAAGACACCATTATTCCCCTAGTTAAAGATTTCTTTGCAAATAATTTTTCTCTCAACCTCCTGAATCACACTTACATAGTACTCATCCCTAAAGTGGAGAACCCCGAAAAAGTCACAGATTTTAGACCTATAAGGCTTTGTAATGTTTCCTATAAGATTATGACAAAAATTATGATAAAACGTTTAAGACCTCCGTTAGAAGAGTGCATCTCCAATAACCAATGAGCCTTCGCACCAAGCATATCAATTCAAGATAACATTTTGATTGCACATGAAATTTTCTCAGATTTCCAAAAAAAGAAAGGCCGAATGGGAGCCTTAGCTGCAAAACTGGATCTGGAAAAGACCTATGACCTTATTAGCTGGGACCACTTATCCAGTTGCCTTAGGAGATTTGGCTTCAACAATAATTGGATCAACATGATCATGAGTTGCATTACCTCAGCCTCTTTTTCTTTGCTCATTAATGGGAAGCCAACAGGCTGGTTTAAGCCAACAAGAGGCATCCGACAAGGAGATCCACTCTCTCCTTGTTCATTTTAGCAATGGAACCATTAATCAGACGTATGAATCATCTGGCTATAAGCCATAAATCTCAGGTTGGACTACTCTCTTCTCCTCTTGGTTTTCGGATCTCAAATTTAATGTTTGCCGATGACTGTCTAGTTTTTGCTAAAGCCAAGAAGAAAGAAGCGAGAAACATCTCAAATGTTCTTACCAGGTTCACTAAAGCCTCAGGTCAGAAAATCAACTTCAATAAATCCTCACTTTATTTTTCTAAGAATGTTCAGAACAGATTAAGGAATGAAATAGTTAGTATCCTCAACCTAAACCAAAAAGCTACAATTGGAAAATATCTTGGGATACATAATGTCATCTTTTGGAAAAATCCCATCAACACTAATGAACTTTTATTGAGAATCTCTAACAAACTTGCGGGATGGAAGAAAGGAAATCTCTCAAGAGCAGGTAGACTCACTTTAATTAAATCAAATCTAGCTGGGATGCCAAACCATGCCATGTCATGTTTTAAATGCTCGAAGAGGATAACTAATAGTATTGACAAACATGCCAGATCCTTTTTATGGGGATCAAACATTAAATGCGCCCCGATTGCTTGGAAACAGGTTTGCCAACCCAAGTCAATGGGAGGTCTAGGCAGAAGGCCCTCAGCTTTCTTCAACAATGCAGCTATAGCCAAATTGGCTTGGAAAATAATCAAAGAACAAAACAACTGGTGGGCTCAAATAATGAGACAAAAGTATCTAAGAAATGCCTCTTTTTTTCAGGTTCGAAAGAAGCAATCAAATTCCCTTGCCTGGAAAGGAGTACTGGATGCACGAGAACTCATTCTCAAAGGCATGAGATGGGTTCTAGGCAATGGAAAATCAATCCACTTTTTAATTGGGTGTTTCATCACCCCTTGCACATCTATGTTGCAGAAGACAAAAATCACTTAATCAACTGGGATGAAACTGTTGACAACTATATACAGGACAAGGCCTGGAACAAGGGTAAGCTCTCCCTTTTTTTTTTATCATAATATCATTAATCAGATTACTAGTATTCTTATTCCCACAACTGAGCAGGAAGATGACTTCATTTAGGGACCTTCTTCAAATGGCCTTTTTACTATCAAATCAGCTACTTGGATGCAACTTACTACAAAAGAGAAGCACAATCAAATTGCTCTTATCAACAAACTATGGAAACTGGATATCCAGCCAAAAATCAAACTCTTTGGTTGACTACTGCTAAGAGGAAGATTGAAAACAAGAGATAGACTCTCTAAATTTAGAATGATATATGACAATTCATGCCCTATGTGTAATACTGACAATGAAACTGCAGATCATTTTTTTGGCTATTGTAGTTTTGCTACAGAAGTATGGAGATTGACAGGTATGCCTGCACCTTTGAACTGGAATGTGGGATATCTTAAAGTCTTCCATGATTTATTCCTTTCTCAACCTTTTGATAGTAGCCTCTTTGCAAAACTAATTACCTCATGTTAGAAAATCTGGAAAGCCAGAATGATTAAGTGTTCAGAAATGCAAACCCAAACCCACAATCAGTGGTAGTAGCTTCTGCTGCGACTATGGGTAATGTCTGATCTAAAGAAAGACAAGCAGAGAGAGTTGCTTCTCAAAACCAACAAACCACAGGTGGACAACTCCTTCTGCTTGTCCAGTTAAACTCAATTTTGATGGTTCAGTAAATGGAAATTCCGCTGCAAGTGGTTTTGTTATACGTGATATTCATGGAAAGCCCCTGATAGCAGCAACTGAACAGGTTGGTACTACCATAATTCCCTTAGCAGAAGCCATTGCCCTACGTAACGGACTCGTTTGTGCTTTAGAACGAGGACACAACAGAATTGAAGTTGAGGGCGACTCCAAACTCGTCATTGAAGCTGTCAATAAAGTTATACACCCACCGTGGCGCTTAATCAAAATTGTTCTGGACATCCAAGCTATTGCTACAAGGTTCAACTCAATTTCCTTTCGACATATCTTCCGGGAAACAGACTTTGTAGCTGATGCCTTAGCTAATCTAGGCCACAATTGTACTAGTGGAAATATGTGGACAAATAGAGTCCCTATTAAGGCTTCTAAAGCCTTAATGTTTGATATTGTAAATTCGGGATGCCAGAGAGGCTTTCAACTTTAATTTATAGTCTTTTCGTATAAAAAAAAAATACTTAAACGCATGTACAAAGCTACCAGACCAGTAATAAAATGCTGATTGCACAAAACCGGCTGATTATCCATGTTGAATGTGTAACACAAAACCCAAACAAGAAATGCTAAATATACAAAATCACAAAAGGAAGAAAATTGAATTTCATTCATGATCATGCTGTTCCAATTTGATAAGCTATTGACAAAAGACTACTTGAAATCAATAAAAATAAAAATAAAAACCTATTGATATCCGATTGAAAAGATATTGACAGGGGATATAAAGCTACTATCGTTGTGTTAAAAAGCTACTATAATAACTATAAAGAACTACTGACTTGGAATCAATCAAAATTGAAAGAAAAAAAAACAAAAA
Organism: Rosa persica; assembly: GCA_025331145.1. Lineage (NCBI taxonomy): Eukaryota > Viridiplantae > Streptophyta > Magnoliopsida > Rosales > Rosaceae > Rosa > Rosa persica. Next base: position 46,737,318 of record WFKR01000007.1, on the reverse strand, counting down.
AACTACTGACATCAACTTGAAAATGTACTAACGTAAGGATAGAAAGTTACTATCATTGTATTAAAAAGCCACATGAAGCTACTAACAATAAAAATAAAAATACAAAAGTTAATGACATCAACTTAAAAAGATACGACTTATAAAGTTACTATCACTCTGTTGAACAACCAACCTTCAGAGAAACCAACCAACCCTCAATATGAACTGAGAGCTTCGGCATATTCTGCTCCCATACCATAATTAATCATGTTGCTTTACTACTTTTTCAACTTTAAGGTCATAGGCCAATCATGAAGCCTACCTCAGCAGCCTTTTTTAATGCTCGAGTTTTGGTATAAAAAATAAAATATTGGATCACCTACTTGAGTATCTTGTGAGGTCTACTGATCAAAACACAAAACAGCCCAGAGATAATCTATACTGTAGAAGAGACACCTCAAAATCTTGCACTAACATATTGTATGAATCCTTGTTGTTCAGCTACATTTTTAGCATCAAACCGGAAAAAAATGCAGCAGAAGTAATTCAAAATTCATATAACGAATCATTCCATCACATTTGCTCGCATTAAGAAAAAGGAAGAGTCCAAAATCAAGATAGAGCTCTACTTGAAGAAGGCTGGAATTGTAATAATATAAGTCGAGAAATGACTAACCATCCATTTAAGCATTGTGTTGTCACAACACTGCCTCACGCCCTACAAAGCATTGTACTTATTTCCACATCCAAGAACCAACTGAAACTACCGTGAACTATCCAAACAAATAGCACCAGAAACCTTTAAACCCTAATTGAAAGGGAAGTGGAAAGCTCTAAACTTCCATAACCATGTCGACCCTATCATGTGGAACTCCTAACAAATTCATTTTAGCAAACCTAACATTTCTAAATTAGTCGTGTTCAGCTGGTCACCAGGAATCTGGTGGTCGCCCACTCTCTGATTCAAATTAAGGATTAAAATCAAACACTAATCTAAGGGTGAGTAAAAACAAGGCACCCGAACAGTGTAACTCGCATTTCAAAAGCAAGAGGAAGCAGGCAACATAAACCTTTTTTCTTTTAAGTTCGGTGTCGAATATCCTGCAGCAAATGAAAAAGCCGTCTTTTTTTAACTTTGAAGCATATTCACATCGTGCCTGCGGTTACAAAACTGTTCTAATTGTGGCATTTGGCATCTCTAAATTAAGAAAATTTCAATCTAATCCATGTGATCAAACCCATTCATGACAAAACTTTAGTTTGTGGTCAAATGATGCCAGCCCAATCCATTTGATGAATTCATTACATGCCTCCTCTTTCCTATCTCGTCTCCGTCCAGAAAGCCATTGACTGACAAATCAACAATTACAGCAGCAACTTACGCCAACAGAACCATTTAACTAAATTTGCCAATTTCCATCTTCTTTTTAATTGCCTTCTGACCATGGTATATAAACGAATCCAATATTCCAGACACGGTAAAAACACCTGAAAAACAACATAGTTTGTGCATTAAGACAATAAGAAAGAAAAGAAAGACGATCATAACAGTGACAAGAGATCAATAAAATATGAGCAAATCCAAGACCCAGATTGCAATAAAAAATAAATGACAGAAAAGACCCCTAGAATGTAACATGTTGCTAAGGTTCAGATCAAGTTTTCAAGATGATTGATGACAATCGACCGCGGAGTTAATAAGGTCGATGATCATACGACAAATGGAATGCCATAACTATAAATACATAAGAGACATGAAAAAAATCAAAGGAAACTAGAAAATTACTCTACATTGCTATATAAGTATAATAATCATTCAATATTACCTCCAACAATGGCACACACATTTGTCAGGAAGTGTAAGAAAGAAATATGCTCCTCCGTAAAAGTTACCTGAAAAAGTAAATCAGCTACATCAGTGAAAATAAAAAGAAACCATCCCCAAAAGTGTTCTAGATAAGTATCTTGAAAATGATTCGAAAACTTCCTATGGAATTGGATACGCCACAAAACCCACCTTTATCGGGGAAAGGTCATAGAAGAAAAACACTCCAGGAAGAAACTGAAGGTTGCCTATTTCTGTACCCCTATAATGTTCAGTGACAGAGAACTGCAAAGTCCAATTATAAAGGCATAATGTTATATTCTACTGGCACACAACAAAATTCTAAAATTTGCAACACCTGTGATCCTTTTTTCAGTTCGAGTCCACCCACCTGATTTGACTGGATAGTGTGCCCCCTGACATCTGTGTACACAGTAGGAACAACCTGCAAAATACAAACTAGGAGAATCATCATGCAGTACCAAACTAACTTGCTCGAAATTCTGAATTTCACTATAAAGTAACAAAAGTCAATGGCACAATATGTAAGGCCAACTTCTAGCTAGAGATTATGCAAGGGAAAAAAGAGAGGCATTGTATTCTATTTACAAAAACTAGAATTAGCATGTGGTGAAAGCAGGTAGCGTAGAGAAAAAGAAGGCATGCAGGGGTATTTAATTACTATGATATAAATCTAGTTGAAAATTTGTCCAATAATGAGCTAATTTGGTCTACTTAAGGAGAGGGGAAAGAAAAAAAAAACACTTCCTCTACTATCTAATATATATTCTCTGCATGCTCAGTGGTTGTACATACATGCAATCACATCATGCATGCAGCTGACATAATAAAGAAATAATATGTCGTGTGAATTCAAATCCCTAAAGATATCAATATTCCTCTAGAAATTGAATTTCAGAAATACTTGTAAGTAAACAAAAAAACCACATTGTACTAACAACCAAAAGAGTTGAGACAATGCACATTGCATGTTGCTTCCATTAGGAAAGAAAAACTATAAAGAAAATTTTGCTGGACTCTGACCTTGATAAAATATTGATACATCCCACTGGGGTTGTCCTGCGTCCAGTGCACCCTGAAGGTTAACAAGCAATATATAAGCATACACAAGCATATATTAGTATCCAATGTAGACGATGTAAATAACCATCACCAAGAGGAATTCAAAGATTTTTTTCAAAAAAAAAAAAGGAGCATACCCATCAAGAGGATTGACAACACCAGGGAAATAGTCCCCAAAAGACAATCTGTTGATTGTGTGACTTATCTGTATCATATAACACAAATTCATTAGATGGCTTCTTTGACAAAGATGGGGTCTCAATAAACTTGATTCAAAAAAAATGTGATGATTTCATAACATTAGTTTTGAAAATTCATTATATATATTGGGTATAGAGAAAAAAAAAACCAACAAAACGTCATGGATCATGTCTTTACATTAAAGCTATCCTTTTGAAATGCCAGCAAATCATGTACATGAACATTTGATTGTTGAAAGCTTTTGCCAGGTGCAAAATGAAAGTTCCCGGCCACCTTATTGACTTCCAAGAACCCATATATATTGCATCCTTCACCTTCTTCATCTTTAATCTTTTGCAAAAACCCTTCTCTTTTGCACTGTCATGCCACAAATAGAAACAATGATAGTGTCATATATCAAAAATAGCAATTAGTATGAAGGGGGGTAAGTGGGGAAGACAAAAAAATCCATGTATAGGGACCACATAAACATGTCAAAGGAAGACAAGCATAGAAAGAAATATCGTGGAAGGGGGTGGAGGAGTTAGAAATACAAGTGACTAGGTCCACTGTTTGCCTGTTGAAAATGGGGAAAAATCCAAGTAACTTTCCCCTTGCGATGAAACACAGATGGAATTCTCATAATTAAATTTCAGTATTCAATGATTCTCATCCGCAAATCACTAATTAATTTCACTGCAGCTTGATACTACGAGATTTGTCAAATACTATACAGTACCCATTTGTGGGCATGTTCCTCTGGCTGTGGAACAGACTACTGTCAATCACCAACACTCAAAAGCTTGCTCATCAATAACTTTGCAAAAGATGTTAGTTAGAATGGTCTGACTGCTAGGGAAAGCTAGCACAAGATATCAGATCCAATGGCTTAAGTTTCAAAAGATATTATATTTTGGTCCAAATGCCATCTAAAGTCAAAAACCAGAAAGAAAGCGGGAAAGAGGAATAAGGTTTCAGATGAAGGTTCACATAACAAGAAATGAAGGAATTTGGACGAGATCTCAACCAAATGTTCTGGAAATGTTGGAAATCAAATACGATTGACCCAGGATAATATTTCCCAAACATATAACTTACACACATACAGGCATGACAAATTCAAAGCAATATAAATCTCATCTTGCATTAGTAGTTTGGATTCAAGCTCTCAAGCTCACAAACCTGGTCAATCAAATCTGGATTTGAAATGGCCCAACCTTTCTTTCGGTAAGCTTCACGGACCTCTTCACAGTTATTACAACAATCCTCATCATTCTGCATAAATTTGTTTCAAAAAAAAAAAAAAAAGGTAAGCAACTCGTAACTAAAGGAAACTTATTCGAATAAAATGATAATTACTTATGAATGGACCAAATTTTGCTTATATTAGCAATGCCTCTTGACAGCCCCAGCATAAAATCCAAAACGGAACCATTTCTACAAATCCAAATGCATAAAGCCGAAGCAGAAATGAAATCCAAATCTAGAGAACAAAGCAGTTGGGGTGGAGAATCATAACTGACTAATCAAACACAATATATATAAAAAATTAAAAGCTGTTTATTTTGAATTCTCTATTAAGTTTTTAAGGCATTGAATTGGTATAATATATTAAAGATCCTCACTTATTGGACAATAATCTCTTAAAAACTCTCTTTCTCACCCCAATCTCCCAAACTCCATCCCATCCCATCTTTCTGGTTTAGTGTTAAAAGATAGGATGTGATTGGATATCAAAATATCTTCAGTTCATGTGACCATGGCTATACATCTTAATCAGGACTATTACATGGAAATACAGGATGGATTAATGACACCTACCTAGTTCAGCAATCCTCAATATACTAGAATAAAGATATACAAAAAGCTTTCATCATTATATTTAACCTAAATGTGGCATAAATCCAAACAAACATGCTTACCGCTTCTGCACCATAACAAGAACCACAGTATGTCTCATTGTGCTCAAGTCTGCCACCATGTCTCTGTAAAGGCTTGTCAATCTGTCACAGGGAGAAAGAATAAGTAGAATCAAAGAGAAACTTCATAGTTCATTAATGCACTCCATTGGTGAAATATCAATCAGCAGAACAAAAGAAATAAGTCTGTAGGAGAACATCTTCAATATGTTTGGTAGTTCCGAAATAAATTAAATTTTGATAAATCTAAATGTAAAATTTGGTCGGAAAATCGTAGTTGAAAGCTCAAACATGGTATTACTAACCTTGGGGGCACCAATTCCATCCGGCCTTGATTCTATAACATTTCCATTTGAGTCTATTCTTTTCTTGATAATGTCATGTTTCTGCAAGTTAAGTAAGAAACAGATTTTTTAAATGAGTGGAACTTAAATAAAGCACAAGCACACAAGTCTACGGCGCAATTGCATGCCAGCTATGTAGAGAGAAGAGAGCAAAAAGAATTTCACAGTGGCGCCAAATAATTTAAATACGTACTACATCAAGGTGCTGCTCTCCACTAATGTCCATGGCATCAAGACTGAGTATAGAACAAGGAAGCGCAGCAAAGGTTACATCGAACTGCACTTGTAAAAGTAAAAAAAATTGCAATCATTAGTTTAAGTGAACAACCACAACATATCACAATATTAGCAAAAGCAACTTCAAGATATATCAGATACGATGGATTATCAATGAGAAGCACATTTGAAGCTTGCTAGACAAAATAAACAACATTACATTGATACGCAGGGTTTCTCCTCTCGAAGTATCTACCACAAGCTTTGTTTCCGTCACAGCATGTAGATATAACTCTGCTCCCACGCCACACACACAAAACCAGACTATCAATCAGCATCAAAATTCTATAATCCAAAAACTTTGAAACTTCCAAAACAACCATTACATATAGAAAAAATGCAGGCTTAAATTGACTTGGAACAGAAAATTCACATTACTCCATAATCCAAAACCCTAGAAATTCGACAATCCGAAAACTTTGCAACTCTCAAAACAACCATTACACAATCATCTTCACATACAAAACCTGCAGGCTTACATTGACTTCGGAATTGAAAATTTCACATTACTTCAATAATTCAAAACCCTAGCAAAATTCTAACAGATCTTCAACGAAAACACAAATTCCGATCAAATAACAAAGAGAAATCGGAACGTACGGAGCTCGGAGAGGAAGAGCAGGAGCATAACGATGGAGGAGACGAGGGTGATGACGCCGCCGGAGAGGGTACGGCTGTAGAAATCTTCGTTGATTTTGGGGTACGCGTCCAAATTGCGGAGCCTGCTCATCATAGTCTCCATAGCTTTGTGCTCTCTGCTACCAAAGAATCGATTTTGGGATCTTCTTCTTCTTCTGATCTAGAAACCTAATGAAATCTATGGGTCTGAAACCGGAGTCAAAATTATTCTGAAACGGAAATTGAAATTGGAAGGAAACTTAAATACCCGTTGAAATTGAGAGAGAGAGAGAGAGAGAGAGAGAGAGATGGGATTATTGAAAAAGGGGAAAAATTTGACGAACGGGGCGTCAAAAAGTTTTGGCCTTTGGTTTGGTGAGAGAGAGCTTTGTTGTTTTTGTTTTTGGTTTTTCTGAACAAACTTTCAAGCATAAACTCCTGCTTCCTTTTTTTTTTTTTTTTTGTCTCTCTGTATACTGTTTTTATAATTGTTTTGTTGTTCACCCAAAAATATAGTCTATGGAAAATTGGTTGGGTAGATCATTTAATGTGATTTGTGATATTGTGTTGTGAACCGGTGGAACTTGAAAGTGGTACTTGATTGGGCTATTTATAGCTAATACGATTCGAACATGACACAAAGTTAACATTCAATTGTGACACGTTGAACACGTTTAACTGGTATAATAAGAGAAAAATATGAGTTTTATGTTAGAGTTGTATAAACAACTAGTTCGTCAGATTCCTATCTTTTTTGCAGTTAGTCGTCAACTGTGCATCTCAACCTTTTTGAGTAAATATAGATTTCATTAATACGTATATCGAGATTGTCATTACATACCCTCTCGCCGTCTTCTATTGACCGATAAAAAAATTGTGGTAAAAACCACTATAGTAGACCAACTATTTTCGAACTTAGCGCACATTTATTAAAATGAGCCTATTCAACTATGAACAAGAAACATGTAGTAATAAGCTAAGTTTATAACCAAAACTAATTTTCCCTTACCTTAAAACTAGGGCTTGGTTCTAGGATAGCTTAAAAGCAGCTCTCTCTTTCTCTTCTTCAATTGGCCCATAGTAGCAAGCATTAGCCCAAATTCAAGAGCCCAAAGCAAAAGAGGGCTTATCAGGCCCAATAGGTAGCCCCCCCCCCAAAAAAAAAAAAACAGATCTTCAAGGCCCAAAAAGTCCAAGCCCAAAAACAACTTTAAGCCCAGCTAGAAACTCAGGCTTGACAAACCCTAGCTACACTATTGGTAATCACCACACCAATAGGGATGGCTTCTCCAACCAGCTTAGCCGCCATTGCCTATCCATTACAACGACGTTGACGCCGTCAAAGTCATAGAGAGTAGCAAAAGTTGGGAGGTCCAAAAGCTACCTCCACTCGTAGTTACACATCCCCATAACTATCATTCACCATAACCACCGCAGTAAGCAATGCACCAAACCTTGCCGTAACGCCACCGCCCTTCCGCGTTGTAGTCCCCTTCAGCTAGACTGCAACACTGCAACCGCCATAGCTCGGGATACCACCATCACGTCGAAACTAGGGTACAACAAGTTTTCCTTCAAAATCGAGTTTGGGAGATATTTGGAAATCAGGCCGCTACCAAGACTTAAGGTCGTCATCGAACACTGACGAACTAGAAGCAACATGACCATTACCAACAAAGGTAGATCAGAGGAACATAATCGTATCTAAAAGTTTAGGGCTCGGAAGTCGACTGGAATTGCTACTTGCATCACCGACAAAAGAGACCACGTTAGCGTTAGCGCGAGAATAAACGCTGCTAGAGAGGATAGATTCAAACCAATCGATACAAGGTTGAGACAAAATGTATTCTCTATAAGCTAACCTTTTTCTTTTTGAGTTTTTTCGTCTCTCTAAAGGATTTTGGCTTCATCTTCCACTTTTGTTTAATAACTTACTAGCCTCTTCACATGTGCTTATGCACGTGTTCATGGCATTTTTCGTGTATAAACATAAAAGTGGTACTTGTTTTGTTAATAGTTTTCTTTTCTCAAACTGCAACGCAGTATTATATTCCCTACTCTGAGGAGCTCCAAAAAACCTGGAGTACCCTAGGTCTAGGTTTTGAGAATTTTGCTTGTCTAGCGGCGCTCGAGATCGGTGAGGCTTTGCCTCGCTGCTAATGGGCCGCTGCCGGATGGGAGTTGCTATTTGCTCGGGGAGGTCTAGAGAGAGGCTTTGAAACTCAAGGCTTTGGACGGGTGGCCGTGGTGAGTTCCAGGCGAAATCTATGGATGTGGTTTACATCGTGCAAGGATGGCAGCTGGCATTGGCGTGGGCGCTGCAGATCTGGGTGGCGGTTGGTTTCTGATGGGGAGCAACGACATGGTTCTAAGGAGCTGTGCAGCAGTGAAGGCTGGATGATCCGGGCATCGACTTTCGACTTTGGAGTGGAGCGCGGCGAAGTAGGCCAAGTGTAGTGGTGCATCATATGCTGGGTCTGCCCGGCGAGGTTCGGTTAGGGCATGGGTCCACGCGGCAAGAATATGGCGAACTAGTGGTGGCGGGCGGTGCTGCAAGTGTAGATTGGATAATAACATTTTGGGCCTTCCTCCAAATCCTGCTTGGCCTTGGGGGTTTGGGCTTTCTCCTTTTTGAACTACCCCATTGGGCCTTTAGTTTGGACTAGGGCTTTACCCTTGGCCCAACCCTATGTTTTTGGTTTTGTCTAATTTCAATAATTTCCTTGTATTAGGAACCTCAATTTTTAGAGTCTCCGATGTAGTACCAAATGAGGATCTCCACTATCTCTACGTTTTTAATGTATAATGAATAAGTCTATTTATATGTACCACTGTGGGTACTACTACTACTTTTTTGTCTGTCTATGTCCTTAAATGACAGCGGCCTATTCTGACCTGTGATAAATATACTATTTTGCCTTACGGGCTTGATTAAAAAAATAAAATAAAAAAGGCAGTTAAAAAAAATAGTTACTATGATCTGAAACTGTAACCCTCTCTCTCTCTCTCTCTCTCTCTCTCTATTTTTTTGTCTTTTCAAAATCTCTGAAGTTACTATTTTATCCTTTGTATTTCATATTTTCTAATTTTTCAATTTAATCTTGCAAGGGCATTTGAGGGTTATTGAAAGTTTAACCAGAACCGTTATTGGCTTAACTAATTCAATTGTTTGAGTCCTGTTGTCCCGTCCAAAATTGTAACTCTTAGAAAACTAGCGGAGTTCCTTATCTTCATTTTAGGCTTGTCCAAGATACAATATCCTCCACCCCAATTCTCTTCATTAATACTTTTTCAGAGATACCCGTATTCACTCTAAATAGTGGTCCTAACTTATTGTCTGAAAGTTGGTATCAATGTATTATAATTTTGAGTAGCGTTTTTAGTCACCTATATTTCTAGTGAATACCCAAAGCAATTTCTCGTTGTACAAATTAATCACAATTACTCTGGAAAGAAAATAATCTTTTGATGGATGTTGCAAAATTCATACTCAAAAAGAAAAAAAAAAAAAAAAAATCCGATATGGGAGTGGATAAAACAAAAGGAACCCTTTCTTCACTGGAACAATTCCGGTTTAATTTGCCGTTTGCCCAAAGAAGGCTCATCTCTCTGACTCTCTCAAAGCAATGGCTTCAGTAAAAGGAAAGGAACAGGATCAAGTGCCAGCTGCAACTCGGAGATCCCCTCTCTCATTTCTGATAAGTCCTGCTGAGAATTGAGAGCACTATTCAACTATTCATATCATCCTGGAAAAAACAGTAGTATAGCTAGGAACTAATCTAATATATCGTTTTAACTAATTAGGCCTCCATTTTTAAGGAGGCAACATACGCATTCACATTATCCCGGTTTTTGCAAGCCAAGCTTCGATACTTGAAAGTACATTAGCTACAAAACAAACAGAAGACCAAGTGATAATATGGTCTTGATTGAAAAGTATTCATCTATTCATCAAGTCATGAAAGCAAGACAATGCTAGACGACTTGAAGAAAAATCTTGGTTGATTTTTATTCAATTGCTAGGTCTTTTTATCTCAAACTCATGAATAATAACTGATATTATTAGTCAAACTTTTGGCCTCCAGGTTTCATTAGTCTAAATTCAATGATACTGTTTTTCAGTCATGTGGATATTATCAGTTTCATTTCACTTGTTCAATGAGGCAGTTCAAACTTTCCAACGTTACGGATACACAAGGACAAAGACTTTGACTGCGATCAGCAAAACTCTCACCGACACGCCCATCTTCACGAAAAGTGAGATGAAAAAAGATAAGATTCTTGAAAGACTTGAAAAACCAGTCAGTTTAATTAATGTGGAAAACGAGAACACGGCACTATAAAGAGATAGCTAACCCTAAACAAAGTGAACACAAAAACAAAACAATAACCATGAGATCTTATTATTGCCTTATTTTCTTGTATGCTCATCTACTTTCATCACAGAACTACTTTGCGTTTGCTTCTGCCAGTTCAACGACTGAAGCACAAGCCCTTCCGAAATGGAAAGCCAGCTTACAAAATCAAACCCAGCTCATCAACTCATGGATGAACCTTCCCAGTACTAATAATGCCACCAATTCTTCCCACAATCCCAAATCAAACGGTAGAAGCCCTTGCTTTTGGACTGGTATCTCATGCAATGCAGCTGGAAGTGTCACCAACATAACCCTAGCCAATTCTGGTGTACAAGGTACGCTACATGACTTTTAGTTCTTGTCCTTCCCTAGTCTTGAATACCTTGATGTCAGCACGAATAAACTATTCGGTGCCATCCCACCTGAAATCAGTTCCCTCTCAAAACTCATTCATCTTGATCTCTCTGACAATCAGTTGTCTGGGAGAATCCCGCCACAAATCTGTTTTCTAAGAAATCTTACGTTTCTTTCTCTCTCTAAAAATAATCTTTCAGATGTCATTCCTACTGAGATCGGGAACTTGAAATCCCTGGTAGAGTTAGGTTTGAGCAAAAGTCAACTCACCGGCTCAATTCCGACATCTCTAGGTGATTTGACCAACCTTATCTTTCTCTATCTCTCCAGAAATAAACTGTCTGGCCCCATTCCTACTGAGATTGGAAACTTGAAATCCCTGGTAGATCTAGAGTTGAGCAACAATCAACTTACTGGTTAAATTCCGACATCACTAGCTAATTTGACCAACCTTACCACTCTGTACCTCTTTACAAATAAACTGTCTGGCACCATTCCTAAAGAGATAGGGTACCTGACCAGCCTTACATATCTCTATCTGGGTGAAAATGAACTTTCTGGCACTATTCCTAAAGAGGTAGGGAACCTAAAATCTCTTCGGGTTCTAGGGTTGATGGGTAATCAACTTTCCGGCTCAATCCCCCAAGAATTAGGAAATCTGAAGTTGGCAAAATTCCAGGTGGGTTGTAATCAATTTGTTGGTAACTAGCCCCAAAATATATGCCAAGGTGGATTACTCACAAATTTTTCTGTAGACTACAACTATTTGACCGGCCTAATCCCTGAAAGCTTGAAAGCATGCAAAAGCTTAATCAGAGTCCGTCTTGAGGGGAACCAATTGACAAGTGATATATCTCAAGCCTTTGGTGTCATCCTAATCTTAGTTTTATAGATCTAAGCCACAATAAATTTTATGGTGAAATCTCAAGCAACTGGGGACGATGTTCGCACTTAACAACCCTCCTGATTGCGGGAAACAACCTTACTGGTAGTATACCAGCTGAGCTCATCAATGCAACCCAAATTCATGAACTCGATCTTTCTTCAAATCGTTTAGTTGGGACGATTCCAAAAGAATTTGGGAGATTTACTTTAGTAAAGCTAATGTTGGATGACAATCAACTTTCAGGTCCTATACCATTAGAATTTGGATCATTGACTGATCTCGAACAACTTGATCTGTCAAATAACAAATTCAATGATTCAATTCCAAGCTTTGTGGTTAACTTTCTCAAATTACACTACTTGAATCTGAGCAACAATAAGTTCAGTAAAAAAATTCCATTTCAGTTGGGAAGGTTAGATCATGTGTCTGAGCTAGATTTAAGCCATAACTCACTTGAAGGTAAAATACCATCAGAGATGAGCAATATGGAGAGTTTGGAGAACCTTAGTCCTTCCCACAATAATCTTTCTGGTCTCATTCCAACAAGTTTTGGAGACATGAAAGGCTTGTCCTATGTTGACATATCCTACAATGACTTGGAAGGTCCTCTTCCCATCCTACAATGACTTGGAAGGTCCTCTTCCCAGCAATAAAGCATTTTTGAATGCCCCTCGAGAAGCATTACAAGGAAACAAAGGATTGTGTGGCAACTTTCTGTTTTTGCAACCCTGCAATAAAAATAGCTCAAAGGACCACAGACTGGGATTTCTAATAACCTTTCCTTTGTTGGGAGCACTTGCACTTGTCTTTGTATTTGCTTTTCTAGCAAAAAGAAAAAAGAAAGATCAACACATGGACCAAAAGAATATGTATCAGGAGATTTCTTTTTCAGTAATAAATTTTGATGGCAAGTCAATGTACGAGGAAATCGTAAAGGCAACATAAGATTTTGATTCCATTTATTGCGTTGGGAACGGAGGACATGGAAGCGTCTACATAGCCAGTCTCTCATCTGAAAACGTAGTGGCAGTGAAGAAACTTCATCTTCATCTTTAATGCAACGACGAGAATAATATACAGAAGGAATTCTTGAATGAAATAAGGGTACTAACTGAGATTCGACACCGAAACATTGTGAAGCTTTATGGTTTCTGTTCACACAAGCGACACTCCTTTTTGGTGTATGAGTATCTAGAAAGAGGTAGCTTGGCCACTATGTTGAGCAAAGATGAGGAAGTAAAAGAATTGGTGTGGAGTAAAAGAGTGAATATTGTGAAAGGTGTAGCTCATGCCTTGTCTTACATGCACCACGATTGTTTGCCACCAATTGTCCATCGTGACATATCAAGCAAGAACATATTGCTGGACTCTGAATATGAGGCCTCTGTTTCAGACTTTGGCACCGCAAAATTCTTAAACCCAGACTCAGCTAATTGGACTGGCATTGCAGGCACACATGGATATGTGGCACCAGGTAACCTTGTTGTTGTTTGTTTTTTCAGTTTTAGATCTTCTTATGCCTTTTCTTTTTAGGCATATCCCCCTTGCAGACTCAATGAAATGATTCTTTTATTTAATTTTTCTTTTTACATCATTCTGTTTTATAAAATTTTCATAACACACCAACTGTGCTACTCTTTTTCCTTCGTCTTGTACAGTGTCTGTGTTATAGGCAATGTTTCTGTAATAACTAATAAGTGATACTTATTCTCTTTAATGATTGAATTCTGATCTCCGATGTGTGTGTGCAGCAATATATATACCTATTATGCTTTAATTGATGTCTATATATTATACCATGCTGAAGTCTCTAAAGTAATATCATTGATTTATAACAAATGCCTTGATGAATTGGAAAGCTAGTTTTTAATTACTATATTTATGTGCAGTTTTTTTCTGAATACTAAAGCCATGGAATGGTTATTATATTTATAATATATCTCCCTTCGTTTTGAGTTTTTCTCTGAGCAGAGCTTGCTTACACCATGGAAGTGAACGAGAAATGCGATGCTTATAGCTTTGGAGTGGTGACACTGGAAATAGTCATGGGAAGGCATCCAGGAGATTTGTTCTCGTCTTTATCCTCATCATCGGCATTATCATCAGCTGCATTACCAGCCCATCAAATGCCGGTTGTGGATGTTTTTGACCAACGCATTTCCCCTTCTAGATATGAAATTGCAGGAGAAGTTGTCTCTCTTGTGAAGGTAGCATTTGCATGCTTGAATTCCAGTCCTCAATCTCGTCCAACAATGAAGCAAGTTTCTCAACACTTCTCAACTCAAAGACTGCATTTGTCAGATCCAAGAGCTATGGTAACATGTGGTGAATTGCTTGCTTGTAATGGTTTGACTAGCTGAAGAATTGTGAATCAAGAATGTGCTTCTGTTTTATGTATTTCTGTCCATGTTGTAAACCTCTTTTCTTTAGAGGAAACAATGTTATTAAACATTTTTCTTATTGTATTATACTTTATGTACTTGTGTGATAGCTCAGATATAATAAAAATGCAAGGATTTGCTTTTGTATATGATCTGTGTGTTCTGTTTTAGACAGATGAACTTTGGTTGATAGGAATTGGGAACTAAAACTCCTACATTGTTTTATTTTTATTTTAGTCTTAAATTAAGATAAGTAGATATTTGTTAAGTTACTTGAGAAAATCTGGTATCTTGTACTCCTTCAATTCTGATTCTATGTTTCAAAATTTACTAATGTAAATAGTTGTATCAAAAATTAAAAGATGAATGAGAATGCAAATGACTGTACCTGTTGAAATGATGAGATAAAAATAAATTACACAAATAAATTACAGAAGGATTGGAAGAGTAAACCTCAGCAGCAGTTGAAGGGAGCAATATTTCTCAAAGAGGTGGTGAGCTCCGACTATCAATTACATCTAAGCAACTGCAAAATAGCTGAATGAATGAGGAATCAGAACAGTTTCGCATGTTCTTCGTTATTTTGAAGGATGGTTAAAACTTTCAAAATATCAATATTTGAGTAAATAGATATTGCTTCAGTAACAAAGCAGGAGACTTTAGTTACAAGATCAATAGTGAAACTTTCAAGGAAAAATCAAGTGACAAACAATTGATTAGTCTCGACTTCCTCCTCATTGATTATTATCACTTGGGGAGAAAAATCTTTAAACACCAGAAAAAAGGAGCCATCTCAGCTCACTTCTATTTATCATTTTCAATTCAATAAATAAAATGAGAAAAATGAAAATTTAATCTGACTTTAGAGATAAAAGACACAAACTTCTACTCCAAAGTCTTCTGCAAACGATCTTATAGTTAAGAAAGAAACCGAAAGACAGAGATATTCGAAAGACTTTCTAAATCTGAACAACAGCTCCTAATTAATGCAGTAGCTAGTGTAAGTTCAATACTTTACATTAAAACAAAAGTCATGTGATTTTTTATACATTAAAACAAAAGTCATGTGATTTTTTAAACAAGAAATAAAAAGACCACCATGAGATTTTTATCTTGTTATGATCAAGTATGTCTCATAGCATATTGCCTTATACTGTATCTTCATCTCGTTCTCTCACCCAACCATGTAGCTTTTGCTTCTACAGAAGCGGAGGCACTTCTCCAATGGAAAGCCAGCATTCTGACCAAACCCTGAACAATCTTACCTCGTGGAGTTACCTGCCCAGCAATACACAGGCAAACGCAAGTCCATGCTTTTGGGCTGGTATTTCATGCAAAACTGCTGGAAGTGTCAGCAGGATAAACCTTACCAGTTCTGGTATAAAAGGTACGCTACGAGAGTTTTCATTCTTGTCCTTCCCTAATCTCGAATATCTTGACTTGCATGAGCATGAATAAACTCTTTGATGCCATCCCACCTCAAATCAGTTTCCTTTCCAAACTCGTCTATCTTGATCTTACTTTTAACCAACTAAATGGTTCAATCCCGACATCTCTAGGTAATATGACAAACCTTACCGATCTCTATCTCAGTGTAAATGAACTTTCTGGAACTATTCCTAAATAAATAGGGAACCTGAAATCTCTTTTGGCTCTAGGATTGAGTGATAATCAACTCAGCAATTCCAACAATACTAGGTGATCTGACAAGCCTTACAAATCTCTATTTTGGTGTGAACAAACTTTCTAGCACTATACCTTCTGAACTAGGAAATTTGAAGCCTCTTGTGAATTAGGCCTGGCAGAAAATGATCTTTCGGGTTCAGTTCCTACTTCCTTTGGAAACTTGAGCAACTTGGAAGTCTTAAACCTCTTAGGCAACCAACTTTCCAGTTCCATCCCCCAAGAATTAGTAAATCAAACAAAGTTGACTAACTTGCAATTGGTTGATAATCAATTTGTTGGTTATCTGCCCGGCCCAAAACCTTTGCAGAGGTGGATCATTCACACTCCTTTCTATCAGAGACAACCATTTTATTGGTCCAATCCCCAAAAGCTTGAAAGCATGTAAGAGCTTACGTAGATTCCGTCTTGGTGGGAACCAATTGACAGGCAATATATCTCAAGACTCGGGCGTGTTTCCGAATCTTGATTATATAGGTTTGAGCCACAACAACTTCTACAGTGAAATCTTGCATAACTGGGGACAATGCTCTGCAGTTAACAACAGTACAACACTACTAATGGCGGGAAACAACCTTACCGGTATTATACCACCAGAGCTCGGAAATGCAACCCAAATTCATGAACTGGATTTATCTTCAAATTGTTTAGTTGGGATGATTCCAAAGGCACTTGGGAGGTTGGCTTTTTTGGTGAAGCTGATGTTGGATGGCAATCAACTATCAGGTAGTATACCATCAGAATTTGGATCCTTTGTGGGTCTAGAATATCTTGATCTGCCTCTAACAAACTAAATGAATCAATTCCAAGCATTCTAGAGAACTTTTTCAAATTAACCGACTTGAATTTGAGCAACAATGAGTTCGGACAAGGACTCCCATTTCAGTTGGGAAAGTTAGATAATGTGTCCGAACTAGATTTAAGTCATAATTCACTTAAAAGGTATGATACCATCAGAAATTAGCAATATGGAAAGTTTGCAGATTCTCAGCCTTTCCCACAACAATCTTCTGGTGTCATTCCAACAAGTTTCGGAGGCATGCGTGGATTATCTTATGTTGACATATCCTACAATGACTTGGAAGTTCCCCTTCCCAACAACAAAGCATTTGAAAATGCTCCTCCGGAGCATTACAAGGGAACAAAGGATTATGCGGCAATGTTCTGCTTTTACAACCCTGCAATAAAAGTAGATCAAAGAAGGACCACTGACTGACATTTCTAACTACCTTCCCATTTCTGGGAGAACTTGCACTTCTATCTGTTGTCTTTGTATTTACTTTTCTAGCAAACCGAAAAAAGATGGATCAACATATAGAACAAAACAACATGCATGACAAGATTTCTACTTCAGTATTAAATTTTGATGGCAAGTTGACGCATGAGGAAATCATAAAGGCAAAAGAAGATTTTGATCCCATACATTGCATTGGGAAGGGAGGACATGGAAGTGTCTACATAGCAAATTTGTCATCTGCGAACAAAGTGGTGGCTGTGAAGAAACTTCATCTGCTATGCAATGATGAGAAGAATCTTCAGAAGGAATTCTTGAATGAAATAAGGTCATTAACTGATATACGGCACCAAAACATTGTGAGGCTTCTAGGTTTTTGTTCGCATCAACGACACTCATTTTTGGTGTATGAATATCTAGAAAGATCTTGGCCACGATGCTGAGCAAAGACGATGAAGTTAAGGCATTGGGTTGGAGTAAAAAGGTGAATATTGTCAAAGGCATAGGTCATAACTTGTCTCACATGCACCACGACTGCTTACCACCAATTGTGCATAGAGACATATCGAGCAAGAAGTTATTGCTGGACTCTGAATATGAGACTTGTGTTTCAGACCTCGGCACTGCAAAGTACTTAAACCCAAACTCGGCTAATTGGACTGCCCTTGCAGGCACATAGATATGTGGCACCAGGAAATATTGATGTCCATCTATTTTGAATACTGATAAACCATTCAATTCTTTTCACGCATGGTCAAAACAAATCTGTTAGGATCGATCAGAAAATTGAACATGTACAATTGTTATTAAGTATCTTTCAGTAAGAAGTGTTGGCCGATTCCCTCCTCATGCTTAGGTCAAACTATTAATTATTTTGTTTTGTAGATAATAAAGTAGGAGACAAGAAGAACCCAAGTTTGACTTGCTTAGAGAAAAGAAGGAAAAGCAAAGCATGTTGTGGAGAGAAGGAGAAGCATGCATG
Source organism: Rosa persica (assembly GCA_025331145.1). NCBI lineage: Eukaryota > Viridiplantae > Streptophyta > Magnoliopsida > Rosales > Rosaceae > Rosa > Rosa persica. Next base: position 46,719,216 of record WFKR01000007.1, on the reverse strand, counting down.
CAGCAATTGAAGAAAGAAAAACAAAGAGACAAAGAAGAAAGAAGAAAAGCTTGTCAGAAAGAAAAGAAAGAGGAAAGCATATGTGCATGTGAAAGAAAGTTGTTTGGACACTTTCTCTATGATTGCAGCCGGAAGAAAACAATAGTTTTTTTGTTTATCCCTTTATATTCTTAAGAAGGAGCAGGAGAGAGAGAGAGAACATGTGATGTTCATATAATCCTCAAATCGGCAGGCTTGAGAGTAAGAGAGAGCTAGAGACGGATAGAGAGAGTGAGAAAGAGCGTTGTAAAAGGAGAGAAAGAAAATCCTGTTTTTACAATATTCCTGTGAGTGTGTATCTAAGAGTGTACCTCTTGAAAGTCTTTTCTCTAGTGTTCTAGAGAATTGGTGATTGTAATCCCATTTTCATAGTGGAAGTTTTTCGGAGTTTGTCCGTGGTTTTTTCCCTTCATATTGAAGAGTTTCCACATTAAATTTAGTGTCTCTTTATTGCTCTTTTATTTTCTATTACTACGTACTCTGTTATCAATCCAACCAGAAGATGCCAAGTGAGGTTAATGTACAGAGGAAATATTTTTTTGCTAAAGAATACTAAAATCTGTCTACAGACTTCTGGGTTACAATTTGATAGTGCATAAAAAAGCTTTGGCAATTGAACGATACTAACTGAATCATCAAATTAAATAGTATAGAAGCCTGTGGATCCATAGGCACCTCAATCGGTTTTACAGAGTGTTCAAGAAGGTTGTTTTCCTACCCCAAAATGTTTTGAACATTTAATTTAATGATTTGATTTGGTTTATGGCTTATGTATAATATAATTTGTTTAAGCTTTCATTCAATAGTCCTATCTATGTACTAATGCTGGCCTTGCTAAGAGCTTGAATTTTGTGAAGAGTGCTTGCTTACACTATGGAAGTGAACGAGAAATGCGATGTTTATAGCTTTGGAGTGGTGACACTGGAAATAGTCATGGGAAGGCATCCAGGAGATTTTTTCTCATCTTTATCATCGTCACCGGCATCATCATCAGCTGCATTACCAGCCCATCAAGTGCCGATTGTGACCAATGCATTTACCCTCTTACACATGAAGTTGCAGGGGAAGTGCTCTCTATTGTGAAGACAGCATTTGCATGCTTAAATTCCAGTACGCAATCCCGTCCAACAATGAAGCAAGTTTCTCAACACCTCTCAACTCGAAGATTGCATTTGTCAAATCCAATAACTGTGATAACATGTGGGCAATTGCTTGCTCTTAATGGTCTGACTACCTGATGAATTTTGAATCAAGTGTGCTTCTGTCTTGTACTTATTTCCCTCTGTGCATGTGAACCTCTTCTACTTAGAGCAATATCAAATGTTTCCTTATTGTAATAAAACATGCAGGGATATACCTTGTATAATTGTATGGTCTGGGATTTGATATTTACACTATATGTGTTCTGTTTTAGGCCCAACTCACTTCTATGATGGTTTAATTTGATTATATCTGGAAATTAGAAAAGTAGGTTTTTTTATGGTTTTATTCCTCGCTTTTTTTTATGGTTTTATTCCTCGCTTTCATGTCTAAAGACAAATATTTTTAACACCAATCTTATGATAAAATATTACTAAATCACGTTTATGAGCTTTTTCTGAGCGGAGTTGGCTTTGATGAAATAATAGTACTAAAATAAAAAAAAACAATCTCGCCACATACATCAAGATAAAGACCATATATGCATGCCAAACAAGCTACTATGCAGCATGCACGAACAAAAGAAGGAAAAAAGGCCAAAACAGAACTAAAATGAATGAATAGCCAAGTTGCATCAAGAATTCAATGATATCAAACAGCCAAAGGAGAATGAGATGAAGATCATGTCTATAAAGTATAAACCAAGTCACTGATCTACATACCTCGGCCAGACGCATTATTGATTATTCTTTCTAAATTCACGCGCATAGTTTTTATTTTTTTTCATCAACCGCTCCCATCTACTGCATCTTTATGTCGAAGATGAACTGATAAGCATGTCGATCAAGACCAGCAATTGCATGCTCACAGTGCCATCAGATTCTAGGTCACCAGGATTTGAAAGGAAGCTTTTAAGAAAGAGGATAATGTTTCATAAGTCTAATTTAACAAAAAAAATTTCCACTGAAAAGTTTTATTAAAATAGGGATTTCCCGGGAAGAGGTCCAGGTCGTACGTGGTCCAGACTTGACAGTGATCTAGTCCGTCTTTGGCAATGATCTAGGCTTGGGGGTGGTAGCTTGTGTGGTGTTGCTCCAGGTCGTGGTCCAGACTTGACCATGGCAATGGTGGAGGTCCATGGCCGGCTGCCGGACTGGTGAACGGAGTCTGCTCCCTCGATGGCTGATGCAGGCGGGTCTGGAGAGGCGACGGGTAGGAGATGGGCCCTGGCCAGTGGGCCTCAGCCTGCCTGGGCCGCTTCTTGTGGTCTGGCTGGGCAAGCCCATTCTCTTATTCCCCTTCTTTGATTGTATCAGGCCTGTTGTGGGCTTTTGGGGAGTGGTAGTAATTCAATTAATTTTCTTGCTTTGAATAATTGAGTTTGACTTTGCTCACATCCTATACTACTCTTGATCAATGTTGTGTGTTGATTTGATGAGTGACGATCTATACCATGAATATTTTAGGCATCAATGTTTGTCATGTCGGTTGCTTTGATTTAAGGTTGGATAGGTGTATGGGTTTTTCACTTTTTGCATTTTCATTTTCTAGTTTGGTTATTTTGCTTTTGTTAGCCTTGCTCTTTACAGGCTAAGTTGTGTATTGAGATGTAATATGAGGAATTTTCGAATTCCTCTATCTTGACCGAAAGATGTCATTATTTTAATGGAATCTGATTCAGTTCCCCTAAAAAAAAAAAATTGGGATTTCCCGTTAAGTCTAATTTCTTTCTCAATAAGTGATTTTATTTTCAAAGTCTTTTTTAAATTATTTTCACTGCTTTTTGTTTATTTTTCATGATCTTTATGCCCTCCATCTCTTTATCCATTGCTTCAAACAGAGACAGAGACAGAGACAGGGAGAGAGAGCTCTACGCCTTTCTCTAAACTGATCGAAAAAGCTTCACCTTTGTTATAAAAGCTGATGATGAATACAGATCAACACGTGGCTGGTGAGTCGATGTATCAATAATGGAGAACTTAGCTGATCCTTATTAAAAAAATTATCGACTCACTGTAAAAAAAATTGTATTTCTTAATAAACACAAAAAAGTAATGCTACTCACCGTCAATAAAAAATTTATTGTACTGCAAAAAAAAAAAAAATTATTGACCAACAATAACAGTTTTGTTTTAGGGAAAGAGATTTGGAGAATGATTGATGTATTCATTGGTAATAGAGACTTCTTTATAGAGAATTACAAGTATAGAATTTGAATCATATAAGGAAAACCTAATCGAACATTGATTAGGATATCTAGAAGATTATACCCTATTACAACTTAAACAAGTAATCAGAGTTTGAGTCAAACATATATAATTCGTATATCCTTAAACACTTCCCCCTATGTCGCCCAAATGTCTGTGTTCCTCTTGTTGCCTGGTCAAAAACTTTGTCGAGTAACAAAAACTCAGTGGGACAAAAATAACCTTGGTCAAAGGAGAAAAAGAGTACAACACACCATTCACATTTTGAGATCAAAATATGTAGACATCTCCCCCTATCTGCATCTCAGCCTATTGACTACGATCATGAGAGTTCGGATAATTTCCGTAGATCAATGCTTTTCACATGTTTCTCAAAAGTGGATTTGGGTAATGACTTAGTGAATAAGTCTGTCACATTGTCCTCAGATCGAACTTGGTTCATAAAGGGGAAAGATGATGCAAGCCAGTAGTAGAAGTGGCGGCTGCGACAGGTCTGGGTGCGTGGTGGGTCCCAATCCATCATGTCATCCACCGTTTTCTCTTGTAGGAATAAAACAAGCTCATATCTATCGTACCTCTCAAGTATCAAAAGATATTCTTCATGTCAGTCCAATGACGTTGCGTTGGGTGCGCAGAGTTATATTTAGCTAATAAGTTCACAACAAATGAGATGTCTAGTCTTGTGCATTGTGCTAAGTACAATAATGCTTCTATTGCACTTAGATAGGGTATTTCTACCTCTAGCCCATCTTCTTCATCATCCTTCGGATGAAATGGATCCTTTTTAGAGTCAAGACAATGAACGACCATAGGAGTGCTTGCAGGCTTATCTTTATCTTCTGGGTATAAGCTGATTGGTGAATCAGGATACCATCAACATGATACTCAAGTTCCAAACCGAGACAGAACAATGTTCTCCCAAGATCTTTCATTTCAAACTCAGATATCAAATGTTCAGCAGTTTCTCTTAACTCATCAAGGGCTTCCCATGAAGTTTATGTCATCAACATAAATCGCGACAATGGTAAATCCTAAACTTATCTTCTTAATGCATAGTTCATTGTTGACATATCCCTTCTTAATCAAGTAGTCACTTAGACGATTATACCACATTCGTCCGGATTGTTTCAATCCATATAGTGAGAGTTTCAACCTTATTATAACTAAAGTCCATCAGGAACCTTCATGTATACTGTTCTATCTAGATCTTCATAAAGATACTATGTGACCACTTCTATAAGCTGTATGTTCAGTTTTCTGGAAACTACAAACCTGACAAGGTAGTGAAACATAATGATGTCCATTACAGAAGATTATGTCTTCCTGTAGTCAATTCCAGGGCGTTGTGAGAAATCTTGTGCCACTAGACAAGTCTACATCTCATTTTTCTCATCACGCTTTCAAACGAAGACCTATTTATATCAACAGGTTTTATGTTAAGTGGTGTTGCCATTACATACCTAAATACCTTCTTCTTCTTTAGTGAATCCAATTCAGCTTGGATCGCATATTTCTATTTAGGCTAATTTGCTCTTCGTTGGCATTCATCAACAACATGAATTTTGTATAGTTGTAGAAGGTATCGATACGAGTTCGTAGGTATGTGGAACACGAAAATCGAAGTTCGTATGAAGAAGTTACGATCTACGGAAGTTATTTCCATTTTCAAACATTTTAGTATAAATAGAAAAAATCCCAAAAAAAATCAGAAGTTTCCTTTTTCGGAAACTTTCCTGAAAATTCTGGAAGAGTTTTCTCTCTATTTTGCGTCAGACCCAACCTGAACCCAGCGGTTCGACTTGACTTTTCCGACACCGTCCGACGTCCTCCGGCAGCGCCACCAACCCAGACTGGTACCCCTACTCGTCGCTATCTTCCCGATGGTGGTGGTCGTCGCCAATTATCGCCAAAAAATGGAGATCGAAGTGCGTGGATTCAACCCATCGAACCTGATTAGAATTTCCGATTCTGACGGCGACTGGGCTGGATTCTTACCATGTTGTGACGCTCTTCTCTTCTAGATCACAACCATGGCAGCCTTGAAGCATGATTCGAAGTGTGGTGGCCTGAATCACGATTTGAAGTTCAACAACCCAGGTATAAAAGTTGCTCCTCTCTTCAATATCTACATTCTAGACAGTTGGATCAACCTAGTTTTGAGGTCGACCAAGCGGCTTATGAATTCCTTATGTTGCCACTACCAGCCTCGTTTTCGGCTATGTCAGGGGTAGTTCCTGGTTTTATACATTATCTACTCATTGATACGAACATTTTGATATATAATTTTTGATATATAATAAATAATTTTTGGAGATCGTATGAGTTTGTTAGGGTTTTTACCCTTTTTGATAGTCTCGGTTTTTGATCCGTGAAAACCCGGCCGTCCGATCGACTTGTAGTTTTGATATATTGACCGTAGGAGTATTCCGAGACTTTGGGTTATCTCAGATGAAGTTTCACCTCAATTGGTGTTACTTTCGGGTTTTAATTCAAACGGGGGTTTCGAACTTTAATCGCTTTGTGATTCATATGTGTATTAAAATGTGACCTTGTTGTGATTAGGGGCTTGATGATGTTGATTTGGGAATATTGTTGTGATTTTGTGCTTGTCTCAGTTTGTGTGCGAAGGAACGGGATTTAGAGGAGATAAATCTCACGTGGTTCGTTTATGAATCGAGTTATATTATGGTTCGATTTAATCGCTAAATTGTGAAATTGCTTATAGAAATAGAGATTTATTTTTAACTAATATGAACTTGTTCTGCAACGGTTCATGGGTAAGTGAAATGAGATTTTAAGTATAAAAAATGATTTTATCGAGTTTTGCGATTGTGAATTATAGTTGGTATTAGTGACATCCCTGAGGAAATGACTACGTGTATATATATTTACGTGGAATATATATCTGGATAGTGTGACTTTGTGAGAAGTATAATAATTGTGATTTTATTTGGATTATTATTTTGAGCACTTACTCTTTTCGGGAATGTAATATATCATGTGATTGATTGATGTGATTGTGTTAAAGAGTATTTGAGTTTGGAATTGGTTTTAGATTGTAAGACCGAGTACTATAAAGAGTACAATTTCGTTATAGTGTTCATTGTTAGGTTGTGTGACCTGAATTCGGAGGAAAACAATAGATTTTGAGAATGTTGATTTATATTGTTTTGAAAGGTACGTGGAGTTGTGTTGTAACATTTTTGGGTCTAGTGAGACCTCTTTAAATGTTTTCGGTTTGAGGACCTATTGTCACAGTGGTGATTAAGTTGAGTGTAACATTTTGAGTCATGCAGACTTTTTAAATATTCCAGTCTAAGGACCTTTTATTACATTGGTGATGAGGCAAGGAAATTGGGAACCACGCCTTTCGCTGGGTGAGTGGTTACCATCAGTTAGAGCTCTAGTATGTCTGTCGTGCTTGGGGGATGACTTTGTGCTATCGCTCATGAGTACGTATTTATAAAAGAGAGTTTCAAGTGTTTCTTTCTTTTATAGTCCGTGAGGGACATTGATTCTTATGGAATTGTGGAGGTGTCTTGGTTGCTTTAATTTACTCTTGAGTTTGAAAAATTGTTGAGCAGGTGTTGATAGAGTCATTTTATTGGAGTTAAAGGGGTGATATTTGGCTTAGTGTGAGTTTTTTTTTTTTTAGGACTAAATACAGATTACTACCTTGTAGTTTGGGTCCAAAATCAATTCAGTCCCTGAACTTCTAATTTTATCAAAAACACCCCTGCACTTTCAATTTTGATCTAATAGGTCCAATTTGTTAGTTTTCCGACAATTGAGTTATTTAACTTGTTAACGTGGTTCATATATGACCTATGTTTTATGATGTGGCGTCGATATGGTCTGCATAGTTAATTTAGGAGTGGGTCCTACTATTAAAAATAAATAGTTTTTCAACAAATAATCTAACTATAACTTGAACCTATAACAAAATATTAACGAATTGGATCTATTGATCAAAATTGAAAGTGCATGGGTGTTTTTGATGAAATTAGAAGTCCAGGGACTGAATTGATTTTGCACTTAAACAGCAGGGTAGTAATCAGTATTTAGCCATTTTTTATTTATTTATTTATTTATTTATTTATCTATCTATTTCCCTTTTTCATTTCTATTGTTTGATTTTAAGTAATCTCCTGAACTAAACTATATGCAAGGATTACTATGATTTATATCAATTGATTTTAATGTAATCTCCTGAACTAAACTATATGCAGGAATTACTATGATTCCGATTTTGGTTTGTGTGCTTTTGGTGATCTCTTAAACTAATTTTCTATGCAGGGAATACTGATTTTATTTAGTTTAATTGAGAAATGTTTTTTTGTTGAGAGAAACAAAAAATGAATTCTTGGATTTGTAGTTGAAATTTCAATTGTTGTGAGTTGTCACGGTGGTGACGTATGTTTCCTTAAAAAGAAAAGGATTTAATGTTGAAATTAATCATTATGTTGATTTGCTGTCGTTGAAAATGAGAGCTTGTGGTTATTTTGGTTTACTCATACAAGCTTGCAAAAGCTTACCGTGTTTGTTGTTTTAACCCGATGCACTATTCCATGGTATAGGGGTTATTGTGCAGGTTAGAATATCGTTTAATCATCATCAAAGCTTAGTGTACTTTATATAGCATGGACGTAGAAGGGTACTCTTAGTTTTAATCTTCCATTGTGTGGTGAGAGTGGTGGGTGTGTTTACATATTGAATTGTTGTTCAGTTTAATTGTAAACTCTCTGTAATGTAATATGTAACTCTAAAGAACGAGTTGGTATTGACATTTATGAGTTTGGTTTGTTTTATTGCTTAGTTTAATGAAAAATTTTCTAAGTGCTTATTGTCAATTGTTAAGTTATCGCGTTTCGGATTTTAATATTTTTATTCAAAATTCGGAGCGTGATAGCTTTCGTCCGCAATCATTAGAGGTGATGCAAAGGAACTCATTTTCGTCTCACTATGCGTTTTTGCATTAAATCCATTGGCTTAAAATAAAAAGCGTAGAATTAACATAGAGTCAATATGAATGAACTCAAAAATTTATTTCATAAACCAACGGGTACATTAGAGTTTCTAACTATGAAAATCTAATCCAAATAACTAGCTAGTGGACACCGAACTTCTTTTGGTAACTCCAAAATAAACATGACCTAGATTAGAGAGGAGAGATGTCGGTGAAGCTAATCTTTCTTAATACCACTTATCTCAACCTACTTTCTAGAATCACATCTACTTTGGGTAAGACTAGTTGAAGAAAATTTAAGGCCAAAGGCATCTACTAAAATATATGGAAATTTCCTTATTACATCAATCTTGGAAAAACTAAAGACTTAAACAAAATCAGTGATCTCTTTATCCTTGCCAGATTTGAAGTCTTTAACAAAACCCTGGCCCAAGCCAATGTCAAGAAACAGCAGCCATGGTATCAGCTACTAGCTTGGAATCCGGTCGCCAACCTACCACCATCCACAACCCCACCTCCATTTGTTGCTACCTAAATCTGGAATGGAACAGACAGAGCCGGCACGCCACTGCAGCCTACAAACAGGCTGAGCCAATGGCGATCCAAATCCATGCCTGCTTCCATACATACTAGCAACTTTGATCTATCTCCATTGGAAAGAATCTGCAGGATCTCGCCCTGGAGACCATGACAGCAGCTGCCAGCCACTGAAACACTGCCGACCTTGCCCACTATCGCGTCTGCATCCCAGTGAAATAACTCTGATGCCGGCAACACCCAATTTCCACATCGACTGGGATATTGAAGGACCAAGGATCTGCCCCTACACCTCGAAGAGCCCGTCCGAAGATGCTGCCACGAGGGTGTGTCGTCGGACAAGGCAGTACGGCGCTGTGAAGAAAGTCAAGCGCTTAGAGTTTGCTTAGGGATTGCTATATGACTGACACGTTTATATCAGCTCTTATTTTAGCTAGTTTTGAATTTATATTATTTTATACATAAAGAAAAAATAGTTTAAATGTACTTATAAATTACACAAAACAACTTAAAATGAATGAATTTTAACAAAAATAATAGAGATGTTCATCTTTCTCTCTATATTTATAAGCTCTATAGCTAAAACTTAAAACGAAAGTTTTTTTTTTTTTAAGATATATAAAAATTCTTTTATTGATCAGCGGAATCATGCATAATGATTTATCCACGTAGAGCTGACAGAAAATTCTTCACCTAAACAATTCAACTTTTTAAAAGAACGGAGAGTTATTTAAGAATTTGATGCAGTTACTAAAATAAATAAATAAAACTAAATATATTTTTTAAAATATCTAAAAAACTAAGATATAGAGTCCGTTTAAAATGCTCCAATCGCTCCAATCATCCAACCTATTTGCTGACCAAAATGCAATAAATGAAAGCCAAACATACATATGAAAAACAATTCAATAAATAGTTTGCCGGAGACATTTAACTTTTTATTTTATTTATTTATTTTAAGTCCTCCTCAAGTCATTTGCATGACGTCGCTTCTTGGTCTTCCCCGTGTTCACTACTTCAGTTGCTAGCCACTGGATTAGCTCCACTCACTTCTATCAATCAATCAATTTCTTACTCCATGCATGAGACCATTGTAAATGCGATCTTTCAAATGATCTAAAGATAAGAGACAAAGACTTCACTGAAGTTTATGAAAGGAACACAGAACTCTTCCGAAATCATCTTACTTAGAAAAGAAAATTACTGAAAGAAGACATTGATTAGCTCCCGTGTTCACTACTTCAGTTGCTGGCCACTGGATTAGCTCCACTCATTTTATCAATCAATCAATTTATTAGACTCCATGCTTGAGACCATCGTAAATGCGATCTTTCAAATGATCTAAATATAAGAGACAAAGACTTAGACTGACGTTTATGAAAGGAACACAGAACTCTTCCCAAACCATATATCTTACAATTTAGAAAAAAAAATCACTGAAAGAAGACATTGAACGAGACTCGGGTGAAAACAGTTTCGAAAGAGAACAGGGCAAACCGCACACGGAATGAAATAGTAAGACCTTAACATTCATTTACCTTACAAAATCTAAACCATGATGTCTTCAACCAATACTTTGACGATGAGAGGAAATCTTCCAGTATTTGCTATGCCAATTCGTATTGGGGAGCGAGAAATGGAGAATGTGCCAGAGGGACAAAATCCATATGATCATATAAAGTCTTATGAGATTCCTTGGATTTCATATGGTCCCTCCAAGACTAAACACCAAGTTACAAAATAGTTGATTAATCTCCACTTCGTTTTATTGGTCATAATCACCTGTGGTGAAAAACAACTAATTAATCAACTATTTTGGACCAACGCATTTCCCCTCCTACACATGAAGTTGGCTCTCTTGTGAAGGTAGCATTTGCATGCTTGAATTCCAGTCCTCATTCTCGTCCAACAATGAAGCAAGTTTCTCAACAACTCTCTCAAAGGCTGCATTTGTCAGATGAAATAGTTATGCTAACATGCAGTGAATTGCCTGCTTTTAATGGTTTGACTACCTAATGAATTTTGAATCAAGAATGTGCTTCTGTCTTGTACGTATTTTCCCCCATGTAGTGAGCCTCTTTTCTTTAGAAAAACATAGGAAAAATGGGACATTGTCTATGAGTTTATTAGGGTTTAGGCCACTTCATCCATTGCCAATTGGTTTTGGATGTGAACCTCGGATTACTTTATCATGATACCAGAGTGGGTTATCTCACGTGTGCATGCCTCGTGGCCACACAGACTTCATGTCATCCAATATGAGTTGTCCACATGTATGGCTTGAAAATTCGCTACACGTGCAGGGGCGTGTTAAGACTATACATCCCACATAGGAAAAATAGGACCTTGTCAGGGCCGGCCCTAGGTATAGGCCTAGCAGGCCTGTGCCTATGACCCCCAAGTTTCACGAGCCCCCGAAATCAAATTAAGTTTTATATATGTTAAAAAAAAAAACTAGAGATATATTATTATATCATATCAATATACTGTCATTCTTTACTTCTTCTCTGACTCCCATAGTCGCGTCTTGTTCTTTGCCAACAATCATCATCATCTCATTCATCACAATCATCATCATCTTCCCCATCTCCACTTCCAAAATCCCAAATTCTTTCATCTCAAATCTAACAGGTAATTCATCATCAAAGTCTCAATTTCTTCTCCTTCTATTTCATCATCTGCAATCATTATCAAAGTCTCAATTTCTTGTTCTTCATATGTTTGTTGTTTTTTATTGATTTTTCTGATTTTCTGGCAGATTTGGGAATTGGCAAGAGCCAAGAAGGAATTTTGAGTCTAACACAACAATTTCGTTGGGTAAGTCTGTAATTATTCTTTGAAAATTCAAATCAATGTTTAAGATTTTGGCTATGTTTTCTTTACTTTTTTTTTCCTTATTTGATTCGTTTGAACTAATAGAGTTATAGAGATCAAAACTGATTATGATATAAGTTCATCCTTGATTCCTTGTTAATTGTAAATGAAATGATGGGTAACTGGTACTAGTGATACCGTAGTGGTATCAATGATGCAAGCTAACACTCTTCTTATTTTACATATATCATGAATATATGATCAGCCTTCTTTGGTATAAAGTCATCATATTTTAATCCTATATGCTGAATTTTGAAGCTCTTTGGGGACCAAGATAAGTTGTTCAGCGTGCAGAGATATTCTTCTAGGCTAAATTTTTGTCTTTCACTCGTTTTGCAAGTTATAATATGATTAATATCATGGCTCCAATTAGAAAATATCCCTCCGGTGCTCAAAAGAGAAAAGAGAAGCAAAAGAGAGATGCATTAGTTAAGCTTCAAGCTGGATCTCTTAGTAAGTACTTCAACACAAATAATAAACAAGCACAGATTTCAGCTGATGCAAGTATACTTGAGAATGAGAAGGATATTGAAGAACAAGATCAGTTAATGATTGAAAATGAGAGTGCATAACTGAGTCAAGGTCTTAATGCCAATGAAAAGGATGATCTTAGTCAGCCTATAAATGAAAGTGGTGGTACAGACGAACCAAATCTTCTAGTGAATGAGGAAGAAAATATCATTGTTGAAGATGATCGAAATAAAGATTCAAGTGCAGAATTTGAATTAATATAAAATTTTGGTAAACGATATTGGGATTGCTATATTGCTATGTTACAATGGGGTGCCCTATTTTTGCTTTGGGCCTAGAGCCTCTAAAAACTCAGGGCCGGCCCTGGACCTTGTCTATGAGTTTAGAAATGTTCTATCCATTGCTAATTGATTTTGGATGTAAACCCCAAATTACTTTATCATGTTATTCTATATTTTCTTATTGTATTTTACTTTACGTACTTTGTGTGATGGCTCATATATAATAAAAATACATATAACACAAATTGTAAATATCAAATGCCAGACCATACCAAAACAGGACCCAAAAAATCATCAAGAAAACTATGCAAGGGACTAAAATGAATGACTAGCCAAATTGCATCAAGAGTTATGAAATAAAAAGCTAAAGAAGAATGTCATGAAAATCATATCCATAAACCAAGTCATTGATCTTACATAAATCAGCCTGACACGATTTCCAATTTAGCTGAAAAATTTACAAAAATAATTTGTTCATGGAGACCTATGAATTGAAAAGTCGATTTGCAAATATGTGAATAAAAAGTGAGTTCTACATGTGATACCTTAAAATGACTCTTTCCTAGAAGTGCCCCTATCATGGAAACATTTTTTTTTTTTTTAGGGCAACGGAAGACTAATCCATTGATCGAAATCATGACGATCTCACTCGGTCAGCATGAAGGGTATAAGCACCCCTCATATTACAATGCAAGCTCAGTAGAGTACTACAATCCAAAACAGAAACTCCTAAAAAGACTAAAATCCTAAAGGAATTGCTGAAAACAAAATACAGAATTGAAAAAACTCCCTAACCCTATACTGCCCTAGGACGGAACCACTGGTCTGAACATCTTGACGCCTAAGACCCTATTGGTGTACGTCGCAAGACTCAGCACAGCCACATCAACATTTGAGGAACAGTACAAGATAAAGAGTAGGATAGGCCACCTCCGAGAAATCCCCAAAACCAAGCCCGACCCAAGTGTTGGAGGAAAGAGGAACTGAGCCAAATAGGACCAGGTCACCAGCCTGCACCTGCAGCCCAGATTGGTAGAGACCCAAACAGCCCACTACCCGAACTCTTCGCCTTCCACCCCTAGATCGACCAGCTCTGACCTTTCAGAAGATGCAGCTTCCGCCCATCACCGCTTTGGTGGGCGACCACGGTCTTCCCCCATCAAGATAGCCTGATAAAAACCTTATTGGATCTAACTTGGGACCACCTGCAGTCGAAAGAAGAAGACAAGATCCTAAGCACGAAGCCTCCGGTGAAGCCCCGATAAGCGCTTCACGCCTCCACAGAAACCAGGTCGACGCTACTCACCGCTCTCTTGCAATTCAATGCCCTCTGATGACAATCAACGCCACAAAGCACGACCAAACGTCGCCGGTGCCTTCAAACCTAGCACCGGATCGAAATCCCTACCGCTGTCCACATACCAGAAAAGAAACGACGTCGTAAGACGTCCTTTGGCAGGCAGGATCGAACCGACGCTGCCGCCCTGCTGCATGAAACCCTAAGTTTCGGTATATTGAGCTCCGAAATTTCGGGAGCTCCTCCTATCATGGAAACAAATTAGGCTAAGAGGAAGGCAACATATGCAGCGTTTCCAAGCCAAGATCAATAGTCGAAAGTACATAAGTTACAAGCCTACGAACATACAGAAAACCAAGTGTTGAATGCTGAGTCAACAGTTCAACTTAATTTTCATGCATGCATTTTGTTATCAAATGTTCAATCAATATGGACCAAATTACACTCTCAATTTATGGCTTTTAAGGCCACTTGAAACTCTAGGTAGAAAAGAAAAATAAGTGAGAACTTGAGGTCACTTGGTATTGATTGAATGGTATTCATTTCTTCATCAATTCATGCAAAACAATATGCCAATATCAACTCCCAAATCTCTTAGGTCTTTGTCAAACTCATATGAATGAACAACATGATCATAGAGGAAATGCAAAAGACAACACTACTAGAATTATGTTAATAGACATCGCATATTTGAAATAGATCAGACTTGCACACTGTAAAAAAGTAATCTAACATTACTTTACGAAAAATACCGATTTAAATGTGTATTATTAACACTGGTTCTTAAATGACCGATACTGTGGGACCCTACTTTTGCAAAACGCAAGTGTTTTAAGTGATTAGAAGAAGCGGGGACTAAAACTCAAAACCTTTACACTTCCAAAAAAAATTTGCGCCCAACCCCAAAACTGAAACACAAAACCCTAATGTTAGATCCCGCGACTCTTTCATTCTGAACTCACCCCCTCCCAAACTCGACCTCCATTCTGGACCTAAGCTCACTTGAACTAGCCCCTATTATTACCCTCATTGCTTCCTTCGTCTACGTCTTCGGCTTCTTCGGCATCGACTGCGTCCAATCTGTCATCTTACGCGCCTCTCACTACGATGGTGACGATGTCCTCATCAACTCCTGCTGCTGTGCTCCCCCAGCCAAACCCAAATTCGTCGACGCGTTGTGCTTTGTTCTAGGATTCGAAGGATTTGCCTCTTGAAGGATTGTAGGAGTCGCCGGTCGGAGACGAAGTAATCTTAGTACGTATGATTGTTTTTGTGGTCTATTGTTTTCATTTGGGCGAAAATTATTGTATGGATTTGTGGTCTATTATTGAAGAATGATTGTTTTTGTTTAGAGTTGAAGAAGCTCGAGTTTGTGGGTGGCTTCAAGAACGGTGAATTTGTGGATAAAGTGAAGTACAGCTCGGGTATGTTCTCTCTTACTTCCTTTCAATCTTTGTACCAATTGAAATTGTGAGCTATGCAATTTTGGTTTTAATTGCTTTATTCTATGATTTGATTAATCACATTGAGTATGAAGTATGAACTATTGATGTTGTTATTCTTTGGAGATCTGGTGTTGAATGGATAGGAAACAGTTTGGAGTTAATTGTTCTTTGGTTTAGATTGAAAAGATTTGGTTTACTGCTGGCTTTTTCCGTTAGTTTGGTAACAGGTTTGTTGTCTCCAACTTAGATAGGGATTTTGATTGGGGTAAAAGTGTTGAGCATTAATATTCTATGATGTGTTGTGTTATTGAGTTAAAATTGATTAGGTTCAACATGCTTGAGTGTATGAATTTGGGTATGTACAAGGATGTAGTGTAAACCCAGGTCGAAAGAATATAAGTACAAGGATGTCAACCAATCTTGAAGTCGAGTGACTATTGAGAATGAATACATCTGGGAAGCATTAACATGCTTATAAATACTTTGAAATGGAAAAATAAGTAAGAGGCAAGTAGTTTTAATAGTATGTTGTTGTTTGCTACATGAAACTTTTGCTGTGAAAGAATTTTTAAGCTATGTGCTCTGACTAGAGTTATACAGGGAGACTGAGCTTTTATTATACTTCATGCAGGTATCCTTTCTCTCACATAGGCTTTACATTGAGGCAGACTTATTGCAACCACAACTGGTATGGTTTCTTGCTTGTGTTTTGGATGATTATTGAAATAGTGTTGCCTATGAAATTCAATATTATTTAATATGTCATCTGCACTTATATTGGGAGAGGGATGTGATAATACTTAGTTAAATGTAGGTGTTCGTGTGTGTTCATATTTTTAGTTGTCTGGATGCATTCTGCAATATGGTAGTGGATTAGTGGGAATACTTGAATTTATTTCATTATATGTGCTAGACCGAATTGAATGTATCAAGTTTGATAATTTAACAAATGACAGCTGAAATAGTACTACTGTGAGATGAGAGTTGAGAGAGCTTTAATAATCTCTCCGTTTACTCTGTTTCAGAGCTGTACCATTATCCCCATCTTGTTAGAATTCAAAATTCAACCCTTTTTCTTCTATTGATTTTTGTTCCTTATGTTTCTGCAACATCCTAGATTTCAACTCAGCTAAGATTGATTTCATATATGAACTTACATACTTCACAATAGTGCTATTTATTTTTTAAAGCTCTTATAATCATACATCTCTTCTTTCTGTCCCCCTTTTTTTTTTTTGTTTTTTTTGCCCTTTTTTTTTTGGTGAAAGGTTCACAATTGCTATGTAACGACGAATGTAATGATGCACTGTATATTTTAAGGTGTAAAACTCTCAAGTATAAAGACTGAAGCAAGAAGAATGTATGTAGGTTATATAGTTAGGTTTGGTGCTTCTTAACTGTAGACATGGATATTCTCAGATGCGGTGGATTTTATATCATGCAGGAGAGCTACGATATGGACAGATCCACATTATATTGTGTTCAGATGCTCATCAATAAATCTACATTTGTAGGATTTTGATGTTGTTGCAGATAAGTGACACATGACCTTGTTTCTACAACAGAATGCAGAAGGTTAGAGTCAACGTCTGCTGATCAGGTGGAAGCAACATTAGTTAACAAAGGAGCTAGAGTAATATCCGAAGAATCAACCTGTTGGTGTTGTGCTTATGCGGGAGTGGCTCGCCAGAGACAGCCAATACATGGGAACCCTTGGAGAATCTCCAATCTGTCTCTGATGTTATAGAAGCATTTGAAAAAAGGTGTTATTTTGTTTCTGTTTCTGTTTTACCTTCCAGTTACTTCCAAGTCTTTATATTGCTAGTGTTGCCCTCTATAGATAGTCCATAGGGTTTCCATACTAATTATCTTCATCTGCTTGTACTTGTTTCCATTCTATTTCAAGTTTTTCCCTTGAAAATTATACTATTTCTACATCAGCGTAATTCTGAGTTGTATGTTGTGTTATAGGCTGCTGTCAGTTCTTTAATATGGGTGTGTTGCTAAACTCAATCTTTCTTGGGGCTGAGCTCATGAGCAAACTTCTATTGTCTTCTTAAATTGGCTTTTTATTCATGATAGTCTATCGTGCTCCTATTTCCTTGGTATTGAGCAGATCATGTGAATCATATTAGCACCACATGCTACTGCCTGGACTTTATTGTTTAATGGCAGAAATGTATACAGGGAATCAAAGTCACTTCCCTGTTTTGCTAGATAGTCAATTGTATTAAAGGGGTGGGGGTCAAAAATATATTTTCCATGGCTTACTAATTTTAGTGTGCAGTAACTGAACATATATGCTTAAAACCTGTAAATATAAAAGAGGGAAGAAAAAAAATTAGTTGATAGACAGTAAATAATAGTTGATCACTTTCTTTTGTCCGATAAGAAAAAAAAATTGGAAGTGGGAAACTGATTTTCATACAGGTATGGCTTAAGCATACTGAGATTTAGAGCTTTTACTTGAAAAGTAAATAAGAAATAATGTAACAAATGAAGTAGGAGGGATGTGGGAGTATTAGCTCCATATATTGACTATTACTTGAATTAAAAGGATGAACTGAAATCATAAAAGTACTCCTTTTCTGGCTATATAATCTGATGTCCTTGTAGTAATGTCCTATTCAAACTTAATATTGCAATAATCTGATGTTGCTTATGTTAGTAAATTGTAAGATACCAAGTTGGTTGGAAGGAGCAGCAGGTTACGAGTGGGTCTTCAAGGCGAAACTATTGTTGAGTAGTGAAATCCAACTGTTCAGGTTAGCAATCCAACTCTTTCATTCTGCTGTTTGGTTTGTGTATGAACTGTTGAAGTGTTTGCCTTGGGGATTTCCATGGTTTTGCTTGAATGGGTTCACGCATGGGTCATTCCAGTCTGAAGTTATTTTCCAAGTCATGTCAAGTTTGGCCGTTAAGCTTGTTAGTCTGGGCTTTCATAGTGTTTCATGTTCGCATAGGATGAGGAATTGACACTATGAAACTAACTATTGAAGATCAACAAAACATTATGAAAGTTTTTCCCTTAATACCGTTATTAGATCAACATGCATGACAACCCATCACTCATCAAACCTTACAGAAAAGACATATTACACACTAAGAAATTACAACATACAAAACACACCACACAAGCTTATTTGTCATTACTAAGAACAAAATTAAAGATATGATGGCATGAAGATCTTGAAAGTTTAGGCTCCAGAAATGTCGATGCTCTTGACCTGGGGCTTCTGCTCCTCTGCTTTGGGCACAGTCACAGTAAGAACCCCGTTCTCCACAGTAGCCTGACATGATCCACCTTTGTATTATCTGGCAGCCTGTTGAAGAGGGGGATATAAGCAAGACATTGCATGGAGTTCCACTAAAGGGGAGAACTGTTCATGTATCGGTTGATGGTATACTTAAATCAGATGCAGTGCTTCCTTTCCCTATCAAGGGTGAGATGGAATTCGTTAGGGATTCTATTGGAAGTCACGTAGCTTGGCCTGAGGATCTTGTTATCCGAACAATGAATAAGGTAAGAGTTGTATTTGTCAAGTGAAACTATAAGCATTTAATTTAAATTTTTTTATCTGGTATTAAGTTGGAGTGTGCTTTGTGCTATGTGTGTTTGATTGAATGAATTGGTATCACATGAAACTGAAAGTATTGCTGTATGTGATTAACATGCTGAATCTGCAGCACTAAATAAATCAGTAAAGTGGCAGAAGTTAGTTAGCTATAGATATTAAAAGGTGTTATGGTACTAAGGATATATGTTTTTCCTAACAGAAAAAGAAGAAGACTCCGCAATTTGTCAAGTCAATCTTTGATCAAGTTGAGCTTAATCCATGGGTGCCGAAATGGTGCAAGTTGTATAAACATGCTACAACTATCATGAAAGAAACGGGGAGCTCAATAAGCACAATATTGTCTGAAACTGTGTTTGGCGTACCCAAGAACTCTACATATTGTCTGAGAATGTGATTCATCTTTTAGAGATGTAGTGGATTGGCCAAAGAGTTATAGCAGCATATATGGTGTAAGCTTTGATCACTTCATGAAGTGCTATAATTCTTGTTTAGTTTCCATTCAACTATTCAAATTAGGTGATATCAGCCATGTTTCAACTATAAGACATTGAGTTAATGAATTTTTTCTTCTACAACTTGGTAATTGTTATATGTCGAAAGATTTGAACACATTTATTCTCGTCTAGCAAATGGTTATGTGTGGATATGTGATCTGGAATTATGGTGTTTTGCTGGATTTGAAAATTAGTTTGCCTGCAATTTGATGTTTTACTTTTGACACAGGTGCTTGCATGAACTTCTTACGGAAAGAGATGCATTGGACATTTTTGCTTTTGTTGATCCGGCAGCCACATATAATTGTGAAAGACCGGACTTCATACGGTACTTAGTTGATCGATTAAAAGAGATCGTATATTCTTCATGCTTACAATCCGGGGTAAGGCTGTAATATTCTTAGTAAATTGAATATAGTCTTGCCTGCTTTTATATTCTGCATAATGTAGGAATTATGTTTACTGCAGAAAGCATGGATATTAACTATCCTATGGGAGGGTGAAATCTTCATCTTAGATCCGTTGCCAAAACGAATCCATTATCAAGTATGGGAGACCTCGGTGATCAAGTAAGTACTACATTATATATTCACCTTTTCATTAACATATCAGACCAAGGAGCATTTAAATTGGATAATGACAATGGTTGTGCAGTGCGGTGAAAACCTTCAATGCTGAAACTGGTAGGGTTAACAAACTGCCTAAAGTGAAATCGCTTCCTGTAAGACTTATACATGTGTTTGGCTGGGATGATACATTGCTTCTAGTATGTCAATGCTTGTCTAATTGAATACCTTCAATAAATATGGCGTACCTAAACAACCGGGTGAAGTTGAGTGTGGCTATTATATTATGCGATACATGAAAGAGATAATAGAGGATGAGACACTTTCACTTCCAACCAAGGTACATGCATTATATCTCAAAGAACATTTTGATTTAATTCAATATTAGCTTGTTTACCCAATCACTGTGCCTTATGTGTTGTTTATATATTTCTAGTGGGCCGTAAAGACGCGGAAATCATATAGCCAAAATCAAATTGACGATGTGCGCATTGAAGTGGCTGATTATATACAGAGTTTGATGTAGGACTGTGACTGCCAAGATGTTTTTTGAGTAAGCTGTGACTGCCAAGTTGTTTTTTGAGTAAGCTGTGACTGCCAAGTTGTTTTTTGAGTAAGCTGTGACTGCCAAGATGTTTTTTGTACATTGTTGCTCATATGTTTCTAAGCTAGCTTTTGTAAGTTTATGGCTTTATTTTGCGAACTATGTTGAATCATGAATTTGGAAAGAAAATTAATGGAAAGCCCCTAATGTTGGATGATGAGAAATGCAATTTTTTTCCCAGCAGTAGCTAAATGCATACTTTTCACATCATGCTTGTCCAAATGAAGTGAAGTATATTAAAGCATAATAAAACAGTAGTGCCAAGGAAAACGAAGTCAGTTGAAAGATTAGAAATCAGTACCAAAAATGAAATCGATGTCTTATGATTATCAATATATCTAATTGTAACCATATAACCGATGTCATCAAAACTACTGCACATCGATTTCTAATCACCAAACCGTAATATTACAAATCACATACCATGAAGTAAGCTGATGTATCGTCAAAAGGTGAACATCGGTTCCGGAGAAAAATCCTAATGTCTTCAATGAACCAACACATCAGTTTTAATAATAACACCCGACGTACATAATACCATTGAACATTGATTTACTTAAATGAAAAAGATGTTCCCTCTTAAAGGAAACATCATTTCTGAAGAAAAAAAACGATGACGAATAAAGATACAAACATCGTTCTTATGAAAATAATGTGGCAACCTACATGTAAAAATGGCCACGAACATACACTAGTTCATGGGAACTGATGTCTAGAAATATACGAGACATCGCTTCTGGAATAGAAATCGATACAAATGTTCACATATGTATGATTCGACATATATTTTATTAAGCATAAAATGTGAAAATATGAAGAATTATACAAAGCTAACATACAAAATTATGATGATTATAACGATTATACATCGGTTTGTGTTTCAGAAGTGATGTTCGTTGTTACCATGGACATCATTGACAACCGATGTCTGATTTTTTTTATCTTTCTCTACACGGTTGCACCAGTCAATTTAATGTAGAAACGGGAACAGGGTGCATAGATTACTAGCTATAATATGCACTCCACTATAAAGTCTACAAGAAAACAATGACCATGAGATCGATCTTGTATATTCAGCTACTTTCATCACTAGACTACTTTGCTTTTGCTTCTGCTAGAATTACTGAAGCCGAGGCCTCTCTCAACTGGAAAGCCAAGCAAAATCCAATAAATGAAAGCCAAACATACATGAGAAAAAGAATTCAATATATAATTTTATGTGACAAGATAATTTTTTTTTTTCCCGAAGTCTCCCTCAGGTCATGTACATGAGTCTTGCCCTTGTTCACCACACAACTAAAGCTGGCCACTAGATAAGATATACTCCTATCAATTTCACACCAGAAATTTGATGTTCCAATTTCTAACTTTGAGATAAGAGACAAAGACTTGACTCAAGTTTTTGTAAGCCTCCAATTCAAGGCAGAAGATTTCCCAAACCATCTTAGAAACTAGAAAAGAAAGGTGGTGAAAAAAGACATTGGACTGAAGACTTCTGTGAAGATATTTTCGTAAGAGAACAGGGCATATGGAAGCAGTAAGACCATAACATGTGCCATACAATATCAAAACCATGACATCTTGAAGTTCTGTACATGTGTATCCAACCAATAATTAAGTGAGAGGAAAGCTTCCAATATTTTTTATGGCAATTCGTATTGGTGAAAAATGGAGAATGGGCCACAGGGACTAAAGTCTTATGGAGATTCCTTGGATTTCACAAGGTCCCCTTTCCTCGTAACTTTCACGACAAGAGACAAGGACTTCGATTCAAGTCCATGAAAAGGTCCAAATTTAATCAACATCGAGATGAAAGAGATGGTGGAAGACTTTCGAGTCTAACCAGAATGCTAGTGAACTAATAGTCTAATATAGCCAATGCCTGCATGGCTCTATAAATAAAGCTCCCTCATGAAATGGTATACACAACCCAAAACCATGAAATCTTCAAGTTATTATTGTAAGGTGTGCTTTCTAGCTTGCGTTACCTTGTACCTTGATCATCTGATTTCATCACCAAACCTAACTTCTGCTTCTGCTAATTCTACTACTGAAGCAGAGGCTCTTCTGAAATGGAAAGCCAGCTTTCAAAATCTAGCCCAAAACAATATCACCACATCATGGACTTACACCTCGAAATCAAAGAAAAGCCACTGCTATTGGCTTGGTATTTCCTGCAATGCTGCTGGAAGTGTGAACAATATAAGCCTTGCCAATTCTGGTATACAAGGTACGCTACATGCATTTTCATTCTTGTCCTTCCCTAATCTTGAATGTCTTGACCTCAGCGTCAACAAAATCTTTGATGGCATTCCTCCTCAGATCAGTTTGCTCCCCAAGCTTATTTATCTTGATCTGTCTGCAAATCAGTTGTCTGGCAGAATCCCACCAGAGATCGGTCTCTTAAAAAATCTTACTGTTCTCGCTCTTTCTACAAACGATTTTTCTTATACTATTCCTACATCACTAAGTAACCTAACAAACCTTAGAATTCTCTCTCTGTACGAAAACCAACTTTCTGGCCTTGTCCCTTCAGAAATAGGAAACTTGAAATCTCTAGAGGTGCTAAGTTTGTGTGAGAATCAACTAACTGGTTCTATACCAGCATCATTTGGTGATTGGTCAAACCTTACAGATCTGTGTCTTTGGGGAAATAAGTTTTCTGGTACTATTCCTAAAGAGCTATGGAACCTGAAGTCTCTTGTAAGGTTACAGTTGAGCCACAACAATTTAACAGGTCCAATCCCTCCAAATTTGGGAAATTTGAAGAAGCTATTCCACTTGTCCTTGTTTCACAACCAACTTACTGGCACTATTCCAAAAGAGTTGGGGAATCTGACGTCTCTTCAGAACCTATTCTTGCACCAGAATCAACTCGATGGTTCAATCCCAATAGCACTAGCTCATTTGACAAATCTTACCCTTCTCCATCTCGACAATAATAAGTTTTCTGGCACTATTCCTAAAGAGATAGGGAAGATGAAATCTTTGGTAGGTCTTGATTTGTCCAGTAATCAACTCACTGGTTCAATTCCTACTTCATTTGGGGACTTGGACAAGTTAGAAGTCTTAAACCTCGGTGACAACCAACTTTCTGGCTCAATCCCCAAAGAAATAGATCACATCGTCATGAACTTAACTTTATTGTATCTGAGTAGCAATCAATTTGTTGGTCATTTGCCCGAGAGCCTTTGCCAAGGTGGATCACTCACAAACTTTACCATAGACAACAACCATTTCATTGGCCAGATTCCCAAAAGCTTAAAAACATGCACGAGCTTGGTCAGAGTCCGCCTTGATGGGAACCGATTGGCAGGCAATATTTCTCAGGACCTTGGTGTTTATCCATATCTTGATTATATAAATCTCAGCCACAACAACTTCCATGGTGAAATTTCACACAACTGGGGACAATGCCCACAATTAACATCCCTTCTAATTGCGGGAAACAATCTTACTGGAAGTATACCACCTGAGCTTGGTAAGGCAACCCAACTTCATGAACTCGATCTTTCTACAAATAGTTTAGTTGGGACAATTCCGAAGGAGTTTGGGAGATTGACTTCTTTAGTGGAGCTAAATGTACAAGGCAATCAACTTTCTGGCCATATTCCTTCAGAATTTGGATCACTGACTGATCTTGAATATCTTGATCTCTCCGCAAACAAGTTAAATGAGTCAATTCCTACCATTCTAGGAGACTTGATCAAGTTAAACTACTTAAATCTGAGCAACAACAAGTTTAGCCAAGGAATACCAGCTCCATTGGGGAAGTTGGTTCAATTGTCCCAACTTGATTTAAGTCAAAACTTACTCCAAGGTAATATACCATCGGAAATAAGCAATATGAAGAGTTTGGAGAAGCTCAATGTTTCCCACAATAATCTCTCTGGTCCTATCCCACCAAGTTTTGAAGACATGCAAGGGTTGGCGGTTGTTGACATATCTTACAATGACTTGGAAGGTCCACTTCCCAACAACAAAGCATTTCAAAATGCTCCTCGAGAAGTATTACAAGGGAACAAGGATTTATGCGGGAACGTTGAAGGTTTGCAACCCTGCAAGCATGGCTCAAAAAAGGTCCACAAACTGGTATATGTGATTTCATTCTCTCTTTTGGCAGCACTGGCACTTCTATCTGCTTTGTTTGCAATTTCTTTTATAAGAAAGAGAAACAAGAGGCATCATGAAGAAAAAACCAAGACTCATGAAGAAATTTCTTTTTCCATATTAACTTTTGATGGAAAGACAATGTATGAGGAAATCATGAGGGCGACAGAAGATTTTGATTCTACATATTGTATTGGAAAGGGAGGTCATGGAAATGTCTACAAAGCAAGTTTGTCATCCGCCAACATAGTGGCCGTGAAAAAATTCCATCTTCAATGCGATGATGAGAGAAATCTTCAGAAGGAATTTTTCAATGAAATCAAGGCACTTACTGAGATACGACACAGAAACATTGTGAAACTTTATGGATTCTGTTTGCATCAACGTCACTCATTTTTAGTGTATGAGTATCTAGAAAGAGGTAGCTTGGCCAATATGCTGAGCAAAGATGAGGAAGCTAAGGAATTGGGGTGGAGTAAAAAGGTGAATATTGTGAAAGGTGTAGCTCATGCCTTGTCTTACATGCACCATGATTGCTTGCCACCAATTGTGCATCGAGACATATCAAGCAAGAACATTTTGCTGGATGGTGAATATGAAGCCTGTGTTTCAGACTTTGGCACTGCCAAGTTCTTAAACCCAGACTCAGCTAATTGGACTGCCCTTGCAGGCACCCACGGATATGTGGCACCAGGTAACATTGTGTTCTCTACTTGATCTGTTTATTATGCCCATGGTTCGGGTTCTATTTTCTTAGATACTTATAAGTTACTAATATTTTCCATTGGGATGAGTTTTTTCTGAGCAGAGCTTGCTTATACAATGGAAGTGAATGAGAAATGTGACGTTTATAGCTTTGGAGTGGTAACACTGGAAATAATTATGGGAAGGCATCCAGGAGATCTTCTGACATCTTTATCGTCAGGTTCAACGTCGTCATCATCATCTGCATTCCCTCTCCATCAAATTCCGGTCTGGGATGTTTTGGACCAACGCATTTCGCCCCCTACACATGAAGTTGCAGGGGAAGTGCTTTCTCTTGTGAAGCTAGCTTTTGCATGCTCTAATGCTAATCCACAATCTCGTCCAACAATGAAGCAAGTCTCTCAGCAGTTATCAACTAAGAGGCCGCAACATTTGTCCAACTCACAACATACCATAACATGGGGTGATTTACTTGGTCTAAATGGCTTGAATACCTGAGAATGGGATTCTCTCCTATGTATTTTTCACTCTTAATGTTTCTTATGGCTACTTTATGTTAGATATTTTAGAAAATTACATGTAAGTATTATTCTAACAATTTAATTACTCATAAGGCCATCAAGTTTTTTTTGTACACATAAGGCTACTTACATTTGAAGATGTATTTCCTCTATGACGATTTTGTCCTTTCACCCAACCAAACCAATTGCATCTGGCTTTACAATTAAATTGCAGATCTCTCTCTCTCTCTCTCTCTCTCTCTCTCTCTCGTCGGTAATTCAAGAGCCAATGTCTTGGTCAGTCGCACCGGAGTCAAAGCCGGAGCCGGAGCCTTAGCCCGATCTCTCATGTTATCCTCCAGTGGCGGCGGCGAGGCCCCGGCTACTCCCATGGTGGTCCGACCAGCTTTCCTTCGTCGAAGGCCTTCTTTCAAAACCCTAGGATCGTCGTGCTCGACACCAACATGACTAAGGTGATCAAGAGGCTTGAGGCCAGGTACAACATCAAGATCAAGAACGTGGTGGATTTGAACCAACTCAGTATCTTCCGATTTGCTACTGGTATCTTCTGATTTGACCAAGCCATTACCAGTATCTTCCGATTTGCCCAAATCTTTGACCTCCACCGCTCAAAACCTTCCAACAAAGGTACTTCAGAAATGGATTATCCTACTTTTTTTCTGTACTATAATTTAAAATTGGAGCATGAATTGGATAGTTGAGTTTCAGAATTGTTTGATTTGCAAAATGAGATGATAGATTTGATGAAATTTGTATAGATTGTAGCAATAATCAGCGCATCTATTTCTTTGTTTTCAGAAAACAGAGAAAACTTCAAAGTTGGTAGCTACTCCAAATCCACATGTTTTCCAAGTAGTCCACTTGCATCATGCATGATTTTGATAGGGGTCGCATAGCATGATTCATATGCCTAAGTTCTTATGAATTGATTATTGAAAAGTTCAATGTAATTCATTGGGCAGAACATGACGCTCTCAATCATTGATAGTGGCATTGGCATGACAAAAGAAGGTAATTTATACAATGCTCACTTCTTTTAGTTTGCTTTGTTTAGTAAGATTTATGATACAATGCATGATCTTATCTCCAATATGTTGCAATTTTTGTGGAAGAATTGCTGTGAACCATGTATCTGTCATGTAAGAATCATGTGATGATATCTTATATTGTAAATTTATCATGATTATTGTTGTTGAAATTTAGTTCTCCTTGTTTTGTTAGGTTTGTTGATCGCATTTAGTGTACATGACTTTTTTTTTTTTTGTAATCTGTCTTAGACTCCAACTAGCTCAGTGGTAGAACTAGCAAGAGCGTCGTCGTTATCAATGGCCATGAAACAAATTTTCAAGAACAATACTTCTTGGTTTTCTACCTACCTGCCTCCTACTGGTTTGGTTTTTCTCACTCTTGGTGGTACACTGAAATAGTACAAAAGAATGCTTGTGTTCACCATGTTAGATTGACATTCATAAGTTTCATTTGTTATTGATTTTGAGATACACGCTGAAAATGTTGCTTGAACAATTTTGAAAGGCTACTATTACTGTCAAACAAACCTATTGTTAGTTCTTTTATTTTTTCAAGATAAGTGATATAATGTAAAAAAGAAAAGCTGCTAATACTGTTTGTAAATGCTACTAGCATACTTTTGAAAAACTACTATTGATGCCAAACAAACCTACTGTGCATTTTTGTTAGTTACTCTTTTGAAAAACTACTATTGATGCCAAACTACTATATGTTTTCATTCATGTCAAAACTTTAGATTCATGTGTTTTCATTCACCCCTGTCTATTGATCTTTGTCATAACTCTGTTAAAATTTCTTTCATTTTTTGTTGCAGCTGGTAGCTTTTTGTAATTGTTCTAGTGGCCTTTCAACGCAGTGATAGTAGCTTTCTATCCCTATGTTAGTATATTTTCAATCTAATGTCAGTAGCTTTTCTGTTTTCATTTTGATTCATTTCAAGTGGTCTTATAGCTTTTAGTTTTTATTTCAAATACTGACATTTTGTTGTATCTTTGTTCTTGTAGAATTCTTCCCCTTTGCATTTGTAGTGGTAGATTTCGAATCTTATATGAATTTGGATATTGAAGTCTCCATTGGCCAAGAGAACATTCGGCTAACCAAGAAATGTGGAAATGAAGTCTCGTGCTGAAGGTGGCAAAATTATGCATATGGGATAAAGGCGTCACCATTGAATAATGATAGTAGCATTACAACATTGACAATAGCTTTATATAACTGTTGTAATAGATTTTCACAACTATGTTAGTGACTTTTTATAATTATAGAAGTAGCTTTTTACATAGTTATATCATTGTTGAACATTGGATACTTTTTGTATCATTGAATATGATTTCTTTTCTGGATTGTAGTAGCATTTTTATTTTGGTTGTATCCTTTACATTTCCATAGCTTTGTTAGTCTCTAATAATCTTTCTCAGTTTCTAAGAGTAGCTTTTGTTCTGCTTGGTTATTGCTTTTGGCATTGATGAGAGTAAGTTTTGGTGATGGTAAGAGTAGCTTTTTGGTATTAGTGACAGTAGCGTTTGTTGCTGGTGAGAGTAGTTTTTCGTATTTGTGATAGTAACATTTGTTGGCGGGGATAGTAGCTTTTGGTTTTGGGGAGCATAGGCTTTTTAGGTAAGGAGTAACTTTTGTTGCTGGTAACAGTAGTTTTTGTTGGTGGTGACAGTATATTTTGTGACATCGCCGGAGGTTGCCGGAAATCTCACCAGAGTAGCTTTTGTTGCTAGCGATAGTAGCTTTTGGTGTTAGTGACAGTAGCTTTGTAGTCGCCGAAAATCCACAGGAAGTTGGTCGGAGACCCCCCAGAAGTTCGTCGGAGGTTGGCCGAAGTTGACCAGAGATCTCGCCTGAGAAGAAAGAGAGAATGATTGTTGACTTTTACTCTAGTGGCATTTATGTAAACATATTGATTTTTATATCCAAAATATAACACCATTTTTAATCTAATGGCCTTATGTGGGAAAAAATTAGTTTGTGGCCTTATAGCTAAAAAAACATTTAAAGATGCACTTATATGTAATTAACCATAGATATTTTAGCTCATACTACAATTAGAGAGCTTTATACAATAAAATCCCTTATGTTTCCTTTCAGTATTCAGTTCTAGTCACGGCAAAGTCACCTACATCTGAAATTTGGATTTATTTTTATTTGAAGGACAAGATAGTGCTTCACACAGATGGTTCATTAAAAAAAGAGTAATAAAAAAATAAAATAAAATAAACCGAGGTAGAACAAGGCCATGCATGACAATTTCTCATTTTCTTCTAAAACTTATCTGATATACCCAACACAAAATCATCCCGAAAATTATGCAACAGAGTGTGAGGAATCAAAGAACATTTACATAAGCTGAGTTGGCTGATCTTATGTACCTGGGATATGCAGGTGCCTTCATCGATTCTAATTTCTCCATCATTCTATATTATTACGACCAGCGATTTCTGTAATGCATGCGCTAGAGTAAACTCAATTGAAGCCAACAGAATATAACTGTGGATTTGATCCGGGTAAAAGAGGAGAGGGAACTAACTCTGAGGAATAGTCTGGGCTCTAGACTTTACTTAATCCTTCTTTCAATTATATTACCTCATTTCAAAGACTTACCTCAATTTCATATTTTGACATTCACTTTGGTATGTACACATCCCAAAAGAACATACAAACGACGATAAACACTAAAGAAATAAATAAATAAATCCTAATTAGATGATTTACAAAAGCCTAGACACTCAATTGTGGTTCAACCACATAGATCACTATTTGGCGGGGGAGGGGGAGGTGGGGAAGTAAACCAAAATCAAACATTGACTTGCCCTTATACTTGGGGCGAGCCAAGCCATCATCAACAGCAACAGCGGGGTAAGTCATGGGAGCAATCCCATCAAAAGTGAGAGCATAGATCAGTCACTTCAAACTTCTTACAAGTCAGAGGTTTGCCCAACAAATAAGATTTAGAAGATTTTCGAACCAAGCCAACTCTAATCCTTCCCAAATCCACCGCGCCACCACCCTCAACTAGAAGGAGGTGGCGATGCTAATGGTGACAAAATCAATGATCATCATGGGAAGAATCTCGAAATAATATTATGTTTTTTTTTTTAAAAAACGAAACATGTCAACCAAATTTTATAATTCAGCAAGCAATACCAGATGACACACTCTTACGGGGTCGACAGACAGAGTCATTCTTTAGAGAATACAAAAACCCTATTCCAAAACAAATAGAACCTAGAGTACATCCACTTTTTACAAATTCTACATACCATTATTTTAACAAAAACTTAGAGGCTCAGAAGTAGGTAAATAAAAGATTTCAACTAAGCTACTGGTTTTTGTGACCCAAAAACAAAATTAAACAATACTAGAAGCGGATAAGTCACATTCCACCCCCTCCAACAATGAGCAAGCCTAGCAGGCCCACATCCTCCACCAGCAAACAGCAGCCCACTAAGCTCCAGCCCTTTGGAAATTACTGATGTTACCGTACAACAGTTTGTAGGTTTCAGGTTGCTATCGTCGACAACCCGCGCCGCTGTCGACACCATCTGGAGATCAAAGCATCCCAAACAATTCTTCCTCGATCCTCCTCCACCGCAAGTTTCCGACTGTCGCACTGGGGCGTTTCGCCTCCACCACAAGCAGCGTCAAAATTGGGCCTGGTCTCAGCACCATGCCGCACCACCACGTACATCTGAGTGGTCCTTCGACCCGATCACGAATCCAGTATTAGACACCGGGTTTTATCACCCAACCCAGGCAATCAAATCACCACCAATCCGTCACCCCTCTGACAATCTCCATCGGTTCCACCAGTAACACCGATCACCACCAATCCATCCTCCATCGGAAGCCCTAGAAGAAGATAGAAAGCATAAAACAGAGGGACCCGAGAGAGAGAACACTACGTAATGAATTATGAATTAAACACAGAAATCTAGTCCGTCCAAATCATAACAAGGCTTGGTTGACTGAGATTCTAGGCAGCAGTTCAATGAGGTTGAGCTCTGATTGCTACTCTCGTAGCGCCAAATTATAAATATGCAGTGAATGATATAAATAAGGGAGGACAAGAAGATGACAGATTATTACAAAGTGAACTCATAATCAAGTGCGCCGATATTACATCACAATGGCCAATTCTATTCAAGGATCTTGCATCGTTACTTTGACTTCCTATAATGGCATCTAACGAGTCTCTCTCTAAAATTCCCAGAACTCAAAATTTAAACACAATGGTTCACTAGAAAACTCACCAATTTGTACTGGAAGCCCAATTCACAGACTCAGCAGCGTCCACCAATTGCAAACACTAACCCAATTACCAGCTCATGAAAGATGAAAAAAACAAACAACTATCCCAAACCCAACTGTACGACGACGTCTGGGTGCTGCTGGAGGCCACTGAGGACGAGTTCCGCTTTCTGGTATTGTGTTGAGACAAAGTGGGTTTGGATACAGAGCTGAAATTGGGGCAAATCCCGCGCTTTAGGTGCTCTGATGCCGTGTGATGGGTTTGATGGTGGATAACGGTTGCGGTGTTCAATTAAGGATTTAAGGCCATCGATTACCAAGATCTTCTATTGGGTTTGGTTTGGTTTTGTGGGAAAGCTTCTGAGGCTGAGTCGAATGAATAGGGGTAGAGTGACGTGGAAACAAGGTTAGAAAGAAAAAGAGCCTAAGTCGGAGGAGAGGCGGAAGGTGTTCAACTGGGTACTGTGATAGTAGTGGTAACGGTGGCATCGGTGGAGGGATGGTGAAGTGTTACGTACTGGGTGTAGAGAGAAACCTTTGGGTGTCCACAGCTATTGCTGGTGTTGTATGTCAGTTTATTTATTTATTTTTTTTAAATTACATACAAGTGTCAGTTTGAAACTTAAATTAGTCATAAGGCCACCAAAGTTTTATTGTATAAATAAGGCCACTTATAGCTTTAAATTATTTTCAACCTGACAATTTTACCCTTCCACTAACTCCATGATCATCTGGCCAAAAGGAAAAGAAATGTCTCTCTCTCTCTCTCTCTCTCTCTCTCTCTCTCTCTCTCTCTCTCTCTCTCTCTCTCTCTCTCTCTTCTTCTTCTTCTCTTCCCTCTGCAATCACCGGAAAGAATCAATTCCAACCACCATCTCTCATCACCGTCACCATCAATTGAACCACAACACAAACCCGACCAAAGCCTAGCCACCCCATCGCCGATTAAGGCACGACGCTCTCTCCATCCACCCCCGCCCCGCCCCGCCCGATTCTGATGACCACTGCCTTCGATCTTGTGAGATTCCAATGGATCCAAGCTTGCAAAACCTCGAAACGGCGCCGCCATGCCTGAAGACGATGACGATGACGGCGAAGAAGCTCCGATCGAAGCTACCTCACTGCAGTCCAACTCAGATCTCTCCTATTCTCTAGTCATCTCTGATTCTCTCACTGGAGTCCAACTCGGATCTCTCCGGCGGTGAAGAAAGCGGCTTTGATCTCTCCGTCACGTGCAAGGCCTACGCTGCTGCCCTTTGAATCTGGTGTTGGTGCGCTTCCAAATGGCTTTCTCGGTGTAGATTCGAGCGTCGTCGACGTTGCCTTTCATTATCGTGCTCCCGCTTGGAT
This sequence comes from Rosa persica, assembly GCA_025331145.1. Classification (NCBI taxonomy): domain Eukaryota; kingdom Viridiplantae; phylum Streptophyta; class Magnoliopsida; order Rosales; family Rosaceae; genus Rosa; species Rosa persica. The sequence goes on along the minus strand of WFKR01000007.1, from coordinate 46,686,745 downwards.
CTCCAGGCCTCGAGAAAGCATGATTAGGGAGCTTACAAATTGAATTTCAATTTTCTTGTTGTGTGATTTTGTATCTCTAGCAGTTATGAATTGTGCAAAGTTTGATGGTCAAGTAAAAAGTAGTTGTTTGATTTCTGATCTTGCACTTTGCTTGTGATATGATTTATAAAACTCATTTACTGCTTTTGCAAATAAACTGATGTATCAACTTCAATTATTCGTGTTTTTGGTCAAGAATTTCCTGAGCTTCCTTTAGTTGCAACGAGTAGTGGTAATTATAGCAAGGTGAGACTAAATGTACTTCTTGCTTACATTAATTGACAACATTAAGTGTTCAAATTATGTGGTTTGTGCATTTTGTTAACGAATATGTAGAAATCATTATCCAATTCTTTCAATTTCCTTCAGTTGTGCATATTTTGTTTAGTTCTCTCTATAATTGTTATAATGGGTTTTCAACACAATCATAGTAGCTTTTTATGCCTATTTTAGTATATTTTTAAGCGGATGTCAGTAGTTTTTCTGTTTCATTTTGATTGATTTCAAGTCAGTAACTCTCTACAATTGTTATAGTGTCTTTTTAATACAGAGAAATTAGCTTTCTATGGTTACATTAGTATCTTTTCAAGCTGATACCAGTAGCTTTTCTATTATTATTTTGATTAATTTCAAATCAGTAGCTCTCAATAACTGTTATAGTGGTTTTTCAACACTGTGATAGTAACTTTCTATGCTTATGTTAGTATCTTTTCAAGCTGATGTCAGTAGGTTCTCTGTTTTCATTTTGATTGATTACAAGTTGTCTTTTGTTAATGGCTTATCAAATTGGAAAAGCATGATTCTGAATAAAATTCAATTTTTTTCTTGTTGTGATTTCGTATCTCTAACATTTCTTGTTTGGAATTTGTGTTACACTATCAACATGTACAATCAGTTGGTTTTGTGCAATCAATATCTATGTCAGTAGTTTTTTATTACTGGTATAGTAACTTTGTACATGTGTGATAGTAGTTTTCTATACCTATGTCAGTAGCGTTTTATTATTATTCCAGTAGCTTTATACATGTTTTATAATAACTTTTTGTACCTATGTCAGTAGTTTTTTACTACAGGTCCAGTAGCTTGGTACGTGTGTTATAGTAGCTTTTTGTACGTATGTTAGTAGCTTTTTATACTTGGGGAGCGTAGCTTTTGTTTGTGACAATAGTTTTTGTGACCTCGCCAGAGGTTGCGGGAAATCTCACCAGAGTAGTTTTTGTTGCTAGCCACAGTAGCTTTTATGGTCGCCGGAAGTTGTTGAAGACTCGCTGGAGTTGGCGGGAGGTCGGCCGGAGTTGACCGGAGACCTCGCCGGAGAGGAGAGAGAGAATGATTGTTGACTTTTTACTCTAGTGGTATTTATGTAAATATGTTGGTTTTTATATCTAAAATATAACACCTTTTTTTAATCTAGTGGCCTTATGAGGGAAAAAACTAGTTGGTGACCTTATGGCTAAAATAACATTCAAAAATGTACTTATATGTAATTAACCCTTATTTTTTTCATCATCTTTGAAGAGATATATTTACCCTTGTAAATATAACACGTGGCATACTCAATGATTGAGTCATTGATTGCAGGTACCAAAAATGTGTCGGATTTGTAAGTCCAAATAGAGACCTCTTTACATAGAGGATTTCGAGTCACATACATGTGAAATTTGGATTTGTTTCTATTTGAAGGACAAGATAGTGCTTCACATAAATGGTTCATTTAAAAAAAAAAAACAAGGTAGAACAAGGCCATGCATGACAATTTCTCATTTTCTTCTAAAACTAATGTAGCCAACACAAAATCATCCAGAAAATTTTGCGAGTGTGTAAGGAATCAAAGAACATTTACATACACTGAGTTGGCTGATCTTATGTACCTGGGATAGCTGTGATGCATGTGTTTTCGTCGATTCTAGTTTCCCCATCATTCTATACGACGTGCGATTTCTGTATTATGCGCACCTGAGTAAGCTCAAGTTAGTAATCACCACATCTGAGTTTACTATCTCCTTAGAAAGAACATGTTATTGAACTGAGGACCTACTTTTCACCCTGTACTCTTGTCGAATAGCAGGTTTAGCATGCTTGGAACTTTCAACCACCCCCTTAGAGTGCACAAGATCTCCAGTATCCTTATTAAGGTGTTTGCACCGATCAATGGTATGCCCAACCAACCCACAATTGTCACACATTTTCATAACCAACATCAACGGGAAAACAATGTGTTTCTCTTTCAACCATCAAGAAAGAGGGTAGATCACCTGCCATATCAACATCATAAGTGTTAGGAACGTTGTGGTACAGGACACCCAATTACAACTAAAGTAGAAACTATGAATATGAGTGAAGCACAAGATGATAGGCAAATTGTAGAAGGATTTTACTATAGCAAAAGGATACAACAATTTCTCTTCTGCAATAAGGAGAGCATAATTGACAATACTATCTCTCTTATAACAGGAGGAAATACACTCTAACAAAGGAAAGACACTTGAGTTTTAGGAGAAATCTCTCTTTTCTCTCTAAACTCCACTCCCTCTTTCTCTCTGTTTTCACTCACCACATGGGATTAACCATTCTATAACTCGATCAAGACCTCTATTTATACTAGATAGAGGATGTTACTACTAGTTTCTTAAAGCTTAAGAAACTTAGCTATGTATGAGTTGTAAATCCAATCTTTACAACTATCATATGTGAAAGTATGCCATAATTTTTGACTTATCAACAACATAAGTATGAAGTAAGTCACAATCTTTGACCTATCAACAACTTAAGCATGAAGTAAGTCACAATCTTTGACTTATCAAGAACACCATGCTTATCAAGAACTTAAGCATGAAGCAAGCCTCCATTTTTGACTAATCAAGTGGCTTTACTTCCACATATCTCCCACTTAAATTCATTTTTGCAATTCTTCTATCCTTTCTACTTTGCCATGTCCACACTGCTTATGTTTCTACTAGGCCAATAGAGGATCGACACCGAATAAACTTGTCATTGTTGATCGGCTTTGTTAGAACATTTGCTAGGTTGTCATTCGTATGGATTTTCTGTATATCCACTCTTCCTTCTTCCACCTTCTCACGAACGAAGTGATATTGGACTCTTACGTATTTTGCCCTTGAGTGAAATGCTGGATTCTTTGCCAAGTGCAAAGCGCTCTGACTATCACAAAATAGAGCAATCTTCTCTTGTTGTGTCCGAGCTCCTCCAATAGCATTTGCAACCATAATGCCTCTTTGCTAGCTTTTGTAGCTAGACGTATTCTGCTTCTGTCGTAGAAGTAGTCACAATAGATAACAGTTTCGAAACCCAACTTATAGCTCCTCTAGCAAGAGTAAACACATAACCTATGGTGGACTTAGCTCCTCTAGCAAGAGTAAACACATAACCTATGGTGGACTTACTCTTATCAAGATCGCCTGCAAATTCTGAATCAACATAGCCTCTGACAGTAAAATCTGATCCTCCATAACATAACGCAGCATTTGAGGTACCCTTGACATATCTCAGGATCCTCTTCACAGCATTCCAATGCTCTCTACCAGGATTTTCATGTATCGACTAACCACTCCCACTGCTTGTGCAATGTCTAGTCTTGTGCACACCACAGCGAACATTAAGCTACCCACTGCTGATGCATACGATACTTGAGACATTTCCATCCTCTCTGCTTCGTTACAAGGACTCATACTTGAGGATAACTTGAAATTAATAGGAAGAGGGGTAGAAATTGACTCACAATCTTGCATGTTGAAGCGCACAAGATTTTCTTCAAGTAGTTTTTCTGAGAGAGCCAAATCTTCCTACTATTTATGTCTCGGTAAATTTGCATCCCTAGAATCTTGTTTGCTGGTCCCAAGTCCTTCATTTCAAACTCCCTAGCCAACTGTGCCTTCAATTCTTTAATACGATCTTTGTTGGGGCCTACTACCAACATGTCGTCAACATACAACAGCAGAATAATGAAATCACCATCACCAAATCTCTTACAGTAAGCCCAAGGATCTGGACTAAGTCTATTGTATCCAAAGCTCATGATGAAGGAATCAAATCTCTTATACCAACATCTCGGCGCCTGTTTGAGACCGTATAGAGTTTGGTCAACCTGCAAACCAAGTTCTCCTTTTCTTTTTCTTCTAATCCATCTGGTTAGAGCATGTAAATCTCTTCTTCAAGTTCTTCATGAAGAAACGCAGTTTTCACATCTAACTGCTCTAAGCACAAGTCAAATGTAGCATACATTGCCAGGACTACTCGAACTGTTGTGAGTCGAACAACAAGAGAGAATATTTCGTTGAAGTCAATACCTTCTTTCTGAGAGAATCCTTTCACCACTAATCGAGCACGATATCGCTCCACTTGGTCATTCCCATCTTGTTTGGTCTTGTAGACCCATTTGTTGCTAATGGCTTTCCTTCCTTGTGGTAGTGGAACAAGATCCCACGTCTTGTTTTTATGGAGGGCTTCAATTTCTTCTTGCATTGCTGCCATCCACAAAAGAGCTTCTTGGCCTTTTGTAGCCTCATGGAAAGTCGAAGGCTCTCCATCCTCTATTAGTAGACAGTATGCAACATTTTCCTCCATAATGTATTCTGAGTGCCAAGCTGGTTCTCTTATTTCCCGAATTGACCGTTGAACTTGTGGAGTTCCAAACTCAACTTGTTCTTGTTCATCGTGCTCTAGTGTTGCTTCAGAAGAATCAGGAACTTCTTATTCTTGTTTATCTTCAACTTGAACTGTAATAGTCTCTGGCTTCTCTTTTGAAGTGCTATCATTTTCTTTTCCTTGTACCTTGTCTTGTATAAATATTATATCTCTACTAATTATCACCTTGTGGTCAGTGGGATCCCACAGGCGGTACCTCTTCACTCCATCAGCATACCCTAAGAAAATACATTTTCTAGATTTTGGATCCACTTTTGATGTTTCTTGGGCATTGTACATAACGTACACAGGACTTCCAAATGTATGTAAGTGAGAATAATCAGCTGGCTTACCAGTCCGCATTTCCATTGGCGTCTTCAGATCAATTGAGGTTGATGGTGACCAATTGATCACATAACAGGCAGTCTTCACTGCTTCCGCCCAAAATGACTTAGCCATCTCCGCAGTCCTCAACATCGCTCTTGTCCATTCTAACAAGGTTCTGTTCATCCATTCTGCTACTCCATTTTGTTGTGGAGTGTACGCCACTGTGAACTGCCTCTTGATACCTTCTTGTTTACAAAGGTTATCAAATTCATTACTGGTATATTCTCCTCCATTATCCGTCCTCAAACACTTGATCTTCTTTTCAGATTCAAGTTCCACACGCGCTTTGAATATTTTGAAAACTGGGAACACGTCCGCCTTCACTTTGATTGGATACACCCAACACCTCCTGGAGTAATCGTCAATAAAAGACACAAAGTATCTTGCACCTCCTAGGGATAGAACTGGTGCTTGCCAAACATCGGAATGGATCAGTTCTAAGATAGCTTTGCTTCTAGCATTAGAACTACTGAACTTTAATCTATGCTGCTTACTAGTGACACGGTGCTCACAAAAGGGTAATGAAACCTTTTTGAGTGAGAATCTTCAAACCTCGTTTCTAGATGTGGCCAAGCTTACGGTGCCACATCATTGTTGATTCTTCTAAAGATCTTACTGACGCAATAGACGTTTCTCCTTCTTGTTGTGTTTCTCCTTTAAGCATGTACAGATTTGCAGCTATCTTTTCCGCTTTCATCACCACAGGCGCACCTTTAACTATTTTCATAATCCCATATTGACCATAGATTTTGTATCCACTACTATCTAATTGTCCCCAAGACAATAGATTTTTCTTCAAGCCTTTCACGTGTCGTACCTCCTGAATGGTGTGAACTGTACCATCATACATCTTCACTTTGATGGTACCAATACCAGCGATCTCATAGGGATAATCATCTCCAATGAACACAGTTCCTCTTCAGATAGGTTCATATTGGTGGAACCATTCTCTCCGGGGGGTCATATGCCAAGTTGCTCCTGAGTCCATAAGCCAAATATTAGCAAATTTTCTCCTCCCTTCAGTAACGGTTGTTGCCTCACTGTATAAAACTTCACCATCATCTGAGGTGCTTGCTACACAACCCTGAGCTCTTGATGACTCAGGACCCTTTCCTTTGGTTTCTAAATTCTTCTTGAGATGCCAACACTCCCTTTTATAGTGCCCTTTCTTGCCACAGTGATGACACTTCACATTCTTCTTACTTCTGGATTTTGGTCTACTCTGACTTTGACTACTGGGGCCACATTCCGTTGATCTCCCTCTCGTTATCATCAAAGATTCGGCCTACTGTGAGCCTCCCAATCTATCTTCTTTGCTCTTGCGCCGACTTTCTTCTTCAAGAACCACAGCTGCAATATCATTGAAGACTAATATTTCTAGATTGTTGGTTAAGTTGATGATGAGTTGATCATACGAATCAGGTAGACTTTGAAGTAAAATTTCAGCACGTTCACCCATCTCTATGTTATGCCCCATTGTTGTGAGTTGTGAGAAGAAGGTGTTGAGTGTGTTGATGTGGTCGGTCATTGTAGTCGACTTCCATCATCCGAAAGGTGTAAAGTTTTCTCTTCAAGAAGATTTTGTTGTGTAATGATTTGGCCTCATACAATTTTGTGAGTGTATCCCATATCTCTTTTGTCTTCTTCTTCTCCGCCACACTTGACAATACTTCATCGGCTAGTGCTAGATGCAGATTAGCAACAGCATTGCCATCCATCTTGTTCCACTTGCCATCGTCAGTGATCTCCTCAGGCCTATCTCCAATTGCCACCAAGCAGTTATCTTTTCTCAAAACTGCTTTTATCCTCATTTTCCACAATGAGAAGTTGTTCCCATTGAACTTCTCTACTTCGTACTTCGTCGCCATTGTTGAAGATGCCTACTTTCCACTAACTGGATCTCACTTTAGCACGAAAACTAGCTATAAACCTGGAGCTCTGATACCACTGTTAGAACGTTGTAGTACGGGACACCCAATTACAACTGAAGTAGAAACTATGAAAATGAGTGAAGCATAAGATGATAGGAAAATTGTAGAAGGATTTTACTATAGCAAAAGGATACAACAATTTCTCTTCTGTAATAAGGAGAGCACAATTGAAAATACCATCTCTCTTATAACCGGAGGAAATACACTCCAACAAAGGAAAGACACTTGAGTTTTAGGAGAAATCTCTCTTTTCTCTCTAAACTCCACTCCCACTTTCTCTCTGTTTTCACTCATAACATAGGATTAACCATCCTATAACTCGATCAAGACCTCTATTTATACTAGATAGAGGAGGTTACTACTAGTTTCTTAAAGCTTAAGAAACTTAGCTATGTATGAGTTGTAAATCCAATCTTTACAACTATCATATGTGAAAGTATGTCACAATCTTTGACCTGTCAACAACTTAAGTATGAAGTAAGTCACAATCTTTGACTTATCAAGAACACCATGCTTATCAAGAACTTAAGCATGAAGCAAGCCTTCATTTTTGACTAATCAAGAAGATCATGCTTATCAAGAACTTAAGCATGAAGTAAGATACACAAGTGGCTTAATTCCACAATAAGAACTCTAGCAAAGTAGCCAATTTCTCTTTCTTTGGAAGCCCTATCCAATTGCAATGAAGTTCCCACACTTCTAGCAATCTCCATAAGATGTTGTGGGTGTCAGTAATCTTGGCTTAAACCGTAATGCCATACCAAATTTGAGAATGAGTTTGACATAGTGTTTCACCAGGCTTGAAATCATGTTGCCATTGTGATAGGCAAAACAACGCACTAGCCAAGGAGGCGGCAAAGCTAATGGAGACGAAATCAATTATCATCATGGGAAGAATCTCGAAAATAATATTAGTCTTTTTTTTTTAAAGAAGAATGTCAATCAAATTTTATAATTCAGCAAGCAATACTAAACGACACACTCCTATAAGGGTCAGCAGAAAGAGTCATTTTAATTTTAGAGCTTACAAAGACCCTATTTTGAAACAAATGGAAACTAGAGTACACCCACTTTTTACAAATTCTACGCACCATAATTCTAACAAAAATCTAGATGCTCATAAGCAGGTAAATAAAAGGTTTCAACTAAGCTACTGGTTTTGCGACCTAAAAATAAAATTAAACAATACTAGAAGTGGAAAATGATAAGTCACCTTCCACCCCCTTCAACAATAAGCAAGCTCAGCAAGCCCACATCGTCTACCAGCAAACAGTAGCCCACCAAGCTCCAGCCCACTTGAAAATTACTGAGGATACCCTACAATACTTTGTAGGTTTCAGGCCGCCATTGTTGACAACCCCCGTCACTGCAGAAGAAACTCGACACCATCTGGAGATCAAAGCATCCCAAATAGGTCTTCCTGAGTCCTCCTCCACCTTAAGTTTCTGACCGCTGTAGTAGAGCGCGTCACCTCCACCACAAGCTGCGTCAATATCTGGCCTGAACTCAACACCACGACGCACAACCGCAACTGAGTGGTCCTTTGACCTAATACCGAATCCAAAATTAGACACCGGGTTTTATCACACAACCCAGGCAGTCCAGTCACCACCAATTCATCACCCCTCTGACAATCTCCATCGGTTCCACCAGCGACACTGATGACCACCAATCTATCCTCTATCAGAAGCTCGAGAAGAAGATAGAAAGCAAAAGACAGAGGGACCCAACAAAGAAAACGCCCGATGCCACCACACTCAAGCCCACTAGAGAAAGGAAGGAGATAGAACCCCTCCCTTCTTGTCAGAGGTCACCACTACTAGCCATGTTTGAGAATTTTATCGAAAGCCACCATCGTCGAGTAAACCTAGTAGAGCTAGGTCAGAGAAGTTTTGGTTTAGCTTAGAAGCTAGATTCTATATTGGGTCAAAGGATTAGAAACCACCTTAAACAAGTAAATAAATGAACAAAAATCCTAGGAGTGCAAAAGATGGAACAAAAATCCTATTTGGGATGCTTTGATCTCCAAATGGTTTCCAATCCTATGATTATACGAGTGGGAACCATCTGGAAATCAAAGCATCCCAAATATTAAGCTTAGAAACCACCTTTTCCACTCCTAGGATTTTTGTTCATTTATTTAATTACCATTTATAACAAATGCCCTTTTAATGAGGACCTCTGCTATGAGAACTAGTTGAAGACTTTTTTGTGAGACTCACTTTTCAATCACATTTCTGCAAATCAACCGTTAGATGTTTAAATATTCATGTGTAGATCATTTATGCAATTTTTCAACCAAATTAAAAATCGTTAAAGCATTCAGATTGTGATTCGTCAACTATGAACATGAACAGTTCATGTTTGACAGATTTAGTTCATCTATTAATTTAATGGGTTAAATACTGGTTACTACTATGTGGTTTAGGTCCAAAATCAATTCAGTCCCTGGACTTCTAATTTCATCAAAAACACCCCTGCACTTTCAATTTTGATCTAATAGATTCATTAATATTATGTTATGGGCTCAAGTTAATGTTGGATTATTTGTTGAAAACTATTTATTTTTAATAGTAGGACTCACTCCTAAATTGACTATGCAGGCCACCTCGATGCCACATCATAAAACATATGTCATATATGAGCCACGTTAACAAGTTAAATAACTCAATTGTCAGAAAACTAACAAATTGGACCTATTAGATCAAAATTGAAAGTGCAGGGGTATTTTTGATGAACTTAGAAGTTGAGGGACTGAATTGATTTTGGACCCAAACTACAGGGTAGTAATTTGTATTTAGCTCTAATTTAATCTAGTTCGGTACCTTAACGATTAGCAATTTGGAAGAAAAATTCCAGAAGTGATCTACTCAAGCATACATAAACATCTAACGATTGATTTACTGTAATGTAATCGAAAAGTGGGTCACTCAAAATGTTGATTAGAAAATCCTCAACAAATCCTCAATTTACTAGTCTTGATTAGAAGGCGTCTCTACCATTAGATATAATTTTAGAAAACGGTACTCCATAAAGTACATGAGTTCTCTTGCAATCCTGGTAACCAAGTGAAACCCTAGGTTTTAACTTCAAAAGCTCTCCTTCCAAGGCAACAACATCTTCCATTAAGTACATAATTGCATTCCTAGCTTCACTACCTCACTGGCTTTCCAAAAGCCATGGAGCTCTAGATCTCGAGAGAATTGTTAGTTTGTGTTGAAACCGAAAAAAGAATTCAAAAGCCCGTAAAGGAAAAAACATTTTCGATAAAGGAAAAAGGGTAAAAGTAGCATGCTTCTTCCAGAAGTCTATCTACTGTTGGGTTACTCTAACTTTGTTCAAATTCAAAAGAGAGAAGTAGAAGAATACAACAATGAAGCTGAAGTGTACACGTTAATAAAGGTGGAGTTACTGATTCCAAATTAATCACAAACTCTCAACCTTGATGACAATATGTTTGAGTCCAACTCCATCACTATCAGGTCATCTTGGCAAACAAAAGTTTTTTATATATAAAGAGTTTACTCTACAGCAACAAAAAAGAAGGGGGGGAGACCAACGTGAGGAGCACAACAGCGCGTAGGAGGACAGTGAAGAAGCAGAGGACAACATCCAAGGAGAGGAAGAAAGCAAGAAAGAAGAGGGTGAGACTTTCACTGATCTGCATCTTTTCCTCCTTTGCTGTTCTCAAATGATGCAGCCCTACAGCAATACCGTAGGGTATTGTTAGCATTGAAGTCACCCTCAAGTGCAAGAGGTACAAGTTATAGAATAGGGGAATAAGGATGCTGAATCCACGAGGATTGGTAAATCCTTTCCTAGCTAGGGAGAACCTAAAGGAAAACTAGAAGAATATGCAAATGTACAGTCATATACAAAGGCTCACAAGTGAACCCAAGTTCATGGTAAGTATGTGTAAAATGGTGTGTAGAGATTTGATATTGATTTTGAGAATGGTTTCGATTCAAATTGAAGCAACAAAAGCAAGTAATATAAACTAAGCTAAACTAAACAAGTTGTTACCAAATGGATGGGAGTTAGGGCATCAGGTTTCACTTTTTGCCTCCCTTGCAAGCATTAAAACAATTGAATATGAATGATGCAAGCTAATTGTCCAACTACCCTCTTAGTATCCGGATAGGACTACTAAGGCTTAAACCCCTTTTATTTTATTATCTCTGACAGGATAAGTCTAGAGCTAACTATGTAGAGACAAATTCAATTACCAGATAGGTCTCAATTCTTTGCCCCTAAATTCATAAAGCTAGGTAACCAAGCAAGCAAACCAATCCTATCTCTAGGTGATTTTAGCTCACTGCCCTCACATGCACACATGGTGTGCTTTCATACTCCCTTTTTGCCTAAAGGTAATCAATCTCTAGGAAAAACTTCATGTCATGGCAAACACATAACTCAAATTGATTAGGTCTAAGTAATGCATTCAACTATTGACTTAACATGTGAGAATGACAACATGAATTTGCATCAATTTATAAACATAAGCATCAATACAAGCAAGTTTGGCTAGGGCTTTCAACCCTAGCCCCAACTAGTTCACTACTCACACATAGCTAGATACACAAGCTTCAACATTCTATTAAACATCAAATACATAAAGAGATAGGGAGTAAAGGGTGACTATTGATGATACCGGAAGAGGTGGTGGAGATGGGTCTCCAAGAACATGATGTGGTTGTAGTCACCTCCTTCTCCTTGCTCCAATCTCTTGTTGTTGGTAAGAATAGTGAAATTTGGAATCTCTAAGGTGAGTTGTGGTGTTGAATGGCGGAGGAAATAGAGGTTGTAGTGGTGGAAATTGTGGTTTTAGTGGTGGAGATAGTGGTTTTAGTGGTGGAAATGGTGGTGTCTTCTCTAGAGAGAAAAATAGATCTTAGATAGGATGAAGATGATTGAATGAAGTCAAGAATGCTAAAGAATTGGTCTTTGGCTCTCTTTGATCATATATGTGTGTCCTATTTGGTCCCAAAGTGTGCAAGAGATGCTCTTACACCATTGTCCATCAAATTGTCCCAAATTGGCAAGGTGACAAAAGGACAAGGTGTATGAAGATATTTGAATTTCAAGTTATGGGAGATTCTCACAACCGTGGTCCTCCTTTGCTGGAGAAATGAGCCTCCATGAGTGGCGGCTCACCGGAAAAGTCACCTAAAAAGTTCGCCGGAAAAGTCGATTTGTAATTTTCTTCCAATCTCTATGCCTTTTTCCCTTAGCTTCAAATCTCTGCATTTCAAGCCTCAAATAATCATTTTATTCTCAATGCAAGGTTTTCTACAAATAAAAAGAAATGGATTAAAAAAAGGTAAAATAACATGAAAGACAAATCAATTTTCATAATTATGGAGCATAATTGCATAAGTAATTTGTGACTCAACAGGTATCAATATCATATATGCTCCAACACGGCGTGCCTTAAGTTGTCGATATTGTCGTTGAGCTCTAACACGGCGTGCCTTAGGGTGTCGTATCATCCTCAAGCTCTGACATGGCGTGCCTTAGGGTGCTGATACTGTCATCAAGCTCTCGCACGGCATGCCTTAGGGTGCCGTATCATCTTCAAGCTCCGACGCGGCGTGCCTTAGGGTGCCGTATCATCGTCGAGCTCCAACTATGCCTTCGGCCACCATTTTTTCCCTCAAGTTCCAGGTAAGGGCCATTGGTTCTTAAAATCCCAGCAGCATGCCTTACTTTCCCAAGTTCCAGCAGCAACACAAGACTGCTGTTCTCAAAATTGCCTTAACCGAAACCTGCAACAAATCTGCAAGGAGTATCAAAACAGAGATGAGCACATCTCTTTCAGCCTCACTGACAGCAAAAAAAAAAAAAAAAGCAAATTAAAAGCTTCCCTGTCAAACTGTCCAAACAAAAGAAATTCGAGCAAAGGATCTTTGAAATTCTGGCTCTGCTGCTCTTCAAATCAAAATGAGCTCGGTGGTTTCTCTAAAAAAAAGTCAAAGAAGAAAACCAAAGAGTTTATAGGTGCAGTTCATAAAAAATAAAAGAAAACATATGTGTGGCCTATCATTCTCCATCAGTGAAGATGATAGAGCCAGCTCTCGCAAAGTCACTTAATGAAGCATAATCGCATGATCAAGTTTTCTCCAACACATCAAGGACGAAACCCAAATTTAAAAAAAAAAAAAAAAAAAACAAGTTAAAAGAAGATAATGGCGGTGGTCTTTTAGCCAAGTTTGAAAATTCAATGAAAGCTCGGCAGTGGCATGCTTTATAATCAAAGCTGAAAGTTCAATTATGGTGAATAAGACAAAGGATCAAGTTTTGTTAAGAAATGCAGTAACATGGGGTGGATAATGAAACCAAATTCTATCGAGTGTGGAATCAAGAAAGGAAGAAGAAAAAGTCAAAGACAAAGCTCACGAAAACTACCCCTGCCAAAAGATTGCTGCATAAGTCGTCTTCGGTCTTTCATCAAACATTTGGTGAACATCATATCGCTGCTCTACAGACGAAACAATAAGAAACAGCGATCCCCGACCATGATTCCAAATCGCATGCTTTCTTCTTTTGGATGACGGTGTTCCAAATTACTGCTGTGAGATGCCACTGTTTCGGCCTCACAAATGTACCTCTGGCTCGAGAGAGCACAAATAACACTTTCACCAAGAATAAAGACACAGCCCCATCTACCATTGGCTTTGTGGAAGCTCCTATGTACCCATCTCCAATCTCTAATTCAGTTTCAGTCTTCAAGTCCACCTTTATTCCAGTTTGGTTCTGGACTTTGTCCAGGACAATAGAAGAAAGAGACGGAAGAAGTGAAAAGGAAAAGAAGAATACATAAGTGGGAGGAAAAAAATATAGAAGTGGAACAGAGGAAATAGTAGCTGGGCCTCTGAATCAATTTGAGTCTCTAAAAGGGTCTCGATGGATGGTAGACCAAGGAAAATGACTCACAAGCAAAGCCCATCTTAAATTAGGGCCCATTTGAAGAGTTCGGCAAGGCTGAACACAATGGGTGTCCAAATCAAAAATACCCGGACATTGGTTTCGTAAAAGAAAATACTTCGGAATCTAAAAATATCCTTTTGGTACAAAATCAAGAAAAATCCCAAATATACAAATCTTTTTTGAACTACAATGGTTTGATCCCTTCATAGGGTATGTACGCAATCTAGTAACTCATTAGATGGAACCACAAATTCAAATCGAATCCCCGACTCCACCAGTCAAATTCAGCCAATCCGAATCTCTGACTCCACTGGTCAAATTCACCCAAACAACAGAAAAAAAATCAAATCATTCCCAAATTACCCAGAAGCAAATCCAAGGGCTCTAAACCCTCACAAATATCTCAAATACAAATCCAAAAATAAATGGGTCATCTACCCATTTAAATCCTAAAGTCCTGGAACTACATGTAATTTGATTCCGCAAGGGTATGTAGGCAATCTGGAATCAAATAATCTATATGCAACCGCATCCTAAACACTAAACACTATTCTTATTCCAAAATCCAAGTCTTCCAATAGGTCATTCACTCATTAGAACTCTTGAACTACGAGTGGCTTGATCCCTTTCCGGGTATGTAGGCAACCCATTCCAAAAATTCGGATGCAGCTGCAAAATCAAACAACCACACATTAGTTTCTTTATAAATGGAATCAAATGGTGTTCCTTTGTAATAAGGGATTGTAATTAAGAGACACATTCTGTCTTGAATAGGTCGAACCCAAAATAATTAAAACTCCATTCTGTTAATGAATACGAGTGAAATACATTGGGTGATATTTTATATTTTGTGAGATTTATTTTTAACCCAACAGTTTGTTACCAGTGTTATGCGCAAATCCTCCCAAATGTATCACACCAGAAAGAAGCTGACCCACCGAAATGTCAACAAGAAGTCTTTGAAGTAACAATTTCAACGAATATGGGTTTTAGTCTGTTAGTGTGTTATAGTTTGAAGATGTTGTGAGTATTTCTTCTTGTAGCGAAAGAAGCTTTATCCAGTTTGCCACATAAACGTAGGTATACACTGAACAACATTTATTCTTGGTGTTCTCTTTCCTTTATAGTAGCATTTTTATTCTGGTTTGAATTTGTTTGTTACCATTCTACCATAGTTTGCATATCAATAACTTTGTTCTGAAAGACGAGAGAAGAAAATATCACATGCTGATCATGGGTTGTTGGGCTTGAACTTTTTGTTATATTTTTAGTAACTGCTCAATCCTATTGCTCTTAAGTTGTCCCAATGGTTTGGATCTCGATCCATCTCCCATTTTCCACAAGAGGATTCTGTCCAAGACAAGGAGATTTGTAAATTTATGGGTTGGGCTCTTCGAGATGCTCTTCAACTTAATCTCAATTGTAATCACTTGTAGATCTCAAATTCTTAGAGTTTTCTGTTTGTCAAAGTAAGCTTCGAGTTGTAGATTCCTCGTTGTACGTATATGATAATTGATTTCTGATTTCCTTGGAAGTGCAGTTAATCGACCATTTGCATGAAAGTAAATACATTCATGATTTATGCTTACTAGATATGGAGTATATCAGTTATCCATTTGGGAAGATATCATGCATCTCATAACTATCTATGACTGTTTATGTCTCTCGCGTGACCACTTGATAAAATGAAGAGGAAAGTCGAACAAGTGGCCAATGCTACTAAACGGATTCATATTTAGATTATAGGTATTGTAATCTGTATTGCTGTGATCGGTTTTCTTTTGTAAAGATTTTGTGTGTATGCTTAAAAGAAGCTCCCTATTGCAGTAGGAGTAGCTACTTCTTTTAAACTTTTATTTTAGACATCTCAAGAGCCTAAATACTAAATCTTGATATGAAAAAAAATTGAACTTCAGATTATTGTTAGGGTGGCCTATTAGTTATTTGTAAAGCAAATACTGTAAAAGTTATGACATGAAGGATCAGTAAGGTTGGAAATAAATAAATTAAAAAAAAATATTAGCTTCAAACCCTTTACATTCTTCGATATAGAAATCATAACCAGAGTATCCTTTTTAAGATCTTCTGTCTAGGGTGGGGCGGCTCTCCTTTGTGCCACCATAACCACTGCAGTACCAAAGATCAAAACTAACTCGAGGGTTCCTACTTATAAGACTTGATGCTGTGACATCTAATTAAATCACATATCAATCCATCTTATTTTCATGAAGCACGTGAAACTCTACTCTGCCAACTTTGTACTTGATCATCTGCTTTTCAATCTCGGGTGCGCATATATCTAATCAAACCATTGACAAGCTTTTGAGACTAAATGGAATTGTAATTTTCCTTTATTATGTGCGATATGGAGCTTTATTTGGAGAAATAAAGTCAGAAAATACTATAAACATGAAGGCTTCAATTGTACAATGATTGTACTGTCAATTACTTTTTCCCCAACTTTTAGTTCCTAATTAACTAGCTTGGTTGTTAATCATTTTGACTCGGACCTTTATGCACGGGAGTTCCAAAAATTCCCACTGACCAGATGTATTTGAATGAAATATTGAAAGAAGAATTATAGTTATGTCAAATATCTTCTCCATCTTTTCATTAACCTCAATCATAAAGTAATGGATGAAGGTAAGGAAGGACAGATAAGATAATTAGGGATGAAAGTGGATACGAAAACGCATGAAGATAATGACATTTGTAGCAAAATATGGCAACTGCTAATTAACCAAATAAACAAGAAAGAGATGAAGTGATTAACAAACATTATTATACCTTTTGAGAAACAATATCCCACATCGCAAAAAACAAATAAAAACGACAAATGAGGCCTTATCATAGGACGGTAATGGATTTAAGATGTAACATCTATGTTAATGCTGCGTGGCAATCAATTCTACATTGGAACATCATTGTTAGCTAGTGCCTATGGCACTAAGAAAAATAAGGGTTTATAAAGTCACTTTGAGATCTTGGCAAGTAAGGGGAATTGATGTGTTATCTTTAGCCTAACTTCATAAAGGCGAATATTTTATGGTCATGATTTTGTCTTAGGATGTTTCCATTGCTTGTTTCAACTTTCAAGTACACTTGGCTTGATTTTTCCATAATAATTAATTATGAAAGAATAAACCGGGGAGGAACTTAGCTATCATTGATTTAGTTTTTCAACTTCTTCATGATCATTAGCATCAAGTGGGAAATCTTTCCTTCATTTCCATACGTTCTTAGTTACCTTATCAAGGTCTCTACGAAGAAGGTAATTCAAACAACAAAATGGGAATCAGAAAATTTAACGAATTACAGGAGAGCGGCCTTTTGCACTCTCTGGCCAGCTCTTTTCGGGAGTCCAATCATGATTGTCATTGACCCTTCGAAAATATCTGGAGGTTTCTCGTCTAAAATATAAAAGTTGTTCCTCTAATTTAATTAGTTTTATATGAAAGTAATTTTTTTTATTTTTAATTCATAGAAAGATTAAGCGAGACCATCTTCACACCTTGACTTATGGTTCAACATATCCTCACCCTGAAGAAAGAGAGGCACCTACCACCTCTCCTCAATAGGGGAAAGGATCAGTACTCTAGAAGAGTCTCTCCATCCCTCATTTGTTGATAAGAAATTGAAACAAAATGCATCATATAGGACCTGTAGCCTTACCTTGTGAATTCAATCAAAAGAATGAACAACAAGATATGCATTCCTTTGCAGCGTCCGTACTTTCTGAGATCAACAACCTTAGCAAGGTCTTTAACTCTTTATATGAAAAATACTAAACTTTCTTTAAATTCTAATATATGTATGTTTACGTAATATACATGCATATCTATAATATGTAGAAGATATATTGCGGTAGCACACCTGAACAGTCTTTTTAACCCGACCTTAATACAACTAATAAAAATTAGAATAGTACTATTCTAGCTTTGGATACAGTACAAATAGCATTCTATAGAGTTTGTAATGTATTTCATAGGATAGTGATAAGAAAAGTATAAGAAATTGATAATTATACGAGTCCAAATTTGTCCCATACAATGCACATTATATTTTTACGTACAGCAAGAAGGACCTAGACTGCTAGACATACATGCATGTAAAGTAAACCACCTATTTATGGGTAGCTCCAAACTACCCACTAAATATATACTCCGAAAAAAATCAAAATCATCATAGAAACAACCCTCGGCTTTTGATCCAACTCTCTGTTCTAGTTAATTAACTAATTAGTTTTTAATGCCCCACTTTACAAAATATTAAAGTCCACAAAAATCTAGAAAAGAGAGGGGAGAGGATACCCAGGTGGTTCTACTGCTCGGTGGGGGACTGGTTTTGTATAATAGAAGAAGAATTAGGGTTTTAGTGGGAGTGGTGGGCTTCAGTGGGTTTCGCACTAGACGATAATGATTTGTGGGCCTCCTATGAATCATTGCCAGGCCAATAAAGCTCACCTGTCACATCCCAGAAAAGAATAGGGAATAATGGGCCCCACTTTATCATGCAGCGTCTGGTTTTTCCTTCGTGGTGGAACCCTAACCCCATTCGTTGTTAACCAAAAAGCCATGAGATTTCTTTGATCTGTCAGTTTTTTTCAGTTGGCTCATTACCAGCGCTGCTGTGAGGTTGCCGCCCCTCCTCCCTCTTCTATCTATTTTTGGCTAAGTGGTTCTCTAATATTCATGAGGCTAGCAGCATTCCATGGCTACGATATTCTTTTTCTTATTTTTATTTACTTCAAAACATTGATCGCACGAGAGGCAGATGCCAGCGGACGACGACAAGTTGATTAAGATGTGATGATCTGATTACAGGGGTGATGCCGGGAATCTCTTATTCTTCAGTAGCTTTCGGATGAGATGAACAAACTCAGTAGTTCTTCCATTACTGAGAGTTGTTTTTAGAAACATTTGAACTCGATGTAAGAAAGGAACGTAATAGAATAGCCCTAAAACAGCTACAAGCATATATTTGAAAGCTTCTGGAATGGGAGAGTTGATTTCAACATACTTTAAGGCTAATCAAATCTCTAACAAAACTTCATGGCTCCCTAGAAAAAATTCGATCAGATACTAGCTTGTAAGACACTTAATATTGTAGTACAAGCTTAACGTTTCATTCCAGACAGCTTATAGAAGGAGAAACCTTACCAATAGACTTGACGAACGCTAACAGAGAAAAACATGTTGGGAAAATGAGTCTAGTTGGTATATTTAATCAAAGCATAATGCTATACGAACTACATATATCTCACCTTATATGGCAGTTGACGTGGCACAAACACATTATTTAATGAAATTCTATGATAAGTTTGATTTTCTGCCCCATAAACTGCCACATAAGATGGGATGCATGTAGTATCAAAAATGTAATTCACCTAGCATTACCAAAAGTAATTTGATTGCACAAATAAATATATGCAATTTACTACTAATTGATTGCATGATCAATGACATCAATAATGTCGAACAAATGCAAAGTTAGCTTTAGGGAATTCTTAAGCTAGCCATGCTTTTGTTGGACATGATGGCTGTAAGACGATTTTCTCCCAAGTCCCAAATGGGTACTCATGGTTAAAATGAAGCTCTCATTCCTTGGTACAATTACTTCACTTTTGTGAAAATAATAGTACAACCCATAGGAAGAGACGAATCAAAATCAAGTAGAAACTCTCTTATATACAAAACAAATAATTACCTCAAATGCTCTCTAGTTTCTAAGTGTAGGGAGTGTATTATATTCAAGTGTACCCTTCTTATTTTTCTACATGATTATGTAGGGCTTCTCTTTATAAGCATCTGAAATGTTTTTTAATATTGAGATGCAAATTTTCATTAGGAAAGTGCAACCGGTTCTCCTATTTGTGTATGTTAGATCACCTACACCATTTGGTAGAAACTTGTTTAGGACCTCAACATGATTGGTTTTATAAATAACCAACATGTCACATTTACCGGTAAAGTTACAATGTGATAAATTTTGAGAAAGATAGAGAAACTTATCATATTAGATGCAGTTTTGAGGCCTTAAAGAATCATCATCATCATCATTATTATCATTATTATTATTATTATTATTATTATTATTATTATTATTATTACTATTATTATTATTATTGCTGTTGTTGTTGTTATTTTTACTATTATTATTATTATTACTATTATTTTTCTTGATTAAATTACTATTATTTTTTACTACTATTATTTTTCTTTGATGAAATTACTATTATTATTATTATTATTATTATTATTATTATTATTATTATTATTATTATTAGAGCCAAAGGCTCATTAGGCATATATAAATCCTAATTTAACGTAATGGTTCAAAATTGAGGAACTAACTAGATTAACCATCTCTTGAAAAAAGTTGTACTTATCTACCTGTCATTTGTCAGCTTGTCAATTAATTTTGAGTTAGATGCCTAACTTATATTATCATGGTATCGGATCTAGTTAGCTCATATTTGAATGTCCAATAACCACACACGTTTCGTGTCACCTAATATAAGTTATACATATGTTTGCCTGAAAACTTTGTCACACATGAAGGGGCATGTCAGAATGTGGAGTATTTTCTGATATTAGAAAATTTAGCCCTGCAAAAGAGTTTATAATGGTTAGGGCCTTTTTTTCTAGAGCCAATTAATTTTGAGGTGGATGTCTAACCTCAGGACAATATAGCAATGTCAAGGTATTACGCCATTAATTTTTATGAAGTTTATCTCATATTGGAAAACTTAGATCTAGCAAAAGAGTTTTTTTTCACCCATAGACAATTGGTTTTGGTTACATAGATTTTGGTATACATCAAATGTTAGCTTATTCAGAAATTATTGTTTTTAATATTAAATGAACTATAGAGTGCAGTCTTCCGTATCTAAAACTTTTTCATACATATATCTGTGTGAACCTGGCATAACACACATATATGTATAAAATGTAGAAACGAACATTCATCTGAAATATCGAAATTGATGTGGAAATAATCTTTGAGATACGTACACACAAATACCCGTGAGAGTCTTGATGAATGAATTTCACACATATATCAGTGACTGTGTTGTTTAGACCTCAACCGATTATTCAAATCCCATCAAATCCTTCATCTAGATGGTCATTAGCTTAAGAAAAACTTCAATTTAATCCTCTCCCTTTCCACTTCTCCTAATGATCATTTGCTTCTCATAATGATCATATGTTTCTCAAAACAAGTTATGCATCCTAATTTCGATTACTAAATTAACGAGAAAGAAATCAATCAAGAAACAAGTTTACGCAAACAATGTCCCTTATTTTACTTCCTTAATTACTTAGTCTACGTGACTACATCATAGCTAAGCTTATGAAATACACAATCAAGGTATAGAACGATATCTTATCAACATCAAGTTTGAAGCATTAAGATCATATGGAAGTTTGATTGATTACAAAACAACATTCTAGTGTAGAATGGCTACCTAGCATGCAATTCTAATTGTTTCATTTAAATTTCATCCAAAAGTTGTCACTTCTTACAAACATAGAACAAAAAATTATTAGGTGAATTTTTTCTAAGTCCTATCTCCAATTACACATATCCTAAGTATGCATCCAAAGAACATATACATATAGAAGATATCAATCTAACGAAATCAAACAATCAATCTCACAAGGAAAGTTTTGGAAACTAAGATTGCATAACAAAGAGTTTGTCACATAATTGGGGCTTCAAACCTTTCCCCTAACAAAAAGAAAGTTAGATACGCATAGTTTTGGAAAACACAAAACAAAACATAGTATAATAAAAAAGAGAAAAGGAAAAAAGAAGAAAAAGATGGTGGTGGCTAAACAAGAGAGAGATAGAAGAGAATGTTTAGGGTGTGGTTATGTGAATCAAAGATCTTTATATAGTGATCATGCCTCCCTTGATTCCTCTCCAAGTCACCTTAGTTTTCCTTGTCCAAGTTGAAGTAGGTTTGCCTTTAAATTTTCTGATTATTGCATATATATATATATATATATATATATATGTAGGACTAATGAAAGCACGCGACCTTATATAATTCTCCATCTTCTACGCCACATGTGCATAATAAGTTGGTGTATTCATTAAAAACTTGTCATTGTTCTTCTCGATGTGAGTTGGGCCTCAAAACATAAATTCCTGTCAAAAACCAATTTCACGTGTAGCCTGACCTTCCTATACTAAATCGACAATAACTTCTTCTAAAAAAAGAATATTCATGAACAGTAAAAATCTCTAAAAACTAGATTTCTGAGATTTCCATCAATACAAAGATCATCATCTGGTTCATCATGGGCTGCTTTCATTGCTCTATAGAAGTTGACTAATTTGCACAGGCGAATTTGCTGATTTTGCCTTTCATGTGTATTTTCTCCTTTGCTCCATAAAACTCCTAAAAACAAGAAACAAATATAAATACTATAAACTAAAGAGATTTGAGTGACAAACTATAGGGAAATAAATCATATATATGTCGCGTTTTATGCTCCTATCAGTGCTTCTTTAAATAAGTTGACTACATTGAATTTTCATATTAACTACAATTGAATGAATCCTTAGTTAAATGGATAGAACTTTTGAATCTTAAATTGGTTGACTAATTTTATATATAAAATGTATGACTTATACAAGTAAAACTACATATTGTTGACTCTTAAGGTAAAATGTTAAATTATCTTTGCAAACTAATAACTTATTAATGTATCGATAAATTGATTGCTCTAAGAGCATCTTTAACAGATTCTCTATTTCGGCTCCATAGCTATTTTAGAGAGCATATTTAGCTTTTTATCTATTTTAGCAGTTGCACCAGACTCCTAAGTGGTTTTCTATTATAACTTTTAGCTATCTCGCTCCTAAATATAGAGAGTGAGATGAGATTCTCTATAATTTAAAGTATTCCTTTAAAGTTATATTATGTAATTACATTTAAACTATTTAATCTTAATTTAAAAAATAATATAAATTCAAAACTAGCTAAAATAGAGAGCACTGATGCATACATATTTCTAAAGTGACTAGCTAAAATGATTTTTTTAACTATTTTGGCTAAAATTTGACTCAAAAATTGCTAGTATTACTGAAGATGCTCCAAAATTAATAGAATTTGGGTGTTGAAATTACAAAACTCTTTTTTCTTAAGAAGTTGTATGATAAGCTTTTCAGATGCACAGGCAAATTAGGGTCAAGGTTTTACACGAAATTACAAAACCTCTTTTTATGAGAAATTGTTAAAATTGGCTCCTGATATTGAGGAAGAAATTTCTTTTTTCTTTTAAAATATGATAGGAAGATGTCGTGCTTTTGGTCTGATTTACCATGAGAATGAAATTAGATGTCAAGTTAAGATGTCAAACATGATTTCACAGTTTTTTATTCTTATAATTTTTTTTAAACCTACCAAACGCATCTTAGAATTTTGAAAATAGAAAGTCCAATTTATTGTTTTCATTTAACAAAACAGTTTTCTAAAAATCATTTTGTAAAACATTACCAAAGATGCCTCAAACATCATTGCCTTCTTGGGTGCTGACACCAAACTTTGGGATTAGATCATTAGAAGTTTCGCCATAGATTGAGAGAAAACTCTATTGAGGTGCTTGAAAAACTCAACTCTAACAAAATGAGCAAGAGAGAGACATCTTTTTAAGAAAGATGATTGAATGTTATTATCTATCTAGTGAATTATTTATCTTGAAGTTTCAATCAATCAACCAGGTTATGTGAATTCTTGAAAATTTAATCATCTAAGGTCCTTCGCTCAATTACCTCATTTCCGTAAATAAAGGGTTGGCCACGTTTGTTTGAGGGAGTGAAATTTGCACACGCCACTTTACATTATGCACACCCTTCCTAATTTTTTGATATTTTCTAATGTCCTCTTATATTTGTTTCCCATATTACCCTTCTTCTCCAACCAACTCAAAGCTGCATCTCATCCTCTCAAACCCATTTATCCTCGTTGGTTCACACACACACACACACACACTCTTTCACACGCAGATACATACACATACATAGGCCAATAGTAACAAGAGTAACAAAACAAAACAAAACCAGAACTACTGTTATTTCCCAGCAGAGGAGGAGGAGGAGCTCTATCATATAAAAGAATATGGAGAAGGGAAGAAGGAGGCAGCTAAAGCCAACTAGCCGGGCACATCTTCCATCGAGCCAAATTAGCGACAAGGTCTGCAGCTTTGTTAGCATCTCTGCTGCTCCAGGACCAGCTAACTGTCGGTGAAGCCTGCGCAAAGAGGCGGAGGTCTACCAGTAATGGTTGGACATCCCAATCCACTAGTCGGCAGTGATTCGTAACTGCTGCGATTAAAGGGAGACAATCTGATTGAACTATGATAGATGAAGCAGTAGGAAGCTTTGCACAGAGAGAACAGACCAGTTGCAGAGCCAAAGCTTCTGCAGCAATCGGAGAGGGGGCCTAAAGCATTAGAAGCACAGTGACACAGACTGATCACCAAGCACAGTGAACTCCGACAGACGGCCGAAACAATCAAAGCACCCATCCATCAAAACTCAATCAAAACTAAAAACCAATTATACCAGCATGTAGAGCATAACGAGTAGAAGCTTCTACTCAAACCTCGAATAGCCCAGAAGATCGCTGGAAAACTTGTCGGCTTCGAAGACAACGACGAGGCCAGAGCAACCCCAAAACCAAAATCAGTCAAAATCGATCAAATTGAAAAGCTAAGTAGACTAACGTGAGAGTATGACGAGGGGATCGATTTTCATACCACATGCAAGTCAATCAGTGGCCGGAATTCGATGATGACCGTCGGAGCTCCAAAAACTTCTAGTCGTCGATACTTCCTCCACAGTCGACGATTGAATGAACTACCACCAGAAATGTGACGGCGACATTGAGACGAAGAGAATGGTGTCGGTGCGCCATCGTGGGGTGGTCGGACGCCAGAGTTGCCGGAACTTGCCCAGAAACAGTCAGAGGATCATGAACTTCGAGCCTTCGATTCTCTCTATAGCTAGTGCATGAATGATCCGAGACTGCCAAGAGGTCGATGATGAAGAGACGCTTTGATTGATGGTGGTCCACCGTCATGTCATGGTCGGACGGCGAAGATGGAATCGGGTCGCCTGTTGGAGCACTCGGGTCAACAATTCGAGTCTCGACCTTGATTCTTCTCAAATGATATGAGGTGTCCAAACTTGTCACGCCCCGAATTTTAGAATAACAATTCAAAATCCGAAACATGAAAATACTACAAACTCAAAAATAATCAACCTGAAAATTTCTTTTCTTAACATACCCACCACACGAAATAAAATCAAACCGAATATAGTCTCGGTTAATTATTACAACTCAAATCCAAAATGTAATGTAAAGCTCTAAATGAGCATACACACACCGCACAACTAAATAAATAACAAAACTGATGTAACACCTAAGCAGCTCGGTCACCTCCCTGGTTATCCTGACCTGCAGGAATATCCGCTACACCATTGAATAGTGTACCGGGATTGCAACAACACAAAACCCGGTAAGCTTATGAAAGCTTATATGAGTAAAAGAATGAACTGTTACTTAATTGAATCTCATTTATTCCCACACACAGCAACACTTAATAGTTTTCATATATGCAAATAATAACAATCTCAATCAGCACCAATTCAATATATCAAGACAACCCAGCTCACAACTTTCTCCACAACTCTCATCATCGTATTTATAAAAATACGGTACTTGACAGACTAGAGCTCTAACTGAATCGTAGCCCGTCACCTGGCCTAGGTTATGGCATCCGACATATTTATCAATAATTGTATTTCATCAATATGTATACCTATATACATATTTAGAACGTCCAATAATTCCACATACTCAACCAATCGTATCCCATCATCCACACTAGGATTAAGCGTCCGATTACCCACACCGGTCATTACGTCGACCCTAAACCCATAAATGAACACAACATATAATATCACATACTGAAATCAACCCAACCAAGATATATCATATTATTATGGAATTACACAATTGTAATATAATCAACTCATCAATGCAACTCAATCATATCATCAATCAACAATCCACTCATCATTATATATTTTCCACGTAAATATATATATACGTAATCATCCACTCAGGAATGACCACTAATACCATCTATAGTTCACACAAGAAATTTATGAAATTCATTTGTATAGTTAAAATTCAATTTTTACTTACATATGGACCGTGGTGATTCAAGTCCATGAAATTTTAAAACAAATATTTAATCCGTAAATATTTTTCACACAATTACTAAAATAAATAATTTAAAATGCTCGGTTCGTAATATGAACCACGTGAGTTTTACTCACCTCGAAACTCCCGCTGCGTCTTCAATATAATTATAAATTATAAATTTATAATTAACGCCGAATAGCCCACTCAAATAAAATCCGTCAATCACCTAATCAAATGTGATTCGAATTTAGCCAACAATTTCAACACATAATTTAACCACTAATTAACGGCCAGATTCTAATTTACATTAAAATCCGACGAGCGGTTTCTCACGAATCGCTCCCCTAATTACCGTTTTTCACATATACGAAGATCCAACGGTCGGATCTTCGCCCATGACCACACAAAGCCTCTGGGACAGTCATATGATCATCATAACAATTTTACAAGTTCATCCGACGGTCATAATTTCACAGATCACATCTAACGATCGAAATCGATCGAAATCACAAAATTCATAACTAATTCATACGATATCTGAAAAATGCGTATAATACGCCGAAATGATCGTATCGAAACATAGAATCATAAAATGGACAGAAACCAAATTTTAGACCTCCGGAGGTGGCCAGAAAAGGCCGCCGGAGTTAGGGACAAAGCCGCCACCGACCACCGCCAATGGTGTCGGGGCCGAGCTTTTCCCCTTCGTTTCATCATTCTGAGTAACTTTCATAACTAGCACAAGACCTAAAAATGACGGGAAGGCATTGAAATTACCGATTTACAGTCGGCGGCTGGAAAATATGCAGAAACTGGTGAGCTTGAAAACCGACGTGAAAACTGCAACCTCAGGCCCCGATCCCTTCTGGAAACTTGTTCAGAACTTCCTTGCGAACTCAACAAGCCAAGAATCACAAGAAACGATCGTGTATAGCTCGAGATATCTTGATCGAAAGTTTCGGTATTTCGATCCGTTCGGGTCGAGCTCCGACGAACGTGAAAACGTTCGACCCAGTTCCAGTCCTTCTTGGTGCTTGTAGAGGAAGTTGAGGCGAGCTCAATGAGACAAGAATCAAGTGAAATGGTGGAGTGTAGCTCGAGATATCGAGATCGAACCGAAAATGGCCGTTTTCGGTTCGGGCTGTGCCGCCGCAGCCACAGGCTGCGCCGCCTTGTGAAACTGCCTCCGGGAGCTAGAGCAGCTCGAGATGAACGCCTGGAACTTGGTTTGAGGTCGAGAGGTGGTCTGTGGAGGGAGAACAATTAAGGAGAAATTTCCTCCCCGTTTCGGTCGAGATCGACTGCGAGAGAGAGAACCAGTTTTTTTTTTTTTTTTCTTTTTCCAGAGACAGAAGGAAGAAGAAGAACCGGTAGAAGAAAAATTTAGGGTTTCCAAAATTTTTTCTATATATACATGTTTCGGAAAACTTCGAAATTCGATAACTAATTCAGAAAAAATCCGATCTTCGTGTTCCGCACATGTACGGACTCGTATCGACGAGCTCTACAACTTTCATGAAGGAAGTTTCTCCAAATTCCGTATGTAGAAAAAGTCGATTTCTCAAACCGAGTATTTCGAGCTTTTCGTTAAAATAAACGTTTCGAAACTTCGATAATTGTAAAAATGAATGATTATCGAACATATATCGTGAAATCGCATAATAATCATTCGATACAATCACTCGAATTTAAAATGGAAATTACGGGTATTACAAAACTGATCAGATTCCGTACCTATATCAAGAAATAGAGTATACGAGAGAGAGAGAAGAAAATGTTGTAATATATAAGGGTAATATGGGAAACAAATATAAAATGACACCAGAAAATACTAAAAAATTAAGAAGAGTGTGCAGATTGTAACGTGGGGTGTGCAAATTTCACTCCATTATCGCTGCAGCTTTCAATGTATTTAGCTTTCTTTTCCCATAAGAAAACTACCTAGTTAATTGTTGTGGCTGATGTTGAACAAGAACGACAAGTCCAATCTTTGGTCCACTGGGATTTTGTCTTCAACTCATCACCGGCCTAAGAATTCACCATGACTTTTAAGTTCAAAGATACCACAACAAACATATATCTCCACACATAATCATTTTCAATAATAGAATCTTTGACCCCATTAGTTTTATCGAAAGAATATTTGACTCTTTAGTTCTAGATATCTAAACGTCTTTCATTTGAGATTTCGAATTAACCGAAAAAGTTCGAAGAACTCCGTTTGGAAGTTTCCTTGTCAAACAAATACATGTTGCTGTGCGAAGTGGTCCTAATTTTAAGTGAGCCGATTGATCGACATGTAAAATTGGAATGCCTCACTTCATTTTTATAATTCTTTTTTCTTTTTAAAAGTGGATAACTTTTTGATACTTTTTTTTTGTCATAATATTAGCAAAATAAAATACCAAATTACTATATATATATATATATATATATGAACTTCAAATTTAGTACCAAAGTAGCTTTTTTGTTTTTTAATCCCCCATCCCATCTCCATCCTTGGTAGGGCTTGAACACAAGACTTTTGAAAAATAGGAAGCTACTGTCTTACCACCCCATCAAACAGACACACCCTGGTAGCAAATTTGTTAAGTGAACTAACTAGTTTTTGACCATGCTAGTTGTTGATTTTGTTTGAATTTTGTGACTTGATACAAATGAATGAAAAAGTTTCACATTGAAAAACATACATAATAACATAAGAAATATAATTGTATTATAGTATGGAGATAAAACATCACACTTGATGTTGCAATGAAGTTAAGAAGGGAGAATATCAATATTGTGTCTTAATATGTAAGAGTGGGAGACGCGATGTCAACTATCACCTAACTGTTGTCTCTTAATTAATGTATTGTGCCAACTCAAATGTTTTAATCCCTTACATCTGAAGGTATGTTAACTACTTAGTCCCCACATCCGGGTTCGAATCTCATTGACGCTGATTGGAGTTAAATCTCAATCTATTCTTGGTGGCTGGGGAGAGAAAACATTCTGACATGATCTCTTGGCACGGATTAGAGTCTGGATCAAAGAAGCCTTTGAGGAATTGTGTGATCTCGATTAAAAAAAAAAAAAACTTGATAATTGATTGATGAACGATCTTGCCTTATTCTTTATTGACTGTAATTGTTGTTACTATGTGTTTTAGGTCGTGATTAAGTTGTCTTTTATACAAATATGACATCCTGGCGTCTCTGAACTTAAACCAAATCAAGAGAAAACTTATTATTAGGTTGTGTAAATACATTGTCCCAATCAGAATAGTGATTATCTATCACAAAGTATATTAAGTGAAATTTTTCCATTAGTTTCATGCATGCATTTTGAGATAAAACTCACACCTATTACCACTCAAGAGAGTTATTGAGTGAGACAATATTAGTGCAGCGAAAAGACCCTAAGGTTATGGGCTATGTCCAATACAATATGAAACCTAATGGATCAGCATGTTAAACAGCAAGCGGTAGAGTAAGGAGTGGTCAAGAACTTGAAGGTGTGGCTTCTTGAGGATAAAAAAATTATCTGCTTATATCCAAGCTAGGAGAAGCATACTACAAACGAACTGATCAAATGCTTAAATGTCTTGCGCATGAGATTTCTCAACAAGTACATGAATGTGCATAAAGATAATAGACAATGTAGATAATTGAAGGTGAAACTTAGAGAAACGATTGTAATTTGATTCAAAGTAGAGTTTTCTCTAAATTGCATCAAATTGTTGGATAAAACTCCGTCCATAGTACCGGTTAATGTGGTTGAGGACGATATTTGTGCCACTGCAGTACTCCATAGGGCTTGTATGTACGAGTTTGACCTTCTTTATAGTTCAACTTCTTACTATCGCGGCTTCAATTCCGAGTTGACAGGCTTAGCTAACAAGAAAGTGGTAGCAACTTTTATTTGATTATACTCTTCCTATATATTAAAGTAACATAAAAACGTGTCGATGACTCTGAAAAAGAAAAGAACTTGGACAAGTGGCCAAGTGGTGCAGGGGAATACTCGTGGAAACTTCTATTTTCTTGTTTTCTTTGGCAAAGAGTGGAAGTTTCTTTCATCGCTTCAAGTAATCCATGCGAAAGATGGGAATATTTCGGCAAAAGTCAGTAGTAAAAATATCTAACAATAACCTTTTTAGCTAGATTAATTGTACATTTCATCACCATTCAAATTTTGACATATTTACTTCTTAAAATGAATATAATAGTTAATTCTTCTAGAAAAAAGAATCAAATATTATAAAGAGAATTGACATATACATTTTTTGTTCTACAAACACACGTTACCTCAATTTTGTTGATCAATAATATCTTTACTTCTGCATGGTAAAATATCAAAATGCTCTCACACCTGCCTTTTGCTAGTACCATATTGGTCAATTGAACAGATGATGTAGCATGACGACCTTACAAAAGACCAACTATAAATAGTAAATGGAGCTCACTGAGTCTATATTCAACTATCGAAGACCAAGTAATCGAATCTCCTTTCGTTTTGTCCCATATATTTGGTCACAAATTTTTTCCAACTTTAATGACAATTTTTTTTTTCCTATTTCATCACAAAGAATAACAATTCAAAATGAACAAAGAAAAGAACACACAATTACAAAGATGTCTAGATTTCCCTTAAACCATTATAATGCAGTTTTGAGAACTTACACAGTCGTTTAACCTAAATTACAAAGATGTTTAGATGTCGGAAAATTAGGATCATAGCTTATTAGCTTATCGGTGATTGATTTACGTCTAATTACAAGCTTCGAAATGGGATATTACACGCCCAAACTACATGATGAAACTCAAAGTTACGTGAATTAATTTGCAGTCGGCCATTTCAATCGCTTTTATACTCTATCTAGGTACTCCATAAATTGTTCCGCCAGGTGCCGTGCATCATCAATGATGCCAAAACATTAAAGTTAATGGTGATGCTGCAACGAATGATATGTTACAGAGCAAAGTGAAATTTATACTAACGTACACATATTCGCAGTGGCAAGAGGGACTTAATCCAGGTGAGTGTAGGTGTAATTGGAATAATAATCTACTTTTAGGATTAGCATTTTGCACATTCTCTCACTCTAAAAAAATAATAATTCGTAATAGCATAAAACACACGTTTAGATTAATTGCAGATACTGCCCTAACAGTATGAACGTTTTGTAGCTTCTAGATGGACGCTAAAGTTTCAGAATTTTTAGTCACAGCATTCAATATGAATTTTTTTTTACTGCTTAAGTACTTATTAAGGAAAAAGAAATTACAATTAATACAAAAATACATTGATACCGAACCTTATCAAAACAAGACAAATAATACTTGTACATGCAAGAAATGGATCTACATTGCTTTTGAGGCCCAACTACACGACCAACTGACCAAGTGATCATTTTGAAACGCTCGCTACAGATTTAGCTTTTCAAAACTTAAAAAAAAAAAAAAAGGTTTTTGAACAAATTAATCAATTCAAGAGTCGTCATTTTTCTAATTATCATAAGGCCCTTTAAGCACCTTAGCATATATTCTCTTATGACACAATCAATCGATGAAATCGATATACGCAAGACTGGCCGGATATTTCAATGCGATGCTCTTAACAAAATCCTATGTGCATATATACAAGGTGAATAATTGCAATAGTTGCTTGCTTGATACCGATGTACGTGGACCGTGGTCATGCCCTAGCTAGGATCATTTCCTTGAATTACAGCTTCCTTGGGGAATCAGAAAACAAATGAAATGGGAGATAGAATATTAGCTAGGGAAAAAGAGAAATGATTTATTGTTGCCAAAAATGAGAGGGGTTGCTTAACCAAAAAGTTATTCCCCTATTCTTCAGTCAAGGGCCTAATTACATGTCTTTAATCGCCCTCATGCTACCTGCCTAACTCTGATCTGCTTTTTTGACAATCTTTCGCTACCTGAACATTTCATATGCTTGTCCATCACGTTCGGCTTCAAACTTCAAAGCATCTCTTTGCCACCGACTTTGACTATTGGCTGTTACAAATGCCCATGGAAACAAATTCGCAGAAGGAATCAGAAAGACCTAGCTGAGCTATAGCAATATTTAAATCAGACAGATCCTTTCTTTTGTGGAACAAAAGAATCAAATATCGTTCAAGAATAGGAAGGTTCAGGCATTTGAGTGATTCTGCGTGGTCATTACCACCCATGAATTGTCACCTATATTTTCTAATTTATATATATATATATATATATATCAGATAATTGAATTACCACCCATGACATTTTGTAAATAATCATATTGATTACTTGAGTTAGTTATTGGAAAATCCATAAAGATTTATTATTGTTCCCTTTGTCTAGAAATACTCATCCAGCAAACATCGTGTTGATCAATTGTAAAATTTTGAGTTGAGCATTCAACCCATATCAATAGTTTTTCCACAACGGCGAAACTACACAGTTGTCACTGGAGACGCCAAAAAGATCAACAATTACAAAGTAACTAGCTGTGATGTTTTATATTAGATAATAAATTAGTTAATTATAACTTTTAGAACCAAAAAAAAAAAAGGAAATTAACTAAAACATAGGAGTAAAGCGATATGTTTTAAAAACATTTAATGCCACTGATTCCAAAATTCTAAATTATATGGTTTTTCAACCCATTTAATTACAGTTTATTGAAAGAAACTTTAAATTAGATGGTTTCTAACTTTATTTTTGTATTAAATTAGATGACTCTTACTTGAGTTTTTCTATTGGAACCTCTAAATTTACTCACATGACCTCTATACGTTTTACACCTCCTATCAAATTTTCAAATACTAAATTTACTCATTAAACCTCACTAATGTTCCTCAAATAACCTCACTCATGTAATTTACAAACAAACTAAGATCTTTATAATAAAAAACTTTGTCATTTCAATGATTTAATTACTCTATAAATCTTAATTACATCTTCATTCCTTAATCAGACAACATAAATCTCTTATCCAATAAAAAGAAATAGACACAAGGTATTGAGTTTTAAAAATTAATAAAAATAAAATAACATGAGCTATTATTTGATTTTTTTTATTTACTTTTTCTTTTTTAGCTGTGTAAAAAAAAGGATTAATAATTTTTTCTTAATGCTTCTCTATTTTTTTTTCTTCTTCTTTTTCCAAATATAATGGATAGATTTAGATTTAGGTCATAATACAATTTATTTTGTTCTCCCTAACCAATATGCGTTCGATATGCATATCATACATTTTTATCTTAATCATAGTTTTATTTTTTATTAGATATATGTGAATGCTTTAATGACTATGTAGTGAAATTGGAAAATGAAAATAGATAGGGAAAATAATAAAGAACGCAATCTAATATTATTGAATTGGAAAGTCTAGAGAAAATAAATATAATAATTTTTTTGATATAATTATTGTCTTTAATAGTCATTTTATAGTAGGTTATATATGTCATTTAATAATCCATAATAGAATGAGGTCAAGTGAGTAGATTTGGAGGTCCCAATAGAAACTCTCTTCTTACTTTACTCATGCTTATCGTCAAGCCAATGTTGTGGCGCACACTTTAGCTCGTTTTGCTTGTTCTTGTTTTAGTTCTTTATTTGGGGGCCTAGAGCCTATAGCTTGTATTGTTGATGTACTTTCCAAGAAGTTTACCTCCTAATTTATTTAGGGAAAATTTTGCAAACAGTATATCAAGTAAAGACTACTAATAATTCTTATACATAAAGTTTCAAACTGAGCATTTCGGTACATGAAATCTAAAGTCCTACCCACTATCCGTACATACCGTTAATAACGCCGTTAACTCTTATGTAATAATTCATTAATCAAAGAGTAATTTAGTATTCTCTCACTCTGCCCTTTTTTTGTCCAAAAAAAAAAAGAAAGAAAGGAAAAACTGGATCTCCTCTCTCCCCCCCCCCCAACATACCCAAACCCGGAAAGCTCTCTATGACCCCGGCGACCACCACCTTCCAAATCCACACCCACCAAACTCACCCGCATCTCCTCCACCTTGTAGCTCTGAAATTCTCCAAAACGCGACGAGAGATTGGGAAGGTCGTCTTCTTGACGAATGACCTTCTCGGCCTTGGGAATGTAATTGAGTAATTGGTTCATCTCAGTAGGGTTGGAAATTAGGGTTAGGGTGAGGCGGAAGAGAGGGAGGTGTAGTGGGTCTTCAAGACAGTGGCGATGTTTCTCTGCAATCCGTCTAGTCTTTGTTTCAGGTACTGTTCATCTTTGAAATCCATCATGTTTAAGTTGGACTGGTTTCTGTGTGTGAATGATTGGTTTTGATGATGATGAAGAAGAAAGATTCAATTGGAATTGGAATTGGGGTTTCGGATGATGAGCTGCGAGATGGATTACGATATAGCAGTCGATTACGGCGCCTAGAGGCCGGGAAGCAGCGACTAAGCGATTGGCGAGGTGGCGGTCGAGGTCTGGGTGGCTTGGTGGCGGAGCAAGTAGGGCTAGGGTCCGGGAGGACCGGAAGTGGCGGTGAGAACCCGGAGTTGCTGTTAAACACCGGGTTTTCTGTAATTTAGATCTTGGATTTGTTAATTCTTCTGTGTTTCTGCTTTCCCAATTTTGGGAATTTTTTAGGGTTCTATATGGTGATGTCTGTGAGTAATTCAGTTTTCTAGGTTTCATTGTTAGAAATTATTAATTAATGAAATTTTGTTGCTTAATGGAACAATTGTGTTTGAGGGTTTAAGAGTTTAGTTTAGGTTGCTATTGAAACCCAATTTTCTTTATTTTGGGTTCTTTGCAGAACCTGAAACAATCGTCGTAGGAATTCAATTTTAAGAATGTTCAAAGTACAATTGGAATTGCAGAGGTGATCGGGATTGCGAGGGGGAAAGAGAGATGGGTGCCCATAGTGAGAGAGAGAGAGAGAGAGAGAGAGAGAGAGTCCTATGCTCAAAGTGAAAATATGAAGAGATCATATTACCCCTCATATTAACGGCAGTCATTAACGGTGTGTACGGATAGTGGGTAGGACTTTAGATTTCATGTACCGAAATGCTCGGTTTGGAACTTTATGTATAAGAATTATTAGTGGCCTTTACTTGGTGTACTATTTGTAAAATTTTCCCATTTATTTAAGTTGACAGTTTCTAAAAAAAAAAAAGGAATAAAAAATTATTTATATTTTTTGATTCAAATTTTTTTTATACATAATTACAAAATAATATAAGGAAAATATGACTACTTTTTCTTCTTCTTTTAATGCATAGATGTCTGTTTTGGTCATTTGACCTACCTATAAACTCTGATTTAAAATATAAAATAACAGGGATGTGTATTAAGTAGTTAGGAGTGTGTATTTTTTCTCTTTTCTTCTTTAAGTAAAAGAATGATGTTTTTTTTTTTCCACCCTACTCATTTCATAATGAGTAAGATTTGAACATATAATCTTCATAGTATCGATCATGTATTTTTATTTTTTCTTCTCTGCTTTTAATAATAATATTGGTTGGACATGTGATGAGTTTTCGTGTGTAGCGGTTGTGTTTCCTTTGAAAGAGGGTACGGAAATGCCCAACATACATTGATGTTCACTATGATTTACATCCGTGCAGTTTTATATCAATGATGTTCAGTATTGGCATCTGCCCTCTATCAAACTTCTATGAGCCATAAAGGATAAAAGGAACTTCATATGGTGAGCGTTTCACAAGTTGTAAAAGAAAAGCATTTATATATATTTTTTTTTAATCAAGCAACACAGTTCTCATTCAACTCAAGCTAAAATGGCATGGATACAGACCTTCCCTTACCACCTATGGGCAAGTTTTGGATGTGGCATGCTAGCACCACTTATTAGACAATCAGTGCTCACAGATGAGAGCAAGCCTATAACTATGAAAAAATTAAAACATAGTACATATGCATAGTTCAATGAAAAACTAAAATCTCTCCTTGTCATCTAAAGAAAAGTATCTATAGAAATGCCTCATGATGATGATGATGATGATGATGATAGATTGCAGCCGTCTATGATGCGTATTAATTTTAATGTTGGTTCCCAGATTTAAGTTCTTGGGTCTCATCGATATGCAACTACAAGAAGTGTTCAAGTGAAATTGTATGGGATCGGGGTTAGGTTGGCTTTTCTCTTTGTCAAAGGACGTCAGTCATATGTTGTAGGCATTGGTAGGTCACCATGCAAACTATGCATAATTTACAGATGATTAAATGAGGAAATTTCCATCATCTTTCCTGACCCCGCAGCTGAAACATAATTTTCAAACAACATAATTATAATCAAAGAAGAACAAAAGTAGAACCAAAAGTTCCAACATGTTCAAACCTGACTTTGAGTTTCAGGCCAAAACAAAAGGCTCAACTTTTAAAAGAAAGAACAAGTGTATACACGAATATACATTTCCATGTTAACCCTATTACCACTCTTTTGACGGCATGTCGATCTAATAAGTTCAACAATGTCGACCTTGATCGAAATTTATTATTCAGGGCACTGCATGCGCTTGATTTCTTTATGAATATTTCCACAGACTGCAGAATAATATTGGAATATATACACCGTCCAATGGTACTTTAAGAAACTGAACAAACAAGAATACAAGAAAAACGGGTTTGATTTCGTAGGCAACTTGTATGCAATGAATGGAAAAACCATTAAAATTTCGATCTGTATTATCGCAGCTGGTTTTGATTCAAACTACGTTCGAAACAAGTACTGGGGTTAGGCTAGATTTCTATGTACGTAGCTGCTGCTGCTAGTTTTGTAGTTTCAGTACCGCCTACTGGGGACTAACACTAATGAATTTCAATTGGTGATGAAGTGGTGGAAAAGTTCTTGGTATTATATATATACAATGTATGTAAGAATTTGAGTTCATGCTTCCAGCTTCTTGTGAGAAAGTCTGATAGAACAGGTGTGTACCACATGCCTAAAAACATCTAGCTATCTTTTCTGGTTTTCCAAGTTTGACAATTTGTGTAACTCTTTACCTTTGGTACTAAATATTATTTCAACGGCTTCGTTAATAATTAACTAATATTTTTTTGTTTTGAACTTAACCCTAGTTTCTGTGGCGGCAGGAGGTCCATGTTTCATGTACTACATTTTTCTTTAGGATTTATTATACAGGGGTTGTTATTACCATTCTCCGGAGTTAACTGATCTCACCACTTTTATCTTTAGGGTTGAGAGAGAGCATCGTATATGTATTGATCTCATCGCTTTTATCTTTAGGGTTTTATTAATCATAAATGCTAACAGTTTTGTCAATTTTGAATATTAAAAAAATAATTTGGCATATATTTTCTCTTTTAATTGAAAAGATCAATATCTTCTCTTAAATAGACTAACCGAAAAATTAAAAGGCCACCACATGTCTTTACCCAAACCTCGCTCTCTTATTGCTTAGCAGCAAGAGTCACATCAATACACTGACTTGACATTTCATTGCATTATTAATCTTATAAGAGGAATTCATAGAAATCATAGGTCACCAACAATAATATCAGCAATATGCATTTGTCCTTTTCTGGATCATAATTCTTGCATTTCACATATTAATTACAGCATCATCAAATTGTTCACTTAACACCTACGATTTTTTATTCTGATTACCACTTAACACCTACGAGTTGCATTTTTTTTTTTTTTTGAAAAACGGGATGAGGGGGTAGATCCCTAACACCCTAAAATTTATTAAAGAAGAGAAAAAACAAATTACAAGGGAGGAGACATATAAATCGAATAATTCTCTAGCTAAAAACACATAATAGATACCAATTATCGAAAACAAAATTTAGGATACCTAAACGGTCCTCATTACAAAACGAAGTAATGAAAGGGAGAGCTATATTCCACCACACACCAACGAGTTGCATGGTTTGATTGCATGTTTCTTATATTTTTAGGTCTAATTCAAGAATCACTCTTGCAGTTTATAAACTAATTAGTCAATCAAAAATCTAGTTGATCAGTATATAGATTTAGTTTTTGGAGTTCAAAGACTATTGATTTCATACTTCCAAGTTTCATTACCATTTTAAACTTATTATTCAATGTGTGAAACTGCGCACTAATTAACGTCAGATCTAAATATTTGCATGCCTCTGTTTCTCTTTCCCTCTAATTTGCACATGATATGCATTATTAAATTAGCTTCATATACATTGATTATTAATTATTTCATAAGAGATCGAGTTTTTGGAGTCCTGTAAAACTCGTTTAAAATGTTGTTGTCTTTTTACGAAATTAGTGGTATTAATTGTGTTTGTACATGATTTGTGCATTTTTTCTTCTTCTTGCAGCAACTGCAAATTACTTTTATTGTAATAGATGTATCAGTAGGTAGCTAAAATTGACAATCAAACAGGGTGTTTGTAGTACTAGACTTGAAGTGGTCCTCGGCCATTTTTCTGGTCACGAACTAGCTAGTGCTCCAAGATAGTGCTAGAACACAGTGTCTTTTCTTGCAATGAAAGAAGAGTTTACTTGAATCGGAGCGCGCACACATATATAATGGACCCTCTACTCAGCTAAAATTAAAATACATGCAATATCTAGTGTAAATAATTAATGGTATTCATGAGTATTACATGACTCATGCGAGCATTGCGTGGTAAATTATCTCGATGTGTGATTCTAAAGTTGTGCGTATTTTATTTGGTAGTTAGCCAATTTCATATAGCAATTATCTGGATATAGAATATGAATTTGATAAAGTAATCTAGGGCTCATATCCAAAATCAATTGGCAATAGATGGAGTTGTCAAACCATAAACCCAATTATCTGGATATAGAAGATAAATTTGATAAAGTAATATGTGGTTCACATCCAAAATCAATTGACAATGGATGGAGTGGCCCAAACCCTTATAAACCCATAAGCAAGGTCCCATTTTTTCCATGTAGAATCTAAATATTGTCAATATGTCCCCGCACGTATGACAAATTTTCAAGCCATACACGTGGACAACTTATATTGGGTGACGTGGAGCTCGTGTGGCCGCGAGGCATGCACACATAGAATAACTCACTCTGATATAATGATAAAGTAATATGAGGTTCACATCCAAAACCAACTGGCAATAGATAGAGTGACCTAAACCTTTATAAACCCATAGGCAATGCCTTATTTTTTCCATGTGGAATCTATACAGAATTAAACTTGGAGCTATGCTTCTGATATGAAATTTGGTGTTGAAACAATTACTTGGATTATATACCAATGGCATAAACGTGAAGAATTTTTCCAGACACGTTTCAAGAGAAGTTGTAAGAAACTAAGAACTAGGAAGTTATAGACTCAATGAGATATCTAAAAGCTAAAACTTTATTTGATTTTCTGTTTCCTCTTTGAGGGAAGGGGACTTGAAGAATCCAGAACCTCATTTCACAC
Organism: Rosa persica; assembly: GCA_025331145.1. Taxonomy (NCBI): domain Eukaryota; kingdom Viridiplantae; phylum Streptophyta; class Magnoliopsida; order Rosales; family Rosaceae; genus Rosa; species Rosa persica. Next base: position 46,647,212 of record WFKR01000007.1, on the reverse strand, counting down.
ATAAATACTATCTAGCCCTAAAGTATTATTGATTATTCTACTCAAACAATGAGTCCATGTAATTGTTTTAATTTGAACACAAGAAGGGCTAAATATATTATGTAATCTTTTGTAGGCTAAACCAAGTTTTCAAAATGGGACCAACTCATATAATGAGTAAGAATTCGACATCAATTGAGAATATATGGAGACACTCTGGTCTCTACAAATGGTTCTCAACAAATCCCTTATATGTGTATTGAGGTTACCGAGAGGAGCACGAATACCTTTCAAGTCTGACAATATAATTAGCTGTAATACCATGTAATTATAATAATAATAATGATAATAATAATAATAATAATAATAATAATAATAATAATAATAATAATAATAATAATAATAATAATAATTATTATTATTATTATTATTATTATTATTATTATCATTATTATTATTATTATTATTATTATTATTATCTGAAAGGTACTATTAAAAGGGCTAAGATAGTATTATTCAGTTTCAACAAAAAAAAAAAAGGGCTAAGATCAAAGGAAAACTTTCAATTATTATTTACCTCACCTTGCCAGTATATGAAATGCATGTACTACATGTAAGAAATACTTACTTAAAAATATGGATAAAATCTAAAATCTATTATTTTATAATAAAACAATCAAAAATAAATTCTTGTGCAGTTTATTAAAGTAGACCATACGAGAACTTCAATTCCAAGGGGTTTCAGCATTGCTTAATTTATAATCTTTTCGCATCAAAAAGAAAAAAATACGAGAACCTCGACTTTATTTTTATTTTCCTTGCAATCAACCTAATAGCAACGAACCATCTAGTACGTACTTACTTGTGGACCACATACTATGATTGTGGGCTATTAGACGAGGGCTTAGAAATTTAAGAAACAAAAAAAATTTTGAATACAACTAATTTTGTTATTTGTTGCGTCTCTGTTGCAGAATACAAACAAGAGTTATTATTGGGAGTATTCTCTATATTTTATTTTTTGGATGATATTAAGAACATCTTTAGCAGACTCTCTATTTTGACTCTTTAGTTATTTTGGAGAGTGTGTTTAGCTTTTTTATCTATTTTAGCAGCTGTACCAGACTCCTAAGTGGCTCTCTATTATAACTTTTAGCTATCACGCTCCTAAATATAGAGAGAGCGACATGAGGCTCTCTATAATTTAAAACATTTATTTTGAGTTACTTTATGTAATTTATAAATACATTTAAACTATTTAGTATTTCTTTAAAAAACAATATAAATTCAAAATTAGCTAAAATAGATAGTACTGATACAGACATATTTCTAAAATGACTAGCCAAAATAACTTTTTAACTACTTTAGTTAAAATTTGACTAAAAAATGACTAGCATGGTTAAAGATGCTCTAAAATTTTGTTGCCCCTACAAAAAAAAAGTCATGTTTCAAACATTTTGTTGTGAGATTATTAAATAATTATAGCACTATTTAGATAATAAAATACAAACAATCTAAAATTTTCTTAGCATGTGTTTATTCTGTACCAATGATATTTACCGACTGACAGTAATACAACCACAAATAAATCTTGTGCAACCTATTAAAGTGGATCATAAAAGAACCTCTTTTCTTTGTGTATTTGCTTTGCAATTAACCTAAAAGCATTAACTACCTAATTTAACTTGTGGACATGAATTGTGATTGTGGGCAATGGGACAGAGGTCTTATACGTTATAAATATAAGAAACAAAACAAATTTTGAGTACAACTAGTTTTGTTATTTGCTACGTCTCTTTTATTTTATACAGATAAAAGTTTTTAGTTGGAGTGCTCTCAGTATTTCATTTCTGACACACAATTAGTAATTTCACCACAAATTAGCTTTAAAATCTTTTTTTTTTATAATATTTCTCTACTATTCTCAATTACCAAATATACCAAATTACGCATGAGTTAGTGTCAATTTTCGTGGCACTGTAGCTTTTGTTAAGCATTATGATTTTGTGTTTGATAGGCTAATGACAAGAAGGTTTGAAAGTATGTTACTATTGGGTGTGTGTTTTGGTGGGGTTACAATAGTGGTCCCCTCAAATTTTCTATTATTTATATTATGGCCGAGAAGTACAGCCCGGCCAGACCCGAAGTGTGATTTTTTTCGTCGGCTAGTGAGTCCCCCCTCCCTCTGAATGACTGAAACGCAGTTATAAATTGACACACAAGCCAAGCCTTTCTTCCCTCAGAGCCTTGTCTGAGTCGAGTTTGAGTTTGACTCGTGCCGAGTTGATAGTAGTGCGCGTGCGTGAGATTTTCCAACCTTTTCCCAGGTTTTGTTCCTATTAAAAGCCCCCCTCACTCTGTTTCAAAACCCACATTGCCATCTCTCTGTTTTCCTCTGTTTCTCTCTCTCTCTTTCCCGTTTCTGTCCTACTCTTTATTTCTCTCTTTCTTTGAAGTCTCGAGGTATGAACACGATTTGACGAAATGGGTTTCGCTTATTATGCTTTGTAATGAAGCCAGTGTGAAAGATTCATGCTTTGTTTATATATGTATGCAGGGCTTGAAAAACTAGTTCAAGGAAAGAAAAATGACCAACCAAAATGTGCTTATTTCCGATGTCAAAGGTGTGGCTGTGGCTGTTGCTGCCATGAAGAATCAGTCTGTGTTCTCTTCATCGGTGGCGAATTCCATGATTGAGTCAGGAGGAGGAGGCGGGTGTAATTTCACCATTCCCAGGAGTTTTAAGCTCTTGAAGGTTGAGACTGCAGAGGTTGGTGGTGGTGGTGGTGGAGCTGCCCGAGTCAATGCTTGGGTGGACTCATTGAGAGCTTCGTCACCGCCGCGAGTTATATCCACCACCACTGCCCCCTCCACTCTTTCTCAAACTGGGGATGAAGAAAACTCTTGGAATGTAAGCATTGACCTTTGTATCATCTTTGTTTCAAACCTGTTCTTCTGTTTCGTAAATTTGACTATTATTTGATTTGGCTAGTATGTGTTGATGAAATGCTTTTGTGAATAGCTTCGTCACCCATCAGCTATGAGCATGTTTGAGCAGATCACAAATGCTTCAAAGGGGAAGCAGATTATCATGTTTCTTGACTACGATGGTACTCTTTCACCTATTGTTGAAGACCCAGACAGAGCATTCATGTCCAACGAGGTTTATTATTGAATTCTTACTCGTATTAATTTGATCCTAGCTATATTACATATATGATACTTATGTACCATCTTCATCATTCATAGTCTCTTTTGTCTTTAGCTTCTGAATTGCTTTGGTCATTTTGGTTCAGATGAGAAAAGCTGTGAGGGCAGTTGCTAGATATTTTCCTACAGCCATAGTTAGTGGGAGGTGCAGAGACAAGGTACAATTTTGCTTTCTAATTTTCTATGAATAGAAATATTACTAGTACATCATTTCACCATAACCATGAAAATTTTATTAGTCAATGGAGTTTCTTTATAATTTTTTTCTTTGCAGGTTTATAGCTTTGTGAAATTATCAGAGCTTTATTACGCAGGAAGCCATGGGATGGACATTAGAGGACCATCCAAAAGTAACGAGTACAAGAATGTGAGTGGCTCTAGTGCCCAATATAATATAAAGTTCTTCATAAATTCTTGCTCTTTTGGTCTAATTTATAATGATTTCAAGTAATTTATATTCCTTGTTAAATTACTCAGGCTAATCAAGCAGTTCTGTTCGAACCAGCCAGTGAATTTGTACCCATGATTGATGAGGTTTGTTCACTCATATCCATTTTAAGAACAAGCAAAAGAGAGAATATGATAAAAGAAATTTATTTGAAGGACTAACTAATTTAATTTGTTTAATTCTTTGTAGGTGTGCAAAATTCTAATGGAGAAAACCAAATCCATCTCAGGAGCTAGGGTGGAAAATAATAAGTTTTGTTTATCTGTACACTTCCGTTGTGTTGAGGAGAAGGTAAACATCAATTCCCACTTTTCTCTTATCATCCATATTTTTGTTTTGGTGTGTTTCTGATGATCATATAATTTGGTGGAGGATACAATAATTTACATTTTTTTTTTCCTTTTCTAATTGTTTTGATTACCAGAGTTGGGCTGCTCTGGCAGAGCAAGTTAGATTGGTGCTAAATGAGTATCCAATGCTGAAGCTGACTCAAGGGAGAAAGGTAATTAAGTAAAGTAAATTATCTAGATAATTTTTTTTTCTTTTTCTTGATAAAGATAAAGAAGTTCTTAATTGAATTTTTGCATGGCCACAGTAAATTAATATTTTGTATGTTGCTACTGCCTAACTGTGTTTGTTGGTCTGAACAGGTCTTAGAGATTAGGCCAACTATCAAATGGGACAAGGGCAAAGCACTTGAATTCTTGCTAGAGTCATTAGGTGAGTCTTGAGTAGTCAATTTCTCCTTCTTCATTTCCCTTGATACAATTTTGAATCGATCATCTTCTAATGAAATTTATATCAATCAACGATTTTTTTCAAACGCCCATAGGTGAACGGTTGTCATTGTTGTCTTATTTAGTACCAAACATATTAGTCCTATTATCTAATTAGGAATGTTGAACAATTGTTTCTCTAGGATATGCCAACTCAAGCGAAGTATTACCGGTCTATATCGGAGATGATAGAACAGATGAGGATGCTTTCAAGGTATGGTCAAATTGATAAATGCCCTCATGTATTCTTCTATTTTGAACATATTTTCATCCGTATAAATGATATATTCCTGCAGGTTTTACGCGATAGAGGACAAGGATTTGGAATTCTTGTTTCTAAAGTTCCAAAAGAAACAAATGCTTCTTATTCCTTGCAAGAACCAGCAGAGGTACGTGCAAAAGAATACTATTTTTAATCCCAACTTGGAATATTTGGCATCTGTTCAGAATTAATTTCGTCGTGAATTTAATTAACATGTGCATGTGTATAATTTTTTCTTATATTTCCATAGGTCAAGGACTTTTTGCGACGTTTAGTGAAGTGGAAAAGACTGACGTTGCAGCAACGAAAGAAAGACTCGTAGATGATGGAAGCATATACAAGAAATTAATCGATTCCACCCTAAAGCTTTGGTCAAGGGGTGGCTTGAAGTGTTATGTAATATTCTTGTTAAGTTAATAATTAATTATTAATTGAACTACTGGATCTCTAATTAATTAATTTTGGAAATTGTATATAAAATTGTGTCTCTCTCGGAATCTCTCATTTTCTTGCCGTATCGAGCTCTTTGTTTACTCAAACAATGTATGCATTGGTTGTGTTGCATGGCCATTAAAATTTGTCTAATTGTGATGAAAGACATGTGAGTACACTTAGTCACTCCGTATAAACTGAAAAACCACTGTAAGAAATAACAAAACCTTAAAATTCTAAATATATATTAGGAGACAAGAGTGAACAATTTTTTCCATATCGACCCTTACGGATACTAGCTTTTATGAAAAGATGTATTGAATTACCACTTTTAAGTTAGAATGTGATTATACGCATTGAACAATTTTTGATTATTTTAAATTTTGTTTTAAAATAATGAGAGTTCAGAAACTAGATATTTAAGTCTGAAGTTTGTATTAGACTTTATTTTTCATGAGAAAGAAACATAAGCCATTAATGTTCTCTTTTAAAACCAATAATGTGGCTAAAGAAGAACAATTAAGAAACAATCATGGATGACCAAAGTGTTTAGTTGAGCCATATTTCAAAATGGATAATTTTTTTTTTTTTGAATAAATAGCTGGTGCGGCTGCCCTCAAGCCTTGATTAATGAAACTGCTGAATACAAGAGGATAGAACATTAAGCCTAAACCTCTGGTTACAATAAGTATATAGAGTATGTCTCAAAATGATATCAGAATCTTTACAAAATACATATATTCTAACAGGTAAAGAGTGCTCTACTGGTACTCCTCAAAATGAATAAGTTACTCTTCGTATTATTTATCTTTTTCTTTTTTCTAGCAATAGAAAATAAACAAAAGAAAATATAAAGGATATGAAAGCTAAATTTCTTCTTCCTCTAACAAATTCAGAACGACAGAGATACATGAAATCATAGCAACAAAAAAAAATTCCAAGATAAGCCACAAAGAGTTCGACACACATAAGTAAGAGATTGAGTTTAGTTTAAGCTCCATCTTTTGGGTATCAACTTCAAAGAAAATTAGTGAAGTTTGCCTATACTTCTAAATTTTATTCTGAGATTCAGGTTAGATTTTTCAAACATATCACTATGAAGGCTTTGTCACCGTTCTCTACTTCTCCATATAAGCACACACAAAATTGTATCGCAAGTTTTACTTACAATAACAACACACTATGTTTAGGAGATGAGCTCACTACAGCTTGTTCTTCTTCGAACAATACCATGCCAAGACAGAAGCGCGGCTGCGTATTAGAATGAGGTAACCCCTCGTAGCTTCATCGTTAATTCCCCTCCAACATAAGAACTCATCACTAGGTTCATTAGTCACAATCTCAACAAGAAAAACAATAATATCAGGGGCAGCAGATTGAATAGCCTCATCAGCTAAAAGTGCAAGTAAATGTATTATCATCTTGAGATGAACCAGAAGAATGATTTAATCACTTGATGAGTATCTAATAGATCGAATCTCTTCTCGGGTATATGCATGGAATGAACCATTAGATCTCAAGTGTCATTAGCATTATCTATACATGGAGTTTGGGATTATTTTCTCTATGATCCTTTATTCTCGTCATTCAAATTTCTTGGCCTCTAGCTATTTTTATTTAGAGGCAATGTAGGCTCATCTTGTTTTTGCTTTACTTGTGATTAAGTAATAATGAAAGATAAGATTTTCATAATAATAAAACCGAAAAGTATGATTACATTTAAGCAAAGAGAAGGCCTTTGCAAAGATTTAGAGTCTGATCGGTGGATTGATTTAGTAGGATAATGGCTTTTAATTAGAAGCAGAAGAAAACTTCATTTTTGTCACTCATGTAAAGTATTACTATGGGATAAGCTTTGGTACTGTGATGCTCATTATATACTTATTTTACATCTATTTCAACAAAAATTACACGAGTGTGTTAACTTGTTGGATAATAAATGTCGTGGAGGGAATGTTGCCATTAAGTTTGATGTAGCAAAGACATTTGATACTCTGAATTGGGACTTTCTTCGAAGGGTTCTTAATGCTTTTGGTTTTCATGCAACTTTGGTGGAATGGATTAGTTCTATATTGGCTTCAGCTCGACCATCTATCTTATTTAATGGCTCTCCAGTGGAATTTTTTAGTTGTAGCCATGGAGTTCGAGAAGGTGATCCACTGTCTCCTCTTCTTTTTTGCCTTGCTGGAGAGGTTCTTAGCCATGGTATCTTGTGTTCGGTTGATATGGGCATGTCCAAGCTATATCCTCTCATCGTGTTGTGAAAGTCCCTTCTCATGTTTTATTTGCTGATGATATAATGGTTTTTTGTAAGGGAGATAAAAGAAGCCTACTAAATCTTATGGCTTTCTTTAAGGAGTACAGACTCAACTCGGGTCAGTTGGTGAACAAAACCCCAAGTCTCATGTTTATTTGGGGAAGTCAGCTCTTCATCGTCGTACTCTAATATATTCTTGGTTGGGTGTTTCAGTGGGTAAATTTCCTTTCATGTACCTTGGTGTGCCAATATTTGTTGGCCGACCAAAGCGAATTTGCTTCCAAGTCTTGGCTGATCGAATTGCGTAATGTTATATCTAATTGGAGAGGGCATTCTCTTTCCATGGCAGGGCGGGTAACTCTGGTCAATTCTGTGGTAGTTCGTATGCTTTCCCATAGTTTCACAATTTATGCTTGGCTAAGGACTGTATTGCAACAAGTTCAAAATTGGATGAGGAATTTTATTTGGACAGGCAATGTGTCTTCTAGAGCCTTTTATCCAGTCTCTTGGAAAAAGTGTTGTGCTCCATTGAAGGAGGGTGGTCTTGGAGTTTGTAATATTATGACTCTTAATAAGGCTTTCATCCTAAAAAAAAATTTGGGATTTCTTAACTAAGTCTACACCAGCTGCTGCTTTTTTTCCTGCTCGGTTTCTTCAACATTCAGGTCAGCCATGTTCTTCCTATAAAAAATCTCTATTTCGCCTGGCATGCTACCCTTGTTTATGGATATTTTCTACAACTCTAAATGGTTAGTGGGCAATGGTCGATCAATTGATTTTTGGCATGGTAATTGGCTTAATGGTTCAGTTGTTGATAGATTGGGTATTGTGCATCAGCTTGGCAATTATTATGTGCCAAATTTCTGATTTCATCAGAGATGACTCTTGGTATTGCTCTACTAATTTGATTGCTGATCTTGCTGTACTTTGGTCAGAAATTTCAGTTGTTAGGCTTCCTTATTCAGACATAGAGGATAAGCTGGTGTGGTTGGATTCTTCTTATGAGAGTTTATCTTTATCTATAGCCTATGAGCTCAAGAGGAGTAAGCATGAAATTGCTCTTTAGGATAGATGAGTTTGGCGTCAATGCTTTCGTCCTCGAAACTCTATTACTTTATGGAAATTTCTTCATGATAAGCTTTTAACATATGATCTCTTACTTCAGAGAGGCTTTTCTTTTGTTTCTATGTGCTCTCTCTATCATGCATCTGCTGAGATGGCCCACCACCTTTTTTTTGAGTGCTCTTTCTCTATAAAGGTCTAGTCTGCAGTTTTATCTTGGTTTAAAGTCAGTAATCATTTCCTGGATATATACGATTTCTTCTCTTACCCACTGCAACATGGTTTTGGTACTCAATTGCAATGGCTATGGTGGGGAATGATGGGAGCTGGCTTCGACTCTCTTTGGGATTCTAGAAATTCTATCCGTTTTGATGAGCGTCGATTAACTATTGATTATTTGATTCACTCTATCAAGCAGCAAATTCGAGAGGTTGATTCTTGGGGTTTAGGAATTATGCGTAACTCAGTAGATGAGCTTTGTATTTTTAGTGCTCTTAGAATCAGCGGTAGAGCCTCAAGATTACATCAAATTCGTGAGGTAAATTGGCATGCTCCTTGTGCTTTTCAGTTAAAGGTTAATACAGATGGTGCTACTCGTGGGACGCCAGGACTCGTCGGCTATGGAGGTATTTTTCGTGATCACTTGGGTAATTGTATGAGTTGTTTTGCTGGTTCCATGGGTATTGCTACTGCCCTAGAAGCAGAGCTTCAAGCCATTATTCATGCAGTTTCAATAACATCAGGAAAATGATGGACTTCTCTCTGGATTGAGTGTGATTCAGCGGTAGCAATTCACTTTCTTGCCAATAAAATTGCTCAATCCCTTAGCGTCTAAGTGTTGATTGGGTCAATTGTTGTACCATTCTCTCCTCTATGCAGATTCATTTTTCACATATTTATCAAGAAGGGAATCAAGTGGCTGATTGCTTAGCTAACTATGGGGTGGATCATGAGGGGCATTATTGATGGGACTGTTGCCATCCTTGTGCTTCAGCTGCCTTTGTTCACAATCTGCACGAGTTTTTCGAATTTCCGTATTAGCTAATTCTGAAGTGCTTGATAGATTTCATGCAAAAGTGGTTTCTGCTGCATGATTGCTCTATTCATTAGTTTGTAACTATTTTAGCTCAGTGCTCACTTTGAGTACTTTATTTAATTTTATTTTCAGAGAGTTTTTTGGGTTTTGTCCCCCTCTCTCTTCTTGTGTTTTCTTTTCCTTTATTAATAAAATAAAATAAAATGACGGGCGGTGGGTTCTCGGTTACGATGGCCCCCTTTCTTTTGAGATTGTGGGTGGGTGCCAGTCACTCCAAATCAGCTGTCGCAGAGGAACTAATATCGTCTAATCCTCTATTTAATTTAAAAAAAACTTCAACAAAAATTACTATTTATATGAATCAAAATTAAAACATTGAGAACAAAGTTACCATAGTCATTTACACTATTTACATATAATTAAATCAAAATTACAATATTGACAATAAATTTATTCAAAAACTTGCAACAAGGTTGTAGATTTTGTAATTACCATTAACAGAACTAAAATTACACAAAATATAACTCATGTTACCACTCTGACAACAAATTTATTGTCACATTTGTAAATATTTATATGACATATGAATACGTATTATAGAATTTTCCGTATTACTATGTAATAAAAGTGTGATAAAGTAATGAAGATGATAAGGTCATCCAATTATAGTTAATAATTATCTCATACACCTGAAAGTGATTCATCAGAGGCTATATTTACCAAATGCTAATAATGCATCACCATAGCTACGTTACCGATTAGGGTAAGTATTCCTCTTCACATGTGGAAAAAGGCAAATAATTCCTTTTCTTATTTCACGACAGTTTGATAGAGCTATATTGAGTCATCTGCCTTTTTCTTTTTCTTCAAATTGTATTAAGCAATCAAGACATGTCTCTTTACAAGGGCACTATTATTTAGACCCTAGCTACTCTACACAATCACAAGATTAGCTATAATCTAATTATTTACCAACATTTACTTACTAATAATTCATTCCAATAATTGAGAGTGAGAGTGAAAGAGTCTATATAATAGATGAAGGTGGGCAGATGAAGTTACATTAATATTTTTATTACTAAAGAATTTTACTGCTTTTTTAACTGGTACTTAAGTTTTAATTATTTTCCATATAAAGCTGTCTAGCATGTACTAGGGAATCCAAGAACTGAGCTTGGAGATCAAGTTTGTTTCAAATTGCCTATTATATATGAATTGGAAGCAGTGCTCTTTGATCCTTTTCCAAATCTATTGGTCTGTTGCTAATTTCTCATTTATATAATACCCACCTCAAAATTAATTTATATGCAGCAGTCAAAAAAACACATTGTCAATTCTTGAAGTGAGTGTTTCATATGACCAAAGCTCTCTACATGTTGAAATCTAAACCTCAATAATGGGAAACATCTCTGCAAGTACAGTTGGCAAAATACCCAAATAGCTATAGTTAAGCAGAGTGGTGCTCTTGTGAACACTAGAAGTCTAGAACACAAGCATTTCTTGAGTTAAGTTAGACTTTGTGATTTATTTTTAAGTAAATTAAGAACCCTAGGAATTCTATATTTTTATACAAGTTGATGCAATATGAATGACGTCTCTGTAAATTAATCTGTATTAGTTTTTGGGATGAGTTACTCGATCACTGCTCGGCTATAGTAATAAATTGACATCCAATCTTTCCTGCATTTAGAAGGTATATATTCAATCATCATCTATATACATAGTGGTTACCACTAACTCATTAAGTTCTTCTTAATTTGGCAACAAGGAATCACGCACATTTTTATTCCTTTAAACCAGAACCCAATGGTTTTGTTGATACCATTCTATTGGCTCTTGTCCCATTTTCGTTAATCATTTTGTCTTCACTCATCAAGGCCATGCATGATTGTGTTAGAAAGAATATGCATCTAGACCTAATATTCTTAAGGAGCAAAAAAAAAAAAAAAAAAAACTGACCTGACTCGTGAAACTGATTCTTGTATAAGCTTAATTTACTTTGCTTTACAAATCATGTACAAAGGGCATGAACCTTTACTATAATATACAGATATCATAATCAGCAATATAAAGCAGATTTTGCATAATGATTACGAGAACTAATTGGCTGCATCGATTAAGAAGGCACGATGATGATTCTCTGAGCTGTTAGATGAAGATTTAACTTTTTTAACATAGTAAACTGTGAGGTTTAACACATGCTAAATTTCTTTTAATATGTTGTTGAATATATATATATATATATATATATATATATGCTTGCTCTGCTAAGGAGGTCTGTTCTTTAGCTAAGGAACGGAACAATCATCAGTTTAGCTGAAAATTTACAGAAGTGATCTAAACATTAAGGTCTAAAAACTGAACCGGTGAATATATAATCGAAAAATGTGTGTGTCTATATATATATATATATATATATATATATATATATATATATATATATATATCTCTTATTATTACTAGCAGGTAAGTGCACGCCTTTGAAAATTGTAGGTTGGATAATTGAGTACTATATATATAATGGAGGATTCATATGAGATGACATATCGGGTAAACATTTCATCTCTATATTTCCATCACCGGAGAAAAGCCTTTTCTGGGCACAGTGATCTGGTTGCCAATAATTGAAGGGATGGAAAAGAAGCGATAGAAGGAATGTGAACTGACTGGTGATGTGTTTTTGAGCAACAAGGACACATGCAGCTCGGTACAGTAGCTAGGTTACTATTTAATCTTAGCTAGCCCCATGTTATTTGCTTCCTTTCGTAGATACCAGTTATCTTCACCCTTCTATCAGACAATAGATCATGGAGAGGAGCACGCACGAGAGCAATGGCTAGCTAGGGCTAAGTTTAATTATAAATTTCACAGAAAGAGATATGGTACCATTATAGGGCACAAAATAAGAAATATATGTTCGCGAACATGAACATTACTTTACACAGCTAAAGCAAATAAAGAGCTAATGCTTTTTAAGCGATCGCCCATTATAACTAAGTTGCTTACTTTGTTTATGGATTTAATTGATCCCAATTATGAATTGGTATCCATTTAAACAAATATATATCTAAGATCCAAGGAGCTAGCTTAAGATATCAGAGGGTTAAAATGAGTGAACAGCAGGGTGATTGCTTTTTAGAAGGAGGGAATAGACCTAAACCATTGGGCACCAAGATTTGGGAGAGCCCACATTAAAAGATTAATGGAATCTTAAAAGTAGTAGTTTAATGGATTCATTTTGTCAATATTGAAATGGGTTATTTTCATAGGTTAGGTGGTGAGAGGGAAACCCACTAGCTAGCTAAACAGAGGTTCCGTATGGTTGGAAGAGGAGTTGGAATCCACTAAAAGTGCTTGATATTAAGAGGACATGGGGTTTCTTTTATGCTATACTCGCCAATATATTATCAAAATTTATTCATTTGTTCATGTGACAGTGTTTTATATGTATTAACTAATTTTTTTTTTGGCAAATTATGTGTTAACTATTTGGTATATGACTTGGCTAATAATACAAATAATACACTCTTATACACCGAAATATTATTTTTAGCATAATCGATCTAGTAAACTATTGCATGAGATGTGGCTAATGTTTGAACTTTAGGATTAAATATTTTTGAATTGAAATTACTATGGTGAGGTTTAACCCTCAAATTTGATGTCTTATCCTCGTATACACAGAATAATTGATCAACGGAGTATTCAAACCAGTCTAGTGCACAAACATCATGAAACATTACTTAGTGATGAGCAAATTTAGTAACCCTAAACGCGTTGCTACTGGGAGTTTGGGACACCTAGCACGGTTCCAGGCCATAGAAAACCTCTGCTTCATTCAGACGTGTAAAGAAAGTTTCCCACTAGAATGAATCCATTATTGGCACCTTACACAGAAATAATAAAGTCCTAGAGACCCCAATTATTGGTGAAAAAAAAAAAGGGCCACTGGTTCTCTGCTGCAGGACGACATATTCAACCAACACAAACACTCTGTATCACACTGTGCTTCTTGCAGCTAGCTTAGCCTTTAATATATTCACTCGTGCCATCATCATCATCGAGGTCATGGATGATGATATGACGTGTCTGAAAAAACAAAAGCCTCTGGAGGCAGCAGATAGTTTCTGCTGCATTTTACTTCTTACTGAACCCACCACCAGCCAGGTCCCAACAAACAATACCTGGGAAAAATAAATTAAAGAAACCAAGACTTGAAGATGCAGAGACCTCTGTAGAAGATTAAAGCATATTAACCTTTAAGAGAAGCAGTGCATGTTTGTGTTTTTTGTATTGTGGTTTCCATGTGCGTTAGAAAGAAGAAGAGCCGAAAAGGATTTGTCTTCTCTTTTAACGTGTCGATCATCGGCTGCTATATTAAGCCTGTAGGAAAACTGGTCCCTGCATAGAGGGTTGAAGCTAGCTGATCGAGTCTGATCATAACCAGGGTGGTGGAGATCATATATGTATATAGTAATTTATAAAGATTGATCGTCTTATATAGTAATTGATGTTTGATGTTATCAATCGTACGGATCAGTAAACATGTGTTTACGACCGGATAATTGGATTACCCATGTGAGCAGAAGCAGTAAATCAGATCATGATCTTGTTATAGGGAGCAGATTAGCAGATACGTCAGGTGCTTGCATAGCTGTGTAGCAGGTAGCTTGGACCTATTCCCTTGGCGAATTATCCTAAATAGTACAGAATATTGGTTAAGAATTCCAACCGAGTAGAGGAGTCCTATAATGGGCTTCGGCATGTGCGCAAAGAAGATGCTTGGGCCATTTGCTAATGTCATATGGGCTCTACACCCCAATTGTTGACACATTCAACAACTGGTGCCAACATAGAGCACTCATCTTGTACGTTCACATGGTTTATTTAGTTGATCAAGCTCACTTAACTTCCAGGTCTGGGGTTTATACATTCAAATGTTTTTCGTATTGTTAGTTTGAACTAATAACTTATATATATAATATGTTGTTGAGGTTTTTTCTTTTTTCTTTTTAATTTATTTTAAATTTTCACTTTTCACCTCTTCAAATTATATGGTCGACTCACATAATTCTGATAGAAAATTTCCATCAAAATACTGATTTATTTTGGACAAACTATCATTGAACTTCCTTTTTTTTGTTTTTTTTTTATATATATAGAAGTTAAATTCATTAGATTAACAGCAAAATGGCTGAAGTCTACTGAAACTTACATAAGAAATGTGGCAAGAAAATCCGAAGTAACCTACCTAAGCTAAAGCAAATCTTTAAAGATCACTGGGACGCTCACATTTAAGCGAGCCTATACAAGAATGAAAAAACCTTACCTCCTACGGAAAAGAAATCATTCAACTAGCCTGTATTTGTCAATCACGCAATTGTAGTACAAGCAAGTGACTAGAAACGTCATAGAAGACTCATAGAAGTTAATCCAACCTCATACAGGCTCATACCCTAATACATTAGGGCCCAGATTGCATTGACCTGAGACCAAGCCTATTGTCTCAAGCCCAACTCAAAACTTGCCTAGCAGGAATAGTCCCCTGCCCGATCAGCCCAAAGTTAAGCCTAGGTCCAGAGAACCAGGCCCAATCCCAAGCCAACAAGGGAGGAGCATCCCTGCTTGTTGCTCCTTAGCCACCACCGTCGTCATAACCCCCGGCGACACACTGTTCGAATAGCTCTGGCTGCCGGCTCCTCTAACCATGCATCACCATCTCGAGCAAAAACCGTCAAAGCCTCTGCTTGCTATCCTATAGCAGATCCCCGTGCAGCAGGTCAGAAAGCTGTCCACAGCTGAAGTTCCGAGACCTCGACCTCTCAACCAAACAAGATCAGATCACTGCACCCAATTCAAGCATGATCTGCCACAACACCCCCTCAACAGCCGTAGCTGAGACCCGCTGCTATTGGAGCTTAACTGCCTCAACATGGTTACAGCAGAGCACTCCACCCGTACAACGACGCCGCCAAACAAGAAGTTTGCACTCCATCCCCTAGTTGTCACAGTCCTTGCTGCCTGGTCTAGGGACTTCTAGGTCGCCATCGCCACTACACGAAACCTTTGGTGGGTTCCTCGCTATTTTATTCTCAACATCATTGAACTTCCTTGAGTTATGCACAAATGGTCGTGCATTATTTTTTGTAATTTCTTATTTAATCAAGTTCAAACTGTTTCATCTAACTTCTAAGTCACTTCACATAACAAGTCCTTTGAGCAATATATTTCTTAAGCCTATCATTTTGCACCACTTGAGTGGAAATTATGTATGAACGCTTCACCTGTAGCATCTTAAGCTAATGATTTCTCTTTGAATACCACTTTGAACATCTTCTTGAGCCACATTAAATGTCATGTTGGCCAAGCCTTCGGCTCGAATACTAATTGTTCTTAAATTTTACATTTTTCTTTGTTATACTAGATATCATATAACATTAAAGGAAATTTTTTATTTTACCTACATGATCTTTACACCTTAAATTAAATGTCCTTACTTTTGTTTCATCATGTGTGTCTTGTACTTACCAATTTCAATCAATCTTGTCTAACCCTTAGCTTTTCAAGGAACTATTGTGTGATATATTTTGAAATTCTCGTCACTTATGATAGAGTTTTGCATTACCCTTTTCAATCAATCTTGTCAAACCCTTAGCCTTTTAGCCAATTATTGTGTGATATATTTTAAAATTTTCATCACTTATGATCACATCAGTGAATCATCATCATATAACCCACTAAAGCCACTTTTTCAATTTACAATATACTTGACAAAAAAAGTTAATGATTTGACAAGATTGATTAAAATCACTGTTGGATATCAGTGGAAGAGTAAAATAAGGAAAAAAAATGTGGGTAGAGAGATAAGATGTATGAATGACATAGGTACATTATGAGAGATGTACAGTCCAAAGACATGTATAGTGCTCCTAGAGAGAGATATGGAGGAGACTCTCAAAGTACCAGATAGTAAAGTTACTTTGATAAAACTTCTACAAATTACTCTTCTACACACCTTACTAAAATGGACTAGCCTACTTAAATAGCTAGGCCTACACTAAAAAATGTTATAAGTATGACAATTACAATGGACATAAGTATTAGACCGTTGCAATAACCTTAAACCTTCCTAACTCCCATAACCTATGAAGCCACTAATTCTCACCATTATTCTCATTATAATTCTCAACATAACTCTCAATATTCTTCTAAATTAATTATATTTCTAATAATTGGTGAATAAAGGTACATGTGATGAAACTAGAAGTGTGGGGGTACTATAAATTTTAGGTGTAAAGGTCGGGGATGTAAAATGAAATTAGTCCTAATATCTATGTGTCCACACCTTAATAGGTTTGTTGAAGGAAGTAAATTATCTTTAAAGAAATTACTATTTTTAGTAGCAAATCACTTTCTTTTTACAAACTGCTGAGTCTCAATTTTGAACCACAAAATTCTAACAAATGAATGTTTAGATCATATAGTAGATGCCGATCTTAATATGCGACTATAATGATACACTTAACATGATCCAAACTATCCTAGATCAGAATAGCACTCACACAAATTTCCTAACATAGAGTAGAATCGAACATTGAAGATATTTTCAAACTCATGATTGAGATAACTGTAACTTAATGATGTGAAAATATGAGTCTCGATATTAGTAAAGTGACAAAAGAATCCATAATATGTGACAACTGTAATTTAATGATGTAAAAACATGAGTCTTGATTTAGTGAATTGATAGAGCTATCCGTAACATGTGAATGAATGATTCACTACTAATAGTAGTAACCTAACCTTACATTTATTTATTTTTGAGTAAGAAAATAAATTACTCAGACTACTTGAGTAACTCCGAAGTTGGTGGTACACTAGAGATGAAAGAAGACAATTCTCAGTCGCACAAATTGGCCCACAACTCGTACAACATGTCAGCCAAAGTCTACAAAGCTTGTGGAGATTCGATCACCTGATGTTTGAGTTTTACAACTCATCTCACTATTGTTCTACCAACTAAGCTCCACTAGCATCAAGAGAGTTAATATTTTTAGTGTCAGTAAGAATCAAACTAATTGGGCAGCCACGATTGCAGTCAAAACAAGGTAACAACCCCCAACCCGTTGGGGTTGCTGGGTAGGAACCTTACTTTTAAACAGTTTCAATGATGCAACAGAATCTGTTGTGGGCTCTTGTTTAATTAGATTGGTTACTGCTAACCTACAACAAAAAGAATTGTTGGAGGAATAAGAGAAATATGTTTCAAATGAGTGTATTGATTGTTTAAGATTAGGGATGGCAATGAGGCAGGTTGGGGATGAGGATCACAATACCATCCCCATCTCTGGGGTCATTCTCTACCCCCATCCCCGCCCCAATCCCCAATAAAAATATATTGAGGATTCTCCATCCTCATCCCCACTGGGAACTAAGCCTCTAAACCCGCCCCAAATCCCCAATAAGAATTTAATAAATAAAATAATTTTTTCTTATATTGCATTTTTTGAAATCAAAATCTACGATAGATAAATTTAAAACATGATTAATTTCATAAATCATAATTCAATGAGTGCAAAAGTCAAAATACCATTAAATAAAAGTCTAGCATTAAAGTAAAATAGTAAATGTATATATTTGTGATTTATATTATAAAAAATAAATTATATATATATATGTTAGATATATGTATATATATTATTGGGGCGGGTTTGGAGTTGGGGATCACAATACCATCCCCGCCCCATCCCCATTCCCCATTTGTCCCCAAATTCTCTCTCCATTAGGGGCGGGTATCCAATGGAGCTCCGCCCTGATGGTGATTTTTGTCATCCCTATTTAAGATAGAGGGTGATCTAAATTCTAAAACACTAGCCAATCAATGAAAACAACGGGCACCGAAAGGATACAAGTCATACAACAAGAAGTCAAGAATTGAAACTCTACAAAGTTAACACCAGAAAATGAATAAAAAAAAAAGAATGAACATCAATACATCAATTTGCATGCCTCACGAAATGTTATCGAACTTCTGCTCTAATTATTTTACACTTCCGAAATCCAAAATATACATGCACCAGACTCTCCATTCTTTCATTCATGACTTGCATCCTCCAGATAATAGAACTAGAGAGGGAAGAAATTGAATCAAAATAGGGAAAAGAAGAGAAGAAGAAGAAGAAGAAGAAGAAGAAATTAACGAAGGAAAAATTTGTAGAGCAATGTGAAATTAGATCAGCACCAACTTCTAACCTTTACATGATGAATGCTGCCAAACTCGTTCCTACGTAATATCACATTATTTTTGTAATTGCTATTTCCTGTTTGTATGACATTCCTGGTTCAGAACTCGAGTTCCTTTCACCAACGTATCCACCGTAAAATCGCAATCGACCCGAAATGTCATGCTTCTCTTCAAGGCCCCCCTACTCATTCGCCCCGGGATGTCCATGCCCAGAGAAAACTTGACGTGGACTTTTGGTTTGGGACTCGTACTACTTTTCTGAATCTCTTTAGGCAACTTAATCTTGGAGCCATGAAAGATTACAGTAAACTCTTTTGATTTTCCACTATCTTGTTCAAAAGACGGGTAACTAGCGGTGGCGATTTCTTGCGTGTTAAGATTAAGGGAGGCCTCACCGCCTTTCTTGTACAAAATGGCCACTTGGGAATTTCGGTTTTGGGCCTTCAACGTTATGGTATAGTCCGGTCGATGCGACTTAGTTTTGTTGTTGTACACAAGGCGTTGGACAGAGAATTTGGGGTCTTTGGACAAGATCACGGACACGTAAAGCCCGGCGATGAGCAAAATGATGAATAGCAGAAAGAAACCGAGGATCCCAAGACAGACGAAGTTACAGCAGAGAGGTTTCTTCTTTTTGGACGGATCGCTGTGGCGTTCGACGATGGAGGCGTTTTCGGGGGGAGGGATGCGGTAGATTTGATCCTTGGGGACCTGGACAACGTAGGTGCCGGCCCTGAAGGTGGTGTATTGAGATTGATTGTGGGGGACTAACTCTTGGGATGGTGGTACTAATGTCCTAGATGTGGATGATGAGGCTGCTGGTTGGATCATTTCATTAGGTTTCTGTTCGGAGTAGTCATCCTTGCCGATTCCGGGAGCTGGGACCCGCTCCGCCATAGGAAGATGGGGAGCGGAGGACAAGGTGGGTGGTGTATGTGCGCAATAAGAGATTGAACGTGGTGGCAAATCGCATGGGGAAAGGAGGGAGTGGTAGGGAGAGGACAACTGGGAGGTTGTGAGATGGAGAGAGAAGGAAAAAATAATTGATTAAAAGACGATCAGAGGGGTTTTAACCCTTCTACAAGGAGATCAATTTTGAAATTGCACTATAATTAGAAGTTGTTTACTTGGTCAATACCATTTTGAAATTAATGGATAGTTAAGGTTTGCGCTTTTTGTTTCACCCAAAACAAAAGAGCTAATGGACTAGAACTCGGATGTTGTAAGTAGAGGTTAGCGTAAGGTAAATTCTCTTGACTAATAAAACTATATGCAACCACAAGAGGAACAGAGCCTCAACAGATACAAAGAAACTGCTAACAAACACCAGAACATAAAACAATCTAAAACAACAACCCAAAGGGCAACATTAATATAAAACCAACTTATAAGCACCTACGAAACCCAGAAAATCTAATTAGCACCTACGAAACCCAGAAAATCAATCTCAGGAAGGGTCGATAACTCTTCATAAAGAATATCCATAGTCACCGTAGAAGACTTCATATTCAATTTGACTAATTCAAAGAACAAATATATATTATTTTTTTTGAAAGGGGTTCAAAGAACAAAATCTATTCCTTATAGAATTGATGATTTCCCTCAAAGTAGTGTAAGAGCCTTGCAATCAAGCTTATTGTCTGAGACGTTTTTAACTTTGCTTCAGTTGTGGTCATATCACCTTCCGGTATGTCTTTGGAGAAGCAATTTTTCTAGCAAATGCTATTGCTGAAGAGAGTCACTACAAGAAAAATGGACTTTTGCAAGGAATTTTTTTGTTGTCAAAAACTGAAAAATACGTTACATGAACCCAAATGCAAGGAGACACTTGCAAAAGAGCAAATAGAATAACCTAAAAATTCCTTGCATTTGGACAATGTTAAAGATCATGAAAACCCAGACATCGGTTTGTAACCGATGTCTCGTACCAAACCAGACATCGGATAAGCATTCAAAATCGATGTAAAAACGTTGTTATGATCACATATTAGTGTGTTTAGATATTGTTAAACCTTCATATTTTGGTATTTAATGCTTAATGAAGTATAGGTTCAACAACCGAAGTATTCATTTTAACATCGTTACTCATACTAGAAACGATGTTTTATATGATGTTAGACATCAGATTCTTTTTATTTTGCCCGCTGTTTGTGAGGTTCACGCATATTTTCCATATATCACACTATTTAAGATTCAATATACATTCTTTAGTATTGTATGAACGATGTCCATTATTATTCTAAACATTGTTTCCTTTTATGAAATGATGTCCATTTCTCTCTATTACATCAATTATTAAGGCTTACAGCGATGTCCATGTCAGTATTAGACATCGTTTTCCATATTGTAAATCGATGTTCGTTACGATACTAGACATCGTTTCCCAAATTGAAAATCGATGTCCATATTGGAAGCACACATCGTTTCCCAAATTGTAAATCAATGTTCATATTGATACTAGACATCGTTCTCCATATTATACATCGACGCCACTAGTTTTTTTAACATCGTTTCAGACTCAATACATCGATATCTATGAAAAACGAGACATCGATTTTTGTTTCGAAACTCATGTATTATCTCCTTATTGACATCATTTTTATAGTTTAACATTGATTTGTAACAGGTACATACATCATGTCCTAATATGAGATGATGTCCACAAAATTTGTCATTGCTGCTAAAATCAATCTAATCCACATTTGACAACATGAAATTCCGAATGAATTGAATATGGGGCATTGCATTAAGTTCTGTCCAAACATCAGAATTGTTACTAGTTCCAAAAAAATGCAGAAAGACTCCAACCTACATCAAGGCTAGCCCAAAACAGACCATTCCAATAACTACATTGCAGTTTTGTTCACCTGCAACCGTACAACGTTCTACTTCAAAATTGTTCTACAAAATCTAGCTAGCCTTACCCAAAATCACCTTGCTAGTCAATATCTATAGCAAAGTCTGTAAATAGTCAGCCACTTCAATGCGCACCTCGTCAAGTTCTTCTTGGGTGTATGCTTTCCAAGTCTTTGCTGCCCACTATGGATGTAGTCAATAACATAAGTCATAATCAACGGGTAAACGCACTATTTATAATTAAACCAAAGTTTTCATCAAACTATAATGCATATACCAAACTATGTCATTATCTAGCAGAAAATTACTTGGTTATAGACAATTGAAAATAAAAAACCAAGGACACAATACCAGTAACACCTGCAAAGAAAAGACAACAAGTCCAACATCCAGAATTAAGGTATTCCATGTTTGCTGCCAAAGACTTTCTACTATCAATTCTGACATACATATATAATCAAGAATAAAGAGCGAAAGCAAAGGGTAAGACTCTTAAATTTAATGGTCAAAAGCAACTGGGAAAAGAAAATGTAAAATGATAACTGGAGATTTCAAACAAGCATGAGCAATAGAATTCAAGTAAAGTAAAATTATACCTGTGGCTAGATATTCTGGGGCTGCATATCTATATGTGTCCATCACCCTAGTAGACACATGGCTTTTGTCACCTGTTGGCCCATCCTTGGCCAAGCCAAAATCTGCCAGCTTTGCATTGTTCTGGATGATACAAAAAGAATCTCAGAATAGCTGACATGGAAGTCATGATTTTATCTAACATGTAAACCGAGGAACTAACCTCAGCTTCACTAAATCTACCAGCACTATATATCCTCTCAAATAGCTAACCACCAGCTGCATATTACATGACAATAGCTAAATGACTTGGAGTCAACAAGACCTGCAGCAAAACCAGTAGACTTCAAGTTCAAGACTGCCTTATCTGAGCTCCTTGGTGCTCACTTTGAGTTTGATAATTATCATCTTGGAGTTATCTTTACATAAGATTAGTGTAATATGGTTGTCAAAACACCACAATAACAAGCTGATTACCATACATACTCCAAAGTGCCGGTACGCACATAATTAACTCAATACTAGCTGATTACCTCTTTGAACCTGACAATATTTGGATGCCTCAAGGATATGTGATTTATGGTTTCCTCTGAACATTCTCATCAATTTGCAAACCACAAAACCAAACAAGATTTATATCCATAAATGCACTAGTACACTAAAAAGAACTAGCTACTATTGAAAGAAGAAAAAAAAAAAAAAGGAAATGGAGCCAGACCGAATATAAATTCCTCATCCAACACATCCAGCATTAAATTAAGTAAATCCTGGCAACTTATCCAGCTGAATTCTCACCTACACCAAAACCAGCACAACAAAAAATCATTAAACCATCAATCTCATTACACAACTAAACCAAATCAAAATCCGAAATAGACCCACAAATCACAGATCTAAAACTCATAAAGATATAATCTAGATTTGTGAGTCCAAAACTCATCAAAACACTTCCCCACCATCAACAAAGTTTATTCTTTGGTAAACTAGCAATGCACAAATCAAAATATAGAAAGGAGACGCTAGAACCTAACAGAGAGAGACTGACGTTAAAATCAACGAGAGAGGAAAGAGACACTGTCACTCTCTCCAATAAATTTTCCAGATTTTCTGTTTGGGAGGGAGCAATAATGAAAAAGCAGTAGACAGATCAAGAAAGAAAGAGAATTACCCATCCATGGTGAGTGGATTTATTTTTCTCAGACCTAAAGAATCTGAGCTCCAATTTCGACGAGATAGAGATGGCAGACGAGGAAGAGATGGCAGATGGATGAGAGAGAGAGAGAGAGAGAGAGAGAGAGAGAGAGAGAGAGAGTGAGAGGGACGGAGTCAGTGTGAGAACTGAGAAGTTCTTAACTTTTGGCCCAAATTTGTGTGGGAAAGAGGGAGCAGGAGGGAGGGAGTTTGAGAAGCTTTCACTTCTGGCCAAAATTTAAGTTTGGCCAAAACAAAAAAAGTTAATGTTGTCTTGTTTTTTTTTTTCTCGTCCTCTTAAGGTATTTAGGACACTTCAATAAAAACGTGTCCTTGTAAGGAGTCCTCATAGCTAATATTTCTAGTAGTGTCTCCAAGTCTACAAAAAAGAGACAGATCAACTCTACAAATGAATAAATAACACAAAATGATTTCAGTCACTTATTTTAAGGCAACTACCTTAATCATGAAAACAATGTCCCATTCTAAACCTTTTGATTACATGAAAATGAAATTGAAAGATAGTAAGTTAATGCAATAATGTTTGTAGGAATCTAGAGGGGAACCAATTGGAGTAATAGCATATATAATAGAATTAGGGAGTTTTGAGTGAGAGATGTAGATTAACAAAACCTGATGGATGGTGGTCAAGATAACAGAAGCCTCATTGTCATGTCTTCGGGAGTGAAAGTTTTCACTCTCATGCTCAGATATGTAGTCAATGAAAGCTTTGTGTAGATTAAGACATCCTTTATCTCCTTCTACAACTTCTCTCTCCCCTTCTGTCGCAGCAAAATGAGTAGATAGAAAATCAAATACATCATCCAGTAGGTACTGATGAACCTGCAATAGGAACAGAAAATTGAAACCACATCATCCAGTATTCTGACTCATACTTAAGAAACAGAAGCACAACTGTTAAAAATGCCATCGAAAGATATCCATATAACTATGCTGAAAAGCATCCCTTATTAATCCACAACTAAAGAACCATGGTTTTGAAACTTTTCGAGTCAAAGCTGCAATTGTGAGGCAAGGGAAGAGTAAGGATGGTCAGGTTTTTGTAACAATTCAGCTACTTAACAGATTTCTGGTAAAAAGATTTAAAGAAAAGAAAATAACTATGTAAAAGACAATACTAGTATAAGCACAATATGCAGAAATGGTAAACAGAACTTGACAGGGTGACTCGATCATGACTATGAAAACTAATATACTGCTTTCGGAGAAACAAAATGAGGCCTCAAGATAACAAGTACAGAAATTTCCTGGAAATATGAGTAAGACCATATTGCTGCTAACCAAGTAACCAAAAGGTCAAGTATCATACTAAATCCAGATTCGGTAATGGTATCACAAATCCATGTCATTGTCAATGCACCACAAACCAATAACATACTTGTCAGCAACACATGCTTGACCCTGCAATATCCCAGAAATACAAACATCTTCAATACGTACTGTCACATTGACAAGATACCAGCTTCTTAGCAGGAACCAAAAATCCCTATAAGTTGAGGATCAGATATGTTGAACACAGTAAAATGTAATAAGACCATGAAATTAAAATAATAAAAAGTAAAAAGATCCATGCTAAGTAAAAAGAACCTGACATAACAAAGTACCTCAGTTGTTAAACGTATGTTTAAGCCAAACAACAGTATCAAATATCTCATATCTTTCTCTTTCAAGCATTTTCTCAGTAACTAATGTTGCACATTATGAATTTATCAAAAAAGTTTACAACATCACCACTTATCGAAACGTAATCGAAGCAACAAATTATACGTAGGTGTATTTTTAGCGAAACATAAAGCGAAAATCAATTTCGAAATCGGATTGAGTTAAAAATAGACCTCCAGCAATCATTGAGGTGGAAATGATGTCCTCACAACTGTGTAGCTTGAGAACTGTCAGCATTCACAGTCTTCAACCAATGAAATAAAACCATAAATAAGCTAAAGAAATCGCAAGTCCTAAAACTTGGACATCCATATCTGAATTTCTATCTTCAACCAAACAATATTCGATCTACAACCTTCAATATCAAATTCGAACAATCTTACATTTAACATAATCATATTGGGGTTTGGATGGTACATACAAAGGGAAGGGGATAAGACCTCAGCAGACTCGATGTCGACCTCTTCGAGCTTGTCGGGGTACAAGGAGAAGTAGCCGTCAACGAAAATCTGGTGGTGCCTGAGTCGGTGGTCCACCTCGACTCTCTAAACCATTCCTTGAGCCGCTGTACGGAGAGGGCGTTCGTCTTCCTCAGATCTCCGTGCTCGCAGCAGCCATCAAATTTCCTTATTCGATAGAGAGATTGAGAGAAGGATTGCTCCCCTTCTTGCAATCTTATGAGATCTTAGAGAGAGAGCTTGCCAGTAGTTAATGAGGGAGAGAGCGGGAGTGGGCAGAGGAGAGGGAGGCAGTGGTGGCCGTGAAAAGAGAGCGGAAGAGAAGGAGGGGATGGCTAGGGTTACGGGAAAGAGCTCGACAGAAAATGGGTCGCCAGTTCTTTCAGAGATAAAGTGAGTAAAGATGAAAAATGGGATGCCCGAGAGAGTGGGAAAACTGGCCCAAGTGTGTGGGAAATGAAAATTTTGTTTCCCCTTGTCTAAACTTAGTCTTTTCCGCGTTTTTTTTAAATTTCAGAATCAAATCATAGACATCGGCAATAAACGATGTTAATTATATGCATATAAATCAGAATTCAAATAATCGATGTTAATGATATTTTTTTACATCACGTGAATTCCTCATCGATGTAATTATCGTGATGATTAAGAGCAAAATTCTAGTGGTGTCTTTACATTATACGGTTTAAGGTCCACATTATAATTAGTAATAATGATATGTAAGGATAATTCCTTGCATATTAGTCCTTGCATTAAACTACATGCAAGAAATTTTTATATTTTTCCAAATGCATGTACTAATATACAAGGAAATTTATGTACTAATGATGGCTCTCTCTCTCTCTCTGAAACCTAGCCACCAGGGCTATGGCTTTCTCTTCTTGCGACCGTTGCCGATCTTCTCTCTACGTGGAGCATGTTTCTCCACACACAGTGGTTTGTCTACAATCCTCCAGCACTGGTTTTTTTTTCTTCTCGTGAACACCCAACCAGATCAAGTGCATTGCGCTAAGCTGAGCATCATCCAACAAACTTCCCATCGTGAATCTTGGGAAGATGGCTGTGATCGAGGGAAGGCTTCGATAGGTATAGGAGCAAGGTAGAGACCGTGCAGAGCGCGTCTTAAATTTCTGATCGATCTGGAACCTCTGTGGTCTTGGCGTAGCAATCTGGCCGGAGTGTGGGCTAATAGGACGGCGGCGGTGCGGCTCAGATCGGTATTTTAGAGGGAACTGTCGCTCAGATCAACGTGGGTTGTTGGAAAATTAAACCAAACTTGTTTCTTGGTTTTCCTAAGAATAAAGCTGTTGTCAGTTATTGTCCTTTGATTTGCAGATTATCAGTTACTACTGTTACTAGTCTTTTGGCTTTCCATTAGCAGCTAGGGGGTTGGTTGTTTAATGTCATAATAGTTAGAAGTGTTAAAGTCAGGCTCTTGATGCCTATATAAGTCTATTGTAATCATGCTATTCGAGTTAAGAGAGAAGAAGTGTTCTCTTCCTTCTACATGGGAATCGTTGGCTATGAGAGGCCTGATGTTGTGGAGATGGGTTTGAGGTGGATCGGTACTGGTTTCAATGGCCATGTGTGGCTTGGCAGACCGAGGCCGAAATTAGAGTGGCTTGGATGGGGTTGCCACTGCATGATGCATACAAGTTTGGGGCAGCCACAAGAGCAAAACCATGCCAACGACGGTAGGGTTGCACGCATAGAGAGCACAGAGGGAGAGCCTAAAGAGCCTTGGGCGCCTAAAGAGATATGGAAGCCCAACACAATTGGATGGCCCAACTCAATTTAGGAGCTGAAGCCAACTAGGCTTTGGGTGTCCAAAACAAATGGGCTGCTGTTTGGTGTGCTTTCTCTAGTCCGGTTTCTATTACCATGTGGACTAATTTAGGACCCGGGCACTTCTGGTTTCGTATCTGGGATCCAAGCGATTTAGGTCTTTTGTACTTGGTCTATTTGCTCTGTCTTAGTTTTATCATAGTTTATAGGCTTGCTTCTTTAATATGTGAGCACTGGATATCTAATGAGTGGTCTATCCCTATGTATCACAGTGGTACCCCCACAACCTCTTGCATGTCTATTCAGTGGCAGCAGTTGACATATCTTTGTAGGAGCAACTCCATGAAAAGGAGCAAGCCATACATGATTTGGAGAGGAAATTATAAGAAAAAGATAAAGAGCTGCATGCTACCAAATTAGATAATGAAGCGGATAGTTGAACGCCTATGAAATTTCCCTTGGTTGGTTTAGCTGAGTAATTTGTAGTTTTTACTCACTTTCATAATTTACATATTTATGGGTTCCGACTTTGCAGATGAAGTTTTGGTCATGGCAATCATATCATCAATTATGATACTATTGAACATCTGTAGATCAGAGTTCCTACAGCAACATATTTGAATTCTACTAAACTACTATACATTTTCCTCAATTTTTCCTATCCATGCATGTATTTCCTGTTTTCCTCCATAATTATACTCCTGCACACCAGTAAGGGTCATCATTCGGCCCTTTGACCCTAAGTTTGCCCGGCTCGTGGGGCCAATGCCCGACCCGATCTGACCCTTGCATTAGGACGGGCCGGCCCGACCGTTTCTCAAATAGGGTAGGGTATGGGTCATGCAAATGAAGCCCGACTCGACCCTTTAAGCCCTAATAATTTTGTATTTTTTATATATATTTCTCTTTTTTCTATAACATATGACTTATCTATTTCTTTGTAATTGATTTAAATATGATTAACAAAAAATAATGAGTCTTGTATTACCTATATAATCATGGAGCCACATTTTGCTAAACAAAATAAGACCCATTTCGGCCCTGTTTGGCCCTATTTGGAAGGCCGGCCCTAGTGGGTTGCGCTTTTCGGGCGGGTAAGGGTTAGCATATTTAAGCTCCAGTCCGATCCTAACTTTTGTTGACTTTGACAAGGTCCGGTCCTGCCCGACCCTAAGCCCTAAAATTTAGGGTAGGGCCAGTCCTAGCCTGGCCCATGATGACCCCTACACACCAGTCAGTGATCATTTCCTATTCAATACCAAACATTAGGTTTTGTTTTCAGTGTGATGTCTTTCTTTATTAGAAAATTTGATCTATAATTGTTGTAGACTATGTTCATCTCTAACATGCCTAAATCAAAGTCTGAAAAAAAAAAAAGAGCCTTGCTTAGATTAAGACCATTAACTATCATGGAATCTTCGTGCTTTTTCTTTATCTAAATGATATGTAGCTATAAGTCACATTGCCCCTTGTTCTCAACTGAAGGGGGAAACAAAAAACTATTGCAAATCTGCATCTGTGTTCTGGAACCATTCATTTACTCTTCTTTTTTGTCTCTGTTAGTTTATATTCTGTGATGACTTACTGTTAATCCTATATTGTTAGGACAGTGAACCAGTCACAGCTAACCCAGAGTTAACCATGGACAGCTTTGAAGAACTAATGTAAACCGTTGGTTAAGATTAGAAATGTGATATATTTTTCTTAAGACCAACTGTTTTTGTGACCAACATATAAAACACAATGTTGGTTAGAATAGAAATTTTTGAAATATGTTAATAAACAAGCTTGGTTAGCATACAGGCTCTTGCTAATTTTTGATTTTTGAAATATGTAAATATACAATTCATCAATTGTGAAAGAGAATTTTTATATACTTACCCCTAATATTTTTTTGTCCATATTCCTCTTTAAACTTCCTCTTCTACCATTTTTTTATTAGGAAAAATTTATTTACACATATCTAATTATTTGATACTGAAAACTTGATACTATTATATGACGTTCCATGTACGGCCATCACTCACTGCATGTTCTTCTAGTTTCAAAGAAGGCGAGAATGCAAAGGTTTTGGAGTGAGGCTAAAGGAGTAAATATACAATTGACCTTCACAAATATAATCAAATTATCATACAAACACAATTAATAGAGTGAGAAATTGAGGAGGTACTTGTTGTTGTCAGCATTTATTTAATAATGGATTAAATACTGTTTAGTCCCTGAACTTTTATCCAAAAAATATTTTAGTCCATGTCCTTCTAATTTCACATGTTTAATCCTTGTACTTATGAATTTTGGACTAACAGGTCCATTCCGTTACACTCCGTCTAAAAACCTTTTAACTTGCTGACGTGGCACTCCTTTAGAGCCAAAATATCTATTCTACCCTTCGTCTTTTTTTTTTTTGAATTTATTCTTCTCTCTCTCTCTCTCTCTCTCTCTCTCTCTCTCTCTCTCTCTCTCTCTCTCTCTCTCTCTCTCTCTCTCTCTCTTCATTATGTTTATCTCTTCTTCTTCAAACTCAAATCCGGCATCTCTTGCTGCTACCCCTCCCTCATATAGATTCCAATTCCATTGCCATCTTCAACAAAATCTCACCCAGATCGGATTGTTTCTTCAACAAAGCCTTATAGTATGATTGAGCAGCAATCTTGCTCATTTCTACATTGGTTGGTTTTGGGCACTACTCATCATCCAACCACTCATGCAAAGTCACCCTTAGCCACTCTGATTCCTACATCGATTCATATAAAAAGAATCAAATAAACACTGGAAACAACTTCAATTTTGTAAAGTACAAAAAAGGTATCGAGGAAATTGAAAGTTGTATATCTCCAAAACCTTGGAAGGGACAAGTAATGTTCTCAGATAGTCAAGTCTTGAACTTGAGCATCTGGGTCTTCTTCTTCATCCATTTCTTTCTTATGGGTTTCTAAGATTGAAGCAGACTAAGATATTAGATCTCTAAGATCTAGTTTTTGCTGTAATCTAATCGCAGCCATCCAATTTCAAGACCATCAGATCATGAACCAAACCTTCAACCGTCTTTTCCCCGCCATCGTTTATTGACCTACCAAACCAAAAATTTTCCCAAAATTCAAATCCCCTACATTGTCATTACAAATGGCAGCAACTGTAGCTCAAAGATTTCAACTTTGATACACTCAAGTTCATACTTCTCTTGGCCGAAGCTTCTGAGCCAATCCTCAAATTTCAATGAGCTCTCTAATAAATTCTCAGTCTTCCTCTAAGAATCAAGAACCATCCAACATGTAATCAAATTTTAAATCGAAACAAAAGCGGAGTTCTAACCATCACACGAGCAGTGGTACAATGATGGCAAAACATACCCGAGCTCACCTCCTGATCGGAAAGCATGGAAGCCAGATCATCTTCTCTCTCGGCCTCGATTTTGGGTTCGAATAAGAGCTTCAAACAGTTGCTCCACCATAGATCCTCTGCCGACATCGTTTGGGTTTGGCAATGTTGGGCTGAGGCTTCTGACCCGACGAGGCCGGTTAAGGTTCACTTGAAATCGGCGGTTGATTAGGGTTTAGGGTGAGCGGGATGGTTAGGGTTTTGAAGGAGAAGGAGATTGCAGCTCTATCTCGTGTTGCTCGTGTTGAGGTTTCTGGAGAAGAGAGATCCAGAAGAAGGAAGAAGAGATGAAGAGATTG
Organism: Rosa persica; assembly: GCA_025331145.1. NCBI lineage: Eukaryota > Viridiplantae > Streptophyta > Magnoliopsida > Rosales > Rosaceae > Rosa > Rosa persica. Next base: position 46,616,283 of record WFKR01000007.1, on the reverse strand, counting down.
ACAAAAAAAAAAAACAATTTTAAAAGTGAGGGTTTCTTTTTGACTCAGAAGGATTGCCACACCAGTAGGTTAACAGATTTTTTGGACGGAGTATAACAGAATGGACCTATTGGTCCAAAATTGATAGGTACAAGGATTAAACATGTGAAATTAGAAGAACATGGACTGAAATGTTTTTTGGGTAAAAGTTCAAGGACTAAAACAATATTTAATTCTTTAATAATCTATCGGACATATTAATCCAATTGTTGTACTATTCTCTGTTTATGTTTGGATCAAAATCAACCCAGAGATGTATATATGAAGATTGAGACCTAGAGATGGACTCTATTCCATCCAATTTACATTCAACAATGTGAACGACTGGCGGCATCAAAGGTGGGTGGTATGGCAGAGGTGATGCGAGGACGAGGTGGACAGTGGTCGATTTAATGAATTTATGTAGTGCTTTTAATTGTTTTAAAAGATGAAGTTTAAAGGGAAAATTGGATAAAAACATAAGTAAATAAATGTGTAAATAAAAGTTTCCTAATAAGAAAGAAGGGCAGAAGAGGAAGTTTAAGGAAGATGATGAAAAAAATAAATTATGGATGTATATCTAGTATATAAAAAAACTTGTCATCCTGGAAAAAAAAAAACCTATCGCTCTGGGTGAATTACCTAGTCATATAATAGACAAACTAAGATGTATATATAATTGTTGAGACACAGAAACCACCATGTCCCAACATTGCTCCACCGCTGGGACTTGGTGTCCCCATAAACCTAAGAAATGTGCTGGAAGAAGTAGGTGGCCTGAGTACGTGGAAGAAGGAGTAGCCAGAATATTATGTATGTTGTATATTCCAATTTGGATTTGTAGTTCTTATAATAAAGTCCCAATTGCTGCCTGGGATAACGTACGTACGAAAACTGAAACCACAGAAAAAAAAATATTCTTCTCTTCTCCGGGGCTACAAATCTGAATGGGTCGACATTTGCGGTTTGAATATGTTTGGAGTTGAATAATTTAAGCTCCTTTATAGGATAGTAGCAAACAGTCTTGATGAGATTAATTGTAAAGGACTTGATTTGTTTATTGACCACGAACACTAAATAAAGGAAAAAGGAAGGAAAAAAAAACGAAAAGAAAAAGAAGAAGTCATCCAATTCATGAACGGTCAAAGACCAGAATGATGCATCAAAGAACTAAACCCACATTGCATACTCTTAGCCCTAAAATCCTTATTTGACGAGTATAACCCTAGTTTGTCTGAGCATGCAGTTGTGGTTTAAACTAGGTCCCAATAGTTTACAAACAATACTTGAGCTCAACCTCACGCGTATCAAAAAGTGAAAATTGTCTTTGAAATGATGAGATATTGCACACTCTTCTCACCCGATCCATCACCACAAAAGAACCAAGTGGAAATCTAGTTCAGTTGTATCAGGCCTTCAACCAAATAAGCCTACATGATCCTGAAAACTTAGACTTTTAAGGGATATAAATTAAGTGATATTTGAAAGAGTGTTTCTATTGAGACCTCCAGATTTGCTCACTTTATCTCACTCTATTATAAAATTATTAAATAACATATATAACATACTATAAAATGATTATTAAGGACAATAATTATACCAAAAAAATATTATATTTATTTTCTCTAGACTTTTCAATTCGATAATATTAGATTGCATTCTTTATTATTTTCTTTATCTATTTTCCTTTTCTAATTTGACTACATACTCATTAAAGCAATTTTTTTTTTTTTTTAGGGAAAAAAACTGGCTGGGATTTTATTCAGAAAATTGGGGAAGATTACATTCTTGTTGTACAAGGTCAAGAATGCAGTTTGGACTACTGCTAAACCACACCTCTCCTTGTACAGATTCATAAGCAATGTTTGCTAGTCTATGTGCCGCTTTGTTACATGAACGAGGAGCAAATGTGATCTGGAAACCCACAATATCCTTTAGTGCACTTTGTATATCATGAATTAGACTGCCAAAAGTAGCCAGATTTGGCATTTGTGCTTGTGATGTCGTGTACTACTTGCTGACAGTCTGTTTCAATTACAACATGGTGTATCTGCATCATTTTGACCAAGTCTAGTCCTTCCTTGATGGCAAGCAATTCAACCTGGTAGGCAGAGTTAACGTGCTGCACTGGTTTGGCAAAAGCAGCCTTGAATTGTCCATTTGAGTCTATGAGAACACTCCCTACACCTCCTTGTGTTAACTGTGGCAAGTAAGCCCCATCCACATTTAACTTTACAGTTGCAGCAGCTTTCCATTGTGTTACAGTTCCTTGCTTTGGCAATGTAGTAGAGTTACACACCTGCTGAAACTCATCTAACCAAGTGAAACAACTGAAGATAATGTCAGTTGTAGATTGTACTCGGTTCTCCCATAATTTAGCATTCCTATTTTTCCAGAGACCCCAAATAATCATAACAAGCTTTTCAAACGCCTCAGCCCGAAGATGAAGTGCTTACTCCGACATCTATTCTTTGAAGTTTAAATTAGGTAGAAAAGTATGCTGAAGATGAAATGGTGCAACTGATAATATTTCAAGAGCTGTAGGACACTTACAAAACAAGTGAGAAGTGTTTTCACAGCTATGATTGCAAAGAAGGCAGTGGACATCACCTATGTAGCCTTAGTAAGAAGCCTTTCCCTTGTTGGAAGTAAATTGTCACAGGCTCTCCACACACATATTTGAGCTTTGCCTGGGACTCTTGTTTTCCAAAGTCTGCGCCATAGCTACTTAAAAGGATTTAAGGCATGACCAAGAACATGTACGTGCAATCCAATATGCACTTTTAACTGTGAACAAGCCCTGCTTTTCAATACTCCAACAAAGCTTATCTGGACAAGGATTGCGGCTTAAAGGAATGCTTAGAATGTGATCTGCAACATTTTCGGGGAACAAAGTAAGCACAGAAGCTTGAATCCAAGTGCGACTTTGATGATTAATGAGATCAGCAACTTTCTCAAAAATAGTGTTTGCCGGCTTATGAATAAGGTGGTTGGGGCAGTTTGGGATCCAAGTATCCTCCCAAATATGTGCTTGTGAACCATCTCCAATTCGCCATTTATTACCTGCTCTTAGGACAGGCGACCTTCAAGTATGCCCATCCAGGAAAACGATGGAGTATCACCCCATTCTGCCTCCCAAAAGGAACAGTTTGGGAAGTATTTTGCTTTGTATAGTTGAGCAATTAAAGAAGAAGGATCGGTGATGATTCTCCATCCTTGTTTTGCAAGCATTGCCAAGTTATAAGCATAAATATTCTTAAAACCCATTCCACCTTCGTGCTTTGACAAACATAACTTCTCCCAACTCCTCCAATGAATTTTTTTTCCTTTTCATCAGTATCTCCCCAAAAGAAAGAAGCACATAGCTGATGTATGTCATCACATAGGCTTTTTGGAAGTAGATAACAGTTCATGGCATACAAAGGCATAGTTTGTGTAAACACCTTAATTAAAATTTCTTTACCTGCACAACTGAGAATCTTTGATTTCCAGTTGACCAGCTTCTTTGACAATCTTTCTTTGATGTATTGGAATCTTTGTATCTTAGATTTGCCAACCCTCAAAGGCAAACCTAATATTGATCATGCTCCTCAACACATTGCACCTCTAAAACTAAAGCTAGAGTAGTCTGCATATCAATGGGCACATTGCTACTAAAAACAACACTACTTTTTTGAAAGTTCACCTTCTGACTAGAAGCTCTCTCATATGTACTTAACACCTCCTTAAAAGTAATGCATTCTTCAAGAGTAGCAGCACCAAATAATAAGCTATCATCTGCAAAGAAAAGATGATGTAATGTAGGAGCTTGCAGACACATTTTCAGTCCTTTGATAGCTCTGCCTAAGAGATTAATGCAGACAGACCTTCAGTACAAAGAATAAATAAGTATGGTGAGAGTGGATCAGCTTGTCGTATACCCCTTGTTGGCTTTAAACGAGCTGTTGCATCCCCATTTACCAAAATGGCATAACTAACAGATACGTCTCATAACCATGTTGATCCAATTTGAAGCAAAACCCAATTTTGTCAGTATAGCATGCAGGAAAGGCCATTCAAGGCGATCATATGCCTAGTTGATATCAAGCTTCAAAGAGAAGAAGCCCTCGTTTTGAGTTTTCAAATTGTGCATGAAGTGTGCAGCTTCGGTGGCAACAAGTGTGTTGTCAGAGATCAATCTGCCAGGCACATAAGCACTTTGAAGCGGCGAGATAATTTCAGGCAACCATCTTTTAAGTCTATTAGCCAAAACTTTGTAGCAGATCCTGTAAATCATATTACATAGGGCTATAGGACGAAAATGTGAAGCATCAGTAGGTTTTTTTTTTTTTTTTTTTTTTTTTGGAATGAGACAGATATGAGTGAAATTGGACTCAACCCAAATGTCACCCCCTTCCAAAAAGTTCCTAATGGTCAAGCATACATCAAGGCCCACAACATGCCAATATTTTTTTTTTAAAAAAGGAACGGGGACATACCATCAGGTCCTGGACTTTTCGAAGGATGCATTTGAAATAAAGTAGTTTTTATTTCCTCATCAGAGTAGGGCAAAAGCAAGTCCTCGTTCATAAGGGCAGTAACTTTCATTGGTGTTGCCCTGAATACTGCTGAAACATCATCATCATCCACTCTTTTAGAAGTGAAGACCTTTTGACAATGACCCCAAAGAACATCTTTTATTCCACTTGGATCTGTGAGCCACTCGCCGACATCATTCTTAAGGCCTGCAATGGAGTTTTGATTTTTCCTGTTGGAGGCTTTCCTATGAAAGAAAGCAGAATTTCGATCCCCATCCTTTAGCCATATAGCTCTCGATCTTTGTCTCCAGTACTTTTCTTGAATTGAAAGTAATTGACTCTGTTTGATATGTAGAGCCCTTTGTTCCTCATACTGCAGTGGCGAATAGGGTTGCCTCATAATATCGAACAACTTTTCTTGTATTGCATGAAGTTCGGTTTTCTGTTTTTGGAACTCCACTCGGTGCCATTGCATAACCTGTTGCCCCCGCTGTGTTAATATTTATGCCGAGTTGCTTCAACATATTTCCTGTAAGAGGTGTCGCCCAATTATGTTTTATGATCTCAGTGCATTGGTCATTCCCATACCAACCTTCCTCAAAACGGAACTTCCTTGGACCTCTTGTTGATTGCTGCCGATCTGCTTTGACCTCCACAAGAAGAGGATTATGATCAGAAACTGGTGGAGGCAGGGTTATCACTCTGCTCAAAGGGTACAGGTTTCTCCAATGCACAGATTGAAAGCCACGATCTAATCGTTCTTTTGTGAATTTGTTTGACCACGTGAATCTACAATAAAAAAAACCCATGTTTATCAACCCTACTGACACCATAGTACTGCGAAATTCATTCATAGGGGCAGCAGCACGAGGGACACCCCCTGATTTATCTGCTTGAGATAATATCTCATTGAAATCCCCGGCCATGAGCCAAGGTAGCGAGCAGTTTTCATGTGCTAGTGTTTCAATTAAGGCCCACGTTTTATTCCAAGTGTTTCTGGAAGCAACTCCTTATATTCCTATGAAGCGCCACGAAGCACTCGCTCCATTCTCACACACCTCTGCATCAATGTGATGCGGGAATGAGGTACGACGGTTTACATGTAAATCTTTGCCCCATTAGAGTGCAAGGCCTTGAGAATCTTTCTGATGTGGAAAGCATATATTACCAGCAAAACCTAATCGATTAGTGATGGTATCGATCAGCTTTTGTTTGGCTAAGGTTTCTGCTAGGAAAATTAGTTGAGGACGTTTGGCACGAACCATCTCAATGAGAGCCCTCTGTGTTTCTCGATTCACAATACCTCGACAGTTCCATACAAGAATGTTGCCTTGCCACATGATGGCAAGAAAGCTTTGCTTGCACGGTGGCTTAGAGGCGTCGCACAGGGGAGACCTGACGGCGCTTAGGGTGTGTTGTTAGGGTTTTATTATTTACTCATTAAAACATTTATATATATTTAATAAGAACTAAAACTATGATTAAAATAATGTGAAATAAAAATTTAAGATATACATGTTGAACTCATATTGGTGAGGGAGAACAAAAGAAATCTGTTATGACCTATATCTAAGTCTATCCATTACATTTGTCAAAAAAAAAAAAAGGGCTAGCAATTAACAAAAAACTAAAACATTTAAGAAAAAAAATTATTACTCTTCATTTTTTTTTTTGCATAGCTAAAAGAGAAAAATAAAACCACAAAATAGTTCATGTTAAGACATTTTCATGTTGATTTGAAGTTAATTTTTGAAACCCAATATCTTGTGTTTGATTTTTTTTTTTTAGGGAAAAAAAATGCAAACCATACCCGACTTTCGTTTAATTACTAACTGCGATACCTCAATTTGAAAAAATGTCACATTGGTACTTGATATTCACTGCTTGATCTAACATTAGTACTTAGAACCCATTTGACAGTTACGGCGTTTTCCAGGTGGCAAACTTTGAAGGGTATTCGATTTCGTCCTCACAATTGATATTACCCAAAAAAAAATTATTTTAAAATAGAAAATTGTTGTGCGAAATCTGGACCATCTCTTTTAAACGACGGCTTCATCATGACAGTTGATTAAGAGTTGGTCGAGGCCATTAGCTGGGAAGCTGCAGCCAGTCTTTGCTGTTGAGCATACTTGGATCTGAGAAGTGCTTCATGGCATGACTGGTCCATCATCTCAAGTTTTCTTGGTGACCCAACAAGTGGAGCACCATATAAACCCAAGTCCCCAATTCCACCATGCAAGAATCTTCAGCTAGTTCCATTCTTGTAGTACCCTCTAGCATAATACAACCAGGGCTTCCACCCGAACCCAGAGTTCGGGTCTTCCAAGCACACATCACTGACGGAGCAGCTCTTGCAATGAAGATGAAAGAAGAACATGAAAGAAATCCTACCAGAAATGGGATTCAGGAACCCAGAATCTGCAATTTCAATCCTAACCCAAGTTGAAGATCATCCGGGCTGGCATGCAATCATCTACTATGTAAGTATGTATGTATTCTCCAAATTCACCAAATTATTTTTCATTTTTGGCAAAAAGGGTCTTCTGTTTCGACGGTGTTAGGATGTGGGTTTGTGGAAAAAGTTTCCATAGATGATCATGGAGATAGTGAATTGTTGACTAAATGGGTGTTTCATTGCCATGCCTTTTCTCCAATACAGGTTGGATTAAATGAAGCAAAAGCGACCCCAACTTGTTTATCAAGAAGAGAAAACGACTCCTAGAGCCAAGTTAGAGACTTTTTGGTGGTGAACGATGACCAGTTGTTCGGGTCTAAAACTAGTAGACATTTATGAATGAATCAGAAATGGGTCGGCACCCAGAGGGAGAAGGAGTAGGAGGAGAACTCCGATGGCGGCGACGGCGCCAACTCACCACAGCACATGAACACTATCCAGGGATCGTCACCTACACAACTCGATCTAAGATCCAATTCTACCTTTATACCTATTAACAATCCACCCCATATGTGTAAATTTCAATCGACTCAAGACTGAGTGAAACTTAACTCACCCCAATCTGTAGGGAGGAAGAGGAAAATGAAGATCTAGAAAGAAGGAAGAAGAAGATAAGAAAGAACAAGGGAAAGAGGGAGGGAGGGAGGGACGGGGAGAGAGAGAGGGAGGGGGGAGGGGGAGGGGGATAGAGAGAGAGGGAAAATGCTTAAAGAAAAAAAATAATGAATTAAACATGAAATGATGAAATTACACTTCAATATATGCCACCAGTCTAACGTCGTCACAGAGTTAACGACTCTAAGTACTTATGTTGGGTCAGGGTCAAAACCTCAGATACCAATGTGATGTTTTTTTTTTAAGTTGAGGTACCGAAGTTACTAATGAAACGAACGTCGGGTACGGTTCACATTTTTTTCTTTCCTTTTTTTATTGGATATGATTAAGGAATAGACATGTAATTAAGATTTATTAAATCATTAAAATGACCAAATTTTTTATTTTAAAGATAATAGTTTGTTTGCAAATTATATGAATAAGGTTATTTGAGAAATTGAGTGAGGTTTAGTAAGTAAATTTAATATTTTAAAATTTGATAGGATGTGTAAAAAGTATAGGAGGTCAAGTGAGTAAATTTGGAGGTTCTAATAGAAAACTCTTTTTGAAATTAGGAGAATGTTATCTTTGTCTTTCAAAATGTTGCATTAACCTATCATTGGTTATTGGCATTGGCTAAAATTAAAGAAAGTAGCCTCCATCTTGTTCTTGAACCCCTAGCACAACTTTAAGGATCACGTATCTCCTTAAAGATACCCATCAACGAAAGATTGTCGAAAGGCTTGTTGAGCAATGAAATCAGTGTGACCATTACTAGTGGTATGACAAAATATCGATAACAATGGTCTCACTCAACCAGATCAAACAAAGACATGCATAATGTTTTATTCTAGAATAATATCAGGTGAACCACATAAATCCACATAACATTGAGGGTTTGATATTAGCAAAAGACCGGCAAAAAACTCATGGCCCATACGGCCATACGCATACAGTAAAACCTTATAAATGAATAATGTTGGGACTACGAAAAATTATTACTTTAGAGAGGTTATTTATTTATTGATATATGAATATTTATTAATATAGAGAGAGTTTTATGTTAACCCTAGTTGAATTATATAACATAGTCTAATTTGATTAGGTTGTCTATCGTAGATAATCAAGATAATTAAAATGACAATCATGCTATACCAAATGTTTTCTTTTGAATGATACATTTTAAGCAGTAATAACTTTGAATAAATACTTACTATGAAATGAAAAATAATATAACAAATCTGGTGCATGCATTGCAATAAATTAAGGTGAAGTTCAATTAGGTGAAGACACAAGAAAAAAGCAAAGGATTATAAAATGATATTTTGAGAATTAGTTAAATTGAGAAAGTAGAAATTATTAAAAATATCTTAATTGCCCGGTATCATTTGGTCTAGTGACATAGGTCTCTCACTTGTAAGTAAGAGGTCGTAAGTTCGACTCACAATAGATTAGTTGTTGTATATGAGTTTTTTTTTTTTTTAGGGATATCTTCACATATGGTGTATGAACTTCAAGCATTTCTACACTTTGGTATACCAACTTTCTTAACTATCATAATTGTGTATCAAGTTTGCTCAAATATTTTATTTTGGTGTACGCCGTTAAATTTTCGTTATCTTTGCCAAAATAAAAAGAGCTAATTACCAGTCAGTGCAGTTTAAAAAAAGTATTTACCAGTAACTCACCTTTTGTTGTAAAGAGACTATTATGTCCTCATTCCTTTCCTTAAGTACTACTGAGTTTTACTAGCTCTAATCTTCTTTTCTCTTTATCTGTTTTCTTTTCCCTTTTGATGAAACGTGGTGGGCCCATATTGAGTTTTATTTGTTTAAATATAAGTGCAGTTGTTAAGATTCATCTTCTAGTTCAAAGGTAAACAGTACGTATCATTATCCATAATTTCAATCGTTGATAGACTTGAGTTAATTGCTATCTGTAATATTACAAGCAAAGAACTACAGAAAGAAAGAGAAAAGCTGAGAAAATTAAATTTTTTAGAGAAAACCTGAAAAAGGAAACTCCCAATTACTGGGATATCATCTTTAGAATTCAAACAAGAATCTATAAAGTTGAGTAAGAGATTGAAAATCTCTTATATGTTCTTAAAGAGGAACAAAAACCTCTTGATTATTTCAGCATTGGTTAGATCCGCAAATCACTAGTATCAGAGCTTGCAAAGAGCTCAAAAGGGGAATCCCCAATGGGGACAATGTCAGAATTAATATTAGAGAAGTTGAATTCTCTATTAAAATCTTCTGATGAGAAACATCAGACCCTGTTAAAAGAGATATCTAGATCTCAAGTTCATCTAGATAACATATCCGATATAATCGCTCGATTGGAAAAATTAGAGCAAAAAATGGATTATATCAAAGAGCTTCCAAAAACGACAGAAGAAAAGCTAACAACAGTCAGCAGAAAAATCAACGAACAGCAAAAAACGCTGGATTCTTTGAAAAATATACTAAGGACAAGAAAGCGCCTATAGTAAAATCAAAGAAAACTAATGGATTTAAACCATTAGAAAGACCAGACAAGAATCTTGTTCCAAACATGATTTTTCTGGAGCCATCTACTAGTCAAACTAGTATTAGGTATGACAAAGAAACTAGAGATGTCAATATGTTGAGCATCTTTGGGAAAGGAAAGAGTACAACTCCTAAATGCTGAAGAATTTGAATACAACGAAATTGAATAGGAGGTAAAAAACTCAGCAATCCTGAAACTAGATTTTAGACAAATCTATAAAAGGGGAGCATTTGATCTGATGGATAGCCATCATTTCAAACTACTTGAAATTACAACCCCTGCTACAGCAGGAGGAGAAACTGATCTCTTAACTCCTGCTGAAGTCTCCAGAGCAGCAGCAAAAAATATTAATTTATGCATATTAGAGCAGTCTAAGTAGACATAAATCTGCTAGCCTGAGAAGGCATAAATTGTTCAGTTCTATGTGTCTTACAAGACAATAGATTGACAAATTTCGAAGCTAGTCTGTTGGGTGCTTTTGAAGCGTCTTTATGTGAACAAGTAGCTTATTTCAACTGCTTTCCAAATTTCACAACAAGCTTGAAAGATGCAGCTCACTGTCTACGACTAAGAGTCAAGACAAATGGCATATCTATGAAAGAAGATATTCAAGAAGTAGCAATCGTATACAGAATATACTACAGATTGATGAGCACCACAGTAGCCCCTAAGACAAGGATAACAAATATCCCAAGTCTTACTACTGGATTCCTCACCAATCAGAAGAATCATTCACAACTAATTCACAAGATTACTTGGAATGAAGTAACTTTTCCTATTGAATGGAAATTATCTGGTCCTAAAAAACCACCAGAAAATGCAAAAGCAAAAATCTATGAAAGTAGAAAGACTGGAGAAATCAGTCTAAATTTTGACAATCACAGCAAAAGTGATGTCTGTCCTGAAAATATCATGATAAATAAAAATCTTCTCAGAAGAAGCTACAGCACTAGAGAAGCTAGTGTTAGTCGTACTAAACCTATTATTGAAGAATCAATCACTGAAGAAGAATTAGAAGCTGATCTGAACAGACCAGTTAATATGCTTAGAGCGGAAAGCTCTATGATCTTTATGATGAAGCAAAATCATGTGAAGATCCTAAAAGATTAGAAAAACTAATCCAAGAAATGAAAAACTTCAAAATAGGAAAGGAGAGAAAACTCCTACCCTACCAAGATATTGAAATGGAAAAAGGAGAAAACTCTAATTCCAAAGCAATAATCATTAGAGAAAAGGGAAAAATAAAACTCCCTGTGCAGAAAGCCCCTACGGGAAAAAATGGAGAAAGTAATTCTCAAAGATTTATCCCAGAAGACAACATACCCAGAGTACCAATTTCTTCTCATGGTATCTGGTTGAATCTAGACAAAGCTCTAGACAAGAGAAAAACTCTTGACCAATGGGTTGATAGCCTGATGATGGCTTCTACTTTAATCCTTGGAAAATTTGAAGCACTAGATCTGCAGGTATACTACGAAACTACTCTTACAGGAGTAACAAAGAAGTATTACTTCTCTTTTAAAGAAACAACCAGAGGAAAAGACTGGTTAGAAGAGATCAAAAATTCAAAATCTCTGTATGATTTGCAGTACCTCTGTATGATAAGTTTTGTGAGATCTATCAAATCTAAGTGAAAAGGCTAAAGAAACAGCCAAATCAAATATCTATGCTCTTAAGATCTGTGACATGAGATATTTTGAATAGTACTTAAATGACTTTCAAGAATACTACTGCACAATTGGTGAACTAGAAAATATTGATCTAGTCAACCTATTACATAGAAAACTCCCTGAACCATGGAGAACAGCTGTGAGAGAAAGCATAGCTGAAAAACCAATTGAAAGATTTTCAGTTGGAGGAATTGCCGATAGAATCAAGCAATTGTTGAAAGACCAATGTAAAGCCAATCTTAGAGCAAAGATGGCTAAGAAACAACTCAAAGGAGTTGAAAATTTCTGCTATGGAATACTGGATATGCCAACCAACTAGGGATGCCATGAATCCACGTTCCATAAAAAAAAAATATTACCCCAAAAGATTCAAAAAGGGAAATACAAGAAAAGATTGGAAGTTTAAGAAAAGCTCTAACTTCAAGAAACAACAGGATGAAGATCCTAAAAAGAAATTCTTCAAGAAAAAGAAGAATTATCAAACCAACAATAAGTATAAACAGCCAAACAAAAAAGCTTGTAGATGCTGGTTATGTAAAGCTGAAGGGCACTATGCCAATGAATGCCCAGAAAATGGTAAAAGATCTACTAAAGCTCTATTTGAAGAATATGAGCCCATAGTAGAAACATCACATATAAAAGGCTATGAAATAGCCTATTTGGATGATGAAGAAGATGACAGGTCAGTATATTCTGCCTGGTCAGAAGAATCATCTGACTTAGAAACAGATTCTAAAATAGAATACTTAGAATCTAGACACATGAATGTCTTGAAAGTCAAAACTGGGAAGAAAGTAAGACAGAGGCAATAACGTCCTCTTATCAGGTGAACCCTGATACATTCGTTTGTGACTACTGCTTATGTCATGAAAAGAATGGTCTTCCTATGCTTTGTGAAGAGTCAAAAAAGACTTATCACAAAGAATGCTTCATAGCTGAAGCTAGAAGAAAAACCAAGAATGGCTTTATCAGCCAATTGGTAGAACAACAATATGAAGAATATCTCTCTAAGCAAAAAGAGAAAGAAGAAAAAGAAGTAGAAAATCTGTTCCCAAAAGATATGGAACCCCCTCCTTCGTCTTCCTCTATAAAAAAGGAAGAAAACATCGACGAAAATATAGAACTGGTTGAAATACCAGAAAACCTTGAAGAATGTGAATGTAAACCATTCATTCCACAAGAATTAGCTCAAGAAAATGAGCTTCAACAATCGAAAGTCGTCTCTACCAGTAGATGCAGCAACTACATAGAGATTGGACTAAAATTCCCTAATCACAAGAAATATCATCTACATGTCTTCGTAGATAATGGATCGGGCTTTACTGTTGCAAAGAGATTTGCTATTCCAGAAGAACTTTGGAAAGAAGATAAAAAAAAAAAACAGCTACTGGCGTTACATTTGACGGAAGTCACCTAATAATGAACAAAGTTGCAAAAGATGTTCATATCACAATTGGTGGAGGAACATTTATTGTCCACAATCTATGGCAATCAGAAGGCCAATGGTCCTATTTCTTGTTGGGAAACGATTTCATTCTCCAACAAAGATTCATCCAGGATGGAGAAGCGATAGGCTTCAGAAAAGGAGTCTGGGTGTTCTGGGCGGATCGGCTTACCCAAGCCAAAAGTATAGTAGGACCACACTTTACTACTTAATATCAGAGATCGCATCAGAATAGTGGTGAACTCACTTACAAACCCAAATTTGAGCCCATACTCCAAATCAAACAACAACAAGAACTACTTGTTGAAGAATCTTCTGAAGAAGAAGAAACTAGTTTCATGCATGAGCATAAACTCAAGCATTTCCAGAATAAGCTTGAGTCTCAGAAAATTCCCACTCTTGATAAAATCAAGAAACTACTCGAACAAAATATCGATGTAGACCTTCATAAATTTTGGGAAAAAGACCCAGTGGTCTGTGAATTAAGATTACATGATATGAATGCTATCTGTCATGTCAAAGCAATTCCTCACTACAAAGAGGAAGATAAAAAAGAATTCAGAAAAGACAACAAAGATCTCCTGAACAAGAGATTATTTCGACCTTCCACTAGCCCTCATCATGCACCTGCTTTCTACTTGAGAAATCATGCAGAAAATCTGAGAGGAAAAGCTAGAATGGTAATTGACTACAGAGATGTCAACAAAAAGACTGTCAAAAATGGCTATCAAATTGCTCAAGTAAGAGTTTTGATCAACCAGCTCAAAGGAGCAAAAGTCTTTTCAAAATTCAATGCAAAGTCGAGTTTTTGGCAAGTCAAGATGCATCCTGAGAGTATTCCTCTCACTACATTTGGAACACCACAAGGTCATTACGAATGGTCAGTAATGCCTTTTGGTCTAAAACAAGCCCCCTCAATCTTCCAAAGAAAGATGGATAACATCTTTAAACATATGGTTGAATTCTGCGTCGTCTATATTGATGACATCTTGGTCTTCTCCAACAACAGAGAAGAACATATGAAACACCTCCATGAGGTGGTGAAGCTGATAGTGCAGCATGGAATCATCCTAGGTGAAAAGAAAATCTTCTTTATTCTAGATGAAGTTGATTTCCTAGGAATTAACATCAAGAATGGAGTAATAAAACTCCAACCCCATATTCTTGAGAAAATCTGGAAATTCCCAGATAAGATTCCTGATGCTAAGAGTCTAGAGAGATTCTTAGGAGTTATCAATTATGGGAGAGATTTCATTCCCAAAATCTCAGGACTAACAACAATGTTATCCCCTAAAACAAGTTCCAAAAGAAAATGGAACTTCACAAAGATGATGAAAAAATTATTAAGCAGATAAAAAATCTCTGCAAAAACCTCCCTCCTCTCCAGCAACCAGAAGAGAATGATGTTATTATCCTCCAGACAGATGCTAGTGATAATTATTGGTCTGGTGTAGTTTTGGCAAAAATGCCTGGAACTAACATTGAAAAAATCTGTCAATTTTGTAGTGGCAAGTTCAGCCCTGCAGAACTAAATTATCTCATAGGGGGAAAGGAAAGTTTGGCTGTCAAGAAAACAATTTTAAATTTTCCAGCTTTTCTTAGAAAACCCTTTACTGTCCGCACCGATTGTGCTAGTAAAGAATTTCAAAAATTTTAAACTTGATAAAGCAGCTGACAGAGGAAGACTAACAAACTGACAATTATTTCTTAATCAATATGATTATAATGTTGAGTTAATTGCAGGAAACAAGAACTATTTTTCAGACACCTTAACTCGAGAAATGGCGATGTTCAGAAGAAATGATGACGACGAAGGTCGCAATCCCAGAAGTAGAAGAACTAGGAAAGAACACGAATATGTAGAGGAGCCAAAAGAAAAACTCCTAAAAAGGTTTCTGCTAAGTCCAAAAGGACTAGCCACAACTGATCAATCCCAGGGTAAAGGGTTGACTAGCCCGTCTCAAACGGCAGACGGTAAAGGCACATCAAGACCGTTAAAGGCTGTTGTTTTGCCAAAAAGCAAACATGCTCCAACTGGAGTAATAAATGTTTTTAATTATGAATTGCAAACGTTTGATACTCATGTGTTCAGAATTGGCAGGAGATTAGCTTAACATCAGAAGGCAATCCTTGACAATCTCTTGTTTGCATTTCAAGAAAGAAACAGTGGACTGATGTTCCCAGCTCTGTTTGCCCTAGCTGAAGAACTCTATGAAAATGCTAGACCACAATTTGAAACGCAGCAGAGTGCTGTCCAGAAAGAAAAAATTCACTATCTTTAAGATCCAGAAAGTGCAAGAATCCCTATTATTGCGCTAAAAGAATCAGATTGGTTTGACTTTCATAATCTGATTGGAAGACATAATGCTGAGGCATGTATTCCTCCAACACTCTTTATAGTAAGTGGACCTTATGTTGGAAGATACTTAGTAAATGTTCAGAGTGAGCATCCTCAAGAACACAAGCTTTGGCTTGTTGAAAATGGTTTTGTCTATAATCTGTGGACTAAAACAAATGAAGATCTCAAAGGTCTACCCCCTATCATCGTCAACACTGTCAAAAATGTTAGAAAAAATGACTGCATGCTTCGATTAAAGTTCAGATCCACTCTACCAGAATGGATTAATAAGGCAAACGATGAAGTTGAGTATATTTCTCCATATCATTATGTGAGAATTATTCCAAGAAGATATCTTCAACCTGCATGTATTGCTTACAATGGCCAGCCAAATTCAAGCATCCCATGGATGAAAGCCATGGCTTTAGACTACATGAAAAGATCATCTCTGAAGATACAAAGAATACTTTCCTGGCAGCAGGAGAAAAAACAATTATCACTGCTTACGATCATCCTAACGTAGTCAGCAGTGACCTTTTCTTATCTCTTACCAGAAAAGAGATAGACTCGACACTTGCATGCTTACAGTGGATTGAAAGGCTTGAAACTGACAACCACTATAAAATGTATGTTGATACAGATGTCGAAGAAAATGCAACAACTGCTAGAATGGCCCAGGCAGACAACGACTCCTTTGTCCTTGCCACAACTCAGAAACTGACGAGAACATGTGAAGCTACAGGTGAAGAAAAGAGCGCCAAAATTGCAACTGTAGACTTTTAGAATTTTTCAAAAGCTACTTTTGCTTTTCCAAAAGAAAGTAAAAAACATTTCACTAAAGGATCTTTGCTTTTCCCCGTACGATCTCCATCATCAGGAGCACTCAGAAAAGCAGAAGGTCACGAAGTCCTTCTGTACATCTTTATGTTTTGAATTCTAGTTTGAGTTCCGCTCCCTATATAAGGAGCCTGAAGTTTCATTTGTAAGACATCAGATAATTGAGTAGAAGAGTCTTCTCTCAAGAAGTAAGAAAGCCATAGTAGTAGTGTGCTCTTTCTTCCTATTTGGTGTGCAGTATACTTTCAAGTAAGTAGCCGCTCTTATTCTTATGGATAGCTAAACAGCCTTTGCTGTTTACCTGAGAATGAGGCTCTGAGTTTCTAGCATGTATTTATATTTGAAGAAATAAAGTCAGATTACTCATCCACTTTTGTCAGATTTATTATTAAGCTATATGTTTCTTATTTACATCTTGTTAAGTTCTGAAGTCTTAGATTTTTTTTACCAGAAAAAACCAGTTTTAAATTTAGGATTAAGACAAGCAGCAGTGATTCCGCCTGTTAAAGTAACCGTTAGGCAGGGAGTCGTTAGGTGAAAAACTTGGGCATGTTGAAGGCTAGTTTTGTTTTTTTTTTTTTTTTCAGAAGTTTGAAACAAAGTTTCTAAGGTTGAAAAATAAATCTAAAACTAAAGAATAGTATAAGATCCTACCCTTTTAGTCTTTTAAGAAAGTTTTTGGCCGCACGGGAATTACCCCCTTGGAAAACAAGTTACTAGTAATTTGCCCAAATAAAAATTTCCATTATCGTTTCTTTAGCTTTGACGTTTTTTTTTTTTTGTAAAGATAACAGAAAATTTAACGGCGTACATCAAAATGAAAGATTGACGCAAACTTGATACACCATTCTGATAGTTATGAAAGTTAGTACACCAAAGTGTAGAAATGCCTAAAGTTCATACACTATTCGTGATGTTTTTCCCTTTTTAAAAAAAAAATAGAATTAGACCTAATCAAATGGGCCCAGAGACTGAATCCACAATGCCCAAACCCAGGTAATGAGGCTGGTAGGAGCACCCTCATGCCTCCGCTGTCAACCTACCGCCACCATCTCAGGCGGCCACCCTTTCCACGGCATGATCCAACAAACTTAGGCTGGAAACCAGGAACAGATCCGCCAGAATTCTGATCACCACCACCTGATGATTAACTCCGATCTAAATCAACGATCGGATCTGCACACCAACCTAACCAAAGATGGAAACGCTGACACTGACTTGACCCCAACAATGATCTTCTACGCCTAGATCTCGAACTAACCTCGACCTCGCTCTGTTACACTCGTCGGACTTTAACCCCAGTAATCCGGCAAGCCAACACCGCAACCCTTGAAGAAACGGTGAGGAGAAGATACCCGACGTCAAGCATCGCTAGTCAGGTCAAGATCCAGCCAGAGGACGACACCGCCACTGGTAACTCAAAACCTTATGTTGTATATGAATTGTTGATTTGATTAAAAAAAAAATATCTTAATTAATAGGGATATCTTCACATATGGTGTATGAACTTTAGGCATTTCTACACTTTGGTGTACCAACTTTCATAACTATCAGAATGATGTATCAAGTTTGCTTCAATCTTTCATTTTGGTGTACGTCGTTAAATTTTCCGTTATTTTTGCCACAAAAAAAAAATTTATGTTATCTTCCCTTTAGCTTTGTCAGTTTTTTTTTTGTTTTTTATGTTTTTTGTTTTAAAGATAACGGAAAATTTAATGGCGTACACCAAAATGAAAGATTAGAGCAAACTTGATACACAATTTTGATAGTTATGAAAGTTGGTACACCAAAGTATAGAAATGCCTAAAGTTCATACATCATTTGTGATGCTTTCCCTAATTAATATGTATTTTGAATTTTTATATACTATTTCTTTCATGTATTAATATTTTTTACAATATTTCTTTCATTTATTTCATCAATTATTACTTCATATATTCAGTGGATCCTTAAGGATGTCTAGAAAAATTATTATCTTATGCATTTAGCGAGGTTCTTAGTAATACACTGATCCCGAATCAAGACTAGAGAAATTTATTATTTAATCGAGATTATTAATAAGTCGAACATTCATCTTCAATTCATCAATTTTCTGATGAGATCGGAAAATGCGATGCTTCCTGACCATAGGTTCAAGTCACTAACATTAATACTCAAAATTCTAACTACTTTTTAACGGGAAATTGGTTGAGTTGTAAAGTTTGGTATTAAATGAAATACATAAGAAATAATCAATGGGGGCCATAGTGGAAATAAAGAAGGGGGCTTTAGAAAAATCTTAGCTTAAATATCTGCAAGATATTCAAAATTGTGGGTCTTTATCTCACTTTATGAAGAAATTTCCATTCCTACATCGCACACCAATTTTTCTCCCCACATTTAATTGCCACCAAAGAAGGAATTCTCATGGAAGAAAACTACTAAAACATACACAAGTTCACCGTATTTAAACTCCCAGTCCAAAAGTCTACACTGTAGAAACTTTAAAACCGAAAGTCGTTGAATTATCTCATTATATAACGCACACAGCAAACAACAACAACCAACGACTCTCGACACACTCATACAACAGAAACTTAAAAATCGAGAATCGTTAGAATTATATCACTAAACAGCACAGGCCGCAACACAACAGTAACTAACAACTCCCGACATATACTCAATACTCCGAAGCACCGTAGAAATTCCGGGCACAAAACCACTGCAGCCGGGACTAAGCAATCTGCGGGACCCAGTAGCATTCCGCTCCTATTAATCGGGTCAAAACGGGGCCCCACACCCCACGCTTTCATTCCCACTAAGAAAAGCAACTCCCTGTGCCTCGTTTCCTCTCTCTCTCTCCACATTCCCATTTCTCGCTAAAACCCTCTGCGCCCAAATCTCTCTCTCTCTCTGTGGATGGAAATGGACGGCTTCGATCGGCTCCCGGACCCGGTGATCCTCCAGATCTTCGACCTGGTCTCCGACACCAAGACCCTCATTCGCTGCCTCGCCGTTTCGAAACGCTTCAACTCCCTCGTCCCCCACACCGACTCCCTAGTCCTCACCGTCGACCGCGTCATCTCCTCCGACTCCGACTCCGACTCAGACGACGACGTTTCCAACCTCCTCGCCTCCGCCTTCCGCTACATCCTCAAGTCTCTCCACAGCCTCGTCTCCCCCAAGCCCAACAACAACAACAACAACCCGACCCGGACCCGGATCCCCAACTGCCCCGCCCAGATCCTCCGCTGCTTCCACCGCGTCAAGCGCCTCGCGATCGACCTCCCCTCCGGCGACCTCCGCCTCGAGAAGGGGACTGTTCTCAAGTGGAGAGCCGAGTTCGGGAAAACCCTCCGGACCTGCGTCATCCTAGGGTTCCGATCCGTCGGGGAGACTCCGTCGCCGGTGACGGCCGGAGCTGAGCCCGACTTCGCCGGCGGGCTGAAGGTGAGGGTGGTGTGGACGATCAGCGCTCTGATCGCGGCGTCGGCGAGGCACTACTTGCTGAAGGAGGTGGTGAGGGAGCAGAGCGGGCTCGAATGTCTGGTTCTGAGGGACAGAGAGGCGGAGGGGACGGTGGTGATGGAGACGGAGGGGTTGAGGGAGTGTAGAGAAGAAGGTGAGGTGTTTGCTGATGAGGAGGAGGAGGGGTTGGATAGGTGCAGGACTAGAGTGCCTAGTGTGAGGATGAGGATGAGGCATGTGCCGAGATTGGAGCTCAAAGGCGGGCTTTGGGTCGAGGGTGCGACGCTCGTGGTGGTCCGGCCCAGTTTGGGAGGCGGCAGTGGCGACGTGGCGGTGGAGGATGGGGAATTGGCGTTGAGGGCATTTGGGAATGGTTTGTATGGGGAGGTTACGCAGAAGCTGCTCAAGGCCAGAAGCTATTTGCTGGAAATGAACTCGTTCTGAGCTGCATTGCTTTGCAGGAATCGGAAACTGTTTTGCTCAGTCTACTGTAAAGTGGTTCGATTTCGGCTGTTTATGTTGTGGGGTTTTGTGTTTAATGGCAGTGGTAGCTGAGGTTTTAGATGTTTTGTACATGCTTGTTGTATTTCGATCCAATAATTATGAAAATAGACTCCTACGGTTACTTGTTACTATCATGGTTGCCCAAGTCTAGAATGATCAATGTATTGGGGCATGAATGCATTAAGTTGTAAATAAAAGACTCCAAATTGTTTCACTTTAGACCAAAACAAATCATCATCCCAATTTAAACTCGAATAAAGTCAGCTTCATCTTCCTATACAAGTGCCTAAGTAACCCACAAGCAAAGCTTACCGCACTGATACAACCATAACAGCACAAAGTGACCAAAAGGGAGCGGCTTCAGTGATACCAACCCTGTTAAAGTACAGTTGCTTCTGGATAGTCTCCTGTACTGACAATTCACCAGCTTGAAGGTACAAAGCAGGAGCAACACAAAGTTACCCCAGCATCTGGGGCCATGGGAGTTGCAAGGGCCTTGGTTAGATGCAGTTTCACTGACCATGTAACACTGCCATGGAAGCTGGTGATTGGCAACTAATGAAAGAAGTCTACCGAAAGCCCTTGGTACTTGTCTGATCAATCACACTGCTCAATAGAATTTGGGGAATGAACCCAGGAACTCATCTTCAGATGAGCAGCTTCTTTTAGATGCATGCAAATTTTCACATTTATTTCCCAATACTTGAGGCATTCTAATTCATATAGCAGTTTTTACAATATAGACCCAGCCAGCTATTGGATCTACAGCAACAATGTTTACAACCCCAGAAACAAATGAGGCATGTAACAGACTGAAATTGACAGGTCACTCGAATAGATTTCAATAGAAAACATAGAACTGCAAATTTTATAAACACCAGTAAGCCCTAGGGCAGAGCGAAAATACCAACATGAACTATGAGAACGACAAATCTCTAACCCTTTCCCTCCCTCTATCCAGACCCAACTGTCCATTTTCAGAAAATGAGCAATTCTTATCTCAGTTCCCCTCCACTTAGTAATAAACAACACCATAGAACGAAATCCATCAGATTATAGTAGCAAAATATAAGACTCCTCCCACCTTCAAACCCTGCAACAGTGTTCCCACATTTTTAAATTAATTTCATCATCTTACTTAATTAACCTGTAAGCTGCATCTAATCTTCATGCAACTACATTTATAGTCTAATATTTGTAGTCTAATGTCCTTTTATCAGGCAAAACAACCAAGGCAACAATGGAAAAGTGATACATTTTTGTTAATTGCTACACACAAGGACACAAGGTATTACTATAAAGGCCTAACCTTCAAAGCCTTCTGGTAAATCTTATTAGATATGACATATGATAATAAGCAACTCTACCGTGAAATTGGATGTTCCGACTCAAAGAGTTCAACTCAATAAAACTAATTGTATTATGAATAGAGATGATAATGTCTAAATAATTTGCAGGTTACAATGAAAGTTGAAATCTAACTATCTGAGAAACAGAAATTACATAAATCACCCAAAGAATATGCAAAAAAGGAAACAATCAAAGCCGACATATATGTTAGCTGTAAAAGTTAACTACCGAGCAAAAGGACTAATCTTATGTCAAGATATTGGATAGCAAAAGCCTAAAAGAACCATTTAGTGAGTTTGAGTAGCAAATATTGTTGAGTCGAAGGTGATGGCTCTTTTCAATCGATTCAAAGTCCACAAGACTTCCATACAATTAGCAAATTATAACCTGATAGACAGCAACATTACTGTAAAAGTTATGGCCTTCTTATGTGGAGCAATAGAGAAATACAAGTACAGCAAAGAAATACCTCCAATAACAATGACGGCCTTCAATTTCAATTCTTTGCTCTTCCACCTCAACACCATTCATCAAAGCCCCAGAGACACCAAAATTAACTATACAGGAAACCCCTCTGACGATCTTCACAGTACATATCTCATGATCAAGTAGTTGCAAACTGTTCAATTCCGCATTCATAGCTCATATGTTTCCCAAGTTCATTTGCATAAGGAAGAATATATCTTTCAGCAAACTTCTGCTCAGAGTACTTGCAGAGTGTGGTCAACTTAGGTGTTTCATCAAGTAGATTTTTCTTTTCCAAAATCTCCAAAACTTTTAGCCTTGGTTTCAGCCTGTGCTCAACACTATACATAAGCAACTCCGGATTATTAATCACAAACGGGATGTCAAACTTCCCAGCACTGACCAGCAGGTCTACTACCTCCTTAAGTTTCCTCTCAGATATACCAAACACAAGCGGCGACCTCCTAAACATAGCAAAGACATCCTTTTCCGAAATCCCCAAACTCCGGAAAAGCTTCACCTTCATTTCCCAGGTCTTCACCCTCATAGAACTAATGATCCCAATAGCTGATATGAACATCCCGGAATTCCTATCAAACCCCATTTTATCAACCCTTTCAACAAATTCCAAAATGGTCTCCTGCTTATGCAAATACAATCTAGGAAATCGAAACAAATACTTAACAAGCTGCGTGGAACCTATACCCAAACTCTCTAACAACTCCATATTAGCCCTCAAACTCTTCTCCAAATCATGTTGGAGGTAACGCCCACATAACTTTAACAGCTTACACACATCAGCATTGCAACCCAGAATGCTCTTCAACACCAGAAGAGCAGGACCGAGCCGATTATCGGCACTCCGCCACAGAATCCAGGGGTCAGAGGATATAATCTCGGCAATGTCGGAATCCGAAAAGCCCAAATCTTGAAAAATCTTGATTTTGGGTTTGATGGAAGTGTCGAGATTGGCGCATAGAATTCTGGGGATCCTTTGAACCACTCCCTCGAGATGGGTCTTGGAGAAACCGCTCTCCTTAAGAAATGAAAGCACCAAATCCGACTCTGCTGGGTTTTTGAGATAAGCGACAGTTGACGAGGCCTTAAAAGCGGCTTCAGGGGAAAATTGGTGGTGGTTAATTAAGTATTCAGCTGTGGGATTTGGTTCTGAGGTTTTGGATGAGTAAAACAAGAGGGAGAGTGAGCTGTGGAAACAGGGCCTGGGAAGAAGCCACGAGGTCCTAAGAGAGAGTGCCATGAGTGTTATGTTGATCTGGGTTTTTGAGGATTTTGTGAAATGTATTGCACGAGGGTTTTGTTATTATTAGCAGGGTTTTGCATATCAAATGAAAAATACGAAAGAGAGTGGTGTTGAAGTAGAACTTGCCTGTGAGGGTTTTCTCTGCGGATTAGGCACCTCTGATTGCCTTTGGATGTAGCACTTCGAAGCCGGTCCGAGTTCTAGTAGAGCGAGTGGGAAGCCAATTCCACTTGTCCGGAGTTTTAAACCCTCACCGTTCACTCCCCATAATTTTTTTGTTTGGTATAATGTTTTTTTTTTTATAAATGAATAAGTATTAGTTTAAAATAAGTTTATATTTTTTTCTAGATGAATTACGTAACTTGGTCCATTTTTTTTTTGACAGAAAAACATTAAAAGGAGAAAGAAAAATCTCTAACAACTCCCTTTCCCAGCTGATCCAAATGGAACACTGGAGACACAGAAAAGAGAATGCAGTAAAACCAGATCTTAGGATTCTGATGGTTATAACTTTGTCAATTGATCCACCGTAATAAATGTGGTTTATACATTGCAGAAAAGTAATGTTGAAGTTCAATTCATGTTAAAATTTAAATACTTGGACTATAGAAGAATATTATGACAAATAGGTAAATTGAGAAAATAGAATTTTTTTTTGGATAGAAATATTATTATTATTATTTTTTTTTAATAAAAAAACTAGATAGTACATGTTAAAACTAAACTAAAGGAAAAAATTTCAACTTGATTATGATATGTCAATAGGCGAAAATTAAACAGGGTTGAGAGTTGCACCTCAATAGTAGGCTTGTCATACATGTCTTTAGCTTTTGGTGTAGTTTTGTAGTATCTTGCATAAACACTATCAATTGAACTGCTCCAACCATTAATTGCACCAAGATCGTTGCTAACCAAAATAAAGCATGGGAAGTCCAGCAACAAGTATTCAGGAAGTTGGCAACTGAGAGTGTGAAATTAACAAATGACAATCGGTAGTAACACTATAACAAACAGTTCAACACTGTTGTAAGGTTTTAGATCAAAAGCTTCCACATCTTTTTTTTCTCCATATTTGTATGAACGTAGGAACTGGGGAGAGGAAAAGCCCACCAGAAATGACATTCCCAACCACACTGACCACAAACGTAACATTTGTGTGCACCATATTTGGGAAGAGAATGAATATAAAATATGTGTCTGAAATAAGAGAAAGATATCGAGTATTGAATGAATGAGATTTTGAAGTGAAGATTGATATTTATAATAGAATTATTAGTCATTGAATGAAGCTCTATGTTTGTTCTAGTAGTAATGGGATACTCATTCTAGTGGTCATGAGATTCTCATCTTAGTTAGGGGTCGTCAACGGGCCGGGCCGGGCCCGGCCTGGCCCATTCATTGAGGGCTTGGGCCGGACCGAGTCGGGCCTTGTTAAATTTTTTAATAATGGCGGGCCGGGTCGGGCCGGGCTTTATTAAAAATCGAAGGATCCAAGTCCGTCCATATAAAGCGGGCCTTGCGGGATTTTTTGGGCCGGGGCGGGCTTGGCCTTGCGGGCTTTTTCGAGCCGGGCCTTGCGGGCTTTATTTATAAATAAATATTTAAAGACACAAATATATATTTTTTTAATCAAGCTTTGGAAATTCATTGGATAATGATCAAATACAACCAAAGATAATAGATCTATATTGTACAAAAAAAAATCTATATTTATATATAGATACTAATTTATTGATAATTAGATTTTTAAAGACACTAATTTTTTATAAATTTATATTTATACATCATACACTCCAAAGAGCAACAAATAGAAATTCAAAGAAAATGAGAAAACCGACCGTTGGATGTCATTATTATAATAAATTATACGTGTGGTTAAAAATTTAGTCAATTTCACCGTAGTTTCGAACTCGATCGGATTAGTCAACCGTAGTCACTTGCATGTTTTCTTGGTTGACTGATGGCGTGATAACTGAAAAAATTGCTTATTTTTTTACATCACGTTTGTAAATATTTCATCGATGGATGTGAGTGGACATAAGATAAAAATTTCAATTTTAATTACAAATACATTGACCAATACCAATTTGCCTCTTAAAGTTGTATGACTTATACATTGCATTTAAATTGTTGAGGTTCATTCTAAAGCAAACATGAAGTAGAAAATGAATTTGAAAAAACCAACCTTTTGATGGAGACACTGTAATATTTTATGGTGATTGTAAAAAATCCAGCTAATTTGGTTTTCGTTTCGAATTCGATCAACTAGGTCAAACCTAGTTGCTCTTATAAACCTATATTTATATATCACACACTCCAAAGAGAAACATCTATCAATTCAAAGAAAATGGGAAAACCGACCGTTGGATTTGATTATTACAATAAATTATGACTGTGGTTAAAAATTTAGTCAATTTCACCATAGTTTCAAACCCGATCGGATTGGTCAACCGTAGTCGCTTGTATGCTTTCTTGATTAACCGGTGGCGTGATGACCGCAAAACTTGCTTATTTTTTTACATCACGTTTGTAAATATTTCATTGATAGATGTGCATGGACATAAGATAAAAATTTCAATTTTAATTACAAATACATTGACCTATACCAATTTGCCTCTTAAAGTTGTATGACTTATACATTACATTTAAATTGTTGAGGTTTATTCTAAAACAACCATGAAGTGGAAAATGAATTTGGAAAAATCAACCGTTTGATAGAGAGATTGTAATATTTTATGGTGGTTGTAAAAAATAATGCCAATTTAGTTCTCGTTTCGAATTCGATCAACTAGGTCAAACCTAGTTACTCTTATAAACCTATATTTATATATCACACACTCCAAAGAGCAACCTCTATCAATTCAAAGAAAATGGGAAAACCGACCGTTGGATGTGATTATTACAATAAATTATAAGTGTGGTTAAAAATTTAGTCAATTTCACCATAGTTTCAAACCCGATCGGATTGGTCAACCATAGTCGCTTGTATGTTTTCTTGATTGACCGATGGCTTGATAACCGCAAAACACGCTTATTTTTTCACATCAGTCTGTAAATATCCTATCGATGGATGTACGTATACATAAGATAAAAATTTCAATTTTATTACAAAGACGTTGGCCTATATCAATTTGTCACCTAAAGTTATATGGCTTGTACATTGCATTTAAAACTATTGATGTCCTATTCTAAAGCAACCATGAAGTGGAAGATGAATTTGGAGAAACCAACCGTTCGATGGAGAGATTGTAATGTTTTATAGTGGCTGTAAAAAATCCAGCCAATTTAGTTCTCGTTTCGAATTCGATCAACTAGGTCAAACTTAGTTACTATTATAAACCTATATTTATATATCATACACTCCAAAGAGCAACCTCTATAAATTCAAATAAAATGAAAAAACCGACCGTTGGATGTGATTATTACAACAAATTATGAGTGTGGTAAAAAAATTAGCTAATTTCATCATATTTTCAAATCCGATCTAATTGATCAACCGTTGTCACTTGTTTTTTAAAATATATATGCACATATTTTCTATAAAAATATGAGAATTTCCACACACACACGTGTGTATATATATATATATATATATATATATATAAATATAAACATAAACACACACATACACATATCTATATCTATATATATATATATATCTATATATATATGTGTGTGTGTGTTTATATATATATTAAAATATGTGTATGTGTGTATGTTTATATATATATATATATATATAATAGATATGTGTGTGCACTGTGTGTGTGTGTTTATATATATATATATATATATATATATAGATATAGATATGTGTATGTGTGCGTTTATGTTTATACACATATATATATATATATATAGGATTTTTCTCAGGTAAGGATGTCCTTAGTTTTTCTTAGGTGCGGATTTGATGTTTTCACCCACTTTCCGATCATATTTTCACATCTTAACCGTTTAGTTTTTAGAGCCTAATGTATAGATCCCTCCTGCAAAATTTCAGCCAATTTGGTGATCGTTAAGACATCCAAAACTGCAATTTACACGAACGGACCAAATCTGTCGAACCGGAACCGTTCGTATTTATAATGGTAAATTACAGTTTTGGATGTCTTAACGATCACCAAATTGGCTGAAAATTTTCAGAGGTGATCTATACATTAGGACCTAAAAACTGAACGGTTAAGATGTGAAGATGTGATCGGAAAGTGGGTTAAAACCGGAAATCCGTACCTAAGAAAAACTAAGGAGGTCCTTAGCCAAGAAGGACTGTATATATATATATATATAGATATATATATATATATATATAGATATATCTATATATATCTATATATATATATCTCTATATATATATCTATATATATATATTCACAAACACACACAAATATATATAATATATAAAAAATAGTTTACGGGCTTTTATGGGCCGGGCCTAGGCGGGCTTTTCCGGGCCGGGTCTAGCGGGCTTTTGACGGGCAGGGCCGGGTTTTTCCGGGCTTTTTAGCGGGCCTCCATCGGCCCACAGAGGCGGGTTTTTACGGGCTTTTTGACGGGCCGGGCCGGGCTTTTGGCCCTCCGGGCCAGCGGGCCTCCATCGGCCCACTTGATCCGCGGGCTTTTTGATAAGGCCTAATCTTAGTACTAACAGAATTCTTGTTCTAGTAGTAATGGGATTCTCATATATTTTATGTGCTATAATTTTATGGTTATACTTGGTCAAGTACTTACCCTCATCAGATTAGAGTAGCAAAAAATAACTCTCCCACTTTCAAACCCCAGAACATTGTTGCCCCATTTCTCAACCTAGCATCATTCAGACATTCACACTCTTCGGAGAATACCTTGTGTGTATATGAGGCCCAAAAAGGAGTAACCCTGTGTGAAGTACGTTGTGGATATATGAGGCCCATAAAGGAGTGAAGATAGCAGAAAGAACAACTCAATAGTTCAGTTTATTTCCTCAGTGTAGCCCATCGGTACATGGCCCCATATGCCCTTGCCTTTTTTTTTTGTTTTATTTTTATTATATATATATATATATATATTTTTTTTTTTAAATCCAACCTTGTTGTTAGAAATGTTTTTCTTAAAACTTCTTTCGCACAAAATGTTATTGTAACCGAGACACGTTACAAGTTGTATTAGCTAACTATTAACTTTTGCAACTGGCGCATCTTTCTTTAAGAAAAGTTATTTCAAAAATTCTATCACATTAAATTTTATAATAACAAAGACATATGTTATAAGTTGTGACAGTTCTTTAAGAGTGTGTTTGGATGAGGGAAAAAATGATAGAATTTAATTAAAAGTGAGGATTTCATAATTCCTAAAAGCCAATTCCCTCGTTTGGGATTATCAAATTGGAAATTTTAAATTTCTCTGTAGAAAAAAACGGAGGAATTCGTTATTTAAACTCCTCACTTCAATTTCCACCAAAATATGTGTCATTTACGAATTCCTTTGCAGTATTCAATTTTTATTTCCAAAACAAGATTTTTTTTTCTATTTTATCTTTTTATTTGTTTTAAACTTTCTTAATTTATTACACATTTCAAATCCTAAATAGATGCAACCAAACAATAGAAATTGCAATTAATGAAATTTTAAATTGATGGAGTTAAAGATTGCATCACTTATAAATTGCTACGGATTTTATAATTTTCTCATCCAAACACACCGTAATTTCTGCAACGACTACATGAGCCCCTCACGTGAAATTGGTGAATATATAGTTCGCATCGGTTTTCTAACCCTTGCATCTGTTGTTAGAAATGTTTTTCTCAAAAATTCTTTCACTCGAAATGTTATTATAACTAAGACACGTTATAAGTTTTGTTCGCTAACTTTTAACTTTTGCAATTACCAAATGCATCATTCACGTGAAATTGATAACTTTTTTAATAAAAGTTATTTCAAAAGATTCTCTCACATTAAATTTTATAATAAAAATGACATATGTTATAAGTTGTGTCAGTTATTTAATTTTTGCAACGTCTACATGAGCCTATTCGCGTGAAATTGGTGAATAGTTCGCATCGGTTTTCTCATCCAAATTGTGTATTAGTACCATTACAAACCTTGAATCAGAGCATAGTAATATACTTTTTTATACTTAATTTCTCTTTGATAATGGTTACCAGCAATATAGAGTTTGAGAGACAATTAGAATTGGAGATCTGCATTGGTATACATGTTTCTTACTTTCTGGAACTTGGAAGTAGCAATTTCTCTTCTAATACAGAGCATCTAAGTAGCTTTAAAATTCCAGGTACATTCAATTACTTGTTAATAAAAAGTTTTCTATTTTTCTTTATTGGCCGTGGGCAATTCACTTGCGATTGTGCATGTTTCAGTTTCTACCTTTGAAATTGAATGACAGAAAAATAAGAATATATAGATTGCGCGCATACCGAAACTGTTTATACTGATTTTTATGTTTTATAATTTATACAGCAGCACGGCCTGTTCCCATTCCATACTTTTTCTAGTAGGAGTAGGCCAATCCTATACACCCTTGAAGTACCTGATGTGCTGGAAGAAGGTACTGAATCAGAATTTGTTGTTTGTATACTTCTCGGGTTCCGCGAGATCTCTCCGATTTATGAACTCCCTTCATGATACGAAGATGAAGTTCTTTTTTCCATGTTGTGGAGAGTGAAGTTCTAGAGGTATAAGTTACTAGCAGAACAGGTAAGTGAAGCATCAATCCTGGGTTTCCCGGTGTTTCTTGATTTCCCATTGTAATTTGTATCACTTTCTGGAGTCCCCATCATATTGCCGACCAAAGCTGCCACTCATGGGGCTTAGTAATCTCCCAGTGGGCATTGTTTGATGTCCCGATGAACTTTCTCCGGTTTCGGATCCCTTTGCTTGTAGTTCATGGTACTGATCAAGGCTACGGAACATTAATTATATCCTCACTAACATAGTAAGATCTGCTTTGATAGTAGAAGGAAGTATGAATTCTTAGCATTAATTACTGAAAGAAGGTGTAAGTGTGTGACTCGATCATGCTATTAATGTTAGGTTATTGATTCATTAGCGATTAGCCTGTTTTGTTGTAATGGCAAACCAGTGCTGAGAAATTATGTACTAGCTGCCAATTTATTGCAAGTTATATATATGGTCGAATCAAGTTGTATGAAGATTAGATGCACCTTAAAAGGTTTTTTACGTAAGAGGATGAATGAAGTTTAGAAATCGAGGAACCATAAAACTCATGGACACAAAATACATGAGAATCCCATAATCATGAGAGTAAGAATCTCATTACTACTAAAGCGAGAATTCTATTACTACTAGAACAAAGATAAAGTTTCGTTTAAAAAGCTAATAATTGTGTAAGGACACCTAGTTTGTATGTCTGACCTAAACTCTAATTATTTATCTGAGTTGTAATAGAAATAGTCTTACTGATATCTACGGAGATGCATGTTTCAATCATTGTATGATTCAGTTACCTTATAAGATGCAGATTCTTTACTTGTCATCCTATATATAAAAAAACGCCTATTATCAATGAAATTACAACTCAATACTCTCCCAATTTCAGTTTTCCTAAAATACGTTATCAGCACGAAACCCTAACATTGAAACCCTAAATTCATAAACTCGAAACCCTAGCTACCTCCACTGCACACCTTGAAGCCCTTTATCCCAAGAGCCCATAACTGGTCGGAAAACATCCGAACCAGCCACCGGAAATACCGAACTGGCTAGGTTAGCCTCGCACAGCCTCGGCGTCCCTACACAGCAGCCCTCGCCTCGCTCTGCCTTCTGTTAGCCTTGCTGCCAGCCCCGCATTAGCCTCGCCACAGTAGCGCAGCCGATTAACCTCGCAGGCCTCTTCCCCACGCACCCCCTGCGCGTAGCCCCGCGCACACCTACCGACCTTGTTAGCCTCGCCAGCTCGCAAGCACACGCAGCCCATGCACAAGCACATAGCAGCCCCCGTGCACGCACGCCAAGGACCCCTCGTCTACCCTTAACCACCGGCGATCGATTTCTTATGGTGACCTTTTTTCGGCCATTTTCGCGCGACTTTTCTAGCAACCCTATTTCGAGGTAAATTTTTATAAAAGTTGCCGCTTTCAGTACTTTTAATTCTTTTCTTTTCTCGGGGACTTTCAACCTCCTGTATTCTTTTCTTAGGGAGACCTAAGCCGAACTGTGGGGGTTCGTGCTATCTCTAAATTTGGAGCTTGTTGAGACGTCCAAACTTAGAGTTTGTTGAGAATTTATGAAAGACCACTTACATCATTGTTTCGTTCTAATCTAATAACTCTTGGAATTGAATTTCTTGGAAGCGATTACGCTAAGAAATTCCTAATTTCTTAGAAGTGATTACGCTCAGAAATTCCTAATTTCTTAAGAGTGATTACTCTAAAAAATTTCTATTGTTTTCGTGGTAGCTTTTCCGGCTCTAAAACTAACCTTTTTTTCTTGTTCCTTTTCAGGATGAGTAACCTGAACAAACTGGACTTTGCTCAATTGGGAACAACTGGCTCTGGATATCACAAGTGGGTTCATGATGTCCGCCAACATCTCAAGGCCCAAGGAATCCTGGATATGATTCTTGAGCCTAGCCTGGACCTGCTAACTGTTGAGTAAGCTAGAGCTTTGGAAGCAAATAGAGCAACCTTGGAGGCAAATAAGGCAAAAGCAATCATCCTAATGACTCTCCATATGGATCATTCGCTCTATTACCAGTATTTGAACGAAGAAGACCCCAGAAGGCTGTGGGTCTCACTCGAAGAACGCTCTGGCAATGTTCGTGACTCCCTGCTTCATGACCTAGAAGTGAGATGGCATAATCTCCACTTCTGTGATTTCAAGACAGTTCTTAACTATAACTCGGAAGCACTTCGCTTTAAATCCTTGATGGAATTCTGTGGAAAATATATCACATGTACGATGTTGATTGAGAGGACTCTCTCTACCTTCCCCATCTCTGCTTTGATAGTTACTAAGAATTATCTAATCAATGTTACTGCAGGATGAATCACAAGGTTTCATGAGTATGCTGTCTAGAAAGGTTTTGAGATAAGTGGTACTTAAGCGAGCTTTGTTTCACCATGCTGTCTAGAAAGGTTTTGAGATAAATGGTACTTAAGCGAGTTTTGCTTCACCGACGTCTCTTTACTCACCTGGTCATATTAATTTTGGAGTTACTGAAAGAAGTTAAACACTACCTTTGTTTTGCATTAGCTAATTTCAGATTAGATTTTCTTTTGGTTAAAGAAACAATGATGTACACCGTTGGCTTATGAATAAAATTTCGAGTTCTTTTCATTATGACTTCATTTGCAATTCTGAGCGAATGGAGTCATAATGAAAAGTTTCGAGTTCTTTTCACACAAACATCCATTATTTCGAGCAAAATAAAGCAAGAATCAAAGGTTGATTCCTGGACTAAGTGTGACCGCCGCATTAGCCAAGGGCTGGCATATTCCATATCCATGACGCCATGGATAGAGTCCATCATGGTAATGGCGCCCAAGGTGATGTTGTAATCACCAACTTTGCTTCCAATAGCGTTTAATACGCTCAAGCCCAACCAAAATCCTCATTTGTTGTTTCTAAGGCCCCTCACTCGTTCTGCAAAGCCTGTTTCTTAGGAAAATTAAGAATGAGACTTTCATACGCAAAAGATACGAAAACACTCATTCTGTTCTTACATAGAATCCACGAGGATTCTGTGGACCAATTTAACCAACTTGTGGACATTTAAATATTTCAAGATGTTGGTTAACACGCAAACACACTGGTCACGTGTTGTTCTATTGTCCACTTGTAATGCTGCTTATGCTACATTCCTAGCACATATTATATGGTACCGGCCTCACTCCCCGAATCATCCCATTCAGTCAATTGGACTTGACAATGATAGAGAGTTTACATAAAAAACTTTCAATAATTATTACATTCGGACTGATGTTGGACATCATATTCCTATATACATACCCAAATGGTCTCGCGGAAATGACTAAATGACTACGATGGTAGCCCGGACATTAGTAATATGCACCAATCTCCTATATCTGCTTGAGATGATGCAATATCGCATGCAGCTACGTTAATTAGTCTATGATCCATCACCACTTAATCTATCTCTGTGTTACAACTAGTGACTGGGTACAAGTATATCATACTTATGCATGTTTGAGTGCGCCATTTATGTGCCAATTGTGCCGCCATAATGCACTAAGATGGGTCCCCACAGACGAATAAGCACATATGTTGGATATGAGACTTCAACAATCGTCTGCCACTTAATACCCTTGCTAGGCGATCTCTTTACTGCATATCTAGCAGATTGTCGCTTTGATGAGACAGTCTTGCCATTGCTAGGGGGAGATAAGAACACGGATGTTCAACATGAACGACATGAATTGTCTTGGTCTGTCCCTACTATATCTCATCTCTATCCTCGTTAAAGTGATGAGATCACACATATTTGCTGCAAACATGCCTGCAAGGATTGACGTTCCTATGAGAGGATGTAGTGTTACCCTACATGGTGGTAGGCATGACACCAACGCCATAGAGAGTACATGGTACTCTAGCGTCACAGGCTATGATCCCAGTTAGGATGTGTGGGAGGCCCGTGGGTTCGAAGGATACTTTGGCACAAATCAATCCTTTGATCATCGACACTCAAAATCCATCTCATGAGAATGTTCTGGATTATGGTTATTGTTATGGGACGCCTCAACTACAGAACCTATTCCTGAGAATATAGAGTTCTATAAAAATTACACTAGTGTACATGAGATGTGAGATAAAAACTCCATCATGAATGATGATGTATTCATACATTTCATTGCCCATGAGTTTGTTGAGTCATCGAACCAAGGTCCGTTGATGAATGATACCAATTAACGTAGAGAAATTTGGCCTATATGGAAAGATGTGGTCTAGGTTAAATTGGATTCTCTAACGAAGAGGAAGGTTTTTAGAGCCAGTGATGCCAACACCTCCTAACATAAAATCTATTAACTAATGGGTCGTTAGAAAGCGTGATGAAAAAAAGAAATGGTAATCTCATCTTATGGTTCCAGCCTTCTCACAAAACGCCCTGAAATGGACTATGGGGAGACATATTCTCTTGTAGTGGATGTCATTGCACTTAACTACCTTGTCTGTTTGGTAGTTTCTGAATAACTGAACATGCAGCTTACGAATGTGGTCACTACATATCCTTAAGGGGATCTAGATACGGAATATACATGAAGGTTCCTGGTGAACTTCATTTACCTAAGTGAAGTGACTCTGGACCAAATAGTGCGTTTGCAATGAGGTTGAAACGCTTATTAAATGACTTGTTTGGGAAGGGATATGTAAATCCATGCGCGTTTCTAAGATAAATTCCTGATTCTATCGCGATTCATGTTGCTGACATGATCTTCTTTTAGAAGCCCTTAAAGAGTTAAGGGAAACCGCTGAACACTTGAAATTTGAGTTTGAGATGAAGGATCTTGGGAGAACATGATTGTGTTTGGGTTTAGAACTTGAGCATCATGTTGATGGATGCTTAGACATTTTGATAAGGTCAAGCCTTAAAGCACATCTATGATCATCCGTAGTCTTCATCCTAAAAAGAATCTTCTTCATCTAAAGGATGATGATGAAGATGTGCTAGAAGCAAAAGTGCCCTACTTGAGTACAATAGGCCCATTATTATACTTAACTCAATGCACAAGACCAGACATCTCATTTGCAGTGAACTTGTTAGCTATGTGTAGCTCTGAGCTAACGTGATGTCATTAGACTGGTGATATGGACTTGTTTTATCCTTACATAGAGACGGTGGATTCGAACCAATCACACACCGTGAACGCCTCCAACACTGGTTTTGTGTTCATAATGGGTAATACCGTGATATCTTGGAGGTCTACAAAACATACCCTAGTCACTATATCTTCAAACCATGCAAAGATTATTGCTCTTCATAAAGTAGTTCATGAATGCATATGGATTGGATCCATAATTACACATGTTCGAAGCAATTGTGGTTTAAAATCTACCACAGATGAGCCTACGAGCATTTATGAGGATAATGCTGCTTGCATTGAACAAATGAAGCAAGGCTACATCAAAGGTGACAACACCAGGCATAATCAGCAACAACAGACTATTCTCAAGATCAAAATGAACAAGGTTCGATCTGAAGACAATATGGCAGACTTCTTTACAAAGTCATTGTCTAAATCCACTTTCAAGAAACATGTTGGTAGCATTGTTTGCGGAAGTTATCCGAACTCCCATGACCGTTGTCATTAGGGGGAGATGCAGATATCAGGGGGAGATGTCTACATGTATGGTCTCGAAACGTGAATGGTGTGTTGTACTCTTTTTCTTATTCGATCGAGGTTATTTTTGTCCTACTGGATTTTTGTTACCCGGCTTTTGACGAGGTAACGAGATGAGCATCACGTTTGGGCGACACAAGAGGGAGTGTTTAAGGACACCTAGTTTGTGTGTCTGGCCCAAACTCTGATTACTTGTCTGAGTTTTAGTAGGGTTAGTCTTACCGATATCTACGAAGATATTTCAACCATTGTCTGATTCAGTTACCTTGTAAGATGCAGATTCTTTGCTTGTAATCCTCTATATAAAGATGCCTCAATTATCAATAAAAGCACAACTCAATTCTCTCTCAATTTTAGTTTTCCTAAAACAATTCTATTATAGCTTTCATTCTTCTGTGATAGTAGTAGAAGAAAGTACTTTTATTATTGAAGGAATGTGACCGGAAATCTGTGACTCCTATTGAGTATTTTGATTCATCAATGACTATCATGTTTTGTTGTTATGTTACTATTCTAATCAATGTTGGAACGAGAACGCCCCAAGCGAATCAGCAATTCTATCCGCCTTACAAATAAGATGGATCCAGAACGTACGTAAATAGCCAAACAAGGCACCACATGTTAAAGCATCTACGAGATCAATTGGTTCTACGGACAAGAGGAAAAATCGATGAAAACACAAAAGGAAGACAAGAAAGAAAGAACAAACCCTCTAAAGTGACCTGGAAAGGACAACAACCACATCACCAAACGACAGACATCCCAAGAGAGAGAATGGAATAAATAGCTCGATCTCAGGACCACGAAGATCTAAGGGAGGAACTAGAGTTGCTGGTGAAACCCTAGCTAAGAAGAATAGCCATGGGTCCTTCTCACAAAACCCAGAGAGAAAACCCTAATAGAGTATTTGAAATTCTTTTATATGTATTATCGTCTAACACCATATTGAAAATGCTTTTGAAAAAACAATTCCTATAAAATAATACATAAAACTAAGAACTTAGAATATTATTCGTAAAGACCGAGATGGAAACATCTTTTTATCTTGGACCCTCTTCATAAGATGATCAGCACGCAGATGAGCATCAACCATCCATTTTTCATATGCTACAGAATAATTCAATTTATGTGAGCAATGTCGTTCTCAGAGGGTGTTATGAGAATGATAGAGATGTATAAGTGAGCAATCCCTTGTATATATGGCTGATGCTACCATTCATTGCACGAAGAATCCTTGTGTCTGTGACCCTATATCCATACGACATCAACATCCATCCACCTCCCTATCCATCCATGTTCAATTAGAACACTTCATTTCTTTTCTCTCAAAAACCCTATCCATCCATGTTCACCACACCCTACAAAGGCTACTAGTCACTTCAAAGATGCATGCATAAGATATCCAGAGAAGAGGAATGTTTCAAAAAAAGAAAATTAAAAAAACAATGTTTCAAAAATTATTTAATTATGAAGGACCACTGTGACAAATAAAAATTAAATTTTTATTAAATAAATAAAAATGTTCAGAACCGAGTTTTATCTCCCAGTCTTTTATTTCTACAAAAACTGTTTTTACACACATGAATAACAACTGTGAGATTGCTAGTATAAGATAAACTAGTCTGCTAACACATCTTCTACACACATTTTTCTTTTTCTCTATTAGAAAAAAATAACAAAAATTATTTTTTTTAAAAAATTAGAAAATTATATAATAGTGCCATAGTGGGTAGTTCTCTGCAAATAATGACACACTCTATGCAGATAATGGGTAGTATAATGGTTATCTACATAATAAGTGGATTATATTTTTATCTCTTTTAATATTGATTTTGACTTTGTGATTTATATATCATGTTATTCCTTCAATATTAAACTTAAATTACAATTAACATAAATCTAAGGACTATTAGGTCTTTTAACACTCATGGCTGACAAAATAAGAACTGCAAAATATAGTGTAGATACAACACCACATAGGTTAGACTTTATTCTTTCTCTAATAATTTTTTTAATAAAGTTTAGAATTTGCTTGCTTGGTCCACATGCTTTTTAAACTTCTTGAATATCAAAAGAATATAGAAATCAATATTCAAAAACAAGAGACGGGAGAGGAGAGAAAACCCTAGGCTCTGCTAGGGTTGGATTTCTTTAGTAAACAACAGCGATGATCTCGTTTCCTACTGTGTAGCGGTGCTCGATGTCGAGCTTGAAGGACGATGGTGATTGCTCCTTTGTGAGTTCAATGGTTCTTAGTGGCTGGTTGTTGCAAAGAGTTACGACGATGCTGATTACTGTGGTGGTTAGTTTGCAGTAGATCAGAGTGATCCAAGCCGGCTATGGGTGCTTAGAGGCAACACGACTGATTCTCAATAGCTGGGCTCAGGTCTTTTTTTTTTTTTTGTTTGTTTGCAGATGCAGCGACTTTAAGGCAAGAATCTGGTCTTACTATTGCAGCCACTTATTTGAGGCGCTGTGGGGTGGCGCGTACGACCACCGGATCGTGAGCGACTAGAGAGGATGGGCTGGAAGTACTGGACGCCGGAGACAATAGCAGTGATAATTTGGAAGGTGGTGCAGGATTAACCTCCTGCTAGCCTTGTTTTTGCCAGGCCTGGGCCTGGGATTGAGCTTTTGGGCTTGGTCTCAGGTTTGGGTTGTTAGGGCTTGTCAAAAGCTCTGACCTTTCTAAAGGGAAGGAGCCATAGTTGTTTAGTTGCTTTAGTAAGAATAATGTCTATGCTAGTTCAAGCTTCTCCAGAAGCCTTTGTAAAAGTATTTGACTTTAGCGTACCACAATTAAGTGCTTAGCGTCTAAGGTCAAATAGAATAGATTGTCTGCGGGACGAGTTGTTTTGTTAGCATAAACTACTCTGAGTTACTAATGTCTTAATAGAGTAGTCTACTTTGTACTATTATTTGCCCATGATTCATGACTATATTAATGTATGAGCATTTTAACATAAAATAAAAATAAAAAAATTCATCAAAAGAACAGAAATTGCAAATCAAGAATAATGGAGCATTCGATCATAGAAGAGTAATTGCCATATTTGCTCGATTTCAAAAATATAGATGGAACATTGATAACACGTTTTTTTTCTTTCTTTCTTTCTTTCTTTCTTTCTTTCTTTTTACCATAACATGGGCTAACCAAACGGGACTAAGTCCCTCTGAGTTATCTCACTAGGGTTTTTCGGAGTAGGGGTTTTCGTTGGTTTTTCTAGGGTTTCTTTGGGTTTGAACGGCCGTTCAAGTTTTCTGGAGTTCTTGTCATCATTGTTTGACATTTTGTGATCAGTTTTCTTCTGTTTAGATCGGAGGGGAGGATGGAGGATATTGGTAAGCGTTTTGCAGGGACTTTGGTCCTTACGGAGAGAGAGGGCAGAGGAGTTCGAATCCGAGCAGTGCTGTGGTGGCTGCGCAGCGTTGTCAGTTTGCTCTGGTGTGTAAAATGGTGACACCGCGTGTTATCCAAAAAAAGAGCTTCATTGATTTGTTCAGTAGGCTCGGGGGGGGGGGGGGGGGGGGGGGTGGTGAGCGTGGTGTGGTGATCAGTGATGTGGAGGATGATCTTTTTCTAGCCCGGTTTCAGACTGAGAAAGATATGGTTCGGGTTTTGGAGAGGGAGCCATGGGATTTTGATAAGTCCTTGATTGTCTTGGGTATTTTTCGGGAAGAGAATGCAGTAACTAATGGTCCCTATGACTACCACATTGTTTTGGGTGCAAGTGCATGGGGTACCACTACAGTACTGAAATTCGGAGGTGGCTGAGGACAATGGTATGGAGGTAGGGCAGGTGCTTGAGATTGGTAAGGGGGGAGGTGGTGATTGTGTGGGGAGGTTTTTAAGGGTTAGGTTTCGGATGGATATTACTCTGCCTCTGCTAAGGCGTACTGTGGCTGAATTTCCTAGGGTTGGAGACGTGGAGGTGGATTTCAAGTATGAAAGACTTCCAGAGTTCTGTTAAAAATGTGGAGTAATTGGGCACCCAACTAGGCTGTGTGATGAGACGTTTGTTGGGAAAGAAGGGCTGCCTTAATACAAGGCCAATGGATAATTGGTTATCCCAGGATCTAACTTTTCCCACATCTCGTGTGATTTGCGGAATAACAATAAATAAATAAAAGAAGACACAATATTTAACGAGGTTCGCGAAATGTGCCTACGTCCTCGGGGCAGTAGTAATACTCTCTTCCACTATATAAATAATGGGATTACAAGGCAATCTCACTTTGGTGACTAAACTTCACCAAAGTGGTAACACACATTCTATCTCTCAAGAGGAATTTTCTTCTCACTCATCTCTCAAGTGAGAATCTCACTACTATCTCAAACTCTATTAGTTTGGAATGACTCTTGCCTTGATTGTTTTTGCTACAATCTTTCATGCCTATTTATAGACAATTGAGTTTATGGATATGGCATGAAATTGGAAGCAAAGTCAAGTCTTATTCCAAGTTTGGCATGCCTAACTTCAAAGATGGCTTGCTACCTACCTTCCAAGATGGCTTGCTATCTACCTTCTTTGAATTTTCCAACCCATGTTTTCCTCATGTGGTAAATCATCACATGGATTTCCTCCTCCATTAAGGAGAGACTGCCCATCAATCTCCCCCTCCCGACTTAGATGGAGGGATGCGCCAATCCTGACGCGCTTCTGCAAAATTCAAACTTGACCTTTGGTAAGGACTTTGTCATCATATCTGAACTATTCTCATCCGTGTAAATCTTCTCAAGCTGTAGTTGGTTAGCTTCCAACACATCACGTATCCAGTGATACCTCACATCAATGTGCTTTGATTTCGAGTGAAAACTCGAATTCTTACTCAGATGAATTGCGCTTTGACTATCACAATGCAGAACATATTTTTGTTGCTTATGGCCCAATTCCTGTAGGAATTTTTTCATCCACAAAATTTCTTTGCAGGCTTTCGTAGCTGCTATAAACTTTGCTTCCATAGTTGACAAAGCAACACATTTTTGTAGCTTTGATTTCCATGAGACAGTTCCCCCTGAAAATGTAATCAGGTATCCTGATGTAGACTTTCTTGAGTCAACATCTCCGGCCATATCTACATCTTTATAGCCTATCAGTTCAGGCTTCCCACTTCCAAAGCATAAACCCATTTTGGAAGTACCTTTGAGATATTTAAGAATCCACTTCACAGCATTCCAATGCTTTTTTCCTGGATTAGACAGAAATCTGCTAACAACACTAACCGCCTGTGTTATGTCTGGTCTTGTACACACCATTGCATATATCAGGCTTCCTACCGCTGAGGCATATGACACATTAGTCATTTCTTCCTCCTCTTTCTCACTTGTAGGACTGTGCTTCGAACTGAGCTTAAAGTGACTAGCAAGTGGAGTAGCAACTGGCTTTGTTTTCTCCATATGGAACCGCTCCAATACCTTCTCGATATATTTTTCTTGTGATAACCACAGCTTCCCATTCTGTCTATCACGGGTAATATTCATACCAAGAATCTGCTTTGCTGGTCCCAAGTCCTTCATAGCAAAAGACTTACTGAGCTCTTTCTTCAGTTTGTTAATCTTGTCACCAACTTGATCTACGATCAACATGTCATCAACATACCAGAGTAGTATGATGAAGTCACCTCCTGAGAAATTCTTCACAAATACGCAATGGTCTGAAGTTGTCCTCTGATATCCTTGCTCAATCATGAAGGAATCAAACTTCTTGTACCATTGTCGCGACGCCTACTTTAGTCCATACAAACTCTTTTTCAGTTTGTAGACTAGATCTTCCTTACTTTTGACTTTGAATCCTTCTGGCTACTACATGTAGATTTCCTCTTCAAGGTCACCGTGAAGGAAAGCCGTCTTCACGTCAAGTTGTTCAATCTCCAGATTTAAACTTGTAGCCAAACCAAGTACCACCCGAATAGATGTCATCTTCACCACAGGCGAGAATATTTCTTCAAAGTCAATTACCTTTTTCTGATTGAAACCTTTAACGACCAGTCTTGCCTTGAATCTGGGTCGTGAGCTATTCTCCTCAGTCTTCAATCTATACACCCATTTGTTTCTGAGTGCTCTCTTACCTTTTGGTAACTCCACCAGCTCATAAGTCTGGTTCTCATGCAAGGACTTAATTTCTTCTTGCATGGCTTCCAACCACTCCCCCTTGTGGTCATCTGTCAGAGCTTCTTCATAAGACTCTGGCTCACCTTCATATGTGAGAGTAACGAACTCATGTAGATGGTATCTGTTTGAGGGTCTGTGTTCCCTGACTGATCTTTGAGGAGTCGGTGCCTCTTCCTCATCATTAGTTGCATCATCAACTGGATCATTAATCATCGGGT
This sequence comes from Rosa persica, assembly GCA_025331145.1. Lineage (NCBI taxonomy): Eukaryota > Viridiplantae > Streptophyta > Magnoliopsida > Rosales > Rosaceae > Rosa > Rosa persica. The sequence continues at coordinate 46,574,207 of WFKR01000007.1, read as the reverse complement.
CATTTTCTGCATCACCGACATCTTCAGTATCTCTCCAGCCATCTTGGTTTGTTGGCGGAGGTACTTTATCCGGGTTCATTTGATATTCTCTGGGTTGTTTAGGCTTCTCAGTCTTCTGAGTATCTTCGATGTTCAGGTCTTAGAAGAAGACAACATCTCTACTTCTGACAATCTTCTTATTGACAGGATCCCACAGCCTATACCCATATTCTTCATTTCCATATCCCAGAAATATGCATTCTTTCGACTTGCTATCGATTTTTGATCTTTCATCTTTGGGAATATGAACAAATGCTTTGCAGCCAAATAACTCCAAATGATTGTATGAGACGTCCTTTCCAGTCCAAAACCTGTTTGGCACGTCACCATTTAATGGAGCTGAGGGAGAAAGGTTGATCACATCAACCGCAGTCATTAGAGATTCACCCCAAAAGCTCTTAGGCAGCTTAGCATGAGATAACATTGTTCTGATTCTTTCAACAATAGTTCTGTTCATCCTTTCGGCCACTCCATTATGCTAAGGATTCTTTGGAACAGATCGTTCATGCCTGATTCTGTTACTTTTGCAATAATGTCTGAACGCCCCCATGTACTCTCCCCCGTTGTCGGTACGAATGCATTTCACTGTCCTGCCTGTTTCTCGTTCAACTTTGGCATGAAATTGCTTACATACTTCGAGCACTTTATCTTTAGTTTTCAGTGCATAAACCCATACCTTCCTGGAATGATCATCAATGGTGATGAAGTATCTTGCACCTCCTAGAGTACTGGTGGTCATGGGACCACACACATCAGAATGTATAACATCCAAAGCATTGGATTTCCTTGGTGCAGGAGAATGATAGAATGAAGCTCTATGTTGCTTTCCATCCAAGCAATGCGTACATGATTTTAGAGGCATATCTTTAACATTAATACCAGTTAATACCTCTCTTTTGGCTAGAACAATAAGTCCCTTCTCACTGATGTGACCGAGCGGCTTGTGCCATAGCTCGACCGGCGAATCTTCTCCGAGTGTAACTGCATACCCACTATAGATTTTTGCATAAGTCATGTAGAGAGTGTTCTCTTTCCTTCCTCGGGCTAGAATTCCTGGACCATTATTGAGCCTCCACTTTCCACCACCAAAGACACTTGTGCAGCCTTCATCATCAAGTAATCCCGTGGAGATCAAGTTAAGACGCATATCTGGAACGTGTCTCACATCCTTGAGAACCAAGCAGTGGCCTGTGTTGGTTTCAAGAGAAATATCTCCCATTCCCACGATCTTGGACCGCTTATCATTTTCCATCCTGACATTACTGAAATTTCCAGTACTGTAGGATGTAAAGAACTCCCTTCGTGAGGTTACATGAAATGATGCACCGGAATCGATGATCCAACATGTATCTTGAGATCTCAAAATAACCTGACCCTCTCCATAAATGATGAGTACCTCTTCTTCGTATGAGGTAGTAAAAGCTGTGTCTCTGGCACCACATTTCTCAGTCTGCTCTCTCTTGAGCTTCCTGCAATGTTTCTTTATGTGGCCTTTTCCACCACAGTGAAAACATTCGATGTCCTTCTTTGGGCTGAACTTTCCTTTTGACCGATCTTTCCCTTTACCTCGGTTGTGGAATTTTCTACTGCTTCCACGGTTGTTGGTGACGAGGGCTTCTGACTCGATCGATATTCCTTGCTCCTTCCTCCTTGCTTCTTCATTGAACATGTTGTCTTTTATAGTACTCAGTGTGAGAACGCCTTGAGGAGCTGAGTTGCTTAATGACAGCACCAACATGTCCCAGCTATCTGGCAACGAGCTTAGTAACAATAGTGCTTGCAACTCATCATCAAGCATCATCTTCATATTCGTCAATTGATTCACCATACCTTGGAAGTCGCTCAAGTGTTCCGAAACACTTTGACCATCCCTGTACTTTGTGTTCACTAACCGCCGAATGAACGAGGCTTTGTTTTGTGCGGTTTTTCTCTCGTACATGGACTCTAACTTTGTCCACATTGAGTAGGCATTGGTTTCCTGTGTCACATGATGAAAAACACTTTCATCAACCCATTGACGAATTCCTGCAACAGTTTTTCTGTTCAGGATGCTCCAATCCTTGTCAGTCTTGCCTGCTAGCTTCTCTCCACCATTTTGAAGAGGCTCGTATATATCCTTGCAGTAAAGGATGTCTTCCATTATGGGATTCCAAATGGAGTAATTCGATGATGTCAACTTTACCATTGTTGCTGCCGATGATGACGACTCCGCCATCTTGATCACCATGAGATACCACGAACAATGAGCGTCGGGCTCTGATACCACTTGTTGGGAAAGAATGGTGCCTTAATACAAGGCCAATGGATAATTGGTTATCCCAGAATCTAACTTTTCCCACCTCTCGTGTGATTTGCGGAATAGCAACAAATAAATAAAAGAAGACACAATATTTAACGAGGTTCGACAAATGCGCCTACGTCCTCGGGGCAGTAGTAATACTCTCTTCCACTATATAAATAATGGGATTACAAGGCAATCTCACTTTGGTGACTAAACTTCACCAAAGTGGTAACACATACTCTATCTCTCAAGATGAATTTTCTTCTCACTCATCTCTCAAGTGAGGATTTCACTACTATCTCAAACTCTATTAGTTTGGAATGACTCTTGCTTTGGTTGTTTTGCTACAACCTTTCATGCCTATTTATAGGTAATTTGGTTCATGGATATGACATGCAATTGGAAGCAAAGTCAAGTTTTCTTTCAAGTTTGGCATGCCTAACTTCAAAGATGGCTTGCTACCTACCTTCCAAGATGGCTTGTTATCTACCTTCTTTGAATTTTTCAACCCATGCTTTTCTCATATGGTAAATCATCACATGGATTTCCTCATCCATTAAGGAGGGACTGCCCATCAAAGTTAGGGATTCGAAACGGTTGGGAGAAAGAGTTAGTAGAGGACGTTTTGGTGATGGAGGGAGCGGTAGTGAGGCTAGTGATTCAATGAGTGGTTCTAAGACAGGTGGGGGAGGATAGGGAGATGGTTGGAGGCCAAGGGCTGGTAGTAAGACACTGCTTTTAGAGGGACCACTCAATGATACCGCATCTTCTCCATGCAAAGATACACAGATGAAAGGCAATTTGAATCGTGAACCTACCATTGATCGGTGTGCAATTGAACGACGGGGGGATGCCTCAGGTATGGGAAGTAAACAGGTCTCTAGAATTTTATTTTAGGAGTTGGAGGCTCCTTTAATGATGGCAGCTTTGAAGCAGTCTACTGGGTTCGTTATGCCACTTCCTGACGCAAGAAAACCTAGTCATGCAGATGCCTGTTAAGGAGTTGGGGCTTCTGATGTAAGCCAACTTTCAAGGGGTGGTGCAAAGTGAAGGGGCGGAGTTGCTTGGAGGGGAAGATTCTGTTTCTCAACAGAGTACGGGTGGACAGAGGCACCCACAAATGCATTTATTTTCCAAGTGGGGAGCTCCGAGGGACAGAAGGAAGGTGGTGGGCAGAAGAGTGGTCGAAAAAGCGTGAAGGTGATGGCCCGGCGGCGGAAAAGTGGTGAGGTAAAAGGTGTAGGGAATGAAGATGTTACTTTGACTGAGGGTGGAAAATGCAAGTTGGAGGATGATATGGAGGTAGAACAAAAAATTTCAAAGAAGGTGATGCTTTCTGAGAGTATCCCTGAAGTGGTGGGTGCAGCAGGGCTGGCCCACCACAAGCAATGAGGCTACTATTTTGAAACGTCCGAGGTATGGGGAGGGCTCGGACATTCAGAGATCTAAACGATTTCCTCGCTGTACATAAGCTGGAGTTAGTTTTTCTGATTGAGACGAAGATGACTGAAGCTCAGATGGGAAAATTAAAACGAGACTTGGTATGGACGGAATCCTTTATGTGGGTCGGGATGAGGAACACGGTGGTGCTAGAGGTGGTCTTTGTTTTTTATGGAGAAGTAGTATTTCAGTTTCTTTTATTTCGTCTTGTTTTTATTTTATAAATGTGATGGTGACTTGGGAGGATGGAAAGAAATGCAGAGTGACTGGGTTCTATGGACACCCGGAGACGGCACAACGAGCTATTTCCTGGAATTTGTTGAGATCGTTGAAAGGGAATCTGAATGAGCCTTGGATATGTTGTGGGGATTTTAATGAATTCTGGATTTCATGGAGAAAACCGGGTTCGTTGTCAGGTCACAAAGACAAATTGATGCTTTTCGGCGTGCTGTTGAGGATTGCGGTTTGTACGAGTAGTCTTTTACAGGCTATGAGTTCACTTGGGATAATAGGAGAGAAGGGGATGCGAATGTTAAAGAGAGATTGGATCGTGGCTTTGGTAATTTGAGTTTGATCAGCAATGGGGTGGTTTATATTGTCATCATCTTGTGACAATGTCTTCTGACCATTATCCCATTTTAATTAAGGATGACCCTCCTCATAATTCCAGAGAAATGATACGTAGGAGGAGAAGGTTTATGTTTGAAGAAATGTGGCTTACACATGAAGAGTGTGGTCAGGTAGTGGAGAGCACGTGGGGTAGGTAGTCTAATGCTACTGTGCCTTTGAAATTGCAATGTGTTCCCAAAGATTTAAAGATTTGGGAAAAAGACAAGTTTGGGAATGTGAGGAGGCAAGCCAGTAGCTTACGAGAAGAGCTAGATGGTCTGCAGCGTCTTAGTCTAACAGCAGATGTTTTATTGCGGCGGAAAGAGATTGAAGGGCGACTTGATGAAGTATTAGAGAGAGAAGAAGTATTGTGGAGGCAGCGATCTAGGGTGATGTGGTTGAAGAGTGGTGATCGAAACACACGTTTTTTTCACCAATATGCAAGACACAGGGGAAAGCTAAATCGGATTAAAGGAATTTTAGGGGAGGATAACCGCTGGCGAACTGGAGTGGAGGAGATTGGAGATGTTTTTGTGGCCTATTTTCGAAACTTATTTACAACAGGTGGATGGGTGATAAATGAGCGGATTTTTGACACGGTGCGGAGTAGGGTTTCTATTCAGTTGAAGGAACAGATTGATCAACCTTTTACTAGACAGGAGATCGAGGCTGCTTTAAAAAGTATGAATCCAACGAAGTCACCAGGGCCGGATGGTTTGCCGGCGCTTTTCTACCAAAGATTTTGGGGTTTAGTTGGTCAAGCTGTGGTGAATGTTTGCTTGAATTTTCTGAATGGGAATGGTAGTGTGGCTGAAATTAATAATTCTCTCATTGCGCTTATCCCTAAAGTGCAGGACCCTAAGAAAGTGATAGAGTATAGGCCTATAAGTCTATGCAATGTCTTGTATAAGTTGATTTCGAAGACTCTTGCAAATAGATTGAAGGTTGTGCTGCCAGAGGTTATTTCGGAGACGCAGAGTGCGTTTGTTTCTGAGAGACTAATTCATGATAATGTCACAGCCGCTTTTGAAATCATTCATTGTCTGAAGAGGAGGGGTAAAGACAGCAGGCAGAAAATAGCGGTCAAACTTGATATGGCGAAAGCCTATGACAGGGTGGAGTGGGGTTTCTTGAGGAAGATGATGGAGGTGATGGGCTTTCCGGCTCGTTTCACCACTCTTATTATGGACTGCGTCCAAACTGTCTCCTATTCTGTTCTTTTACATGGTGCCCCTTTTGGAAGGATTAAACCGACTCGTGGATTGAGGCAGGGAGATCCCATCTCCCCATATTTATTTCTCTTGGTGGCAGAAGGCTTTTCATCTTTAATTAGATGGGCGGAACAGGAGAGGTTGATTCATGGTGTGGCCATTGCTAGGGGGCGCCGTCAGTGTTGCACCTTTTCTTTGCAGATGATAGCCTCTTGTTCTCTGACGCAACGGTTTCAGACTGTGTTAATTTAAAGGAGATCTTTCAATTATATGAGGAGGCCTCGGGGCAGAGGATTAGTATGGAGAAATCGGCAATGGCTTTTAGCCCTAAAACCTTGAGTTGTATGAAGGAAGCTTGTAGTAATGCTTTGGATATGCCCATTGTCCCTTGTCATGAGAGATATCTGGGTTTACCCACGGTGACTGGAAGGGATAAAAAAAATTGTTTCGCTCTTTAGCTGATCGGGTGTGGAAGAAAGTGGAGGGTTGGGAAGGAAGGTTGTTATCAAAGGCAGGCAAGGAGGTTCTAATAAAGTCAGTTGCCCAGGCTATTCCCAACTACACTATGAGTGTGTTTCAACTGCCTATAGGTACTTGTGAGGAAATAAACAAATGTCTTGCCCGGTATTGGTGGGGTAAATCGGGTGGTAAGGGTATACATTGGAGACGGTGGGCAGGTTTGTGTGCTAGTAAGAATGAGGGTGGACTAGGGTTCCGCGAGCTTGTGCACTTTAACCAGGCTTTGCTTGGAAAGCAAGTGTGGAGACTTCTAGTTTTTCCGGATTCGCTAGTGGCGCGTATGTTGAAGGCCAAGTATTATCCGCAAGGTAGGCTATTGGAAGCAAGTTTGGGGTCTAATGCCTCATTTCTGTGGCGATCTTTCATGTGGGGGAACGAGTTAGTGCTCAAGGGCTTAAGGTGGAGGGTAGGTAATGGTGAGAAGATTAAGGTTTTTTCTGACCCTTGGGTGCCTGAGTTAAATGGGTTCAGAGTAACGTATAGTGATGGAGCCCCATTAACGTTGGTTGTGGCAGATTTGATTACGGAGAATGGGGTTTGGAATTCTCACTTATTGGAGCAATTGTTTTGTGTACGTGAAAGGGAAGCTATTTTGAAGGTACCATTGGTAAAGACTAGTAGGCCGGATTTTTGTATATGGAATTATTGTAAGAATGGGAGGTATACGGTGAAAGTGGGCATTGGTTGGCTCGGAAGGAGGCGAGGGAAGAGGGGCATAATGTGGATCAGGCTCCCGGGAAGTTCTGGAAGCACTTGTGGAAGCTTAAAGTCCCTCCCAAAATGAAACATTTTTTATGGAGATGTGCAATGGGGTTTATACCGACTACGGAAGCGCTGCATTGGAAGAGGATTACTCAGACGGCAATTTGTTCTCGGTGTCAACAAGAGATAGAAACGCCTGTTCACGCCACATGGAGTTGTGGAGTTTGTGTTGCGGTGTTCGAAATGGCGTCTTTCTTCTCTAAATTGTCATTGGGTCAGTTTCCTTCTTTTATCGTGTTTTTTGATTATGCCATGAATACTCTAGAGGAGATTCAGTTGCTTGTTTTTCTCCTGTGGTGGAACTGGCATGAACGGAATTCATTATATCATAAAGGAGTTGCGTTACCTGCTGAGGTGATTTTTGAGAATGGAGTTAGGCAGTTGATGAATGGCGTGCTACTGTGGCAAGACGGGGTGTGAATGAGAGAGGGGTTGTGGTTGAAAGCGGGGACGTGCATGGGAGTTTAATTGTGCATGGGCAAGACCTGCATGAGCAAAACATGCATGGTTTGAACGTGCATGGTAGTGCAGGAGATTTGAACTTGCATGGGAGGGGATTGAGTGTGAGTGGAGTGGGGCTGCATGTGCATGGGGAGGGTTTGCACTTGCATGGGAGGGGGTTGCCTGTGCAGGGGAGGAGGAGTGTGAATGCTGGGGTAAGAATGGAAGGTGGGACCAGAAGGTATAGGTGGCAGCCTCCGAGGAGAGGTTTTTTGAAATTGAATTGTGATGGTGCAGCCTCTGATAGTTCAAATAGATATGGAGTTGGTTTTGTTGCGAGTAAAATGGGGGCCATTGTGTTGGCTGCTGGGCTGAGGATTGTGTCTCCGGTTTCAGCTTTGGTTTCGGAGTTGCTAGCTATTAAAGGAGGATTGGAGATGGTGAAGGAAAGAGGTTTACGTGATGTAGAAGTGGAGATTGATTGCCTTGGAGCTGTGCAGCTTATTAACAAACAGGAAAAATGTTTTGTGGCGGAAGGTATTATTGTGGAAGAGATCCAGATGCTGTTAAGAGACCTCCAGATCTCTGTGGTTAAGCATACGTCGCGGGAAAATAATAAGGCAGCCCATGCAATTGTAAATTTTGTAGCCCACGAGGAAGGACGGGTATTATGGTTAGAGGATGGGCCTTCTTGGCTCATGTCCATCACCGAGGGTGAGAGGCTTTTAATTGAGGTAGATGAGAGGGTAATGAGTAGTGTTTGTATCCCTAGAGTGTTGGGTGATACCAAGGCTACACCGGGTCATTCCCGAGTTATGTAATCTTAATTTTAGTTAAAAAAGTTTTATTACTTCTAAAACAAAAAATACCATAACACAGGTTAATAGTACATAAAGTTAGATTAAGATTACAAACAAATGTAATTCGTGTACGTAACTTATTGTCAATAATACCAATAATATCACAAATTGCTATATAAGTACATCTAAAAAAAAAAACAAGTAAATTATCATTTTCCGTTGAGTTTGAGACTTTTTGGAGTAGACATGCATCAAATGATCAAAATAAAGGTGAAGTCTAATATTAAGTTATTAATTAATAATGCAATTAGTGGTTAGCGGGGTCATCTTTTATACATCCCCTCAAGTGTATTACTCACTTCATCATGACAACCTCACTGTACTTGATCCTCTGTTCCTCTTTTGATGATGAGTTTTCTGCATCCCATCCTTTCTTTCAACACTTTCGGTCTGCCTTTCATCTCCTTCTCTAGTTGTTTAAGGAAACTATGGTAGGAAATGTATTGCATGCTCATATATTATATGAATATGAATATGAATATGGCATATAATAAATATATTCAACATTCTCTCATAGCTCACCATGACGTCACAAAATATATTAGTTTTTCTTCCCGGTTTGTATTTGGCTATGATCCTAGATATAACAAATAAAAATGAAAATCTAAATTGGGTATTTTGGTCTCTATAAGCTAAGTTTAATTATGTCATCATCTCACAGATTTTGTAATAAGTTTAAGAAGATAATCTATGGGATTTGTTTCCACTCTCACTTTACAACCAAAGATTGGAATGTAATGGAATTTAGTGTCAGTTCATATTCTGTTATGCCTTATTTGGTGCTTGGTTAGGGAACAAAATCTAATTTTTGGTATTTTTGTCTATGTAAGCTAAGTTTTTGTCATTATGATTACATAGATTATAAGAATTTTAAAAGAAACTCTAGGGATTTCTTTCCATGCTTTCTTTTAATACGAGTATTGGAAAGTCATGAAATTCAATGTTGATAATACTCTTGCCATTTCCATCACCTACCTATTACATTTCTTGGAATTCAATTCATTTACCAATCAATTAGGGACTCGATAATTTAACCAATTATGGAAAGAAGTTTTGCCTAACTTTAGAATAATGTTAGGTGCTTTGTATGAAATGACATGCTAGACTAATCACTAAAGCAATTATAGGGATATCAAATGGAAGCAATTGAAAGAAAATCACCAAGCAATGACCTAAACTAATCTACCACCCTCACAAACTCTAGTGGGTTCCATTCGATCAAGTGAAGGTTTGGTAGTAGTTCACTTATGTTTGTGGGCACTAGCACTAGCTAATAAGGCAAGCTTCATAACTGGCATGGGCTCACAAGTTTAGGTGGTATGATTGGATCATGAAACAAGGCTCGTGGGCGTCAACTTTCCCATGCAACTTTCTTCAATTCTTTTCGGTTTTCAATTTGTTTAGGGAGAATTGGGAAAAAAGCAAAGGCTAAGAAAGAAGCTCTATCTGTATGAGCCTGTGACCCCATTTCAAAGAGAAGCAAAAAGGAGTGTCAGGAAAATGATCAAACAGATGTTAAAAGAGTGTAGAAGGGAGAAAATAAAAGAGAGAAGATATTGATTAAAGAGAAAAAACACATTCAGTAAAGGCAAAAGCAAAGAAAAGCTGTCTATCTCTCCCGCCTTTCTTTTATAAACCATCCCAAACCCAAACACAAATCTGAGAGACCAAAACACAACACAGAAACAGAGTAAGAAAGCCATTAGAATCAACAAAAATGAAAGCAAGAGATGCTAAAGGAGGTCTTTCTGCAGATTTACTGGTATGTTTTCCTTCAAGAACCAATTTAACCCTTATGCCAAAATCCATTTGCAGCCCAGCAAGGTCCTTAGAAGCCAAAAAGCACCACAACAATCACAACCAGCAGCTCATCAAGAGAGGTAGAACCAAAAGCTTTGGCCAGGCCAGTCCTATGTTATGGGCCAAAGCCAAGGCAATGAGCTCGGAGATCTCGGAGCCGACGTCGCCAAAAGTCACATGTGCCGGACAGATCAAGGTTCGGCACAAGACTGGCTCGATCAAAAGCTGGCAATCAGTGATGGAGGAGATTGAGAGGATTCACAAGAATAAAAAGCAAAAGAAGCCGAAACCGAATTGGGCGGAGGCACTCGGGTTCAAGAAAGATGTAATGCACTTCCTGACTTGCTTGCGAAGAATCCGATTCGATTTTCGGTGTTTTGGGTCCTTCCCTCAACCAGATATCACTTCTGACGATGATGACGATGAAGAAGAAGAGGAAGACAGAGAAGAAAACCATGTGGATACTGTTGAAGGAAGTGAAGGTACTGACGAAAATTCCAGATCGGTTTTTTCGAAATGGTATATGGTTTTACAGGAAAATCAGAGTGATGATTTTTGCAAACAAGATGGAATTGATATAGATGATAGGCCTAGTTTCGATGATGACGGATCGACTTCTGCAGTACCCTCTGTTCCACCACCAAATGCTCTGCTGCTAATGAGGTGCAGGTCTGCTCCTGCAAAGAGCTGGTTAGAAGAGAAAGAAGAAGAAAAAAATGATCATGAAGAAGAAGAAGAAGAGGAAGAACAAGAAAAAGAAGAATGCCAAGAAGAAAATGTATCAGAAAAACAAGAGAGAAAAGGCAAAATTACTTTGAAGAGTTTAATGGATGAAGAGAAGATGAAGAAGAAGAAGAACGAGAACCTGGTGGTGATGACATACGGTTCTGATTTGTACAACATTTCAACTGAAATTGCCAGGGAGACATGGGTTGTGGGTGGAATCACTGGAATGAAAGATCCAATTTCGAGGAGTCGAAGTTGGAAGAGATGATCATCATCACTTTCATTTCTTTTTTCTTATTAGTTTTCTGTGATTTTTTTTTAATCTTTTTGGGAACTGGAAAATTCAAAAGCTCCTTGACCTTTACTCCGGCTTTCATTCTTGTTGTCATAGATTTGTACATGTACAGCACTAAAGCTTTCTTTTTCTTTTGTTTCCTTGAAAAAGATTTACAGCCATCTCCATTTTCTTGGTGGTCTTTTTTTTTTTTTTTTTTTTTTGGGAGAAACTTGGTGGTCTTATATATGATGTATTATCGACCATATAATAAGATTGCTAAATAAGTGTGACAGATGTTATTTGTTTTGGGTGTTCCAACAAACGAGAATATTCCATGTGGAAAAGAGCTGCCATTCGGTCAGACTTGTATCACATAAACTCAGCAGCTCTGAGCACAACTGCAAAGAGGGGTTCTAAATTCTCTAAAGAAGCTCCTTCCTTTTGTGTTTATGCCGAGAAAGCTGCTCCTTTCGCGAAACAGAGTGTAGAGCAAAAAGACTAAATACACCAAGACATAGCTCTCGTTCGTTTCACAAGCTCTATCACAAACCTTGTATTTAGGTGCGGAGAGAAGATGGCGCTCTTGAAACTGAAATATCGCAAATGTATTAATTGGAAGGATGAGCAGTGTATGAAAATATTTCTCAAATATATTGTAAAATTTTCTCTTTTTACTGATCGAGATCACATGGTATCATCAAAAACTTTCTAAATTTTCTTAAATCTTATAATAAAAAAACAATAAGTAGATAAGCTCTTACTGTTTCAATGAAGTATTAAACATGTAAAAAAATGCATTTGTAAGGTCCTAGGATCACAACCAGATTTTTCGTTCAATATTTACTTTCTCATCCATATGTTCAATCCTGAAAACTGATATTTATGATAATGAAAGTAAAATCAAACAAACCAACTAAAACAGTAAAGAACACATGTTTTGTTGATGCAGTAAAACTTTATTGAGGGAAAATATATGTGTGACAGGTGAAAGATGAAAACCAGATCACTAATGAAAAACAGAGCACAAGTTTACAACACATGGATTGCATTGACCTCGACAATCCGTTGATAAATTTGAGCAATGTTCATATACATGAGGGTAGAAATGTAATTCTGGAAATTGAAATGTCACAGAGAGAATTTAGGGGCAAATTGCGGTTGGAAAAGAAAAAACAACCTGGCTGCCATCTCTAACCAACCATAGAAAAAATAGACTTATCTAAAAGTTCTCCTGGCCAGACCTCCTGTGTCGATGCCCAAAGTATAAAATGAGACTCAAATTCCAAATAGAAGAGCAGAGAGATTAGAAGAGGAAAATTTGGTTGGTGTCTTCCTCTTTTCATCTCTTTCCGCATTGTTGTTGTCCTGCTTCGTTGTGTGTGTGGCTGACCGGACTTGTTAAAACTTAAAGCAGCGAAGGTCGAGCCACACTCTACTCTCAGCAATGGCTAAAATTGCCGAAAAATTAAAAAATCATAAGAAGCTTGTCATTGGACTTGCTGTGGCTATCCTCATTCTTATAATTATTATCGTAGTCGTTGTTGTGAAGAAAAACAAAGCTGCCAAAGCTGCCAAAGCCAAAGTTGCTGGAGGCAAGAAAGGTCCGCCTGCAGCACCCGGGAAAGTTGCAGGAAAGAAAGACCCCCCAAAACCGACGACTAAGAAGTTACAACTACAAGAGTCAGGGGGTGGATCTACTTGGTCGGGTAGCCGGGCTTCACCTCATCCCAAAATTCTATAAAAATCTTTTTGACTCTATGTTGTTGTACTATATTGGCAACACGATTGGTTAAGCAATTTTCTGGTGGTGCTAGCAAATTTAAGTGTACCTTCAAAATATTAACATTATAATAATTTTTTGCATCCCTACTACTAACTATTTATATATCCAGGAAAATGTAAACCTAATTAGGTTTCTCGGCTTCTTTTCCTGTTCAACCTTTTTTTCTTTGACAAAAAGAGAAAATGGAAATAAAACTTTTTTGTCTTGCAACCGAAGGATTCCACTTCTAACGCATGACGAGACAATTACATTTGCCATCTGTGTCTTTTACTTTCCATTCAATATAGATATATAGTTGATTTATATCAGCATCTCTCTCGTTCTTTTTGGAAACAAAACCCAACAATCCTTAAGATTGATCAAATCCAAATGTCTTGGGCACCACACCACATGCAAGAATGCTCGATCTAATATGACTACATAAGATCAAGCTGCCATGGCTGGGTGGTGGTTTAAGTCCGTCTATGATGAGAACTTTTATGCTTCACCTCCAGTTTCTTTAAAAAAAAAAAAAAAAGATAAATAATTAAAAAAATTGGCTCTGATAATTCTAAGAAATCCTAACGTGTGTGAAACCTGGAAGAAATTGAAGCTTAATTTCATGAGAATTCTTATGGCTGCTAGAGTAACACAGATTTTCATGAACGTTGTTGAAGGTAGCTATATTATAAACAATTTAAAAGATATTACTTTATATCAATATTGATTTTTTTTTTTTCACACAAAACTTAAAAACTCTAGTCTAGCAAATATTTGGTCAAATAACATTGTTTATGCCTAGAACCCGGGGTCTAGATTGAAGCAGGGATGTTGTTTAGTGGACACTGAGTTCGAGGACATCTGGCTGATATAGTGAGGTATGTGGCGGTCACCTGTCAAGAATAACAAGGGCGTCAGGAGGGACACTGGGTTGTCGGTCTTCACTCTTTCGATGCCGAAGTCGGACAAGCAATAAGATTAATAAATTCCAAGAAGTTGGTTTATTTGAGGTCTGGCCTTCTCCCTTTTTTTTCGATGTGGGACTTGTAAGCATCAAATGTAGATTAGGCCCTTTTCAGAAGGGAATTTTCGGTGAGCGCGTGAGGCTGAATTCCAGCATGGCCGGACCTTAACGTTTCTCAAGTTGGAAGCTCTGTTGCCAGTGTATTCCTGAGTTACATTGGCTGGACACGGACATGGTAGGAACGATCACGGGCGTGCTCATTATGCTCAACAATAAGCCGTATGTACAAATATTAGTCTATTCTTTATAAGTTGGAGGTCTTGAGTAGGAACTAATTACCATATGTAGGAGCGAACTTTTGGACATTGAAAAATCAGAAACCGGCCAAACCGGCACCGAATCGCCATGGAAAAATCAGAATTGGATCGAATAGGCCAATCAGTGACAAAAAACTACATCTAGCTGATCACTTCGGTGACGGTTTATGATTCTACATTACAAAAAACTGGTGGTCAACCCAACCAAACTGATTCTCTTACGTCCTATAGGTTATAAATTTTTTTATCATTTTTCTTCTTCTTTGGAATCAAAAGCCGGAATGTATTCGTCTAATTAAAGTTAAAATAGGATGTTACATATCTTTCTGCTGCCATCTACAGACAGATAAAAACATAATGGTAGTACCCATAGTGGTATATAGAAATAAAGTCACTCATTAGTCATTCATGTACATAGACATAGCAGAGATCATCTTTTGGTACTACTTCAGAGATGCTAGAGATATATAAAGTGCATATAACGTGCATTAATTTCCTAAAAGAAAATTATTGTAAAAGACTACATTAAAACATAATTAATGGACTATGACAAAACCCTAGCCCAAAAACTCAAAGCCCAAGAGGGCAGCCACTAAAGAAAATCATGCAACGCCCATTAAACCCTGGTTCAGTCCAATCCACCGTCTCCATTTCCAACACCACCGTCATACGTAGCAGTCTGGTCGAGCTACGCCCGACCCACGCCTCCACGACTCGTATTTCCACGATCCACGCTGCCACGACCTCTCACCGCCCATGACCCAAACTGCCACTAGCCACACCGCCACAACCTACGCCGCCACGGAACACACCATCCCCAATCCAGGTCCTCACAACCCCACACCGCTATCGATTCAAACCCATGGCACCATTGCCAAACCTGTACAGCATGACCACTGCCTCACACCAACCCAACTGAAACTTCTGACAAAGCTAGAGAAAAACCATCTTTGATTGAACCCCAGGAGCAGTAGACATCAATCACCCATCCAGCAGCAAACTCCATGATAGTGGGAGACCAGCTGAACGTCCAGGCACCGCGAGACCAGAACGATTTCACAAAATGGAGAAAGGTCGGCCTTAGGGTTCTCCCATCTAATAACAATTGATTAGTGTCTAATAAGAAGAATTTTTTGTGTTATAAAATTTTTTATCATTGAATTGCATACATGTGATTATAGTTTCAACGAAAAAGAAATGGACAGTTTAGGAAATCAATGATTCAATTAACTGAATTGTCAGCATATTATTGGTTCAAAAGCTTTTATCCTAGGCTTGCATACACCAGTTTCTTCTTTCTCTTCTTCTCTGGTCCCAATTTCTTTCTCTTCTTTTCAAAGATAAACCCAATTCTTTCCTTCTGATCATCTGCTTCTAGGCCATGCTTACTCCTCTTCTTACCTAGGCTTGTTAATTATTACAGCTTCAAACATGGATTTTGTTTAATTCGTTCCTTTGTTTATGTTGTGCAAATGAGTGAAAGTTGTTAAGGGTAAAAGGGGTAAATGACCCCACGTCAAGTCAATAGGATATATAGTTGTAAACAAAAACAAAGACTAATTTTTTCACCATCACCGTTCTATACAAAATTAGCTTAGCTTCGTCTTCGATTTCACTTTCTCTGTGTTCAATTGTTGGATTTTGCTACAAAGATAAGTTCATCTCTCTCTGAAGACTCTTACTTCATGTACTTGAATATTACTGAGAAATTTACAGAAATTGATTAGCTTCGAAGCTTTGTTATCATATACATTTTGTTCAATTTTGATTTGGTACAAGATACAGTAGTTGATTCATAAGAAATTCTAAGCATTTAATACTTTGAAACCCTAGAATTTTGGGGATTTTAGTTCAGAGGTTCTCTTTGTTAAGTTTTGTGGTTTCGTCTAGAATTTGGTTGTTGATTGATGAAAAATCGGTGAAAGAAAGAAGTGTATTTTGATGTATCGTCAAGAAGAAATGAATTGCTGAAGATTTCTGAGTCTCTTTCAAGTTCTTTCACAATTCTATGTTGCCTTGCATCATGGATAACAGTATAATGTTACAAAATTGTCTACTATCCAATTTCTACAATCTCATTATAGTTCAGTTAGATGACTCTAACTATGTAACGTGGAATTTTCTAGTAGAGACACTGTTAAAAGTTTGTGGTCTGATGAGATATGTCGATGGATCATCCTTTGTCCTTTAGAACACATGATTATGGAAGAAAATGGGGTTGCATCTGATATAGAAAAGGAGTATATGAATTGGGTGGAAAAGATTATGCCATCATGTCGATACTTGCTTCTACTCTATCCAGTGATGCTCTCTGCTTCATTATTGGAAGTAAGTCTTCCAAGGAAATTTGGTGTCTTACTTAAGGAGAAATATGTTGATGATTCACAATATAACATAATGAATCTCAAAAATCCTTATACAACATTCAAAAAGGCTCAAACTCTGTTGATAGGTACTTAATTCGAGTCAAGTCAATATGTGATCACTTGCTACGATGGGAGTTTATATGGTTGATGAAGACATGGTAGTTTCGGTTCTTCATGGTTTGCCCTCAGAGTTTGCTACCATAAAAACTGTAATAAGAATCAAAACACTAAGCAGCTCTATTTCAATGAAAGAATTACGATCCCTTTTGCTGATCGCTGAAGATGAGATTGAACAAACTGTGAAGTCTATTTCTGAGAGGTTCAGGACTGAAATAATGGCACATAGTGATAGTTTCAAAAGGACATATGACACTAATACTGCTGATGGCTTTGTATCAGGAAAAGTGGAATGTAGAGAAACTGAATTTTGTGGGATAAAATCTAGGAAGATTAACATAAACTTGCAGGTTGTGCTAGGATTGAGCCCAGGTTCTGATATTATGTGTGAAAAAGTTGAACATTGTGCAATTGAAAATGCTTTGAAACAATCTTTAGTTGGGTCAAAGACGAGAACTTCTGGATCTGAACAACTGCCTGATGATTCTAAACCTTCTTCAAACAGAACTGCAGAAGCAACTGAGGGATGCACAATAAGGAAGCATATTGGTGATTGCTTTAATAGCCGTAGTGGCAAAGATCCTGTCAAAGTTGATAGATCAATGACATCTGACACTATCATTAATGGAATCTATTATGTCACTGCACCTATTCCTAAAAGGATTCTACATATATACTGCAAATACAATATTTTGCAAAATGGGAATTGCATTATGCAATTTGAGTCAAGCAATGATCTCATTTTCAAACAATACACTTCTCCAATATGTGATGACAATTACCCTAGTGGTAGGGACTCAATTGTAGTAAATGGAGCTCTAGACAATACTATATCTTCAAGAGTTTGCACTCAAAGTTTGGAGAACAGGCCTCAACTTTTGAACTCCAAGAAAGACCAATCTTTTGATTGTTTGACTGATGGTAAAGCTGATCTTGGGAATAATATATCAATGTTCTACTAATGGTTCTCTAGATCTTAGGAACCATGTTGGTGGTAAAATTCTTTGTCAAGAAGAAAGGACAGATGCCCTACTTGGAAGAGCTTCTTTTCTTGGAAGTTTAGTGCAAATGATGGTATCTCTATGTCTTATTATGGTTGACATAAAAAATCTAAATTTTTTGCCTCTTATCATGCCACTTCCTCTTATTTCAAAGGCTGTTGGTAACGCATTCAACGAAGGCTTGTAAGAAGGCTTCCCTGTGATTGATCATTTTAGAAGTGGAGAAACACTTGTCCTTGGACTATTATTTCTTAGTCACTTGTTGGTACTTCTGCAGAACTTCAAGACGTTAGTGGACTTCCCTATTGGCATTGTTTTGACTGATGGTGTATTGAAAATATATGCTGAGATATTCAGTTTCTTGATACAAGTGAAACTTGCTCTATTTTCATTGTGGTGCCAATTGAAGATGCAGGATCTGGTCCGGTTGATTAGTTGGAATAATCACTCTGAGCAACATGAAAAGGAAGTAAGCCATTTTGATGCAGTAGTGAAAATGAGGCACCAGGTCAATTGTTTTGTATCTACATTACAGCAATATGGGGAGTCAGTTATCATGGTGCAGGTTTCTATACTGAAGCACAAGGTCAAATATATGGTGGATCTTACTCTTTCATCTGCTACAATTTGATGATAGGTTCCCTCCCATCAGCTTCAGAGGGGATGTTAAGGGTAAAAGGGGTAAATGACCCCAAGTCAAGTCACTAGGATATATCGTTGTAAACAAAAACAAAGACTCACTGTTCTATACAGAATTGCTCTCTTTTTCTGGGTTTTTCCTCATCTTCTTCAAGCTTTCCTATAATTCTAACATAAGCTGTCAAATCACAGTTCTCTAGATTTGAAAAAGTTCTGGAAAAGCAAAATATTCTTCTCATATCATTTCATGATAGATTTGAAAAGATAGATCATAAAGCATGCTTGAAAAAATTAATCTACATGCAAAACTGAATGATGGTGAAACAAATATCAAGACCGGTTAAACTGAAGGTGTTAAGAGTTTCTTATTGATTTCGGTCCCTGGGATGTTGAAAATTGAAGGGTCGGTGCCAGCCAAATAACCGGACAGACCAAACCGAGTCCACCCCTATACGTATTTCCTGAAAAAAAAAAAAAAAAACCTGAAAAACTCCAGTTATCGTAGACTATTTTAACAATGCTAGTTATTTTCAAATCAAATCTTAACCAAAAAAAGAGTACTAAAAAAGAATTAGATTGAGCCAATTATGAATTGATTTCAACTCCTTATTGTGATATTGAAATACCATTCCACTGAAGTTACGTGAAATTAATTAAAATCGTCTTCAATTCAATGTGAAATGATTTTTTTTTTGTAGTATGGACTTAATTTCCATAGGAATATGTTTTTGTTGTTGTTTATGGCCCAATCAGACTGATTAGGTTCCCTCGTTCTTATAACCAATACATGATGAACATGGTGTCTGTTTGGCAGCTTTAGCACGCTACTTCCCGCATGCTTCTTCCGCGTTGCGCATGGAAGCGGAAGCATGTAGGGTAGGGCTTCTATTAGCTATCCACCAGAACATGACTGCTCTTGAGTTTGAGTGCAATTGCTCCCTTGTGGTTACTACTCTACAACATGATGTGGAAGATCAATATGAAATTGGGCGCATTATGGATGATTGTAAGTCATATTTGACATCTTTTCACTCTTTTCAGATTAGACACACCTTCCGTGAAGCAAATAGTGCTGCAAATATGTTGGCACACCTTGCTAGTTTTAACTATCTTTCTGATGTTTGGTTAGATGAGTCTCCTGTTATTATTCGAGATGTACTCTACGAGGACTTTTGTACTGATGCTTAAGGTCAAGGTTTTATGTCCCCCTCGATGCATTCTAATAATTTTAATATAATAAGTTAGGCATGGGGATGAGCCTCCCAGCTTGACTGGGTTCCAAACCCCTTAAAAAAAAAACAAAAAACTAAGGCATCAATAATTTCATAAGTTAAAATGAGATTTCTCTACAATTATTTTGTTCGAGATAAATGTCTTATCATTAGACTAAGTGCTAAATGACTACAATTTTATGACCTGAATCAATTTACTTAGATACCATTTAAAGATCATATTTGCAAAAACCAACCAAATAATTTTTTATCAAAACAAATGTCAAGTCACATGCCCTTTCATGTCACGCTAATTGAATGCGAGATGCATATTATACACAATGTTTTCGAAAGGGGACTAAAATTCCAACTAACCATAGAAAAAATAGATTACCTAAAAAGTCTCCTGGCCAGACCTCCTATGTCGATTCCCAAAATATAAATGAGACTCAAATTCCAAACAGAATAGCAGGGAGCCAGGGAGATTAGAGGAGGAAAATTTGGTTGGGGTCTTCCTCTGCATTTCTTACCGCATTGTTGTTGTCCTTCTTCGTTGTGTGTGTGTGGCTGGCCGGACTTGTTAAAGCAACGAAGGTCAAGCCACACTCTACTCTTAGCAATGGGAGAAGCAGAAGCACAAGCAGGAGGCAAAAATAAGACGGTTATCATTGGAATTGCTGTGGCCGTCGTCATTCTTGTAGTAATTGTCGTAGTCGTAGTTGTTGTGACCAACAAATCCAAAGCCGCCAAAGCTGCCAAAGCTGCCAAAGATGCTGCAGGCAAGGGTGCAGCACCCACGAAAGATGGAGGAAAGAAAGATCCACCAGCCGCTGGCAAGAAAGATCCACCCGCCCCGGCCAAGAAAGATCCACCGGCCCCGGCCAAAAAAGATCCACCGGCCAAAGATTCACCGGCCAAAAAAGACCCACCAGCCAAAAATGACCCACCGGCCAAAAAAGACCCCCCGGCCAAAGATCCACCTAGTAAGAAGATCGATTAATGCTACAAGGACGAGTGTCAGGGGGTGGATCTTCTTGGTGGGATAGCCAGGCTTCAGGGCACCCCAGATTTTTCTGAAAATCTTTTTGACTCTATGTTATTGTACCATATTGGTTAAGAAATTTTCGGTGCTGCTAGCAAGTCTAAGTGTACCTTCAATATATTAAAATTTAACAAATTTTTGCAAATTTGACTAATTATACTCATTTAGTTTTCCGTAGCCCTACTACCAACTTATTGATTTGTATATTCAGGAAAACGTAAACTTAATTATGTTTTAGGACTTCTTTTCTTATTCAACCTTTTTTTCTTCGACAGAAACAGAAAATAGAAATAAAACCTTGCTTGCAACTGAAGAATTGCACTTCGGCGCATGTATGTCATCTACATTCCATTCAAATTCAATATAGTTGATTTATATCTGCATCTCTGTCCTTTTTTCTTCTTTTTTTTTTTTTCTTTTTTCAAAAACAAAACCCAACAATTCGTTAAGATTGATCAAATCCAAAGGTTTTGGGCTCCACACCGCATGCAAGAATGATTGGTCTAATATGTTTGGTAACTATTAGTGTAGACCTAATGTCACCGTATAAAATAACCAAAATAGACAGTCACATAGACGCTAAAGTACTTCGGTTCATTTGTTTGGTATCCTATCACTTGGCATGTTAATTAGCTCAATATCACTATCAACGTTTACTTTAGTTTCGATATACATAGCACAAAATGAAACTCTTATAAAATCATACATAAATAAGTATCTCTATGATGAGAACTTCTATGTCTTACGTCCAGTTCTTTTATAAAAAGAATAATAAGAAGAATTGGATCTGATAATTATAAGAAATCCCAACGTGAGGGAAACCTTGAAGAAATTGAAGCTGTCATGAGAAATCGTAGGTCTGCTAGAGTAATAGAATTTTTTAGGAAGGTTGTTGAAGTTGCTTTTAGCTATATCTTACATATATCTTTGATTTTATAGTAAATCTTACCAAGCTGAAAACTGTGAACCTACGACTATGAGGGCGAGGCTTTGTTTCTTTCGCTCCTCTGGTTGGACAGAGGGCAGCGGCGGCGGAGTTCTCCTCCAATGCGTTCCCCTATTTCTTCTACTTCTCCCTTTGGTGATGAGTTGGGGGAGGATGATTCCGCTTTAGATCCTATAAGATCTTCTGGCTGAGTTGGGGGCCTTAACTCCTTTCTCAAATTTTAACCAAAACACTTCCACTGACCGCACTAATAGATTACAATTCTCACTCAAGATATTTAAAGGTCAAAGGTTGTGCTTAGATAAATTATGAAATTACACTCACTGCCATTGATCTCTCTCTCTCTCTCTCTCTCTCTCTCTCTCTCTCTCTCTCTCAAATTCCAACTCTGACTTTGACCTCCGCCGGCGACTCACTCACGACCCGCTCATCTCCACCGAGCTCTCAAGCTCCTCTAAAATTTCATAAGAGAAGAAAGATCGTAGCGAAAGGAGAAAGAGTTTTGATTCGAGGCTGGCGGCGTGACACCCACACTTCTCCGGCCTCTTCTTCGACTCCGTCCGCTCCAACTCGCTTCTCTCCACCGAGTCACTCGATGTGCTGGCTTCGATTGCAGAGTGCAATAGAACCCTAGCTCCTGCTATTGACGAAATTGATGATTGGTTGCTCGTCTACCTTTGTTTTAGTCCCCCTCTGGCGATACGACCGTGGCTTCTCAGAAATGCGGAGAGTTTTGGTGTTCAGCCTTATTTGTTATCAAGTATGTTTCTTGGATTTACGAAGGATCCGTAACCGAATGTGAGGAAAGCTGCATTGGATGGATTTCTTGGTTTGAGTAAGAGCGGCGTTATTGACGACGGTGTTATGATCAGAGGCTGCTATATGACATGGAAGACTGCCTTAGGTCTGCTGCAATTCGAGCGGTGAGCTTTGTCAAATTATTAATTTTAGTGCCATTGTGATATGCTGATGTTTACTTTTATGTGCTAACTAGCTTTATCCATATCGTGGATGATTGAATGCACAAGTGTTTGCTTGGGTTTAACACACTTGGCTTGCTATTAGGCGGCAAATGCATACTGATCTGATGAAGTATTTGTCAAGGTCATTTGACTCAGCTGAAACTTTTTAGATAATTGATTGCACTTGAGTTGGTGTATTGTGGTTTGAAATTGAGCTATGTCTCTACGGTCCACAGCCATCAAGTTATAGCTTTTTCACTTTAGGTTCCATGCAAGCTGACTCGAACCCTATTTCAGCCACTCATAGCTAGAATCATGGAAATAAGTAGGTGCAGTATCTAGAGTTTTTGTTCTGCAGAGAATAATGATAGATGTTCCGTACGAATAATAATAATAATCTTCATTTTTCACTGATCATCAAACTTTTATTAAGAGGTAATAAACTGTTACTGGCTCAATATATAAAATTTTTACTGGGAGACAATATTTTTTATGGGGTTAATAAATCTCCTAAATTTTTTATAAGATCTCTAACGACATCTCCATGAACCTCCGACTACTGGCGGGTTAGGTGAGATCTCAGACAAAGTTCCGACAAAATTCTGGTAAAGTCTAATTTTAGAGAGATTAGTCTCACTTGGCCCAATAAAATTTTATTGCCCCCAACACAGGTTTTGAATTGACATATTATTTTCGTCTTCTTCCTCAATCAAAGTTTTATTTGTCTAATTTAAGAGAAATTAGTCTCCCCAATAAACTTTTATTATCCCTCCCCCCAATAAAAGTTGAGGGAAACACCAATAACTACAATAGTTACTGATATTTTACCATGCGCAAGATCTAAGACGTTTAGCCTATGCGGCCAACTAAAACTAACGGGCCGTCAACCACTATCAGGCCCAGTGACAGAAAGGGCAATATTATTTTCAACAAATTACGCCAATGCCATCGACCCTAGAGCAACCCATTTCAGTTCACCTCGTTTCAATTTCAATCACAAGGAAGCTAGGGCGCGACTCCGGTGATGAAGCAAGAGCGCGACCCCAACGGCGAAGCAAGAGCGCGACCACAGGGGCGAAGCAAGAGCACGACCCCAGCAGTGAAGCAAGATAGCGAGACTCTGGTGGTGAGGCATCTGTGAAGCTAGGGCTTGAAGGTCAGTAGAGAAATTTCTAGTTACTGAGGGTCAGTAGCCATAGTCTGATTGTTGTGCTTTGCATTCAACACTATTAAATTATGCTTAGTAGCTTTAGCTGAGAAATTTTGAGGGTCACTACCTTCGTGTTTTCACAATCTCTCCCTTAGGTAAATAATTTTGGTTGAGAAATTTGATTCTGCTCAATGGTTGAGAAATTTTGAGGGTTAGTAGCTTTAACAAAGAAATTACCCAATCAATTGTAGATTTTCATTGTGTCGCTCGATCTATTGTACTGTGGTTTATATTTCTCGATTTGCTGAGTATGATGTTCGCTTTTAGGTTTAGGCTTTTAGAGAAGTGGGCTATGTGGATTTTAGGTTATTAGAGGAGCAGGATCTGCAAATGTCTTGGGATATCAATGTGGTTTTTTTTGTTGTAGCTTGTTATGTATATCATGTTTGTATCATTGTTGTTATATGAAAGTGCATGGGTCGTGTGTTTTAGGCATTTCAAAACTGGTGTGTTTGAGACTTGCATGCATTTAGTTTACTTTGACTAACAGAAATTGCATGTTTGTTGGGGTTCTAATACATTTTAAGATGTTTGAGAACGTGAATGGTGTAATTGAAGTTAGAGAACCATGTGTATTGCTATTGAGGGCCAGTATGCTATTGAATGTCAGTAACTCTATGTGTATTCTAACTTCATTTTTATATTTGTTTATGAGGATCAATAGTTTTAGCTTCATGATTGCATTTGCTTGGTTGCATGAGATATTTAACTCAAATCTATTATCAGTTCAATTGAGCTTGCATTTTTAGACAGATTTGTTAGCTTTACTTTATGGAAAGGTCATTGTAATTATGTCTACCTATAGGCTATGTGGATATTTGATCCTTTTATTGCTGTTAGTATTGAGGGTCAAATTGAGGATATTATTATTGCTGTTAGTATTACTCTGTGGATATTTTCTTAATCAAATTGAGGATCAGTAAACAGTGAGGATCAACACACTACTGAGGGTAGAGTATTCATATATTTGCATATCTCATAATACACAGATTAATCGCAATGGCAAAGAGGAAGATTGCTACAATAGACCAAGAGGATATACTAATTGGAACAAAGAAGGTAAGAACACACAGACCAAATTACATATAGTACGTATAAATGTAATCTACATGCATTATGGAGTTCTTGTTTTTACTAAGCTTGTTGAGGGTCAGTGGCTTTATACTATGAGATGATTGTTTCTTCTAATGAAAATTGATGGAGGGTCAATAGCTTTATCATTTATGGAAATTGATGAGACTTGATTTCCAATTTCTTTGTTTTTGTGTTTGTGAGATACTTATCTCATACCATTTGGATCAGTAGCTGCTTTAGAGGATTTACTCGTGTTATTAGTGTGCTATTATCATTTAATAATAACATGATTCTTGTTTATTCCAGAAAATGAGGCTATGAAATTTTGGTCTTCCCATTGTTTTGGCAATTGGAGCAGAGTTTTTTTCCCTTGAGAAAACCAAGGAAATTGCCTGGTAAGTTTATCTAATAACTCACTGTTTCTTAGTAGCATTATCATATGTTAGTACAATTCAACTTGAAAACATAAATTTAACTTTTTTGTTGTTTATAATGCAAAGATTCATTTTGCGATGAAGGAGAATATGAAATTGCACAGAGGAATGATGTGAAAAAATTGTAAAAGAATGTGCAAGAACTACTAATATTTCTTCCATATTAACTATGAAAGATTAGATGAAATGCAAACTGTGTTTCACAGTATCTGAATTGCTCATACCCATTATCATCCTTATGCAAAAATACTATATTCTCATGTTATTGTGATACAATGGACTTGAAAATTTTATCTCACTCTATTTTGAGCATTTCTAGATACAAAATTTACTCACCCATCACTTCAAATCTTTATATGTATATATACCTCAAAATAGTTATGCTTATAAACCAAAAATGACCCGGACAAAAAAAAATTCTTCACAATATAAACTAAAAAAATGTGTATTATGAATTTATGTTGAACTATTTGATAAAAAATCACATAGAATAGATGCCATATTATCTCGAGTTAAGAAAAAACAAGAGGAAACTGACAAAAATGCTTGGGTACAATTAGAATGGTATTTTTGTAAAATACTATTTGACAGACTAATTTGAATAGAAACATAATTTGTTTGCATGGTTTAATTGAATAACCGCATGGATCGCAACAAAACACGGCCTGCGCACGGACAATTATTTTCTAAATTTGTATCTGATGGTAATTTGCTAATAAAAGTTTACTTGTGGAGGGGGGAGAGGGGGTAATAAAACTTTATTGAATTTTTTTTTTGGGCAATAAAAGTGTTCGGTGACCTCTCCAGTGGCCTATGAAATCTTTAACAACCTTTTTAGGAACTTCCGACAACCGGTTATTGGAATCCAGTGACCAATGGCATGACTGGAATCCAGCGACCCACGCCGAATTCCGGCAAAGTTTCCGATGACTTCTTTCTCTTCCACGCTCTCTCTCTCTCTCTCTCTGACAAAGGGAGAGAGGACAAAATAGTCCCAAAAAAAAAAAACTTAATTGTGTGTTAGGGAATAAAATGTGTAATTTATAAGTAAGGGTGCAAGCTATAATTTGTTAGGGTGAGTGGGGTTAGTGTAGCTCAAATTAGGGTACGTAAATGGACATTTTCCTTTCTTGAAGAGGTATCACTTTATTTATTATTTTATTTTATTTTATTTTATTTTGTTAAGACAATAGGTCGCAAAGAAACTTGATACTCCCTTGAACCTTTTATTTTGCCTCGGAATTTTAAGTTTTTTTGTTTGAGTGCGTAATTTCAAAATGTGGGTGTACTGGGGATATGCTGGGTAGCTAACTCTATAATCGGTTGATGTGGTGTAATCTGAAAATGACTCTTTCTGACGACTTGGAAAGAGTGTGCCATTTTTTGTACTATTTGTTGAATCTCAACAAAGGTTGACCTTATTGATCTAACAAGAAGAAGAAAAAAAAAAACTATATCTTAAATATCATGTACATAAGCCAATTCTTTGGAAGAATGGTTAAATTTTTTAACTACCTAATACGCGCTTGGTTTATTAATATGCAGAAGAAAAGAATTTTTATCCAAAAAAAAAGGTAAAATAGGAAGAATTGCCATTAACCACAAAAAGTGGAATTTTTTTTTTAATTTTAATGTAATTTATTATTTATTTATTATTCTCCATTTCTCTAACAGAAAACGAAATACCAAGTAACATACACGAACAAGAGGCTAATTATAAAGAATTTAAAAGATATATATATATATATATATATTTTAAAGAAGGGTTATAAGTCTATTAATATAACGAAAGAGGAGGTAACAACATAAACATGATCCACCCTCAAGGGCTACGTCAAAATTGAGCTATGCAAGATAACTTGATGCGGTGCATTAGTGATGCGGAGCATGACATGAACTTGAGGGAGCGTTTGGTCATGAAGATTCAACTCAAGAAGCGTGGGACCTTTTTCTGGGAATGATCGGCCCTTATCTGTTGCTACTGGTCGAAAAGATCTGCTACTAGTCACGACGCAAGCAGAGCCTACTTGACTGCTCACAGATTTCATGCTACTAGTCGCACGTGACCTTATTTATTTTCTTCATTCATTTTTCTTTTCCTAGTTAATTTTGGATTGTAATAGTTATTAGTTTTTTAGGGTTTGGAGACTATATAAAGCTTCTTTTCATTGTAGAAGTTGGTTTTTAATTTTTTATGTATTATTAAAATTTAAGAACTTTTTCTTATCTTCTTGTTCTATCAACTCGGCTATTCCTTTGGGAATCAATGAGGCATAAACGTCCTTATAATCGCCTAGCGGAATCCCATTTCTACCATACCCTTATCTAAGTTGGGGCACTTGGTGGTCACTAACTGTCACCAAGTGTCCTCTCGCTGCTTTATCCTGAATAATTGTGTGGTTGTGTGATACCCGCTGCTGCGTAATATGAACTTATTGACAAACTCCTCTGCCAACTACCTGAAGCTGCCCACTGAATTGACTGGGAGGTTAAGGAACTAACTTAGTACCTCTCTACAAAGTGTTTCTTCAAATGCATGACAAGCCATGCCATTCGTGAAGATGATTGTGTTGAGTTGGGACCAAAATATCGCCCGTTGTAGTGTTCCATCTTGAATGGTTTGGAATCATGGGATTGTTTCTCAGCTTGAACTCTTAGTGTGAAAGGTCATGGTTTGTCCTCAAAATCCACCTAGACTGGTTGCCATACTGCTCTGTTCTATGCTAATTCAATCCTAGACTGAAGGCCAACGATAATCTGGTTCATTTGTAGTCTGGTGTTGAGATCAGGGGTTGTGTTGGCACCGATAATGCGGCCACCACCTCCTATGAGAGTGGGTTGTGGCCGCAGTAGCTGATGACTCAATGGGTCCTAGAAAAATGCCGTGTTGAGGTAAACGATGTTAGGTTATGCCTCAGTTATCAGCGAGGTGGCAGGAGGGTGGACGATAATGGTTTGAAGTGGCGTGCAGCTCTAGGCTGTGGAAGTGGTCGTTACCCTCGCTGTTCCTGGGGGTGTCGCTCCTGAGTTAAGGATGTGGAAGGATGGGGTGTTTACTCATGATGGGATGGGTACCGGAGTGAACTTGAGTGCCCTATCTAGTGCAAGGTTGTTGTCTAACCGACGCTGAAGTGTGGCTTGGAGCATGCAGTTCTCAGTTCTATCTCTGCGAGCCAGTTTTTGGCAGCGAGTGCTGCAACGTGTTTCTAGGTAGCTTGCTCTTTTAGTTGAGGATGTCGCGCTTCATAAGTTCCAATGCGGCGGCAGAATCTCTAACTGGACGTCTCACCTAGTTGGTGATGAGTCATTGGTATTTGGGGAGAAGAAATCAAAGGTTCATCTATCCATCTCCCACGATGTGATTGTCCTATGAACACTGTTGTTGCCCTCAGTCATGCTAGTGAGTCGCGGTAATGGACACTCGCCCTTCTTTTAGCATCAAATGTTTCTGTATAGTCCCGCTGATTATGAAGACTCTGAACATCACCGGTATCCCGCCCCTGTATAGTCCCGCTGATTATGAAGACTCTGAACATCACCGGTATCCCGCCCTAGTACCTGTCCAATGAGATGAAAATAGGGTAGAAGGGAGACCGGATGTGTCAGTCTCAAACCCTCTGATGCATAAATCAATCAGTGCGATATGTGAACAAAGTAATGATACGGAAAGGTGAAGCTTTGGACTTAACTTATTTGGAAGCATATATACGATGCCTTTTGTAGTAAGAAGTGAGAGTTCAGTTCTCTTGATATCCGATGTGGGATCGGACAATTGTGAGTCTTCCCCTAGTGAGGGAGTAGCTGTCTATTCATGCCATGTCGGCCACTGGAGGTGGCTCCGATTGTCATGGCAGCTGGGCCTTGCTCTCCACGGCGGCTCCGTCAAGGACCTTTGGCCGGCTGGTGAGGTTTACTTCTCCGGTGGCAATGCCTCTAATATGTTAGATATAAACATGAACCAAACTACCAAAGCAGCGTATCACCCTCACTAGTAGTCGATCTCATATCAGTACTCCGAATTACCACGGGTTTGCGCATCTTATTTGTATCACTTGTCCCAAAAAGAATCCAGGCTAATGAGGACAGAATGGGAGTTTGTATTCCTTGAAACTTGAATGCACCATTCGTGAACCATATCCACCAACAAGCCTAGAAACTGGGCTTGTTAGTTCCAACCTCTTCTCCACAGCCCGTACTGCTACTTTCTCCCTCGATTGTCCCTCAGCAAGATGACATATTCTATTCTCATGGTAGATCAAATGGCAAACACGGCATTTCCCCACCACGTTTTCGAAGAAATACGAAATTTCTTCCTCTATTCCTAAAGCTAGTTTCTTCCTCTTTTTTTTTTTTTTAAGAAAAAATGGCTTTGAAATGTTGAAACGTTGGCAGCAATGGACTTTGACCTTACAACTAGTGTTGAAAAGTTTCTCGTCAATCTCCATGAACTTGCCAGCAATGGAAGCAATATTTGCAATAGTTTCCTGAAACCTCCAGCGGCAGTGGCATATTGCTGATCTTTACCCAGAAGAATAGTCGATCCATTTTCATAGTGTGGAGAGCCGCCAAGCCATAATACTCATGCAGAATCATAGGAGCGCAATGTAGACCCAAGGTCCCCCATATATATGTGATCTTGTTGCTGACTCTTTTGAGATCAAAGGAGAACACAAACCAGTTCTGGGCTCGTTCTTGAACCCTAAAGCCGTCATTCCTCTTTCTGGTATATCCCCTCCTAGACAAACTAAAATCATGGCGATTTCTTATGGGTTACAACTTACATTAGCGGTGGGATGCACAGATGTTGAATTGGAATCTGATGCACAAAGCATTGTGCATGCAATCCATGAAAATGAAGAGAATATGTCTGTTAATGGGCACCTAATTGAATGAGTCAAAGCTTTGCTACAACAATTTTCTTTCATTCCTTGCTCTAATGTGCGACAAAATTGCAACCGTGTTGCATATGAATAAGCATCTTATGCCGTCAAATATAAGGTACAGCAAACTTAAAATGGAAATGCTCTGGTATGGTTACAACCTTATCTTTCTTTTTAACTTGTGCATGTCATGAGCTGCAGTAAGATGGCTTCTCATCCTTAAACCTTTGTACTATTGATCCTTATCAATGAATTCCCTTACAAATCCTTTGTTCTTATACTATCATCAACATAATTTTAATTTGGGCAAATTCTTTTTATGGTACTTGAGGTATGGTTAATTGGACACATTGGTACCTAGTCTTCAAGAGGACAATTTGATACTTGAACTTAGGCTACGTTTGACATTTTGATACTTCTGTTAATTTTTTAATTAAATGTAGGGAAAAAAAAAACAGTACTCAAACTAAGACTCATTCTAAATTTATACACCCAAGTTTTCAAAACTATCACAATGGTATCTCAAATAGCTAGCCCGACCTAATATCCGTACCTGCCGTCCATAACGGTGTTAACCTGCATGCTACGCGCCAAAGTTGGATGGGTGTTTGGGTAATTTTCTTACCTAGCCCTTGTTTGTCTCCTCCGTATGGAAGCAGAGTCGTCCCTTTTCTTTCTCCCTCTCTCTGTTTCTCTGCCTCTTCGTCTCTCTCTCAGATTGTCGTCGACGGTGGAGGAACAAGCCTCAGCTTTTCAACTCAAAAAAAATCTTCCTTTACAAGATTCTTCCTTCCATCTCTTTCACACTCTCTCTTCACCACCACAACGCCAAATCTCACTCTCAATCTCCGCCATTACTGCCTGATGCAGCTTTCTGGTAATGGCATTGACGCCAACAACCACTAATTCCGCCACCAAGATTGCTCACCAAGACCTCTAAACTCTTTCTCATTTGAACGTAGAATGTTTTCCTCCTTGAGCCTTAACCACCCAAGCCATAACCAGAGACAAGACGCCACCACAGCAGAGGTGAGATCGTGCACAACAGTAGCACAATAATTCAGAAACACCATCAGATCAGAGTTGTAAGGCTTGGGAGGTGCCGATTGCGACCTCAATTGCGAAATCCAGGAGGTGCTGATTGCGACCTCAATTGTCATTCCTCCGTTTGCATTCTTGTTCTATTATATTGCATCCACCTCCTCCAATCTCTCAATTGTGTCATTTCTCAAAGTAGAGAGAATCCATTATAAAGAATCCAACTAACTACCTTTAATTGAGAGGCTTAATCCAATCCTGATGTTCTTCTAAAATTGGTGGCTCTGAAGCCACAGCTTTCTTGGGTAGAAAAATCTCATCTTGATCTTCAAATTTGGCACAACAACACCAATTTCACAACAGCACCTCTTTCTTCTTCAAAGCAACTTAGCTGGTCTTGAATTTTGTCTTTAGTCTTTACCAACAAGTTGAACATTTTACACGATCTCAAGAGATTGCAGCAATGAAATTCCAAAGCTGAGATTGTGGGCTCGAACAAAAGAACCATATATTTCAAAGCTTTTATGGAAATACTTGACCCCATTGATCGACCCATCATGCTTGCCATCTCTGTTGTCCTAATCGGCTCCGACCCATGAGTCTGGGTTTGATTCCAATGAGTTGCATTTTTGAAGATGGGGAAGGACTCAAAAGAGAGAGTAACCAGCGGTTATTAATCAAGTCAAAAAAACAAAAAAGGAGGTTGGGACGGAATTAACCCTCAAGATATGTCACGTGGTTGGCAAGTCAACGCCGTGGTGAACCGTGTGTATGGATGTTGGGTTGTATTGGAAATTTTAGGTACTAATGTGATAGTTTCGAAAACTTGGATATAGAAATTTAGAATGAGCCTTAGGTTGGGTACTAATTGTATTTTTTTTTTCTTTAAATGTAAAGGTAAAATTGACATTTAGTATATATGTATAATATCAAAGTAAAAAAAACATGAGTTTTGTGGTTGATGGTTGTTCTTCATCATTATATGGGTATAGATTAATGTTTTTGGGTTATGTTGAAGATGAAATAATCGAATTGTAGTTTAAGAGATATAGCGGTCGTGATTTGAACACTCACGATACTATTCCACCGAGCTATGTCTAATCCACTTAAAGTATTTTCTTAGGTGTTCAAATCACAATGACTGAATTTTGTAAACATAGAATTCAATTATGTCTTCAACATAACCCAAAAGTATTAATTCATATTCATTTGCTCATAAAGGACCCAGAAAATGATGAAGACCCAGGGGCTAATGGTCATCATCCCACAAAAGTCAATTTTTTATTTTATTTTTATAAATAGATTCTGAATGTCAATTTTATTCTTATATTTAACTGAAAAATTAACAAAAGTACCAAAAGATCAAACGGAGCTTAAATTCAGGTATCAGATTGTCCTATCTTAAAGACAAGGTACCAAACCCTGTTTCAAAAAAAAAAAAGTACAAAGTTGTCCACTTGACCATACCTCAGGTACTATAGAAGGAATTTACACTTTTAATTTTGTAAGATTGAACTGTGGTGTTTTTGTGTGCTTATTTTTATGTTCACAAAAATGGCTATCATTACTTTTCCCTTCTGTCCTCTGTTTTATATGAATGACTTTTTATGATTAAGGCAAGAAAGATACGGCTGATAATAGCTGTGCAAGGAAATTAAGAGGAAAGGGTGTTTGGGTGAAATTAGTAGTCACGCATCATCAACAAAATAAAAGAGAGCAGGCCCAATAAAAGGTTCAACATCCACGGGCTCAGGCACAACAAAACCAAGATAATCCATTGAAAACTCGATTCCTAGCAGAACACCAATCATAATGAGTCAACTATACTCACTTCTAAGTCCTAAACATTATTACTAAGCTCTAAAATATATATAAAAAAAAATTATGAAACAATATAAAACAAACTGCAATTTGAATTTTCTTTTTCCATGATTCGGGTTGATTCCCGTTTTCTTGCTTTATTAGCCCAATTGATGATTGTGGGCTATTTTCCTTCGAAGGTTGTGAATGTGTCATATTTCTATCACCATGAGTATGCAGTTTGCATATTTCTTGTTTTTGTTGTTTCTGTTTGATTTACAATCCTGAACCGCTGTATAATTTGACTGAGCTTTCTAATAATTCATGGTGGTTGCCTGGAATTTCTTTGACCCTTGACCCATTTTTGTATATCTTGAAGGCTGGGATGGTGCTCACGTCCTCCAGTTTTGCCAAGTAAGGGTGGTCTTCTACCTCCACCTGAATTTATGAACACAACACATTAGAAAGTAAGACCAAGATGTTTAATCCTAGTACCTACTAAGAGTTTTCTAAACCACAATTCTTCACATATCTGGCATACATGTCATCTTGTAAGATTATCAAATTGGTCGACGTATTCGAGCTAGAGTTCGACTTAGGAATGATTTTATAACATAACATGCAAGACTATTTGACAGGAGAAAAGAAATGTGTTTTGTAGTTCTTTTAAATTACAAACCTTGAGGAAGTTAACAGAAGGGAATCTTTTGCAGACTTTTTCCAGGGATTGCAACACTTGCTTCTGTGTAGTTTTGCTACAGAAGAGCACCACTGACATCCCTGTTGTTGACTCAAACAGTTAGTCTTTGTTGAGTCCAAATCAGTTGGGTGGAGCACGAGGAAGAATAATGATTTACCTGGAGAGGTCACATAGTGTCTGAAACGCTCATTGTTGGCAATGGAAATCAAATTTGATCCAAATTTCATGTCCCTAATATCTTCACCATGCTGTCTTTTTAGCTGGATTTGGACTTCAAACAAAGCCTTCCCAACTTCTTCATCTCCTGGAGTTTCTCTTATCAGCACCTCATAATCTTTAATTGAAGCTCCCCACCTTTCTAACTGATGCCACAAAGCGAAAAGAAGCATGAAGTTAGTGATGGGATTTTAGCAGAAGAGGTCTACTTGGCTTAGGGACACAAGAATATCTTGCATAGAACTGTTGTACATGATTGAATCTATCACACTTGCATGTGACAGGTTGAATGTGAAGAAATGTTGTACACAAATTTTGGA
This sequence comes from Rosa persica, assembly GCA_025331145.1. NCBI lineage: Eukaryota > Viridiplantae > Streptophyta > Magnoliopsida > Rosales > Rosaceae > Rosa > Rosa persica. Next base: position 46,540,243 of record WFKR01000007.1, on the reverse strand, counting down.
GAGGGGATTAAAATTCACCTTGGCATTGCAATCAGCCCGTCGTAGCCTAGCCTTGCTATAACAAGGCTGCAGATTAAGAGCTGCAGTGCAATCTTCAACAGCCTTTTCATATTGGCCTAGCTTAGAACGACAAGCTGCTCGATTGCATAGCAAAACCGAGTTGTATGGATCCTGCTCTAGTCCTTGGCTATACACTACACTAGCTTCTGTGAATTTTGATGCCTTGAAGAGAAGGTTACCACTTGATCGGGCTGATGCAACAGTTCTAGCCCTCTTCACCACCGTGCCCATTTCCTTGTGACCTGGATTGAGTCTTGCTGCCTGTTGAGCGGCTGCCATTGCATCTTCAAATCTGTAATCCCATAACTCGGTTAACATATTCACTCAAGACAAAACTGCTATTTGCAACCATAGTGTATCAATTTTCAGACCAAATTAATAGTTTTCTTTTATATTTACAAGGAGTGCCTATCAATATATCTGTGGAAACCGGGTCTTGGGCTAGTCAAATGCAATCTCCCAAATTTTGTTACTTTAAAGATGAAATTGAGAATTTTCGTATATTTGAGTGCAATAAGAAAAACAGTCGGCCAAAAAGTAATTAACACTAAGCCGAGTCATCAGTGACCAAATGGTGGTTGCAAAGTCTACTTAAATGTGACTGCAGATTTAATTAATAATGACTAACCTGCCAGCAGCCAAGTAAACTTGTGCACCAATCATTAACAGATAAGCACTGATTGCCATGCCAAAGAATTTAGTGCACAAAATAATGCTGAAATTTGGTCTGTTCTGGTAGGTAGAATATGCCTCTTCATGTCTGTGAAGTTTCAACAGGGCCTCAGCTTGTAGAGCAAAGACCTATATATTAATTAGTAGACAAAAGTAAACACCATCAGATTACTTTAAGTAACAAATCAAATTAATTAGTAGACAAAAGTAAACACCATCAGATTACTTTAAGTAATAGATCAAATTAGTTAACTACCTTTGGCAGAACTAGGGGTTGACCAAACAAAATCTAACCTGTGGAGCTGAATTGGCACCTGAAGACATTGCCAATTGGGTCTCATTTAACAAAACATTCCACTCCTGTAATTTCTGAGCTTCAATGCATCTGCTGAGGCATTTCTGAAGAGCCTGGCATTGATCTATGTCTTTCGAATACGCATATGGACCCGAAAGTTTGTAATGATCCAATGCTTTCTCTGTTTCTCCTAGTCTGCAGAATAAGCACAAACACAATTACGTACAAGTTCAAGACTTGCAGAACAGAATTTGAAGCAAGATAAGCTTCTTATTACCTGAGATATGCCATCGCTAGCCGATAATGAGCTTTGTGATATGAAGGCTCAATCTGGATGGCTTCTTTGCATTCAAAAACTGCCTCGATAAGGCGGCCTAAACCAATCAAAGCAGCACTTTTGTTGCTGTGATAAGCTGCCTTATTTGAATCCATAGCAATTGCTCGATCATATAAAGCCAAGGCCTCTTCGAATCTGTTCTCCTTGTATGCTTCATTTCCCATCGACTTCAAAGCCTCAGGGTCTAATTTATGCACAGAACTAAGAACTCCAAGATCATCACTACTCTTCTTCACAATGTTTCCCATCACAGCAGCTTTACATTTTGGTGCGGAATTAGGAGTTGTACTATTACTTGTTAGCAGACACGAAATTCCAGGCTGCAGCCTCAAGTTCCCCAACTGTCCTGAATGAATGACACTACCTGAACTGGCTCGGACTAAAGCTTTGCCTTCATTGGCTTGATGGTGATCATTGATCTTCCTACTTAGCTCAGCCGAGCTAGTAGTAGATGCCCTCTGAATCTTTTTCTCCTCCGGCGCCACAAACACCTTGATTTGCCTAGAACCGTTGGAAGATGTTGAGCTTCTTCCAGCATCTGAGCTTCTTCTTGCTTGAAGTACCTTCTGGTGAGTACCTGTGGAAGAAGGCCTTGGATGATCCAAGGTCGGCTTTCTGGTGTGCTTCACTTCTTGATTCGGAGAAGGCTTAGCCGAATTGGTAGGGATGGTGAAAGAAACTTCTTTGGACTCCTTAGGCTTCTTGGAATCATCATTGTCTGGTGCCTTCAAATGATTTTGGCTAATATTGGTGGGTAATGAATGAACCAGAGATTTTCTTGAGCACTGGAAAATCCCAGATAGAAAACCACAACCCAAGTCATTATTCTCCACCTTATAATTGGCCATCTTTGCCATTACTCTTTTAGTTATTGATGCCTCTTGCAGAAGATATAGACTAATTGAAAAAGATTGATAAATGAACTAATGATTTTGAGAACAGAGGAAGATACCAGAAATCATATCAAACAATTATAATATGAAGAATGTGTCGAATGCACTAGCAGAATATTGCAATAAAATTAAAGAACGGCTCAGCGTAACTGGTTGAATGAATCTGAAAATATTTATGAAGGATATGTAATAATCAAAGAGATGGCTTGACCATGAAGGATTTTTATGTGACAGCATATTATCCAAAAGGGGTGCGTGTATATATAAACACAGAGGCTCCTAGAGTGGCTTCCAAGAAACCAACTTTATCTTTTTGGGGTTTTATTTTAGGAAGAGAGTGCAGGGTCAAACTATAAACAAATTTAACTTGCACAGCAAAAAGGTTAATCCTAGCAGGGGTTTTAGTTTTCTGGGTTCCAATACAGTCTTATACTAGTGACCAATTGATATGAGATGCCCAAAAACAACAAAAACAAAAAAAAAAAACAAAAAAGGCAGCAGAATTGTTCAAAATTTTCAGCTGAAAGTGATATGATTGAGAATTAAACACGCTTAATGAAAAAGAGACTTCTCAACCTCCTGGGTCTGTCAATACTCAAGATGACATGTAACAATGAAATGTCAAAGCCAATAATATCCTTACAAAGTACGAGACAAATTAGACAATCTTAATTTAACAGATATAGAACACATGAGTCATGCCCCAATTGAACTGCTCCTCTGATTTGTTCTTGCATTGGATTTCATCTTTTTTAAGTTTTAAGCCATGATCAAATTAATCCACACTTGATTTTAGTATAAATGTTCTGGAAAAGGGTACCTCAACTCACATTCAAAATTGGTCGGTAGAATTGGTATCAAATGTTATACATTTTTTTTTTTTGAGTAATATCAAATGTTATACTTGACCAAAATTCATAGCTTATAGTATATACCAACTATGGTAGATAGATGGTAGTGATTGCATGAGGAAGGGTCTTTCTTCTTCTTCTTTTTTTTGTCAAACAGGAAGGGTCTTTCTGGGTACCTTGTATAAAATGAGGCCATTCAATAACAAACCAACATTGAAAAAAAATGAAATGAAACATGCAATATGGGATGACTTAGATCCATATAATATTGGCACAATTAGAATATACATTACTCATAGTAGATAGTCGATCTATATCGAAGTAAGGTCTTTCTCAATTTGAAAATTAGAAGCTTTGAAAAAGAAAAAAACGTGTGGTTAGCCTATTAGATTAACTGTAACAACCTCCACTATTGGAACTACGTGTACCAACTTGATAAATCTTTGTATTTGGTGAACATATATAATTGGTGCTTATGCAAAGAACCAGGTTGGTAGAAGTTATTTTCTGTCGGCTTGTGCAATAAAATTGGCTAATATATACATGGAGTAATCCCTGATCGTTCTTTATACTAAAACAAAAAAAAATGGATTTGATCACTTTTTACTTATTTATTTTTTGTTATATCAATAACTGAAAAACATAACAACTAGTCTACTAGTCTTCACCTCCCACTTATAAAGAAAAAACTAATGTCAGTAGACCAAATTGTACCAGATGATTTTGCAATTTGAAACTTCTCATTTTATTATTATGTCAAAATTTTATTTCATTTCTATTTTCGTTTTAAAATATTTTTTCTCTTGTCATTATATATACATCCGATTTATATTAGCATACTAAAATCTTCATATAATTTATATACTCGTTATATATGGAAATCCCTCAAAACTCTGTAATCATTATAATTAACACAAATTAAATTACAGATGACCGAAGCCAATGCAGTTAGCAATACATATATAAAACATAAAATGCATAAATTAATTTCAACCATAACTTCATTTAAAATGTGCTCATATACTGCAAAACGTAACTCGTCACGAAGAGACAACTGTTTATCCATTTTAATTTCATTTCCATTTTAAAGTGAGAAAGAACATATACCAAGTTGTAGGACCATTTTATGCAACAGCTTTCAAAAATAATTTGCAAGAATATTTGTCAATGAATCTGGATACATCATGTCTGGTGACAGAAATCCAGTCGGTGCCGTCTTATAAACCCCAACAACCACCTCAATTCTCAGAGACTTAGACAATTGAACTCTAAGACGGCACCAAAAGAATGATATATATCAGTCACCATTAATAGCTTAGAAAGGTTGGAAGGTATACAACATAATCTTATTTATGATTGATGTGCTACACTTAACCAGTTACAAGTATGTATTTGAAATTAACTGCAATAGAAGTTTGATACACTCGTGTGTGACCTCGTTTGAGTATTCAACTAATTAGAAACCGAGTACAGAGGTAAGAAAAGATACCAAATCATAAACACTAAACGACGCACCCCTTCATGTCTTGTGCCCCCTTCATGTTTGGTGCGACTTAAAATGATGATATACATGCGCACCCTTTAGACATCACATGTCGGTCACTTGAACCGTTCAGATACACTGGAAGTTAAAACTAAAACCGATCGGTCAAAATTTTTCTTCTTTGAATGGTAAAGCGACAACATAACATATTAAATGATAAGCTAAACTTATACGTATAAAATGATGAAGACCCGATCGCAACAATGTTTTTCTTGTTCTTGTTCCGAACCCAAGCAGTACATTAGACACACTTTGCCGACACATTAGGTAATTCTGTCATTGTGTTCAAGATAGGAGGAGGACAGCTTAAAGTGGGCAAAGGTATTAAAATCCCTGGAGATCGAATCACACTTTTTTCTGATCCCGGACCACACTAAAAGCTAACGATGTAGTCAAAGTTTACAACTATGTAGCACAAGAGGCCCTACTCTGTGATTCTCATTTTCTAATTCCGCTCCTGCATTCGTCTCTATGTTCAACCATAATTTGAGGAGTCGCCCCGCCACAATCCAAAAATGGGATCAAATCTTTAATTGGAATGAATGATAAGGGTTTGATTCATATGCATGAAAGACCTAGCTAGCATGAGTAATATCTATGACTGGATTCGAGCCTCGAATAAATCTGTCTGATTATAATTGCTGGATGAAAGCAAATACACGTTTTCTGATTGTTTTGTCAATAAATTGTATATATGTATTATGTATATGGCTTCAGATTCACACAATCTAAATTCCACACGTGAACATTGACTGCATACATAAGCGAAGAGCCATATGCTGCACCTGTGACATGTCCTAATTCATAAGCAATCCTAGTGAAAATCTTCCTGAGCTTCGATCTGTTACATTTAACATGCACCTAATGCATGCTTCATTTATATTATTGTACAAAGAAACAGATGACTGATTGTTTCCTGGTCTGAATTTTTCATATGAACAGAAATGCTTCCTTTTACAAGTAGCTAGGTAAATTTGCAGGATTATGCTAACCGAATAGTGCCTGTGGATGTCACGAAAGTTAAAGTGGGATGACATATATAAGTTGAAAGGCCTAAAGTGAAGGTTGGTGTGGTAGGACTAGCTAGGGCCAAACACTTTGGTTGGGGGCAAATCCAACTTTTCCCAGCTGGCCTTTTCTAACAAAATTGAAGCAGAAGCATGGGCATCGATCTCTATCAAGAGTCAAGATAGCATAACTATACAGTTGGCAACGAAAACAAACTTGCTACAAAATGGAAGTGAGGAAAATTGCATATACCAAAACACATCTCAAAATATTGAATCCCAACTCACATGCATATATAGTTATGTTTCATTGTTGATGTCCGAGTCAACTTTCAAACATATATTTCTATCCAAAATATTGTTATGCCAATCATTTGTCGAATCACAAAATTTCGACGTAATATGTTCTCTCTTCTTTAAGAAATCTCAAGAACCATTTGGAAATTGTTACCGTGGCCTTTGTGTTTCTTTTCCCTTGCACAGAGTTTGCTTTCTCCAAACACATACACCAATTCACAAACTAAACAAGGACCAAAGTCGTATTGAATAAAGTTACAACCTTGAGAATAAAATAAAATAAATACATGGTAAAAGAAGATAAATATTTTCCTTCTTTTGTGAGACTTTGATATATAAATAGTCTTAGACTTACTAGTTCACTACTTCATCCAACTTCTTCTCTACGTTGGAATCTTAAAAAGGAAAGAATTGAAAGAGAGATTGACAAATAGATAGATGAGCAGTAAAGAAAAGAGAAGAAGGGAGGGTAGCTTGGAACGCAAGGCTAATAGGATCTGGGATTCAGGGGAAAAAGTGATACGTATAAGCTCTGAAAAGTGAGTGCACTGCATGAGATTCAGAGATTATTTAGATCAGCAGCTGCATGCTTGCGACTCAAGGCTGATCGATCGAGTAGAGAGAAAGTGATAGGTGATAGGTGATAAGTAATTAGCTCCGGAAAGGGTGGCATGTGCACTTTAAGTAAAGACGACAACAGGTAGTCACGAGATCCAATGCCCATTGAAAGCTGGCCAAAGCTTAGCTAGGCTTCAGCTTTAAGCATATATAATCGCATCGAAACCAGAAACCCTGTTGTGGGTTCTAGTTCACATGCAATGGCATAGGGATCAGCCTCAACAAAACATTCTAATTAGCAGTTGATCCACATATTCCCATAGGGAATTAGGGATCAACCTCCCCCAATGCTCTTAGAAGTTTGTAATTTTCATCATAGGCCATAGCCTTGATAAGATAAATTGACACAAACAAACCGGTGGATAATGTGATTTGCGTCATGTGACATCTCCTAACTTTGTTTTAAAGTTATGTACATGCATGTATTCTTCTGTATAAGACAATGCATGTGTTTTAACATATTATCCAATTATGCATATCTTGTCTAAATTAAATCACACACTTTGTCTTCATAAAATCACATGTTTATGCCATATATTGGGAATAAATCACATATTTGTCTTCATAAAATCACATGTATATCTCATATAATGGGGGGGGGGGGGAGAGAGAGAGAGAGAGAGAGAGAGAGAGAGAGAGAGAGAGACTCTCCTCTGCGTATAGATGAATACTTTCTGCTGTTGTTATGCATGCGCCCATTTTTTATGATACAAGAAAGGTCGGAGGCCAGGGAACGAGAGTTTCGAACTCTAGCTTGGGTGAGGAGATAAATACTCACTACTGTACGTTAAGGTACAAAACCCATCTTAATAAATAGGCAGAATGGAAGAGGTGAATGTTCTCTCCTACAGTCCTATGTATTTTTCATACTTGATAAATCATCTCATTTCTACGTGTGAGTGGGGAATTTAATATTCACTTGAATGCTCAGGGCAACTCTAACTATGGGTTCTATTTGGGGGTGTTATACTCATTTTAGCACCCCCTTGTTGTACTACTCATTTTTATCTCTAATAATGAGGTACTATATTGGGGGGTGATATTTTCACTATTTTTGATTAAAATAGTATATGAATATATTGTTTATGAATATTATATTAAAAACATGTTAATTTAATTAACAATGCACGGGTCTTGGAACTGAATAAGTCTCAAATATGAGATTTGAGATGAGCCCAAGTCCTATAAAACCAGTTTTAGCACCCCCTAAAAAACCCTGTTGGAGAACAAAAGTCCTATAATTGTCCAAGTTCTGGTATGGGGCCTCATGGTTGGAGTTGCCCTTAGAATGATAATTTTGAGTAGGTGCTTTTTTCTTTTTCCTCAAAAGTCAAAAGACACAAAACAACCCAATCTTCACACACAACCCCTTCCTAGGAATTGGACTGATCCATAGAGGTAAGAAAAGTTAGCTGGCTATAATAAATAACAGGTCTAGCTCAAAGTAAAACTGTAGAATCCCAAAATCTGCAGTTTTATCTTCCATGTTCAATCTGCTCAACACAAGTCTACAGCTAACAGGAAAAACCTAAAGAAACTTCTCAAACAATATTCTACAGTGGTATATGATAATTTAAACGCTGCTATGTTACACTTTTGTAGTGGGCGGTGAAACTCCACCTGAGTTATACATGTGTTGCATAGTGATGCAAGTCGAATAGATTCGATTTACTTATGCGTTTTCATGTTCATGTATTTAATGCTGAGGTTATTATAAGAATACTGTAATTTAGAACTAGTAATGGTATTTTCCTAGCTCAGAGTCATCAGGAATTATTTTGACTATCTTAGCATTGGTCATTATAAACTAAACTACGGTAGGCGTTATTAGCAGACTTGATTGATGATCATTAATTTTAATCTTGCCTAGAATTTCTATTTGTATCTCTGCATCTCTCTGCTGACTTCTTTTTCCCCAATTATATATCCCCTCTTGGTCTCTTCTGTCTAACCCTCTGTTCACCCTTCTAGCTTCCTCTCTAGCTTTTAATAAGTTCTATCTGCTACCAGAACATGACCTCCTAGCTTGGTGATATTAACAGGACTTTCAATGGTTCTGGCCAAGTTCCACAAAAGAACTTACCCTAGAGCCCTTTCTAAGCGACTTCACTTGATTAACACACAAAGAGTCTTCTGCAGTAAAATTGTTAATAATTTTATTGCTAGGTAGCCTGGTACCCAATAACACTTCTAAAACTAAATAATAACATCCATACAGCATATCCACATTAACACACACAATAAACTAAATTTTAACATGATGCATCTTGTCAATCACATTTGCTTAAAAGGACTATATATCGTCAGAAGTATTGAGATCTTCATGTAAAGCACCTTCTGTAACTTCATCTTTTAACTTCTGAAAAAATAAACAATAGCAATCCCAATAATTGAGAAATGAAAGAGATCCAGGACAAGGAAGCACTCACTTATTTTATAAAGTAATAGCATCTTAGATCGTAATGATAATTCTGCAACAAAATAATTAAAAGGACTTAGGTATGTATTAAAATCATCTATCCAGTTAATTAATTCAAGAAATCAAGTATTTACTCAACAAGTTATCAGGAGGCAGAACAAGAACACAGACAGTACACACAATCTTCACAAACACAATAAAATGTACACTCTCGTACTTGGCTAACAACATGGCCGTCTACTTCGAATTGCTCCAATTGCATCCAATTAGCTAACCACTGAAATTTTTTACAATTCATACACATAGTTGGAGTATGTTTAAGAAGTTCAACCAATGCTGAAACCGGAATACAGAATGCCTACTGTGGGGATTGGAAGATGAGAACATTGGGCCTCTGCAAAAGCTGGGCCATTTATCTATTTTCCCAACCCAAAGCCCAAACTAATGGAAAAAGAAAGAGAAAATACCTTTCATGCAAATTGGGAATTTTATTCATATACCAATTACACGATTATTGTCCTCAATAACTGAAAATTCTACAATGCACTTGATGTATTACCACTCCATATTACACGACATCATTTTAGTCATTAGTGTCATCTTAACACTCTAATTAATAATCTATCATTTTAAATAAAAAATTTGTTTAATTATTTTCAAGATAAAAATTAAATAAATAATTCAAACTATAAACTATTGACAATTGATGTCCGAACCCGTAGAAATTGGACTATATCCCACCAACCTGTCAACCCAGCAATTTGATTCTTCTGTCCATCGAGCCCGACCCGCTATTTGACCGCCGCAAGACACCACTTCAACCCAGTAGCCAGTAGGAATCTAACTCTGGTCCGATCCCAACCCCAGATACAGCTGCAATCACTCTTAACCTAAAAACGTTGTCTTAGTCTTGTCTTTATATTATTAATTTGTATAAATTTTACTTTATAAAGAAAAGCTCATTAATTGGACAACCATCTCTGAGGTTATCAAAATTAAACACAGCAACAGCATTTGGGCGGATTGTGGCTCTCTAAACAACTTACATCGGGAAAATGACTCATTTGCTAGTCTAGAGTAGTGAATTTGCCTCCCGCAAAATATGATAGAGAGGAATAAAGTTAAAGATGTCTTGGTATTTGTTTGTCAAACAAAGGGAAGAAAGAAAATCATTAATGTTGCTAATGAGTACTAAAGAGTCACCTTCCACTTAAACATCTTTGAATCTTTTTTTTTTTTTTTAAAGTCTCCGCCTAGAAACCTTTGACAAGACCTTCACAGATAGCCAGACTTTCAACAAAGAGGACTATTTGTGATGCTAATTAAAGTTCATAGGACCTGCCAATTAATAAGGGACAACTTGGGTGTTTCTGATTCAGTTGTTCATACTTCATAATTAACAACTCTAAGAGCATTTTTAGCAAATTCTATTTTGGCTTCTCAGCTATTTTAGAGAGTAAGTTTAGCTTTTTATCGATTTTAACAACTACACCAAACTCATAAGTGGCTCTCCATTATAACTTTTAGCTATCTCGCTCCTAAATATAGAGAACGAGATAAGACTCTCTATAATTTAAAAAATTCATTTTAAGTTACTTTATGTAATTTATAAATACATCTAAACTATTTAATCTTTATTTAAAAAATAATATAAAATCAAAATTAGCTAAAATAGAGAAAGTACTGGTACAGACGTATTTCTAAAATGGCTAGTCCAAAAGACTTTTTAGCTACTTTGGATAAAATTTGATCAAAAAATGGCTAACATTGCTAAAGATGTTCTAATACCCATTATTAAGTTCACTTTTATATACTAAACCATTTAAATGAGAACATGTGAGGACTTAAGTATTTTGTATTGGTAGAGATTAAAAATGACGATTCGCATTATGAACATCTGCATCTAAATTGGTATCTAATTTATATCTTTGCTATATTTTAATCGGCTAAAATGAAGCTTTAGAGAATTTGTTGGAGTTATAATTCTACACAATTTTTTTAAATAAATTAGAGGATTAAGCAATATTGACTCCTCTGCAACTATACATAAATGTCAAGCAATTAGTTGATTATTTGCTTCTGAAAAACAAACCATATTCAATCCCATGTCATTTATGTATCTGAACAAGGAGAGAAGGAATGAATCCAGAACGGCAGCAATTGGAATCGTACAAGGGAAATTGCAATTTTTACAAAAATAAATAAACATGTAAACATAATTAGTAGGGGCATGGAAGGTTGCAAAAGGTATAGGATCTCATTTTGTAAATAGGGCAGGCCAATAGCCATTAAAGAAACAAAAGTAATGCGTACAGTGACAAGGACGTCCTCTACCACATTATTGCGTTTAGGGATAGAATTTTAATCAAGGTAGCTAGTTAGTCATGTACAGAAAACATAGAGCAGTATTTTCTTTTTTGCCTTATTCGAACACTAGTTTGATATGTTAGGGAGATTAAAACTCATCACCTCCATGATATCAGTTGGATAAATAATCAACTTGTCAAACCTGACAAGTTGCAAACATTAGTCATGTACATTGAGTTTGTACAAAAGTATTTTCACCTTTTCTCTCATTTATGCCACATATTTCATCGTTACTTTCCTTTTTGTATTGAGCTAAAATTATTAACCTACTAGCATCCTCCTCTTCACTTCCATGCATACTTATTTTGTACAAATTAAATGAATGAAAACAATCCACATGTGGGTAAAATTTGAACACATAGCTTCTTGGAATCAAAACACATATGCATATCATTTTTTTTGAATTAATAGAAATTGATATCATTAGAATCAATAGCCAGCAAACAGTTAATGGCTGGAGTCTAATTGTACTCACAAAAAGATAGCCAGCAAGAAAATCCGGAAACCCTAATCTAAGCTAACAAACTCATTACAAGTTGATGATAAGCTCGCTAAATTTAGCGAACTTATAAGCAAAGAAACTTCATGTCTTCTAAGGCAAAATCATTCACTAGCCTCCCATTAGCCAATCACGCAATTGTGGTACCAACAGAAAGCCACTTCCCTAGCCAACAAATAGGAGCACCTCCTTACCCATAAGTTGCTTGAAATACACCAATCACATCCAGGATAATTACCAAATCTCGAAGAAGTCATGATCCAAATAGATTGGAACTTGAAGACCATAGCTAGCCCCAAACGTCCCCAAGTAGGTCTAAAATTCTTGAGCTGGGCTTGCCCAATTCACTAAGTAACAAGTGAGGGTGGCAAAGCACCCTAGCTCCTTGATAGGTCTTCTCCAGCGGCCGTCTTTTCCAGAAGGACATAAAGAGGTCTTATCTGTGCCGCCTCCCTTCTGTACCCAAGCAAAACCGGTCCATCACCGCAATACTCAACAGATCAGATTGGCAATAACCGATCAGTTCGTAATGCACATATGCATATCAATGTTTCTACTATAAAAACAAAAAACAAACACATATGCATATATCTTTTTTTGTTTGTTTTTTGGAATGAAATATTTCTTGTTAAACATTTCTAGATGGCAACAATTTCGATTATCTTGGATTTTTCTTTTGTAAGTTTGGACTTGGTAACCACCATAGATGGTCGAGTTGGTAAGAGCCTCCAGGTGTGGAACCCCTACACCCGGGTTCGAATCCCGCTGACGCTGTTTGTAGTTAAATCTCAATCTATTCTTAGTAACCAGGGGAAAAAGCGTTCAGACATGGTCCCCGGCCTCGGCACGGATGAATCTCTGGGCCTAAGAAGCTTTTAAAGAACCATGTGATCTTCATCAAAAAAGTTTGGACTTGGTCAAAGCTGAGGTCGTATATATACAAGTTTTCCTCTTGTTTTTTCTTTTATATTTTTAAATATTGTTTACTTTTTTATATAGCTAATAGTTTTTTTGAATTAATATCAATCGATATATTAATAAGCTTGAACCAGAATTGGTTATTACATATCCTCCCTCTACTGACCAAGAATAGATAAAGAGTTTGTGGTAACACTACAATATACATAGATTAGGTCCACTCACTTAATGTTTCCATGCTCAATTATTAAATGAAGCCTATTTACTATATATTAAAGCTCCTACATTGTTCATCATTGTTCACCAGAAAAGACGGTTTTGCCCTGACTTTTGATTGAAATTACAATTCTGCCATAGCATTTTATTTTTTTTATTATTTTTTTACAATTCTGCCATACCCTTTTATTTATTTATTTATTTTTTTTTAAAGAAGAACAATTTTGTTTTGTATTTGTAAATTTCTACAAATGATGAAAAAGTTTATTTTCTGTTGTATTCCATTTGTTGCTAATCTATTATTAACAACAAAACAAATCATACTCTAAATAGCGCCGATGTTTTTTAGATTGCAAGTATTCATCTATTACATATGAAAATAAAAAGGAAAAAAAATCGCAGCATCGCGCGGGTCAATTTGCTAGTAAACTATGAAACCCAAAGACATAGTAAATAGGCAAAGTAAAAAAACTTAAATAAAAACAAGCCCAAAAGGGCTAACCCACTCTCTAAGAAGCCCAAAACAAGACCTAAAGGCCCTATCCCAAACCCAGAGAGAGCAAGTCAACCCAATAGGCAAGCTTGATTACAACGATGACCCGCCGCCATCACATCGAGTCTCCTGCTAGGGCCAAACAGCGCCACCGCAACCATCATGCCCAGACTGCACCACAGTAGGAAGACGACATAGGAGCCACCCTAATATAGCCATCACCCAAAACAAAAGGTGATCATCATCAACCTGCAAAACCCGATCAGATCTAGTCGGAACCAAATTAAGCACCGCCGGCAGCAAGAGATAGAGGCCCTTTCCAAGTCCAAGCCGAAGGATCGAAAACCCGAACCCTTGTTAGGGCTTCATCCTCAATCTACAGATATGTGGTGTCCCAGAAGCAACCCATAATTCCTCAGTGAAAACAGTCCTTGAGGCCACCATGCACAAACCTAGTGTGGTGATCGACCATTGAAGGCCAGGCTAGAGTCAATGGGATCCATCGATGCTGAGAGCCAAGCAAAGAGGACTAAGGTTTATGGAGAGCAGCGTTGTGTCAATGTACAAACCATTAACTTTTTTGATAGTTAATAGTGTTTACTATTATTTGATAGTTTATAGTATTTACTATCATCGCGGATTTTATGCAAAACTTATGACATAAACCAGAAGTCTTTAAATGACGCAATTGGAAAGTAACCCTAAGTTTACAAGCAATAAACCTAAAACAAGAATTCTGAAGTCTACTAGAGATAGATGAGAAAACTCTTAATTTGATTATTGATAAAAGATAGGTTCTACAACCATTTAAGGCTTGCTTATATATGGAAAAAGAAACCTTAGAGGGACTAACAATGAAGCCCTAAAACCCACGGGTTAGAACAAAATAAATCCAAATCGAACTAGAAAACCTAAAATGAGGAAAAACAGTAAATTGCAGTTTTGAGGCCCGAAAAAGCCAAACGTCGTGGCAAAGCGACGAGTTTTGTTCCTGACATCATTCTCTTCCTGAAAAATGTATAGCAATCACAATTCTGACACCGAACGCCAAATTTGCAGCAAATCAGGTTTTCTCTTTTCACAATCAAACTTCTCTTCAATCCTTGTCGCCATCCTTTTTACATCAGTAAAGACAATATCCATGTACAAAATATTCATAAACATATTTCATTTTCGGTGTAAACATGAAAGAGAAAGTTCAAATCCAAAACCAAATGGAGAAACTTCAACCTAGTAATTAGTGGTAGAACACTAGAACCTAGAGGAGGCAGCGGGTTTCGTTCACTTCTAGTGTTTCCTATTTAGTTGTTAGCCCACCACTTTCCTTTCTGTACTTCCATTTCCATTTTCTCGTTGTTTCATCAATATCACTTTTAATTCACCAATTTATATATTATTTTTCATTTTTTTGGGTAATAATACTGTACAATTCCAACCTCTACCTTTCATAATATCATAATGTCGCTTTCTTCCTTTCATATTCATAACCCTCTCTCTCTCTCTCTCTCTCTCTCTCTCTCTCTCTCTCCCCCCTCTTTCTCTCACCTTCACTTTGAGTTTGACCCGTTGCCAGCCACCGGCACCTCTTTCTTTCCTACTCCAATGGCGACCCCACCCTGCACTCTCTCATCTAGACGATCCTTCTAACCTTTTCTTTTCCATTTTTTTTTAAATTCTATTTGTCTGATCCCCAGAAGAAAAGCTTAAATAAATAACCTTTCCTCCTCTTTCATTTCCCTTTTGCTTCTCTGAAACCCTAGCAGCTACTTCTCAGAGCAGAAAAGGGAAAAAGAAGAAAAGAGAACCTCCTCCTCTCCTACCTATTCCTTTCTGGCTTTCACATATATAGCAATCATAGTGAAGATCTCTGATATTCTCTCTTCTTTTAATAGAAAAATCTTTGGGTATCTCCAAGTGAAAGACAAGGAAAAGATTTGCTTCCATTTTGCAGATCCAGGCTTCATCATGACATACACATCCTCTTCACGGGTTCTTAATTTTTCAGTGTTCTCATCATAATTATTGGCTTCCCTAGCTTCATCTACCCCTTCTTCTTCTTCTTCTTCTTCTTCTTCTTCTTCTTCAAGCTTTCAAGCTAATTAGCTAGCTATGGATTCTGGTAATAGTGGAAGCATGTCTTCAAGTGGTGGTGATGATCAAGACCTTGATATTGTTTCACAGCCTGAATCCGTTTCCGGGTTTCTGAATTCTTCTCATCCCACTATGCAATTTGGTGGCTCCTCCGACAACAACCCGAATCTGTTTTCCCAATACCAGAACCACCACCACCACCAACCCAGTACACTTTTTGATCTTTCATCCAATTATCTCCAGGCATTGTCTCAATCTCAGTCACCAAACTCTTCAAATCCAAATTTCCTTCTCAATCAAAGATCCGATCATGACCCAAACTCCACCACCAATACTGGATCCGATCATCAACAAGCCAACTACACCAACTCGATTGCAAACCTACCAGGCTCATCATCATCAGCTCATCAAGCTCCACCGATATCGGGTACACCACGAGGTAGCTATTCGTCTGCCAAGCCCAATAATTTGGTTCGAAACTCGAAGAAGAGGACGAGAGCTTCTAGGAGGGCGCCGACGACCGTTCTGACCACCGACACCTCGAATTTCAGGGCAATGGTGCAGGAATTCACTGGGATCCCAGCACCGCCGTTCTCTGCGGGCTCGTCACCCTACTCTCGAAGGCTCGATAGTATATTTGGCTCCGGATCTGTCTACCCTTTACGTCCTTCGGCTCAAAAGGTCCACCAAACCCCATTTCTATCTTCTTCTTCTTCTTCTTCTTCATTGTTGATGAGCAATAGTGTTAGTATGGTTGATGCTTCTAATATTGCCACTAGTAGTACTAGTCATAATATGAACAACTTCAATTTCACTCATCAAGGCCTAATTGGGAAACAGCTGCCTCATCATCATAATATGATGGTAAACATGCAAAACCCAATCCTCAGTGCATTCCAGTCATCCCTTCCCCATCATCATGAGCAGCAGCAGCAGTCACCTCCATTCCTCTCTTCCTCAGTTAACTTTGGGGCAAAGCCTAATAGGGACAGTACTACTTTGCCCTTACATCCTCTTGAAGATCAATTGGGTATGACTATGAGCCATGGATATTTAAATAACACAAACCTTGGTGCTTCAGATGGGTCAACAATGCTGCCATTGAGGAGTGATGATAATCATACTGTTAGATGGAGAGATTATGGACTTGGATTGGGCGCCGTCAGCGATGAGAGAGGGGTACTAGATCAAAACCAGCATTTGAGGCCTAATTTGGATCATGGAATAGTTAATTCATCGAGATCAAACACTAGAGGTGAAGCTTCGGTTGATTCATGGATTTGTCCTTCAGACTAGACCTCTAGCTAGCTAAGTAGATAATGAAGATGGGGTATACAGCTTAGAGGAGAAGGCATGGTTATGGTCATGGCGGTGGTGATAATTGATGGAGAAGCTAGGTAGCTGTAGCTTAGCTAATTTGTTCTTAACCTTATTAATCAGTCACCATGCACCTCTCATTATCATTTTGCTGTAAATGATTAATATAAGTTAATTAAGTTTTCTACAGGTTATGAAATTATTGAATAATTAATCAAGCAAAGAATATATTCTGACGCATATCTTAGTAGCTTAACATTCTATGTCTACTGTAGAATGTAGGCATGCATAATTGCATATATGCCAATTATCATATATGTATACACACACACACACACATAATAGAGAGTGCTAATGTACTATGATCATTAACGCGGCAATATTAGTTTTTCAGTTATTGTTTTTATATACTACAGGTATATATCCCCATATTCGTATTGTTCGTTCTTAACAATTACTTCTGATTCAACTTTCATGCCTTTATGATGTGCTTGTTAGCGTATGTAGAAAATACAGAACCAGAATATAACCACATTCCCTTCCAGAAGAAAAACAAAGCCAGTGCTAGCTCTTCCAATGTTCGACTTTGTATTTTTCTTATCTCACATAATCTTTACCTAATACATTTGAATATTATATAGTAATTAATATATAGGACCTTACATATATATCATAGCTATTATATATGATATAAGCTTTTTACTTTTTTAGTAAAAAATATTAATTTTGCTTTTGAACCTAGCTAATACATACACCCAAAGGTCCTTATCCGTAGGAAAAGGAAGTAGTTGAGAGGGACTGTGTAGACCTTAAGGTCCTTGGACTTTATAGGCCAAAAAGCCATTAGCGTTGTGCCCCCAGTCTTCTTAACTGGAATGATCTCTAATTGATTGATTATAATTGAACCGAGTTATAAATTGGCTTTCCACCATTTGATTAGGTAGCTCAGTTTGTTACCTTAATGTGTAGCTGTTAAAATCTACAAACTCTAAAGGATTATGGTAGCTAGTTGATCGATTTCATCGTTCATATCTAGCTACTTGAGGATCCCTTAATTACCTTTCACTTTTGAAGCATAGATGATTTTGATATGATGGTGGTGTTGGTGGCAAGATTTGGGAAATCCTTACCTGCCGCAATCATAAAGTAGATAATGAAAGACTTCTCACAAGTCTTTATGCTCATGAATTACTCTATTTTTTCACCTTTTCAGGTAAATACTTTCTACTTACCAAGCTAGTTAATAAGCGATTAGGTACTATTAGCTGCTCACTAGGTTTATAATTAAGATCCTGAAAAGCAAAATTTTTTAAGACTTCCATTAGTTATCGTAATTAAGGATTGTATCAAATAAAAGGGATAAAGGAATGATATGCAGTAAACTTTTTACAATATGTAGCACTAGACTCATCCGTTAGTTACTTTTAGAGAAAGTGGCTCGATTACTTTTTATACACGTAATGTTGTACAAGCAATACGATATTATTAATTATTGTTAATTACATTTCTTTTTTAGATTTTTTTTTCTCTTTTTCTTTCAAGAGAATAATGGCAACGGCCAGCCATAGAGTAATTAGATTACCGCTGCGCAACCACTTGAGAACGAGGATCTCCCTCAACAAGAGTCATTCCCCAAAAGATGAAGGAATCGGTAAATGATAGAGAAAATTGGCCGCGGTTTAAAAACCTAGAGTTTGTAAAATTATGGTGACTTGAATGATTTCCTTTCTATCGCAAGAAAATTAACCGGGGATGAGGATTGAAAAAGCTAGGGTTTAAGAAACTATAGTAAGTCTAATTCAATCATTTTATTTTTGGTCTACAAAGGGTGTTTTCTTAATTAATAATATGAATAAATGACACCCAACTCTTGCATATAATTTCCGCATTTACCAAGATGTAATAACAATGTCATCATAACTGGTACAAATAGTTTACAAATTTAATGAAAAAGGACGATAAAATTAACAATAATTCTCCAAGAAAATCAAATTAGAAACATGAATCATGGTTATGATCATGTGGATAGATTGATGTGGTGACAACTGACTCGTATGTTTTGGAATTATGGTGACTCATGGCCCATGCCAGAGAATAACACGGTATTCTAGCGATTAGCAATGATGTGCTTCACTTCACCATATCTCTCTCTCATATCTCCTCATTTTCACTCACTTGTCCTTACTTCTCTCCCTCATCAGTCCCCAGCCTTGCGTAAGACACAAACCCTGCCGTAAACTATCGCTCACAACATTTTACTCTTTTATTAAAAAGAAAAAATAAAATAAAAAATAAAAAAATTCGCTTCACCCTACAACACCACCAAATTCAATAATATTGCTCCTCAAATCCAATGCCATATATGCTCAAACTAAACAATATTAAAGGGTCAAGAGTTCCCAACCACGTATATGATTGATTATGATTTAAGATCTAGGGTTTATAATTTATTTTTCAAAGTTTCTTCTTCGCTCAAAATGAGAAACTTAAAAAGCGTAAATTCTCTATAAGAACTTTGTACCTAAAAACATCCAAAAGTCTTAACATTTGATCATATGTTGAATAAAAATAAATTGAATACACCAATCAAATTGGGGATGTATCTGTTATACAAACAATTACATGCGCTTTATTGTTAACTAATATCAAATATTACTATTTTTGAATTATTGCAAATAAGAAGTTTATACCTGAAAAGGTCCTAATGTGTAAACATTTTTGCATTTCGAATAAAAATAAATCGAATTACACCGATTAGATTGGATATGTATCCGGTACACAAACAATGTCACTTTCACTTTTTTAACTAATTAATATCATACTACTAGTTTTGAGTGCTTGCAAATAATTCTAATTCACCAGATGAAAATCATAAAATGTGTTTGCGGGAGTAGCTGCTTAGCGGCCATAACAGCGTTCAATTTAGGTTGACACTTACTAGCTAGAGATGCCCTAAAGGCCTAAGGTTTGATTTCCAATGAATTAAAGACGTCAATGTTAATTAGCTCATTATTGGGATTTGTGTGACTTTGCACGCCAATAAAGAGACTACATATGAATTACGAATGATCACGTTTTTTTCTTTTTGTACTATCCAAGGTCGATCATTATTACGAAAATTTTATTATTTTAAGGTGCCTCCTTTTTCTACTTATTCTCTTAAAGAATCTCTTTTCCTTTAATTTAGTTAATTAAACCAAATTTCTTTATTTATTCGTTGCGATTCATGTTTTGGCTTATACGCAATCCATGACGGGTGAAAACCCTAATGTGACGTAAGTGAGTCTTTGAAGACTGGGTACTCCATCGAAGAAACTCGTGGCTTAGACTGCTGACATTGAAGCTAGCCTGAAATGTTAGACGGTTAGACCGTTGTTAACGTATACGTAGTACAATGGCATAGAAGGCATGCTAGCTATATACAGGACATGGTCAGAACCTAGGGTTTGGACCATATATAGAAATTAGGCTTTAGAGGAGGGGCTAAGCATCCTATAAACCCAATAATTAAGTAGATCATGCTTCACATTTTATATGTATAAAACGAATGAATGGTAACTGGCATCTTAGATTCTCAGTCAAGTCTCTATCCTCGTACGTCCAATTCCGGTTAGGTAGCCCACTATAGAAAAGTCAGTTGTTTGGAAGCAACAACGTTTAAGCTAGTAATAAAGCTACATAATATTGCATTATTGCTCATATATATAGAATTATGGTTGAAAATTCGAGGTCCAATTTTTGACTAAGTAATAATACAATGATCTCCTTTTCCCTTTAGATTATTCTTCAGATTAGTCATATAAAATTTTCTTTGATGACTATGAGATAAAATATGATAATCTTGGGCACTCTAGAAGCTTTCAACTTGTAAACTACGGATCAATAGCTTTTCTTAGTCTACCAATCTACCATGCCAACAGATGCACAGCCTCTGGGGCAAAGTGGAATGAAATTAAAACAAAAACATGAAAACAGCCAACTTGCTAATACATTCCACCTAAGAGAAATTATCTTAAATGGTGATTTTTCTCGAAGTTTTTTTTTTAATATATTCAAGGGAAATAAAGTCTCCTGTACTTTCTTAAATTATATCTGATACTTATTAGCCACAAGGTTATTAAATATTTTAGGGTGTTCAAAGGAAAATTTTGTTGTTGATGATTTATCTCGTAAAAAATCGACTTAAATACATACTAACTCCATTTATGTTGATAAATCCTCTTAGTTTATGAATTTTTTCCTTTGCATCCCAATGTTTAAAAATGTTCCACTCCATTTTGGAAGTGAGGATGAAGAAGTAACATTTCAACCCAGTTGTTGGAATTAGTCTTTGACGAGGGCCATTTTCCGACAATGTATATGTTGACAAATTCTATTTTAAGTGTTCAGATAACTAAGAGGCGTATAGGTTACTAATATTCCGTGTGGTTTGGAACTCAATGTTTCCAGTACTGTTGTTTGGTATCACTCAATACTGCTTATGTGGTTTTTAAAAGTCCAATATAATAGGTACCATTGTTGTTTGCGATATTGGGGATTTCAATTTCACTGCAGAACTAGACATGGCGACATTATCCATGTCTGCCTCAACGGGTCTCCGGTAGTTCTCATGAACCCTACATGTTCCCCACTATATATATTTCCTCATCTCTTCTGAATTGTAGAAGATGTATGTAGGTGATTATTGGTAGCTAGCAAAAGCCACTCAGATCGAGTTGAGATGTTATGTCTCTTCTAAAGCCACAACATATATAGGCAAGCCTTTTGTTCGATCTTCCTGTCGTATTTGGATTACGAAATTGAAATTATTATAGAATAATTAAGATTTACATAGACAATGACCCCAAACAAATCCTACGTATGTATGAAAAATAAAACATATTACATTAGCTTATATCAAGCTCTGTTGGTTGAATTTCTCACTTCTATAAGTTTGTTGTGTCTTTTATTAATTTTTTGTGCTCGAATCTATTATCAATAAACTTATTATATTATGGGGTTTCTATTTTATTTGTACTTTTATGAGGAAAAATAAGAACACTTCATTCATACTAAAACTATTAGCATTACAAAAAAAAAAAAAAAAAAAACATGCCACAGAGTGGCCCCGAGAAAATGAATCCCCCACATTATACATATACAAAAGTAAACTAAATTTGTTCAATGAATAGTAAAACAGTGATTTTCAGAATTTGCCCCTATTTTCCTTGGTCTTTGACGCTTTTGTCCCTAATATATATATATATATTTTTTTTTTTTAAAGGAAAAAACACAAATATTAACTCAATTGGATTATTGCAAATATTCTTTTTCAACCAAAACAAAAAATAGATTATTGCAAATAGAAGTGAAAGATAATTATTATCTTAAAATTTATTTGTTCTTGAATCCATGGTTTTAGCTTAGTGGGATTATACAGACTTTTAATCCGTCTTTATATATAGTTTAGGTTTATCAAATGTGAAATAACCTGAGCCTTGATTTAAGTTGATTTTTCAAATAGAAATAGAAAAAGTCAGTAGACATGATATTATATAAATGAATGTATTGAATAATTATTAAATTTTAATTTAGAACTTTCTGTGTTTATCACAGATAAGTAAATTGTTATACAGATTTTTAAAAGCTTCAATGCTAAGTTTCATATGTTGCTCCTTATATTATGTTGTTTGTATCCAAAAGCAAATGAAGGGTCTTCAACACTATATGAACCAATAAGTGATACATCAGAGGATGATTAGTTCCAACTTGAAATATATGATATTTTGGTAAGATTTAACCACTTTCTTATTTTGCATGTAAAGAATATCTTTTGTCATAATATCCTTTTTTTCTTTTTCTTTTTTAAATGTAAATACAGAAGTTTGGTTAAATACTAGCTCATACTCAACACTTCCATTTTTGCGATATGTTTATATTGAAGGCAAGTTAAAATACCAGCTTTCATAATATATAAAACAATAATATATTTAGTTAACATTTTTTATATTGTCATTTCTACCTTATTGCGTATAAAATTTAGTTAAAAAAATACAAACTGCAGCATCGCGCGAGCGAGCTGGCTAGTATAATACTACACTACCAATGCTTGGCCGCCCAAATACAGAAAGCAAAGGGTATATGGAAGATTTAAAAACAGCTTCATCAAGTCATATTCCCTATTCCTATGTTGAAAAATTCAACAATATCATAAAAATAAAGTGTTTTTTGTTTGTTTGTGAGAATGAAAAACAAAAAAGCGAAACTACATTTAATTTGGAGGAGTATCCTCATTCAGCCTAGAAAGCAAAACTCGCCTCATAGTGGCATTAAAGATCTTTCGCTTGGGCTTCTTTCCTGAGTAGGTGTGTAACCCTATAGGCGATGATGTCTCCCCTGTAGAGGATGGTTTTTTTTCTTGTGGGGGAATAATTTCTTCCCCACATGCGATGATTTCTTTTCAATGGGGATTATTCCTTTGCCGCACCAGAGACCTGAGATAAGAACTTGGAGTTTGAAGTATCCATAAGTTGAACCTCACCACAAACAATGCGATTGTGCCGCTTTTTCCTAAAGACTCAGACAATAGCTGGGATAATAACACCCTCTGGTATGCCATCCAAATTAGGGAGACAACCCCCTTCTACCGCAAAAAATTGGGCATCTGGGAACCCCAACCTACCCTGTTTTTGTGGGGAAGATAGAGGAGTAGAGCCCACATGCTTGCCAAGTGCAGAAGACACAAGGGAAGTAGCAGGGAGCGTGTAGCAATAGAGTCAACATGAGAAGTGCCTAATCAAATCGCCTCCACTTACAGGGATCGAGTAGTGATAGGGGCTAGGTGTCCTATCTTTAGCACTAGGCAATAATCATAGTATAGCACCCCTCAAAGCATGGAGGAGGAAGCTGGCTTGTCACCACCGATATCACTGGTAGGGAAACCCGACTATTAGCTTCAGCTGCTACTCAAGGGGAAGGACCCCAACAACTTATAGATCCATGCACAAATAATCCTGTAACATCCCGAATTTTAAAATAAACATTCAAAATCCGAAAACATGAAATTTACCACAACTCAAAATAATCATCCTGAAAATTTCTTTTCTTAACAACTTCACCACTCGAAATAAAATCAAAACCGAATTTAGTCTCGGTTAATTATTATAACTCAAATCCAAAATGAATTGTAAAGCTCTAAATGAGCGTACACACCTCACTACTAAATGAAATAACAAAAACTGCTGTAACACCTAAGCAGCTCGGTCACTTCCCTGGTTATCCTGACCTGCAGGAATATTGGCTACACCATTTGAATAGTATACAGGGATTGCAACAACACAAAACCCGGTAAGCTTATGAAAGCTCATACGAGTAAAAGAAAAGATTGTTGTTTAATTTAATCATAATCAATTCTACTCAAGTCAACACTCAACCGTTTCCACAACCACGAAGTACTAACAATCTCAATCAAATACCAAATCAATAAATCAAGACAACCCCAACTCACATCTTTCTTCACAAACTCAACATCGCATTTATAAAAATACTGTACATGATAGACTAAAGCTCTAACTGAATCGTAGCCCGTCACCTGGCCTAGGTTATGGCATCCGACATATTTATCATTATCGTATTTCATCAATATGTATATTTATATACATATTTAGAACGTCCGACAATTTCACATACTCAATCAATCGTATCCCATCATCCACCTAGGATTAGAGCGTCCGATTACCCCACACCGGTCACTACGTCAACCCTAAACCCATAAATGAGCACATCATATAATATCACATACTGAACTCAACCCAACCAAGATACACCATATTATTATGAAATTACACAATTGAAATATAATCAATTCATCAATTCAACTCAACCATATCATCACTCAACAATCCACTCATCAATATATATTTTCCACGTACATATATATATACATAATCATCCACTCAGGAATGATCACTAATACCATCTATAGTTCACACAAGAAAATCGTGAAATTCATTTGTATAATTAAAAATTCATTTTACTTACCTATGGATCGTGGTGATTCAAGTCCATGAAATTTTAAAACAAATATTTAATCCGTAAATATTTTTCACACAATTACCAAAAATAATTAAACTTAAAACGCTTGGTTCGTAATATGAACCACGTGAGTTTTACTCACCTCGAAATTCCCGCTGCGTCTTCAATACAAATACAATTAACGCCGAAATAGCCCACTCAAATACAATCCGTCAATCACCTAATCAAATGTGATTCGAATTTAGCCAATAATTTCAAAACATAATTGAACTACCATTTAACGGCCGGATTCTAATTTACAATAAAATCTGACGAGCGGATTCTCACGAATCGCTCCCCTAATTACCGTTTTGCACATATACGAAGATCAAACGGTCGGATCTTCACCCATGATCACACAAAGCCTCTGGGACAGTCATATGATCATCATATCAGAATTATAAGTTCATCTGACGGTCCTAATTCCACAAATCATAAATCTAACGATTGAAATCTCAAAATTCATAACTAATTCATACGATATCCGAAAAATATGTATAATACGCCGAAATGATCGTATTGAAACATAGAATCATAAAATGGACAGAAACCAAATTTTAGACCTCCGGATGTGGCCGGAAAGGGTCGCCGGAGTTAGGGACAGAGCCGCAGCCGACCACCACCAATGGTGTCAGGGCTGAGGTTGTCCCCTTCGTTTCATCATTCTGAGCAACTTTCATAACTAGCACAAGACCAAAAAACGACGGGAAGGGATCGAAAAGTACCAATTACAGTCGGCGGCCAGAATTTTTCCAGAAACCGGCGAGCTTGAAACCGACGTAAAAACTGCAATCTCACGCCTCGATCCCTTCGGGAAACTTGTTCAGAACTTCCTTGTGAACTCAACAAGCTGAGAATCACAAGAAACGATCGTGTATAGCTCGAGATATTTGGATCGAAAGTTGATTTTTCGATCCGCACGGGGTCGAGCTCCGACGAACGTGAAAACGTTCGACCCAGTTCAGGTCCTTCTTGGTGCTTGTAGAGGAAGTTGAGGCGAGTTCAATGAGCCAAGAATCAAGTAAAATGGTGATCTATAGCTCGAGATATTGAGATCTAACCGAAAATGAGCCTTTTCGGTTCGGGCCGTGCCGCCGCCGCTGCCGGCCGTGTCGCGACGCAAGGCTGCCTCTAGCAGCTGCGCAAAGTCGAGACAAAGCTCTTGGAGGAGGTTTGAGGTCGTGGGGTGGCCGGATGAGGAGGAGGGAGCACGGTGAAACCGTGCTCTGTTTCTGCGTCTCGGCCGCGCGGAGGGAGAGAGAGAAAGCTACAGTTTCTTTCCAAAAAAAGAAAGAGAGGCCGGTGAAAAAAAATAGGGTTTCCAAAAAAAATCTAGGGTTTTTTCCATATATACAAGTTTCAGAATATCTTCTAAATTCAATAACTAATTCAGAAAAAATCCGATCTTTGTGTTCCGCACGTGTACGGACTCGTATCGACGAGCTCTACAACTTTCATGAAGGAAGTTTCTCCAAATTTTGTACGTAGAAAAAGTCGATTTCTCAAACTGAGCATTTCGAGGTTTTCGTTAAAAATAATTGTTTCGAACCTTCGATAATTCAAAAAGTGAAATATTATCGAACAATATTCGTGAAATCGCACAATAAACGTTCAACACAATTACTCGAATTTAAAATGAAAATTGCGGGTATTACAAATCCACAAACACAACAAAGTCCACACACGTTCACATATTCAATATCCAACTTTTTTGAAGGAAAATTTTTTCAAACAGTGCATGGTTGCTGATAATTAAGGTTCCTCACTTTACACTAATTACACTTCGGTACTTGGATTAACAAACGCGACACATTTTTGATACACGCTGTCAATAATTCCGTTAGTTGGCATGCCATCTGGCATATTTTCAAAGGTGAAGTTGTCTCCTTACTATCCACCTTTACAAAGTCAATTTTTTTAATAAAAAGAAAAAGAAAATTGGTGGTGCAATCTTGAACGTAGATCCACCCTTAGAAAGTCTTTTTTTCTTTTAAATTAAAAAAAATTCTTAGGGTTGTTCCACTGCACGAATCAGACATTCGTGGGTGGCATAAGCACTTGTCATCCAGAGGCACATCCCCAACCTTTGGAGGCTAGCCCATGACTCAAATCTCTTCTTCTTCTTTTGGGTCTTCTCAGAGACTACATTGGAGATTCAAAGACTCAACCTTTTCTCCATTTCTCATCCCGTTTTCCCTGAATTTATCTCCAATTTCAACCAAGTTATCAATTTGGTTTTCGGGGTCGAGAAACCATGGATCAAAGATCAATACTTTGAGAGAGAGAGAGGGAGAAGAAGAGGAATAAAAGAGAAAAATTGGGTCCAGATGGGTCGGTATTCGAGGCGGCTAATGGCTTAGAGACTGGGGCGTGGTTTCAACCTGGCTTGGAGAAATGGCAGCTACAATTGATTTGGGATTCTAAGCAGTAGGTGAAGGTAGAGTGGAGGAGCGAGGAGCAACGATGGATTAAGGGGAGAAAGAGAAATGATCTCCTCTGATCAATTAGTCGATTGCTTAGAATTTGCATTTTTCTATGAACAATTGCTTTACATGTGCCAAATTCATGTAACTGTTGATCGATCCTAATCGGATCATTAAGTAAGAGTCTTGATTGGTAATTTGTTATTGAAATTTTGGTGTGAATTTCCTTGATCAGAAGTTTCATGGACATAGGATGAGCACAATCTATTTCTGCTTGGATTGTAGAAAGCAGGGAAAGGAGATTGGAGCTGAGATTAAGAGAGACCGAGTGTTCTGGGTTTTCCATTTCTCTCTTTCGTTCTTAATTCTCATTTGATCTTTGGTTTGTGGACTGCAATTCAATTCTTTTCCAATATGAATTCATCAAATATGTGATTTTAAATCCTGTTTGCCGAATTCATGAAATATATATGGCTTAATATGTAGTTTTGTTGAGGAGATTGACTTGGGACATATGATCAAATAGGTGTTAATTTTGTGCTGGTTAATTTTACGTTTCTTTGGTTTGAATTCTTGTTTTGTTTTTTTGCTGGCATGGATTGGATGGTGTGTGTGTGTGAGAGAGAGAGAGAGAGTGAAAATATCAAACTACCCTTTGAAAAATAAAAAATCACATAAAGTTAACGGTGTTATTAACGACATGTACAGTAATTGGGTCAGATTTGATAATTCAGGTACTAAAATATAATTAGTGTAAAGTGAAGAACCTTAATTATTAGTGACCTTTAGTATTTTGCATTTTTGAAAAAGTATTTGAAAAGTGATACCTATAGACATCGAAAACGACTTTTTCAAATCCATCACCACCATGACTTGAACAGTCTCATCATGCCACAGACAACTCTCATCCACATGCACCACCTAACCTAAGCATGAGGCCACTTTCCAGGCCCAAAAAGGTGTACAGAAAACAAGCGATAATCCATTGATTTTCCCCCAGACCGGCAAACGATTGAGCAGCATAGGTCTCTTTATTTAATGAGTAAATACTACTTCATTCTAGAAGGTAGAGTAACATATCATATTTTGGGGTCTCTACTTAAATTAACCAAGCTAAAAACAATTTTGTTTTAGACACATGCATAAACATAAAATCTACATTAAAAGAACGGAAAATCAAGAACTCTATTCCAGTTTCTCAACTTGTTTCATCATGATATACTGTTAATTCAAAACACGGATCAGACCTTTTTTTCATTCATAACTCCGTTAAAGTTTATTATGACATTGTTATATTATTGGAGAAAAATATGACAAAATAATATGTTAAGAAGATTAGTTTTACGTGGAAAAATAGGGACCTTGCCTATAGGTTTTCATAAGAATTTTGGTCAACTACTTTATCCATTACCAATTAACTTTAGTTGTGAAGCTCAGATTACTTTATTCCAACATAATCGACAAGAGGCCAAAACCTTTATAAGTTATAATCTATCTATACTATTATGAAGAGAAAATGCTTCGTTAGTTAAAACTAAAATTTTTGACAGATTTAACCCTGAAAGATTAAATAACTTTGATGATAAATTAAATCACACGGGTAAATATGATAATTATAAAATAGATTTTTATTAAGAAAATTAAAAAAAAATAATCCCATAATCCTCATTTTTCTCTCTGTAATAACTGATTTACTTTATTTTTTTTATTTTCATAAAAAAATTATTAAACATGTAGAGCATGTATGAAATAGATTAAGTATTAATCAGATGTTTGAGACTTTTACTTAACCATTTTGAGAATCTAATCTTTACTTTACTTAACCCAAATATATGTGGTTTCCGTTTTCATTTTATCAATAAGAGAATAAAAGCATGTGAGGGCCTCAAATTCCTGATCTAGGTTAATCTATACCCAGCAGTTTCCCACTATTCCTCGCCACGCGGTTAAACCCAATAAAAGCTCAAATATCCAATCAAGTCATAGGTATAAATAACATACTTACAAGTTATTTTTCTTTCTGTCATATCGCATACTTCACCAGGGGGAATCAAAGTTGGACATCACGTCCTTAGGGCTCCCATAACTGTAGATTCACCTAAACAATCCCCCATTGATTCCGACACCTAATAAGAAACTTAAAAAGCAAAGCTGTTATAAAGAAAAGGGAAAATATCACAAATGGTGTATAAACTTTAGGCCATTCTATACTTTGATGTACCAACTTTTATAACTATCAGAATAGTGTATCAAGTTTGCTCTAATTTTTTATTTTGGTGTACTTTGTTAAATTTTCCGTTATCTTTACAAAAAAAAAAAATGACAAAACTAAAGGAATTTTTTTTTTTTTTTGCAAAGATAACGGAAAATTTAACGGTGTACACCAAAATGAAAGATTTGAGCAAACTTGATATATTATTCTGATAGTTATGAAAGTTGGTATACCAAAGTATAGAATAACTTAAAATTCATACACCATTTATGAAAATATCCCTAAAGAAAATAATCATATAGCTAGGTAGAATGACTGGGCCATAACTCACAGCCATGTGACGCACAAGTAGACGTCAGAGCCACTTCATCTTCATTTTTATGCACCCAGGCAATGTGCAAAGGGTACTGAAAACGCAATTAGAGGCGTTGTGCGCGCGCGCCTGAGAGAGACTGCGACCGGCAAGGAGGCGCGAATCAAGGTATGGATGTCCACGTGTACGGTAAGGCATGGCTTCCACATGGCCAATAGGGAGCTGGCTGTGATGATGATGATGATGATGATGATACAAGTGTAAATATCAAGCTGTACGAAGTGGCAATCATATCAGATTTTTTTAAGTTGCTTTCACTAGTTCCCCTGGAGATTATGTTTTCCGAGAGATCATGATTCTTCTGTCAATTCTGTAACTCTCAACTCTCGAGCCTTGGATAGAGGTGAGAGGTCCCTCTCTGCAGCAAAGTGCAGCTTCGTAGTGGTTGTAAATTTCACACAATCTGAGAATCAGAGAATCGATCACAGGAAGTGAGTACACACACACACACATGTTCTCTACAGTGTATACCACGAGTAACAAAATTGGTTAAAGTCTTCCCAAATGCACGTAAATCAAACTATCACTGCAGTGTTACTATAATATCTGTGAGTTGACATTTCATTCTATGCGCTTTTGGTTTTGAAAACATACTACATATCTGGGTTTTTACAAAATAATTTTGTGTTACAAATATATATATATATATATATATATATGTATATATTTCCTATTTATCTAATTCTACATTAGACATATCTGGCCAACTGTATTCATGCGTAGTTATCAATATTTGGTCAACTGAAAAGATGCGGTCACAAAAGAAAAATAAGGTAAATATTTGAAGAGGAAAGTTATGACTTATTAATTGAGGTGTTATCTAATAATTTAGATACTTTTTTTTTTGACTGTTTTGATATATCGGAAAGAAGTAAGTATCATTTGCAAGAAATGCTAACCAGCTGAATTTATTGTGGTTATACTTGCACATATATACTTTGAGTTTCATCCGCAAAAATTATAATTCATATAGTGATGAAATTGTTTAAATAATTTGCGGTAACGTCGGTTTGATGTTAGTACTTACGTAAATTGTAATGAATACTGATATATAAAGAGTGCTTATGATGAATGAAATTACCAAAACATGCAACTCTTCATTAGAACAAACATAGAATGTTCTTGGTGTTCAGATCTATCACTCAACCAATATCATGATTGAGTGATCGAAATTCGCCAGTGATTAATCCTCAATCTTCGATTGTCAACAAAAAATTTCGCTCAAATTGACAAAGGACCACTGTCAGTTGAGTTGCACAAATCAGAATTCATAAATATTGAATGCTAGGTATAGGTTTAGGCATACATAGTGTGGCCTGTGGCACTGATTTAATTAACTGATCCAATTTGAAAGTAAATATGGTACTGCTGTGGGGCCTATTGATCAACACCCCTAGATGATCGTATGCCACCGCTGCCTTGCAAGGTATATCAAGGAATTTCTAACACTTCTTTATTTTCTACGTTGATGGTGCCTCCAATTCAAAATGAGTGTAAGTATTTGACCCAGTATTTTCACCACTAGAGTGAGAATCCCATTACTATTAGGATGAGAATTTCATTATTACTGGTGCGAGAATCTCAATCTCATTACTACTAGAATAAATATAGAGTTTCATTTAGAAAGTAATAATTTTTTTTTAAAATATCAACATTCACTTTTTCAAAATCTCATTCATTCAATACTCGATATCTCTCTCTTATTTTCAGACATATATATTTTCCTTTCATTCTCCTCTCGAAGATGGTGCAAACAGATGCTAGGTTCGTGGTTGAGAATATCATCTCTGCAGGACTTTTCTTCTCTCCAATTCCTACGTTAGTACAATAATGGAGAAAAAGAGATGTGGAAGCTTTTGATCCAAAACCTTACCTTACGACAGTGTTGAACTATTTGTTATGGCGCTACTACAGATTGCCATTTGTTAATCCTAACAACATTTTAGTTGTCACCATTAATGGAATTGGGCTAATTATAGAGCTCATATATCTTGACATATTCGTCTAATTATTATGCTTCATCAAAAGGCCGAAAGAGGTTGCTACATACTTTGTATGCGAACTTGTTTTCATTAGGGTTATTGTTGCTGCAACTATGTTGGCAATACCCGTGTCACGCCCTGAATTTTAGAATAAAAATTCAAAATCCGAAACATGAATTACTACAACTTAAAATAGTCATCCTGAAAATTTCTTTTCGTAACAACCTCGCCACACGAAATAAATTCAAAACAGAATTTAGTCTCAGTTAATTATTACAACTCAAATACAAAATGAACTGTAAAGCTCTAAATGAGCATACACACCTCACAACTCAATGAAATAAAAATAACTGCTGTAACACCTAAGCAGCTCGGTCACCTCCTTGGTCATCCTGACCTGCAGGAATATCCGCTACACCATTTGAATAGTGTACCGGGATTGCAACAACACAAAACCCGGTAAGCTTATGAAAGCTCGTATGAGTAAAAAGAAAGGACTGTTGTTTAATTAAATCATAATTATTTCCACTCAAATCAACACTCAACAATTTCCACATCCACAAGGAACCAACAATCTCAATCAATCAACAAATCAACACCAAATCCTGACTCATATCTTTCTTCACAAAACCTCAACATCGTATTTATAAAAATACAGTATTTGACAGACTAGAGTTCTAACTGAATCGTAAGCCGTCATCTAGCCTAGGTTATGGCATCCGACATATTTATCTTTATCGTATTTCATCAATATGTATACTTATATACATATTTAGAATGTCCAATAATTGTACATACTCAACCAATCGTATCCCATCATATACCTAGGATTAGAGCGTCCGATTACCCCATACCGGTCACTACCTTGACCCTAAATCCATAAATGAGCACAACATGTGTTTTCACATAATGAAATCAACTCATCCAAGATACACAATATTATTATAAATTTAAGCATTTGAAATATAATCCAAATCATCAATCCAATTCAATCATATCACCCCTCAACAATCCACCAATCAATATGTATATTCCACGTAAATATATATATGTAATCATCCACTCAAGAATGACCACTAATACCATCTATAGTTTACACAAGAAAATTGTGAAATTCATTTGTATAATTAAAATTCATCTTACTTACCTATGGACCGTAGTGATCAAGCCCATGTGATTTTAAAAACAAATATTTAATCCACAAATATTTTTCACACAATTACAAAAATAGATAATTTAAAGCGCTCGGTTCATAATATGAACCACGTGAGTTTTACTCACCTCGAGACTCCCGCTGCGTCTTCAAATAAAATATAATCCATACCAAAACAGCTCACCCAAATATAATCCGTCAATCACCTAATCAAATGTGATTTGAATTTAGCCAATAATTCCAAAACATAACTAAACTACCATTTAACGGCCGGATTCTAATTTATAAGAAAATCCGATGGACGAATTCTCACGAATCGCCTCCCTAATCACCGTTTTGCACCTATACGAAGATCCAACGGTCGGATCTTTGCCCATGACCACACAAAGCCACTGCGATAGTCATATGATGATCATATCAAAAATACAAGTCCATCGGACTGTCCCATTTTTAAATTATAAATCTAACGATCGAAATCGATCGAAATCTCAAAATTCATAACTAAATCATACGATATCCGAAAAATACGTATAATATGCCGAAATGATCGTATTGAAATGTAGAATCATAAAATAGACAGAAACTAAATTTTAGACCTCCGGAGGTGGCCGGAAAGGGCCGTCGGAGTTAGAGACAGAGCAGCCGCCGACCACCACCAATGGTGTCGGGGACGAGCTTCTCCTCTTTGTTTCATCATTCTGAGCAACTTTCATAACTAGCACAAGACCAAAAAATGACGGGAACGGATCAAAAAGTACCAAACACAGTCTGCGGCCCGAATTTTTCCAGAAACCAGCGAGCTTGAAACCGACGTAAAAACCGTAACCTCACTCCTCGATCTCTTCTGGAAACTTGTTCAGAACTTCCTTGAGAACTCACTAGGCCAAGAATCACAAGAAACGATCGTGTATAACTCGAGATATTTGGATCGAAAATTCCATTCGATCCGATCGGTGCTGGCTTCCAGCCGCCACCACAGGCCGTGCCGCCTTGTAAAATTGCTTCTGGGAGCTTTAGGAGCTTGAGTCGATGTAGAGGGAGGAGTTTCACTTGGTTTGGAGGCCGACAACGCAAGGAGCTCGTTTTGGTTCGTTTTCGGGTCCGATTGGTTCGGGTGGTTTCGCCGGAGCTGAAAGCCTTGCCGGTGGAAGCGACGCCGTCCAGGAGGTAGAACAGCTCGAGACGAAGGCCTGGGACTTGGTCTGAGGTCGATTGGTGGTCTGTGGAGAGAGAACAAGCTTGGAGAACTTAGCTCTCTCTCTCTCTCGGTTGATTTCGGACGAAGAGGAAGATGATGAATAGTGACTGTCAGCAAATGGAAACGAGGCCGGACCAAAGAGGAAGTTTTCTGAAAATAGCTAGGGTTTTATCCTATTTATACCAAAATAGAAATAATTTCTAAATTCTATAACTAATTCAAAACAAATCCGGACAATGTGTTCCGCATACGCAAAGACTCATATCGACGAGCTCTACAACTTCCATGAATGAAGTTTTCCCAAATTTTGCACGTATAAAAAGTCGATTTCTCAAATCGAGCATTTCGAGCTTTTCCGTTAAAATAATTGTTTCGTACATTCGATAATTCAAAAAGTGAAATATTATCGAACAACATTCGTAAAATCGTACAATAATCGTTCAACACAATTACTCGAATTTAAAATGAAAATTGCAGTTATTACAATCTACCACCCTTAAAGGAATTTCGTCCTGAAATTCAAGTATCCAATTCCCAAAGAGCTGTGGATACCTCACTCTCATGTCAGATTCTAACTCCCATGACACATCACCCTCGTCATGATGACTCCACAACACCTTCACGAGATCGACCTCTTTCTTACGAAGCGTCTTTGTAGACCTATCCAAGATACGAACAGGTTCAACTACAAATGTCACATCTGTGTTCACTTCAATCGCACCGTGATCAATCACGTGAGACTCGTCTCGGACATACTTCCTGAGCATAGATACATGGAAGACATTGTGCACACCCAACATGCTAACAGGTAAAGCAAGATGATATGCCAAGTTCCCCACTCTTTCCAGAATCTCAAAGGGTCCAACATACCTCGGTGCTAGTTTTCCCTTCTTGCCAAATCTCATCACACCTTTCATAAGTAAGGCCTTCAAGAACACATGATCGCCTATCTCAAACCCCAAAGGTCTCCTCTTCAAGTCAGGATAACTCTTCTGTCTACTCTGAGCGGTTCGGATTCTGTCCCGAATAGTAGTGACATTCTCTGTAGTCTCCTGTACAATCTTAGGACCGATGAACCCTTTATCCCCTGCTTCCGCCCAACAGATAGGAGTCCTACAAGGCCTACCATAAAGAGCCTCATATGGAGCCATACCGATACTGGAGTGATAGCTGTTGTTGTAGGCAAACTCTACCAATGGTAGATGATCCGCCCAACTTCCTTTAAAATCCAGAACAAAAGCCCTAAGCATATCCTCCATCACCTGATTTACTCTCTCGGTCTGCCCATCTGTCTGTGGGTGAAATGCAGTGCATATAGCCAGAGATGTACCAAATGCCTTATGGAACCTACGCCAGAATTCTGAAGTGAAACGAGCATCATGATCAGAGACAATCGTCACAGGCACTCCATGAATCCTCACTATTTCCTTCACATACAACTTACACAACGCATCCCCTGAGTAAGTTTTTGCCACCGGAAGAAAGTGTGCTGACTTAGTGAACCGGTCAACAATCACCCAAATAGAGTCATAACCTTGCCTGGACCTGGGAATCCAGTCACAAAGTCCATGTAGATATCTTCCCATTTCCAAACAGGAATAGGCAAGGGATTCAACATTCCTGCGGGTCTCTGATGCTCTGCCTTCACCTGTTGACATGTAAGACACTTCGACACATGTTCTGCCACATCCCTCTTCATTTCATACCACCAAAACTGCCTTCGTAGATCTATATACATTTCAGTACCTCCTGGATGTATAGTGTATCGAGACCTATGTGCTTCCCGCATGATCTCCTCTCTGAGGTTATCAATACTTGGTACATACAATCTTCCTCGAAATCTCAACCCTCCATCTACCCCAATCATCCACCCGGAAGGACCCTCCACATCCGGGTCAGCAGTCATCTCAGTAATCCTCGCCTGAGCAAACTTATCAAGTGTTTAACCCTGAATGATCCTGGAGATCAAGGTGGGCTGTAAGGTGATACTACCGAGAAAGATTCAATGTCCTGCTCTTGCGGGTATAAGGTCAAACTCGGATGCAGCTTCTAACATGCGCCACTCCCGCACCATAATAACTGTCATGATCACTCGAGGTTTCCTACTCAAAGCATCCGCGACTACATTCGTCTTTCCGGGATGATACTCCAAGGTGAAATCATAGTCCTTGATGAGCTCCATCCATCTTCTCTGCCTCATGTTCAATTCTTTTTGGGAGAATAGATACTTCAAACTCTTATGATCAGAAAAGAGTTCAAATTTCTCACCATAAAGATAGTGCTTCCAAATCTTCAAGGCAAACATCACTGCTGCTAGCTCTAGATCATGAGTGGGGAAATTCCGCTCATGTACCTTCAACTGTCTAGAACCGTAAGCAACAACGCTACCATTCTGCATTAACACACACCCCAAACCCTGATGAGATGCATCGCTATAAATGACTAATCCACCACCACTAGTAGGAATAGTCAACACCGGAGCGGTAGTCAATCTAGTCTTCAGCTCATTGCCTTCTCACACTCATCCGACCACACGAACTGAGTGTCCTTCTTTGTCAATTTGGTCAAAGCCGAAGCAATACCAGAAAACCCTTCAATGAAACGCTTGTAATACCCTGCCAATCCAAGGAAGCTACGGATTTCTGTAACCGTAGTAGGGTGACTCCAACTCATCACTGCTTCAACCTTCGAAGGATCCATAGAAACACTATCCTTTGAGACCACATGACCAAGGAACTTGACTTCACTCTGCCAGAAATCGCACTTCTCGAACTAGGCAAATAATTTCTGCTCTCTCAACGTCTGTAGCATGATCCTCAGATGCTTCTCATGCTCACCTGACGACCTTGAATAAATCAAGATGTCGTCGACGAACACTACCACAAACTGATCCAAGTAGGGACTGAACGTGCGGTTCATCAAGTCCATAAATACTGCAGGTGCATTCGTGAGACCAAAAGGCATGACGATGAACTCAAAATGTCCATACCTGGTCCTAAATGCTGTCTTTGGAATATCTTCATCCTTCACCCTTAACTGGTGATATCCAGACCTCAAGTCAATCTTCGAGAACACAGTAGCTTCTCTAAGCTGATCGAACAAGTCATCAATCCTAGGTAAAGGGTACCTGTTCTTGATGGTCACCTTGTTTAGCTGTCGATAATCCACACATAACCAAAGTGAATTATCCTTCTTCTTCACGAACAACACTGGTGCGCCCCAAGGAGATACACTAGCCTGAATGAACCCTTGTGCAATTAATCCCTCAATCTGCACCTTCAACTCCTGAAGTTCAGCTGGAGCCATTGGATAGGGTGCTTTCGATACAGGTGAAGTACCTGGTATCACATCAATGGGGAAGTCCATTACCCTTTTCGGAGGTAACCCAGGGATCTTCTGAAACACGTCAGCATACTTTGAAACTATAGGAATCCCTGTAATCTTTGAAGTACTACTCCCTGATTCAATATGGGCCAAAATCTCTGTCCTCATGGTGATATCAGACTTCAGACAACGGTAATGAAACACCGGTTGTCCCGGAACATGGAAGGACACAATCATCCTAAAGCAATCAATCACTGCATGGTTCGGGCTCAACAAATCCATACCCAAAATCACATCATACGTGTGATCCGGAATCACAATCAAAGATGCAGAGAACTCTCTGCCACCAATCCCAATAGGGAAATCATCACAAAATATGCTAAGCTCAAGAGACACACCGAGAGGTGATGTAACACATAATGATCTAGTCAGAGACATAGCAATCAAACCCAATACATCCACAACCGAACTAGATATGAAGGAGTGTGAGGCTCCCGTATCAAATAGTACTCTAGCAAGATAGTGATAAACATATAAGGTACCTTCTACTCCGGTGCCTGCCTGACCGGTGGCAAAGACTCTAGCAGGTGCAGGAGGTAGCTGCCTCTGCTGGTTACCCTGCACTCTACCCTGATTCCGAGGACACTCCCTGGCCTGATGCCCTGCCTGTCTACAGCTGTAGCATATCCTACCCCTTGGTTTCGTGCACACACGAGAGATGTGGCCCGGCTCGCCACAGTTAAAGCACTTCATCGGAGCTGCTGGTGCTATCTACCTATTCGGCATAGCCTGTACGGGAGGAGCTACTGCTGCCCTAGCTGGAGCATGATGCTGAAACTGAGTTCTCTGTTTCTTCCAGAACCCACCCCTGAAGTCTCTGGATCTACTGCTTCCTGCTATGACATTTCCCATGCCCTGGAAGTCTCTCTCAGCAGACTCATTCTCTTTACGGATCAGGTTCTGCCACTCAATAATCTGTGCCTTAGCCAAGATCTCTCTCTTGGTCTTCAGCTCTAAGATGGCCACATCACGCTCAATCGAAGGACGCAACCCTCTCTGAAACTTCTTGGCCAAGTCTTCGTCATCCATCTGCCTCACATACTTGTACAGCCTGGAGAACTCTGCATCATACTCGATCACAGTCATCTTCCCCTGTACAAGTGCTAGGAATTCTTATTCCAACCTTTCCTTGACAGCTGGTGGAAAGTACTTCTCCCTGAACAGCCTCTCGAAGCCATCCCATGTCAAGGTAGACACCTCAATGCTCCTCTGTGTGACGTTCCACCACACTCTGGCCTCATCCTTCAGCATGAATGAGGCTAGCTTCCTCTTATCAACCTCACTGCAATCTAACAGCTCAAAATAGGTCTGCGAATCCTCAATCCAACGATCCACCACCATATGATCAGTGCCCCCTCCAAACTTGGTTGCTCCCAAGCGGGTAATTTCCCTTGCTAGCACCAGCAAGCGAGCAGGATCATCAACCATGGCCACGGGTGGAACATGTTGATCCTCATAAGGTCCCTCTACCTCTGCCTAATATGCATCATCGACCTGAGGGGCCCTACCCCTACCAAGAGGTCTGCCTCTACCCCGACCTCTAGCTTCGTTCCCCTCAATCTCCATTACCTAATAAACAGGGTATACTTGATTAATACACGCATAACACTTAAGCATGGTATAAGTCAAATGCAAGTCCATATTAACCAAGTAACTAAGCATACAAGATAACGCCTAAAGTTCTTATGACATGCTAACGTTCCTAGCCAACCTAACGCTCTCACATACCCGATGACATTGTCAATAGCGAAGAGCACACGATAGAGATTCGCTGCAGACGGGCCATCACTCAGAAAGTATTAACATATCACTAAATATGTACCTTACGCTCTGATACCAAACTGT
Source organism: Rosa persica (assembly GCA_025331145.1). NCBI lineage: Eukaryota > Viridiplantae > Streptophyta > Magnoliopsida > Rosales > Rosaceae > Rosa > Rosa persica. The sequence continues at coordinate 46,500,728 of WFKR01000007.1, read as the reverse complement.
CACGCCCTGAATTTTAGAATAAAAATTCAAAATCCGAAACATGAATTACTACAACTTAAAATAGCCATCCTGAAAATTTCTTTTCGTAACAACCTCGCCACACGAAATAAATTCAAAACAGAATTTAGTCTCAGTTAATTATTACAACTCAAATACAAAATGAACTGTAAAGCTCTAAATGAGCATACACACCTCACAACTCAATGAAATAAAAATAACTGCTGTAACACCTAAGCAGCTCGGTCACCTCCTTGGTCATCCTGACCTGCAGGAATATCCGCTACACAATTTGAATAGTGTACCGGGATTGCAACAACACAAAACCCTGTAAGCTTATGAAAGCTCGTATGAGTAAAAAGAAAGGACTGTTGTTTAATTAAATCATAATTATTTCCACTCAAATCAACACTCAACAATTTCCACATCCACAAGGAACCAACAATCTCAATCAATCAAAAAATCAACACCAAATCCTAACTCATATATTTCTTCACAAAACCTCAACATCGTATTTATAAAAATACAGTATTTGACAGACTAGAGTTCTAACTGAATCGTAAGCCGTCATCTAGCCTAGGTTATGGCATCCGACATATTTATCTTTATCGTATTTCATCAATATGTATACTTATATACATATTTAGAATGTCCGATAATTGTACATACTCAACCAATCGTATCCCATCATCCACCTAAGATTAGAGCGTCCGATTACCCCATACCGGTCACTACCTTGACCCTAAATCCATAAATGAGCACAACATGTGTTTTCACATAATGAAATCAACTCATCCAAGATACACAATATTATTATAAATTTAAGCATTTGAAATATAATCCAAATCATCAATCCAATTCAATCATATCACCCCTCAACAATCCACCAATCAATATGTATATTCCACGTAAATATATATATATATATATATATATTTACGTGGAATATACATATTGATTGGTGGATTGTTGAGGGGTGATATCAATTCAGGAATGACCACTAATACCATCTATAGTTCACAAAACAAAATCATTGAAATTCATTTGTATAATTAAAATTCATTTTACTTACCTATGGACCGTAGTGATCAAGCCCATGTGATTTTAAAAACAAATATTTAATCCACAAATATTTTTCACACAATTACAAAAATAGATAATTTAAAGCGCTCCGTTCATAATATGAACCACGTGAGTTTTACTCACCTCGAGACTCCCGCTGCATCTTCAAATAAAATATAATCCATACCGAAACAGCTCACCCAAATATAATCCGTCAATCACCTAATCAAATTTGATTTGAATTTATCCAATAATTCCAAAACATAACTAAACTACCATTTAACGGCCGGATTCTAATTTATAAGAAAATCCGACGGACGGATTCTCACGAATCACCTCCCTAATCACCGTTTTGCACTTATACGAAGATCTAACGGTCGGATCTTCATCCATGACCACACAAAGCCACTGAGACAGTCATATGATCATCATATCAAAAATACAAGTCCATCGGATGGTCCATTTTTATATCATAAATCTAACGATCGAAATCGATCGAAATCTCAAAATTCATAACTAAATCATACGATATCCGAAAAATACGTATAATATGCCAAAATGATCGTATTGAAACGTAGAATCATATAATAGATAGAAACTAAATTTTAGACCTCCGGATGTGACCGGAAAGGGCCGCCGGAGTTAGGGACAGAGCCGCCACCGACCACCACCAATGGTGTCGGGGCCGAGCTTCTCTCCTTAGTTTCATCATTCTGAGCAATTTTCATAACTAGCACAAGACCAAAAAATGACGGGAAGGTATCAAAAAGTACCAAACACAGTCAGCGGCCGGAATTTTTTCAGAAACCGGCGAGCTTGAAACCGACGTAAAAACTGTAACCTCACGCCTCAATCTCTTCTGGAAACTTGTTCAGAACTTCCATGCGAACTCACTAGGCCAAGAATGACAAGAAACGATCGTGTATAACTCGAGATATTTGGATCGAAAGTTCCGTTCGATCCGATCGGGGCTGGCTTCCAGCCGCCACCACAGGCCTTGCCGCCTTGTAAAACTTCTTCTGCAAGCTTTAGGAGGTTGAGTCGATGTAGAGGGAGGAGTTTCACTTGGTTTGGAGACCGAAAACGCAAGGAGCTCGTTTTGGTTCGTTTTCAAGTCCGACTGGTTCGGGTGGTTTCGCCGGAGTTGGAGGCCTTGCCGGTGGAAGCGACGTCATCCAGGAGGTAGAGCAGCTTGAGACGAAGGCCTGAGACTTGATCTGAGGTCGATTGGTGGTTTGTGGAGGGAGAACAAGCTTGGAGAACTTAGCTCTCTCTCTCGGTCGATTTCGGACGAAGAGGACGAAGAGGAAGATGATGAATAGTGACTGTCCGCAAATGGAAAGGAGGCCGGACCAAAGAGGAAGTTTCTGAAAATAGCTACGGTTTTATCCTATTTATACCAAAATAGAAATAATTTCTAAATTCTATAACTAATTAAAAGCAAATCCGGACAATGTGTTCCGCATACGCACGGAGAGCTCTATAACTTTCATGAAGGAAGTTTTCCCAAATTTTGCACGTATAAAAAGTCGATTTCTCAAATCGAGCATTTCGAGCTTTTCCGTTCAAATAATCGTTTCGTACATTCGATAATTCAAAAAGTGAAATATTATCGAACAACGTTCGTAAAATCGTACAATAATCGTTCAACACAATTACTCGAATTTAAAATGAAAATTACAGTTATTACAACCCGAGCATAAGATGAAGATAAATCGACAGTTGAGGGTTGTCGTAGTTGGTTCTATTTGTGATTTTTTCAATGTCCTCATGTATAGCTCTCCTCTGTTCATCGTGAGTGAAGTCATCAAAACAAAAAGTATGAAATATATGCTATTCACTCTCTCAGTTGCCAACTTTCTCAATGGTTGTCGTTGGACTTCCTCTGCTCTTATTCGAAAAATGGATTACTTTATTTTGGTTACCAACGATCTTGGTGCAATCGCTGGCGCAGTTCAATTGATAGTCTATGCAATATACTACAAAACTACACCAAAAGATGTAGACCTTGATGACAAGCCTACTAATGAAGTGCAACTCTCAAGCATGGTCTAATTCTCACATATCCATCTATTCATAATTGTGTCAAATTTTTTTGGGTGCAGCTATTGCCACCCTACAAATCATTTTGTTCACCCTACATATATTTTTTTAGTTTCAAGTTTACTTTGTTCACCCATTTATAATACCCAAAATACCCTTTTTCCTACATGCTCTTCTCACCATGCATCTATTTTTTTAGTTTCAAGTTTGCTTAGTTCACCCTACATGCTCTTCCTTCTTCTTTTTTTTAAATGCAGGAAATATTCATAATCAAACTTAAAGGATCGACCTCCTCAGGAAGCCTGACAAAACCCATTATACAAGAAGAAAAGACAAGGGCCTTCCAACTCGATCTTAGGATATATGTTCTTCAAGAAGTTAATATTCAAGTCCACCTGCTTCTCCACTACCTTATTTGTTTCAATACGTAGAGGGAAGCCGTGGTCATGCCTTTAATTTTGGATGATAGTGTGTTGTGAGTAAGTAGCCTCATCTCTCTTTTTCTCTAGTTTGCAGAGGGCAGTAACAGGCAGTACAGTGTTGTTTCCCTTCTGCTCAAGAACCAACCTTCTCCAGAGACAGGGACTGCGATACTTGCTGGCAAGAGAGAACATTAGCAGCAAATAAAAAAGAATACATATATGAACCATATATTCCATATTAAAAAAGAATACATATATGAACCATATATTAGAACCAAAGAGAGGAAACCAAATATGTGACCATATTAACAATTACTTAACAATTGCTTTTCTCTTTTTTCTAGGCAACGGAAAACAATTGCTTCTCTCTATTCTCAGTTTTTTTTCCGGGCAAATGAAAACAATTGCTTCTCTCTATTCTCTTTTTTCCTGGCAACCGAAAACAACTACTTAACCAAATTCAACTCAATATACTTAGAATTAGTTCAGCATTCTTTAATAATCCAATCGTCTTACTAAACGAAAATAATTGGTGTCTACAATCAATTCTATGATGATGACCTGGAGAAGAATTGGATCAGATTCCATTAGCGCTAATATTTTTGAGGCATAGTTGCTAACATAACATGAGAACGATTGAAGATGATGAACGTTGGAATTTTAGGGTTTAATTGAAACGATTAAGCTTTGAGTTTAAGTACGTGTTCTATAGAGAATAATAAAATAAATTGTAAATTTTAATAAGATTTTGTTCTCTATTGTAATTTTATATTAGAGTATTTTGGTCTTTCAATAAATCAGAAAGTTGTAGGATAAACAAAGTGGTTTCTAGGGTGGCAATAGCCGCACCCATTTTTTGTCCTTTAATTTAGTTTTCATATTGAACATGTACTATTTAGTTTTGTTATAAAAGATAAAATAAAAAAATTCTATTTTTTCAATTTAACTATTTCTTAAATTATGCTTCTAAAGTACTTGTATCTAAAATGAATTGAACTTCATCCTTAATATGGTGCACAAATGAACTAAGTTATGTAACTCAATTGAAAAAAAAACCTAAATTTTATGCCACTAGAGTACATCCATTTTGCTTGAAATTGAGGTCCCTCACTCTTTGAATTGAAATGGAATGAACCCAAACTTTCTCAAACTTTGTTCCTAAACTACTAGACCCGCTTCATTTGAAGTCGTGTGCCATAACTCTTTAAATTGGAAGATAATGAATCTAAAGTCTCACAAATTATTTTTGTTCATTTCTTATTTGCACAAATTACTATACAAATTTTTTGTGCTCGCTCAGATCTTATAAATCTCACCAACTCAGCACCATTACCAAATTACGACACACTATTACGTTCAAATAACTGTAACTCGTTTCAAATCCTATCAAAAATATGAAATGGGGCCTAAAGTCTTTTGGATGTTGGGTGCCGTCAACAAATGTTAGGGTGCACATAGAAAGTTACCAAAACCCTTTGTTACCAAAGGTCCAAAGTTTCACAGTGACAAAATAGCATAGCAAAGCAAATGGAAGATAAGCATAATCCCTAACCAAAAGAGCACATAACGTTCAAGCCCGCCAATTCGCTCCACACCCTTCCATCTGTCAACCCCACCCCCTTAAACCCAGCCGCGTGTCACTCACGCTCCTCCCCCAAAAACCCAGTCTTAGACAAACCCAACGTCCATTTCCCAAACCCAGAAGAAGAAGAAGAAGAAGATGAAACTGAGATTCAAAATGAAGCCGGAGACGTTGACCCTGGTGCTGGTCAACCTCGCCGGGATCATGGAGCGAGCCGACGAGTCGTTACTTCCCGGCGTGTACAAGGAGGTCGGTGCGGCTCTCCACACCGACCCGACTGGGCTCGGGTCGCTCACTCTTTTCCGGTCCATGGTCCAGTCCCTCTGTTACCCCATCGCGGCTTACCTGGCCGTGCGTCACAACCGGGCCCACGTCATCGCCCTCGGCGCCTTTCTCTGGGCCGCCGCCACTTTTCTCGTCGCGTTTTCCTCCACTTTCTATCAGGTAATATAACTATTACCACATTTCCTTGGTTTCCCAAGAAAAACTAAAAAGTTACTGTCTTGATTGATCTTAGACTGTGGTAATTCCTAATTGTAATTTCGATTTGTGGGTTGCCCAATACAGTAATTTGATATGATTTGTGTTGTTTTTCGAGCTTTGTGCAATAGAGTATTGATAAGTGGATTTATTATAAGAGCTCGTGGGGTACATTAATGTATTAATATATTAAGTAGACAAACTCTATTTATTGATAGGCTAGTTTAGTCTGATCTCAAGTTAGCCTATGATCGTAGAGAATTGGTTTACATTGATGTACTATCATTGTATTTATGTTGTGCGTTAACATATCAATACATCAAGTAAACATACTCTATTTATTGGTAGGCTAGTTTAGTGTGATCTCGAGTTAGTCTATGATCGTAGAGAGTTGGTTTACATTGACGTACTATCATTGTATTTATGCTGAATAAGTTAATTTTGTTTATCAAGCCTTGTGCAATAGAGCATTGATAAGTTGATTTATTATAAGGCTTCTTATGCGGTATATTAATGTATCAATACATGAAGTAAACCGGCTTCATATATTGGTAGACTAGCTTAGTCTGATCTTGAGTTAGTCTATGATCTTAGAGAGTTGGTTTATATTGATGTACTATCATTGTGTTTAGCATTGCGGCTTGGTTTATTGAGTTTTTACTGATCAGGTGGCTATATCCAGAGCTTTGAATGGGATTGGCCTTGCTCTAGTTGCTCCTGCTATGCAGTCCCTTGTAGCTGACTCAACTGATGATAGTAGCCGGGGTACGGCTTTTGGGTGGCTTCAGCTAACTGGCAACATTGGTTCGATAATTGGTGGCCTTTGCTCAATACTGATAGCTCCATTGACGATCATGGGGATCCCTGGTTGGAGGATTTCCTTTCATCTTGTTGGGCTGATTAGTGTTGTAGTAGGTATTTTAGTCCGTATATATGCCACTGATCCACATTTTCCAGAGGGTGCAACCAAAGAAAGCAGTCAGACTCCTAGTAAATCGTTTTTGTCAGAAGTTAAGGAGCTGGCTAAAGAAGCTAAGTCGGTTATTAAAATCCCTTCTTTCCAGATTGTTGTGGCACAGGGTGTTACTGGCTCGTTTCCTTGGTCAGCATTATCATTTGCGCCAATGTGGCTCGAACTTACTGGCTTTTCTCATGGGAAATCCGCTTTCCTCATTGCCTTATTTGTGATTGGTAATTCTCTTGGGGGTCTCTTTGGAGGTAAAATGGGGGATATCTTATCGGTGCGTTTTCCAAATGCTGGAAGGATAATGCTAGCACAGATAAGCTCAGCGTCTGCAATACCTCTCGCAGCAATTCTGCTGCTTGTATTGCCTGATGATCCATCTACAGCTGTCATCCATGGTTTAGTTTTGTTCATCATGGGATTCTTAATATCTTGGAATGCTCCAGCTGCAAACAAGTACGTTTCTCAAACCTCTTTTTCATCTAAAGTATGCATGAATCGTCTGCTAATGTGGTTAGGCTTTTAGTTTTGTAATAAATACAATCACTTCAATATCTGAAAAACATGATGACTGAAATATAGTGCTGGTATCACGAGTAACCAAGATAAAATTAAAAAGAAGAAGTTATTGTTGGAAATCAGAGTAATTTTGCATATCCATTTTAAGAAAAAGAAAATAAAGCACCTATTCTGAGATATAAGAAAAGAGGGTTTCTGGTGCTTAATGTCCCCTCCATTTTCCTGGAATGCAAAACACTACTGATGTGTTACATTTCATGATATTTTCTGTGCAGTCCAATTTTTGCTGAGATAGTTCCTGAGAGATCCCGAACAAATGTATATGCTCTGGACAGATCTTTTGAGTCCATACTCTCCTCATTTGCTCCTCCAGTAGTTGGGATTTTGGCGCAGCACGTTTACGGTTATAAACCAGTTGCTGCAGGGTCCAGTGCATCTGAAGAGATCGCCACAGATAGAGGGAATGCATCATCGTTGGCAAAAGCACTGTACACAGCAATAGGAATTCCAATGGCTCTGTGTTGTGTTATCTACTCATTCCTTTATTGCACCTACCCAAGAGACAGGGAGCGAGCTCGAATGGAGGTTTTAATAGAGTCAGAGATGCAACAAATAGAATTAGAAAATTCACCTAGAGGAGAAGAACATTCAGAGATGCGGTTTCCTGAGTCAGAAGTACTATTTGTGAATGATAGAACTGTCATTGACATGGAGTACGAGGGTGAGAAAGGCCTTGTTGGTGATGCTGAGGATGATGAACAGGTATTGCTGGACCGCCAGTTGACCTTCGCCAATATGAGCCGGGAGTAATCTAGCAAGCAGACAATGGCTTTCATACACGAAGTATTAGCTAGCTCATAGCTTTTGATGGGTATCGATTACAACACACTTCAACAATAGACTGAACATTACAACTCCATTCACCACATCCAGAGATCATACATGTACAGAGGCAAAATGTCCATCCTGTTTTGACCTTACACCAAAAGGTAACCTTGCAGAAAGGCGTCTTTTCTATGTTTTTTTCAAGAGTTTTCTTGTTACTTTTTTTCAATTCACCCTACAGATTTTAATACGTCTTGGATTTTTCCTAAGAGCTTTCTTGTGACTTCTTTTCTTTCTTTAGTGTGGCAACATCTTACAAGTTCCGCATTTCAATGTGTAATGAGCTTTCTTGTCATAGTTACCTTGTAAATACAATTTGTGCCTGGACCATCCCCTCTGTTTATTGAAAGGACACAATTTTACAGAACAAATTGTTGAACAAATGCTTGCATTCAGTACAGCCTTGTGGCAAGGTAACTAGGACTTGGTATATAACTTGATATACTTGGGTATATTTATACAAAGTTGGGTTCCACATGGAAACCTCATTTACTTGCAATAACTGAGGTGTCATATCATCCTGCTGGTATGGTACCTATAGTATTATTGTTTCTTTATTACAATTCAAGAGAACTTGCAGAGAAAGACATCTCACATCAATTGCCTACTCCCTATACAATCCTATACAAACTGGGGAGATCCTCGTGGCAAAGAATGCTATTTAACTTGGTTTTGTGGCAGAGATCATCACAAATAACCGATTCCTCACAGCTGTAAAACCTACAAGTCCACATGCTGTACAGATGTCTTCTAATTCACCTTCAGATAGGAAGATTTGGCTGCCCGATACTTGCCTTGTTCTCTGCAACAGAAACAAAATCATAAGTTGCAGATCAAGATAAGCCAAATCACATCCTTTTCAGACAAATATATTATGATGTAGATATCATGTATCACATTCAATACATCAGAACATCGTGTATAAACTGAAGGTCTTACAAGGTTTGGGAAATTATTCTTCTTATATGGTCTCAGACATTGGAACAAGTTCAACAGACTCATAAAAGAAGAATGATTTTGTGAGGGAAAAGGACACCAAAAAAAAAAGACAGTATCAACTATCAACTATAAATATAATCCCAAACCATTAGGCACACTGAGAAATCCCAAACACTGGAACAGTACAGGTTCGTTTAAAGAATGTACCTTGGTTCCTTCCCTCAAAAATGGGACAAAGGCAAAAGGACCATCAAGTATGTAAGTTGTTGCAACAAACACCCCACCAGGTCGCAGTACTCTGCTAATTTCAGCAACCTTCAAAATAACAGCTGCCAAATTACTCAAAGGAAAAAGTATGATAAAAAAGAAAAGAGAGGGGGCCGTGGCATTGACATTAATAAGAATGAAGAGAAATTAGATAGTCAAGATGGATATTCCATCATTTCATATAGCCAACTTCCCTTCTCATAGATTATACTGGTAACAATATTTCTATATCTAACATATTGGACATCCATAGTCTCCCTTAAAATGAAATCTGTGCAAGTTGCACCTTAATCTGGAGATAGAAGTAACTATAAGTTACGTATGCACTCAAAAGAATTTGCACTAAATGTTTGCAGTCGAGCTCATCTCCTCTCATGTTTCCATCACTATCTTTACATCGTCAATTTTACTGCAGTGATCATGTGTTTCCATTAAAAGACACAAACTATGAATACGTAAGAGAAACAATAGGAATGGAGGAAATGTCAAATCACCAACAAATTAATTTCTTTACCACAGTATTAAAACATTAAAGGAACTGGAAGCTTTAACCCCTTCAAGACAAGGCTAAACTATCTATACATACGAGGTCATTTAAATACTAGAAAGTATCTTGTTAATTGTACCTGAGCAAAATGTTCCATTAACTTTTATAGACAAATCAATTATCAAAATGGACATGTGATTACTTCACTGCTCCCTGATTCATGAAGGTGTACGCCTTACAAGTGCAACAGCAAGCAGAAACAATTAGCCAACACCATATAGAGAGAAATACTTACAGCTCCTGTTGGTGAAGGCCAACAGTGTAGCGCAGCACCAGCATGCACAGCATCAACAGAACTTGTAGCAAAGGGAAGCCTAGAAATATCAGCTCTGACCAAAGATATGTTCCTGAGGGCACAAAAAAAAAAAAAACAGAAAACAAAAAATTGATCATGTATAAGTTATCACTTATCAACAATGGTAACAAAAATTTTGGAACTATTAATAGCATCTGACACTTCAGGATCATTCTAATTTTAATGCAAAAGTCAAATTCTATACTCTTTGGGGAAGTTCTCTTCCTTCTCAATGAACTCATAGCACTGCTTCAACATATTTTCTGAGTAGTCAAGAGCAACAACATGAGAAAACAATCCACTCTTGGCAAAAAGTCTAGAAAATAACCCACTCCCACAACTAGCATCAATGATGCTTCCACCCAAGACTGGTTTTAAGTAATCCTTAATCAACTCAAACTGCAGACAAAACTATAACCTGTTAGCAACTCAACAAAAAAAATAAAAAATAATAAAAAAAGGATGATTTATATTTTCAGCAGTTCAATCAGTCACAGATTCACAATTATTGGCCAAAAAAGCCAGTCACCATTAGGCCGAAACAGGATCACTCTATCTGTTTTCCGTGCACTGATCAGAAATAGCTATCTTCTTTTTTTATATTTCCTCCCTTTCTCTTATAATTCATCCAACTCCCATTGGTGGTGGGATTTCTTATTCATATAAATACACTGACTGCAGAAAAAAGTCATACTAGAAGGCTGATCTTCACTTAATATAAAATACAAACAGAATTAACTAGGTTTCAATGCAATGTCCAATACTCCAATGAACCTTTCGGTGAAATATAATATATCTGCGTGTGTGTGTGTGTGTAGATTATCTGTCTGCACACTTCCCACTGTCTAAAGATGGTACGAGTTACATTCTAACCAGGACATGATTGAAGTTCGGAAAAGAAATATTTGACATGTCTTTGAAAAGGAAAAATGTGAAGAAAGAAACAAAACACTTCACCTCTTTCTCTGGGCCAGGAAAACCGCCCCATACCGAAAAGCTTTGACGCCAGCCCCTCTCATAGAGGAAAGATACCAACGGCGTCCTGATCCAACAAAACATTTCTAGACATTATAACCTGGCAGGTGAAATCAATTAAACGAAGAATGCTTTGTCCATACTATACAGATCAAAAGGAACAAATTTGATTAACATAGGTGGTTATGTAGGCAGGAAAACGTTTTTTTTTTTTTTTTAAGATTATGAATATCCTTTATTAAAAGTCAGTTTGTTGTCTTCAACTTTCTTCCAAATTCCAATCAGAGCCATACAGTTTGATTATACTATGGCTGTTACACCAACACTAGAAGAGTAAAGAAAACAAAAGACATTAGTGGATGATACATGACCGCAGGACCTATGTACCAAATCAGGCAACCAAAGAGATCAATATAGCAAACATCAGATGCTATTCTCCATCATAAGCTCTTAGCATAGAGCCTAGTTTCTTATTCTTGTGCAAAGATACACTGCAAGAGATGGATAAACCATAAGGATTTGCATCCAGCTCTGCTTCAACCCTATTGTTTCACCATCCTCGTTCAAAATTTCATCATGAAAGTTCATGCATAACACTTGAGCTTCCCAAATTCAAACCTACACAATTTCAATACCTGAACATCTCGGTAGAAACTGGCATCGATTCACCATAGTTCTTGGCACCGCTCGCCACTGTCAGGTCCAAATGTATCTCATTGCCAAAGTAAGTCTTCTTACAAGTGCTACACTCAAAACCTGACCCAGAACCAGACTCACTGTAAATCCAAACAAACAACAAACACAACCATTACCGAAACGAAAACAAGGAAACAACAAAACGCAAACAGAAATCACAGAGTCCAATCACTGTTAATTAAATTAAACACTTGATTCAAGTGACTCATACCCATTTGATGAAAATGGATCAAAGCATATAGGACAAGCTAACATATCGTTGCAGGTGGTGGCCTCATTATTCTGAACCTCAACTGGGTCCTATCATTGACACACAACAAACAAAACCCAAGAAATTTATCAATATCCAAAATAAAAAAGCTCAAAACTTTCGAATTCTGAGCATAAACTGAAACTGGGTTTTCCAATTTCGACTGATTGCATTGAAATCCAAGCTTGAAAAGAAGCCAAAACTTACACAACAACAAAAAGCTCAAAACTTGATCAATATCCAAAACCAAAAAGCTCAAAACTTTCGAATTCCCAGTAGAAACTGAAACTGGGTTTTCGAATTTCGACTGATGGCATTGAAATCCAAGCTTGAAAAGAAGCCAAAACTTACAGTTGGGGTGGCCTCGACGAAGGCGGTGGAAGAAGCTCGAACAGTGATTGCCGCGAAAGAGCGTTTGAAATTAACAGTGAAAGGGTTGAGCTTGAGCGAGTCGGGCCTCGAGTTGCCGAGTTGATTCGGGAGAGAGAGGTTGCTGATGAGGGTCGTCGTCGCCATGAGCTCTCTTGTTCTCTCTCTCGTTTTATCGATGTGGTTTTTTAGTGTTTTCTGGAGTTGTTAATGGGATTAGTTTAAGTTTGGCGGAAGAAGATGGTTAGCGGATTCCGACAAATTAGGAGGGATATTTTAAAAGAAGGGCCTGCAGTCCATTTTGGGTGACTTGGTCTGGGTTTAACATGGCGGACGATGCTACTGGAATATTGCATGGTGACAGTTGCATGGGTGCGGATCTATTTGGACCCTGAGTATTTTGTGAATCGAAAACCGATGAATTCTACGTTTTTCTTAGGATGTGTTGAAAATTGCGGTTTAGAATAGTCTTGGATTTTCATGTTAAAAAAGTGAAGAGTTATCCATTTTATTGTGAGGAATAATACCACACGCACTAACGAAAGTGTTTTTTTATGTAAAAATTTTATACTCATTTTTACTCGGATGACTAAAGTGGGTGGAATATCAGCATGTTGGATACATGTTGGTGGGCTTTGGCACAACTAGACAATCTTTGGTGTCACAACTCACAATCTAGACCTTCGATGATGGTGTATTAGGATTACTGGTTACAAAATTGGTCACTAGGTAGCTCTTTGGTAATGATTGTAGTGTTATTTTAGTATTCACTCACTCTCGAATTTCTTCATGGTCCTCTTTAGCACTATGTCAAATCATGAATAAAAGAGGAAGTGATTTTGACACTATTATTGTAACCTATATACAAAAATGGAGTATCAAAGTCACTCTTCATAAGAATATGCTCTTGGCCATTTATTTGATCCTCGCTACTAAATACAAGTTTACGGAGGATCCACTTTGATGAATAATGCCAGTTTGGGAAACCAAATTTGTGTTTGGCCTTACCCACTAATGATTCCATGTCATAATTTGTCTACGATTCCCTCTAATTGATGACCAAATTCAAGTTCTACCTTCCTCTCTAAACCCAATTTTATGCAATTCGGTATTTTTCTTTGTAGGTGGATCTCTCTAATTGAAGACCAAATTATGGAGAATATTTTCCTTTGATTTCCTCTAAAATTTATACATTCAAAATCCAATGTACAAACAAACAAAACTTTTTTTTTATCAATAATAAACTTCATTAATAATGAACTGGATACAATGAGTTTTGACAACATCTCACACACAGAAATGACTACTGGACTTCACACTGGAACTCTAGAAAGACTGACTAACGGAGCCAAAAAAGGCCCCGACTCAACTACATACTTAGAACTTGCACTACAATTAAAGGCAAAGACAATATGTGCAGGAACAGTGAAACACTTTGTCAACACTAATTTGCCACCCAGAGTTCTCCCGGCCTGCCTTTGATCGACCAAGTCTACACTCGTTGTGACTTTGAACCCAACCAAAGTGAAAAGCTGGACCGTCAGACCTGAGACTAATTAAACCCAAGACCATTGCCACCTAAATGTCAACAACGTCAATCCACACCTGCTCCAAATTACCATCACCTCCACCCGAGATCAACAGGAACAATCCCACTAGAAGGCCAAGGATGATTGTCTACGCCAGTATGCCACTGTCAGACATTTTCGCCACCGCTGCTAACCCAACTCCAGAACATGACCGACCTCTAGACCATCGAATAGAAGATTGTCTATGCCAAAATTGCAGTGCCCCCGACCCTACAGCTAATACTTAAAACAAAACCTTGAAAGTGACTTATTGCTAAAAAACAAAACAAAAGAAAACCAAACCCTAAAAACTAGTAGTAATTGTCCACCACCAAGAGCCCAACAAAAACATTAAACCCGGCCCAACCCCTTTTTGTACCAGCAAGGGACATCCATGTTGTGGGCCGCCATACCCATCGCCCAACCTATTGCCATCCACCCTCCTCCGACCACCGTTGCTGCAGAAATTGAAACCCCAAACTCCCATGGACTTGCACTGTGATCAGATTGGATCAATACACAGATCCACCAGCTAGTCTGCACCGAGCAAAAGCTAATCCCTGCTACACATCTAGTCTCCGCCACCTTGAACATAGGCGTCCCCATCATCACTGTCGCACTTCCAGATTCGCCGCCAACTTGACGACGTGCATGCGCTATCAGACTCTCCAACCCTCCATCCTCCCCACCACTCCGGCAAGCTAGGCCACCCCTCCCCATATCCAAGCAAAACGGCCCAAACCCGATCAAAGCAACTTGATCGAGTCGGTGACACCAGAGGAACCCAGCGACGCCACCCAGTCACAAAACTTAAAAGACTCTTTTTTGTGTAAATTAAACTTTGAACTCCAAATTCAAATGATTCTTTCATTTTTCTTCATTACCAATTTAATGATCCGGCATACATGGTAAGAATAGCATAAATTCTTGCGATTGCCAAGTAGGATTACTTGCCAATTACGCCACGATTAGCAACGAACCACAGCCGTCCCCACAATCCAACGGTTCACATTGCAACTCAAAATATTTGACCGTTGCACTAACATCGGTTCACAGCTTCAAATATTACTCCCCCTTTGCTCATTGCTGTTCCTCATAATCACAAACCACAAAGAAATCAGAGAGAGAAAGGATAGTGAAAAAAGAAAGAGACTTTGATCGAGGAAGGTCTTGAAGGCAAACCCAGAAGACCCTGATCGTCAAGATTTTGGTCATGGACGCCAGAGGTAGTCACTGATTTTAATCTCATTGAAGCAGTTGTTTTTCTTTTCTGTTTGATAATTTTTTTGTGGGTTTTGTGATTTTGGTTTAGAGACACAATACAAGTTGTTCAATTTTGGGTTCTGTATGAATTTTTTTTCAAGTATTTGCCATCCTTATCATCTTTGGATTATTGGGTATTCTTATCTTTTTGGACTAATGGGGTTTTAGGATGATATAAGCTACCTCTGTTTATTGAATAGAACAATTTAAATTTGATTCTGGGTTTAAATTTGCTACTTTGATGTTAGATTGAATTGGGTCATGATTGAATGGTTAGGGTTATACATTAGCACAAGATAGAATCTTTATCAGCATTCCAAGTTTTGTGCATGTTGATCTGCCTTTTTTTTTTTTTTTGCATAGATTTAGATTTTTGGGGTTCTGGGTTTTACTTTTTAGTTGACCCTTTTCTAGGACTATCATGCTTGCTTCTGTGATTTGTTTGTGGGTTTACTGCTAACTGGGTTTTTCTTATTCTTCTTGGGGCACTTGATATTGTCATGTTTCATGTATTGGTTTCTCGCAGAAACTCGTATTTTGATGTATTTGTACATTCTTGTTTATCTTGAAGGTGATGGTGAAGTGAATGGAGAAGTACCAAGAAGGAACCAGCGAGTAGCTCTTCAAGATAGGACCAATGTCGAGGCAGCCCAGCTGTTAGCAAATGCACAGAAGAACAGTGTGGTAAATACTTCTTTTCATTACTTTTTTTCCAGTGGGAAGTTCTAATGTTTGAAACTTGGAATTAAATGCATTTGGAATTTGTGACTTTGTAGAACCCGGTGCTGGTGCCTAGTCTTCAAGACAAGCTAGCTCTCACTAGAAAATGTGCCCCTGCAAAGAAGGGTACCAAGAAGAAACCCATAGATGAAGATGTGGTTGTTATAATTTCTGATGAAGAAGAGGAGAAACCTGTCAACAGAAGCGAGCCATCACAAGGGTCAAGGAAGGAAGTGAAGACTCTCACTTCTATTCTAACTGCTCAAAGCAAGGCCAGTTTGGATATTCGTTTGCATTGAATCGCTTCTTTTACATTCGTTGTTGGGGTACTGAATTTTGTTTACTGCAGGCTATGGCTGGTGGAACCACCAACAAGCCAAAGGACCAAATTGTGGACTTTGACTCAGCTGATGTTAATGGTGTCATAAGTTCTGATGAAGAAGAGGAGAAACCTGCCAATAGAAGTGAGCCATCACAAGGGTCAAGGAAGGAAGTGAAGACTCTCACTTCGATTCTAACTGCTCGAAGCAAGGTCAGTATGGATATTCGTTTGCATTGAATCTTAAACATTATGTTTCAGAGAATCGCTTCTTTTTTGGGTTGTTGTTGGGGTACTGAATTTTGTTTACTGCAGGCTATGGCTGGTGGAACCACCAACAAGCCAAAGGAACAAATTGTGGACTTTGACTCGGCTGATGTTAATGATGAATTAGCAGTTGTTGAGTATGTTGATGATATGTACAAGTTCTACAAACTTAAAGAAGTAATCTTTTTGATCTCCTCTTTTAGGCTTATAGGTTTCTCGTATTTTACCGGTTCTTACGCATGAATATTACTAATGCAGGATGGGAACCGAGTTGGAGATTACTTGGACTCACAGCCAGAAGTCAATTCGTATATGAGATCAGTCCTCATAGACTGGCTGATAGAAGTTCACAGGAAATTTCAACTGATGCCGGAAACATTCTACCTTACCGTGGATATAATTGACAGATATCTTTCAGTGAGGATTGTTCCTAGGAAAAAATTTCAGCTACTTGGCATTAGTTCTATTTTGATAGCATCAAAATATGAGGAAATTTGGGCTCCAAAGGTAGTGCTTTTTCACTTGAAAAATTTACGCTATTCATACTAATTTCAAACACTATATACTGAAATGGGGTTTCAATATGCAGGTCAATGACTTTGTATTCATAACAGACGCTGCATATATGGATGATGAGATTCGGGACATGGAGAAAGAAATCTTGGGGAAGCTGGAGTGGTATTTGACAGTTCCAACACCTTATGTCTTTCTTGCTAGATACATCAAAGCTTCTGTTTCACCTGATGATGAGGTAGTCGATATTCTTTGGTTTTTGAGAAAGTATAAGCATGCTTTAAACTCTTCTTTTGGTGAAGCAATAATTACCGATTTGCTTTTCTTAACCTTGCAAACGCAGATGAAGAATATGGTTTTCTTCCTAGCTGAGCTTGGAGTCATGCATTATCAAACAATCATCTCGTACTCTCCATCCATGATAGCTGCTGCAGCCGTGTATGCTGCCCGTTGTACCCTCAACAAGACCCCTTCCTGGACTGCAACTCTGAAACACCACACTGGCTACTCGGAAGAAGAGTTGAGGTAACAATGCCTTTCTTCTATGTCTGCAGTCTATGCATACTTCTGTGATAGAGTAAACAGTTGTACTTAATTTCAGTTGTGTTTTTTGTCATTCAACAGGGAATGTGCTAAGGTCTTGGTTGGCTTTCACTCAAATGCTGCAGAAAGTAATTTTAAAGCTGTCTACCGGAAATACTCAAAACCTGAATTTGGTGCTGTAGCTCATCTCAATCCGGCAAAAAGCTTGCTTCATGAGATGTCATTCTGAGTATAAATCTACTTTTTGTAGACAATACACACCCACAATATCTGCTAGTGGTGGTTTCTCTGTATTATAGATTAGTTCAAGAATCAAGAAGGTTTTCAGTGTCTCTATCTGGAATTATAGATTGGTGTCTAGGGTGGTCTCTAAATACTCTTTTGGAAATTGAGGTTGGCACTGTTCAGCTGTCTATACTCTATCCTCATTTCTAAGTAATATAGGTTGTCTCAATCGTGCTAAAGAAGAATCTCATCTACCTCGGTTTTTTTTACATATTGTTCCTTCAGTTTGGTTATTAGTTTTCAATCTTGTGTTTATTTCAACAAGCTACAACACCACAAGTCCACAACATGATAATGTCAATACAGAATTTTTCTTTATATTGTTGAAAATCAATAAGTAGAACTCAACACCACACCAACAACTTCTCTTGTCTTGATTGATTCAAACAATTGCATTCAAGTAAGAAGCAAGAACTGAAGGCTTGAGCTTGATCGAAAAATGCCTTGCATTTGAAGTAACTTACAGTTGCCTTGATATCAGTTGCTCTGAAAAAGCGTTCGGCGATCAGTGTACTTTGGCAGGAGAATGTGATTAGTACTACGATTGGGATAATTTGGTACGGAAGGAGACATGAAGACACTGTGGTACCTATAACTATACTGGACCACTCACGCACTTTCGTCCATTTTCCCGTCACTTTAAAGAGAAAACTGGCAATGTAATTTTCGGCCTATTGTTACCACCGGACCACTCAATCTATCTGAAACAACGACTACCTTTGTCGTGGCACTAGCTTTAGCTTCTTCTTGACAGAGTCGACGTCCCTCTAGACTCTTTTGTCCAATGGATGACTCATGACAGTGAATCGAATCCTGGAAGCTCTTGGTGGTATCATTTTATGATTTAAGCAAAATAAAAAATATTGAAGCTCGAAATTTGTTGGTGATTCTCGCATGTAGAGAGCCAAAGACACAAAAGTTTATCAAGAGAGTCAATACCAACTGATGGAGACATATTTTTGCGCGAAATAACAAATAATTACCAAACTTTCACTCATACGAAACTTATCTCACTTATTTTTGAAAAATATCACATTAGTCACTCAATTTAGAACTGTAGGCTTATTTTTATCACTTTAGATCTATTTATATTTTTCTTAAAACTCGTTAGATACGATAAAAGTTATCACGTATTAGTTTACGAATCACATGACCAACTTAATTAGCTCTGTAAAGAGTACACTCATAGAATCACATGATGATTCTTAGATTCTACTTTAATATCTCATACAACAAGTGCATGTCTTGCAGGAGGTTTGTTTTCTTGGATTTGTTTTTATATTCTTCTTCTTTATCATTGTAACAAGCGCACTCCAATCTTACCAAAGATTGTCTCCCTGTTTAGGCCCAATAAGCATGGCAGTATATTGGTTTCTAAATCTAGGATGTGAAGTACATAATTTTCTTAGCTGTGACTTAAGTCAATTATTCCCCTTAATAAAATTCAAAACGATAATGGCGCTATTAAGTACTTGAAATGCATGTGAAGTGTCGCTCTTCATTCCCTGCCGACAGATCTAACTTGGCCCAGGGTTAGTTGATTGACAAGGGATGTTTAGTTATTAAAGTATTATAATCGAATCAATTGATTTCTTCTCTTTGAATGATTAACAATAACTATTGCTTCCTTTTCATAGCCACGGCCGAATGACAATATGACTAGTTGCTAATTTTCTTCAATTTCCTGAGGTATTAAAATTAATTAACGTCTTTTCTGGGAGGACAATTTAGGCCATTGATATAAGACTACGAGGAAAATTTGATAGAAGATGGTAGGGGTCATCATGGGCCGGCCCTGGGTCATCATCCTAAATTTTAGGGTTTAGGGTCGGATCGGACCGCGCTTAGTCAAAGTCAATAAAATTTAGGGCTTGGTAGGGTAGGGTAGGGGCTTAAATATGCTAATTTTTACCCGCCCTAAAGGCCCGATCTATTAGGACCAGGTCGGGCCAACCTTCCGAATAGGGCCGAAAAGGGCCTTATTTTGTTTAATAATAAAAAAAAAACTTACATTATTTTTTTTTCTCAAAATGTGGCTCAATGGTTATATAGGTAGTACAAAACATTGTTTTTGGTTGATCATATTTAATGTGTGTGTGTGTGTAGGAATTAACTTATAACATTTATTAATATTAGTTAAGGTGATTATATTCAATTAGTTATCTCTCTAAATCTCCTAATATTAATTGTTATGTAACAAAGAAAATAAAGCTTAAGGAATCAATTACAAAGAAAACGACAAATTGCATATTATAAAAAAAAATTAAAAAATAGAAAACTATTAAGGCTTATTCGGGCGGACCTAAAGGGGCTTCATTCTCATGGCTCATACTCTACCCTATCTTAAAAAAGGTCGGGCCGGCCCACCCTAATGCAAAGGCTGGGTTGGGCTTCAGCCCTAAGGGGGTCGGGCGGGCTTAGGGCTGGTTTAGGGCCGAAGGGCCAAATGATGACCCCTAGAAGATGGTATGTTCACCTTCTTCTGCATTTGCCTTCTTTTGTTCAGTCCTGGTTGGTTTTTAGTTATAGTAGTCATTCTTTTGTACATGTAAGTAGTGGCGGAACTAGGATTTCTAAGTAGGTATGGCAAACTTCAAAAATGTTCTCTAACGACAACTCAAAGAGATAATGTAATTATAAAGCACAATAAAAAAATGCTAATTAACTTGGCCTATTACAAACACAATATTTGTTTTCACCTCATGCTACGATGTGTTTCTATGTTTATTTTGTGTCAACATATATTCTCCATAAGAATCACACACCAATTATCAATACTGATGTAATAACCGCAATTTTCATTTTAAATTCGTGTAACTGTGTTGAACGATTATTGTACGATTTCACGAATGTTGCTCGATGATATTTCATTTTTTGAATTATCGAAGGTTCGAAACGATTATTTTAACGAAAAGCTCGAAATGCTTGATTTGAGAAATCGACTTTTTTCTACGTATAAAATTTGGGAAAACTTCCTTCATGAAAGTTGTAGAGCTCGTCGATACGAGTCCGTGCGTATGCGGAACACATTGCCCGGATTTCTTTGGAATTAGTTATGGAATTTAGAAATTATTTCTATTTTGAGTATAAATAGAAAAAACCCTAAAATTTTTCCGAAAACTTCCATTTTGGTCCGGCCTCCATTTCTTTTTTTGGAAACCACTGTATCTCTCTCTCTCTCTCTCTCCGCGTGGCTGAAAGCCCAGAAAACAGAGCAAGCAGTCCACGGTCAAGAACTCCCTCCTCCGGCCACCTCTCGACCTCTAACCACTTCCAATAGCTTCGTCCCGACCTTGCGCAGCTGCCAGAGGCAGCTTTGAGCCGCGACACGGCCGGTAGCGGCGGCGGTGAGCATCGAAAGAAATAAGCTCGTTTTCGGTTCGATCTCGATATCTCGAGCTATAGGTCACAATTTCACTTGATTCTTGGCTCATTGGACTCGCCTCAACTTCCTTAACAAGCACCAAGAAGGACCGGAATTGGGTCGATCGTTTTCACGTTCGTCGGAATTCAACTTGTTTAGATCGAAAAACAATTTTTCGATCCGATATCTCGAGTTATACACGATCGTTTCTTGTGATTCTTAGCCTGATGAGTTCGCAATGAAATTCTGAACAAGTTCCCAGAAGAGACCGAAGCGAGTTGTTGCAGTTTTTACGTCGGTTTTCAAACTCGCCGGTTTCTGGAAAATTTCCGGCCGCCGACTGTATTTGGTACTTTTCGATCCCTTCCTGTCATTTTTTGGTCTTATGCTAGTTATGAAAGTTGCTCAGAATGATGAAACGAAGGAGAAAAGCTCAGCCTCGACACCATTGGTGGTGGTCGGCGGCGGCTCTGTCCCTAACTCCGGCTGCCCTTTCCGGCCACCTCCGGAGGTCTAAAATTTAGTTTCTGTCCATTTTATGATTATACGTTTCAATACGATCATTTCGGCATATTATACGCATTTTTCGGATATCATATGATTTAGTTATGAATTTTGAGATTTCAATCGATTTTGATCGTTAGATTTATGATCTGTGAAATTAGGACCGTCCGATGGACTTGTAATTTTAATATGATGACCATATGACTGTTCCAGTGGCTTTGTGTGGTCATAAGCGAAGATCCGACCGTTGGATCTTCGTATAAGTGCAAAATGGTGATTAGGGAGGCGATTCGTGAGAATCCGTTGGATTTTATTATAAATTAGAATCCGGCAGTTAAATGGCAGTTTCGTTATGTTTTGGAATTATTGGCTAAATTCAAAATCACTTTTGATTAGGTGATTGACGGGTTGTATTTGGGTGAGCTGTTTCAGTGTGGTTTATATTTTATTTGAAGACGCAGCGAGAGTATCGAGGTGAGTAAAACTCACGTGGTTCATATTACGAACCGAGTGCTTTAATTTATTTATTTTTATAATTGTGTGAAAAATATTTGTGGATTAAATATTTGTTTTTAAAATCACATGGAGTTTATCACTACGGTCCATAGGTAAGTAAAATGAATTTTAATTATACAATTGAATTTCAAGATTTCTTGTGTGAACTATAGATGATACTAGTGGTCATTCCTGAGTGGATGATTTCGTGTATATATATATATATATATATATATATTTACGTGAAATATATATATTGATGGGTGGATTGTTGAGTGATGATATAATTGAGTTGAAATGATGATTTGATTTATATTTCAAATGCTTAATTTCATAATGATATTGTGCAACTTGGATGAGTTGATTTCATTGTGTGATAATACATGTTGTGCTCATTTATGGATTTAGGTCAACGTAGTGACCGGTGTGGGGTAATCGGACGCTCTAATCCTGGGTGGATGATGGGATACAATTGGTTGAGTATGTACAATTATCGGACGTTCTAAATATGTATATGAGTATACATATTGATGAAATACGATAATGATAAATATGTCGGATGCCATAACCTAGGCCAGGTGACGGGCTACGATTCAGTTAGAGCTCTAGTCTGTCAAATACCGTATTTTTATAAATACGATGTTGAGGTTTTGTGAAGAAAAATGTGAGTTAGGGTTTGTGTTGATTTGTGAATTGGTGATTGATTGGAATTGTTGGTACTTCGTGATTGTGGAAATTGTTGAGTGTGGATTTGAGTGGAAATAATTATGATTTAATTAAACAACAGTCCTTTTTTTTTTACTCATACGAGCTTTCATAAGCTTACCGGGTTTTGTGTTGTTGCAATCCCGGTACACTATTCAAATGATGTAGCGGATATTCCTGCAGGTCAGGATAACCAGGGAGGTGACCGAGCTGTTTAGGTGTTACAGCAGCTATTTTTATTTCATTGAGTTGTAAGGTTTGTACGCTCATTTAGAGCTTTACAATTCATTTTGTATTTGAGTTGTAATAATTAACCGAGACTAAATTCGGTTTTGAATTTATTTCATGTGGTGAGATTGTTAAGAAATGAAATTTTCAGGATGACTATTTTAAGTTGTAGTAATTCATGTTTCGGATTTTAAATTTTTATTCTAAAATTCGGGGCGAGACAACTAAACAAAACAAACTAACAGAGTTACTTTTCCTCAATTGTCAAGACAGTTAAATAAACTTGCTCAATTATCAAAGCAATTAAATAAACATGTTTATGGGCAAATTTGAATTTGGACGTAATATACATATATGTGCTAAAACAAGTTTAAAAACCCAAGTAAGGCAAGTGCATTACCTCACCTGTGTGTGGCTCTGCCAGTTCATATAAGGTTTTGACTTTTGAGTTTGATTTACAGACTAATTGTTGTATGTTTTTAATTTTTAAATTATTCAGTTGTTTAATGAAATTGACATGTCTATTAAAAAATATGAGTGAAATTCACACTTTTTTGTTTTACAATCCACACTTCATATTTCTGTTTTTAGTAATATATTTTCTTTTCTTTTTTTAACTTAAACTTTGTCTTTTTATATGAATTTCAATAATAAAAAAAAGGAGTGTGGATTTCAAATTAGAAAATGTGAATTTCATTTCCAAAGAAAACATAATTTACCTATATAGTTCTTAGCACTAGTCCATAAAATCAGAGCTGTTTCAGAGGAGCCCAGTACCATTTGGTTTAGTGGCATAAGTCTCCCATTTATAAGTGAGAGGTTGTAAGTTTGACTCACAATAAACTAATTGTTGTATTTGATAAAAAAAAATGTTTAAGAGGGGATATATTTCTAATCCAGTGTTTGCCACACCAACAAAACTCATCACTGGAATCTAATTATGGTTTCTGATTCTCCAACCCCATGATCCAAACACTAATAGTTGCACGAGGGGGTCATCACTTTATGCAAAACCACTCAAACATAGTCAGAATCATAACAAAAGAGGTAAAAACCACGTACAATCGAGTAGCATGGGTATATTATGTCAGCTGTTTTGAATGCTGAAATATTTCATACAGAATATCCATACAGAATTTTATTAAAAAAGACTTACATACGGTAAAACATACTAAAACAGGTTATTGCACTAAGTATAATTTTAATCAATCTTTTAGCCGATTTGATGCAAAAACATCTGCACCATATTTGCCTCTTAAAAAATATTAGTGAAGCAAATATATCTCACCTGGGTTTCTTTTCATTAGCAATAGCATTAATTAATCAATTAGTATTCCTATGAGTGATCGACAGCTCGACTGCTTAAAGTGCTTATGATGGATATTGTATGTTTCATTGTTTCTTATTACTAATAATAATCATATGATAGTTACACATAATATATTTAAATGAAAATAAGATGATCTATAAAAGTCTTAACCTGGGAAAGATACCTAAAGCATCACATTGGGTATGTTCCAAGTAATAGGTTATATAGATGGCACGGTGGGACAAATCATTATGTTCCTCATTCAGGGTTTGGGTCCATTTCTTTCATTCCCATTTTAAAATTTTTGTTCACCTAAATTGCTAGCTTGGTAATGATGAATATGCAATACATGGGTCATCGACCCAAGAAGCAAAACTATGCAACATGTATTTCCCTTTGTTATAATGTTTTGGGAAATGATCAAATACCACTTGGTTAAAGGTCTAGTTGAGCTAAACATGCCTAAAAGTGCAATCTGATTATCATCTAAACCTACCTAGGAACCATAAATATTGCTTAGGTACTGTTGATACTATGAATTTGACCAAGGTAGTTAAGAGAATAATGTAACAGTAAGAAAGGAATTCTTAGAGCAAGTTCACCCGTTAAGCTTGACCGGTCAAGACTATTCACTACTTTTTTGCCTTGTATTTCCACTATTGAGCTTGACCAGTCAGATACTGTTCACAAAATGTCACGACTAGTCAAGTTTTTAGTTAAGTAAAACTCAATAGTTCTTAACTAAAAACTTGACTAGTCGTGACATTTTGTGAACAGTATCTGACTGGTCAAGCTCAATAGTGGAAATACAAGGCAAAAAAGTAGTGAATAGTCTTGACCGGTCAAGCTTAACGGGTGAACTTGCTCTTACATGGTCATGCGAGCGATGTCTTTTATAATATAAAGTGAAATCATGTATTGTATTAGTTAAATACAAATAAATTGATGTGATCTAAATCTAAACTAATAAAGTACTCGATTTTAATGCCTTGCGTTTTCTTTCTTATTGGGATTTTACGACTCATCTTCTAACCTCATAGTTGGTTATGAAAATTTGAAAAGAACCATAGATATGATGGTGATGATGAGAAAAATGTGTATCAAGTTACTGGGGTTTGGGCATGTGGGTGATGAGTGATGACTTCAAAGAGCTGCCCTTAATTATGAATTCATGATCGCACTTTCTCCTTTTGTAAGGTCATGGCGCAAGGTCATTTCAGTAATTCCGTCACACCAAATTTGAAAATGAGTATCATATAAGATATTAACGGATATATATATATATATTTAAGAAATTTAGAACCCAGCCAAGTTAGGAGGCTAATTCACACGTCTGATTTATTATATTATAATTTAGAACATATCTCAAAGGGGGCATATAGAGTCTTGGTCTCGAGTAAGATTATAATAATCTTTATAGAGGACATCTTGGATAATCACAAGTGCCTCATTTAACCAAACATCATCCACGCAAACTGAACTAGCAAGGTGTTTAACGGATACTTTATCGTTATCGAAACACCCTATAATCCACTCATAAAATAATATGACGAAAATACCCCTGCCGTGAAACACAATGGTAAGAATATGAGAGAGCTTTACGCAAGATTTACACGTGAAAATCGGGCAGGCCGTGACCCACGAATGAAGGGTATGACCTACGAAGAGAGAGAGCGTGCAATTCTGGTCTTTGGTTGGTTGGTGTTGTTGGCTCAAGAGAGAGAGAGAGTGATGTCTCACTTTCTCTCACATGGAGGAGATAGACCTGAAATATTTTTTCTGGGTGGGGTTAAAGATTAAAGGGGGAGCATGTGTTTTCCTTTGGAGGGAAAAAATGAGTTGGTGCATGTGTCTCTGATACAATCTTATGCAACAAAGTCGCAGCTTTAATCGGCTAGTCTTTTGACTTTGCTATGTGTGTATTTAAGAGCTTGATCTAGCACGAGGATCTTTACAAATATAAGATGTAGAAGCCTACGTACCAGAGCCTTCTTTTCAACATGTAACGTGATCGTAATATATACAAAAATAAAGAGAGAGACTAAATTATGGTTACAGTTATTGTCACCCTATTATTTATTTTGTTCACCTTATTTATTCATTACACTTTATATTTTAATTTCAATTATTAAATTTACTTATCTAACTCATTTCTCTTTTTAGAAATATCTTAAATGACATATCCAATTAAAAAGAATTTTTTTTTAACAAAAAAGTCTCAGTTAATTTATACTAATAACAAAACTAAACTATATTAAAATTTCCTAATAAAATCATAATCTGATTTACTTCCATTTTTTTTCCTTTCAGTTTCAATGTTCGTCTATTTCAATATATATGAAAAAGATTAGTAAGTTTACAACTATGAGCAATGAAGAAAAGATTGATTTTTTTTTCATATTTTAATTTTCTCCTTTCAGTGTTCGTAAATAATATTGCAAAGATTTTGATGAAATTAACACTAATGGTTTTGTGAATTGAATAATGAATTAACAATGAGAAGAGAACAAAAAGACAAAAAAAAAATTAATAATAATAATTTTTTTTTTTTTGAAAATATCATGTTGATATATTGATACTAAAGCCAGAAATGGCCATTACATATCATTCTTTTACCATCTATAGGTAGATAAAGATAAGAATCACAATGATACATAGATTAGGTCCAATCATCTGACAATACCCATGCTCACTTATTCAAACGAGCCTATAAACTATGTAACAAAGACATAGTGATAGGCAAAGTAAAATAAAACTAAATAAAGGATTTAAAGAGCTTAAGACCAGACCCAAACTAGGCCCAATCAAAAACCCCAAATCCTATGCAGAGAGCCCCAACACCAAGCCCATCTCCATCGCATAGTTTGGCAGGGTTCGGCGGCCTGCGCCATCACCATATCTTCTTGCTGCAACCACACAGAAACCAGTTACACCAATTGAGTGCCCTAGCCAAAATCCTTGAGCGTTGAATCTAGTCGGAACCAGATTGACGACGACAAACTTGGGTAGAGAATTGCGGCCCTTCATCACTGGAATCCTAATTGATGGTCGGGCAGCAAGCAGATGATGCTGCATCAAAGCCATCCAAGAATGGTTAGGTGTGGCATCCACAGTAGAGAGACAATCAAGATTGTCTTTGAATCCTTTGCACATCTTGAATCCGTGGGAAGGGACGCCATCATCGGCCAAGGTTGGAGTGATCGACTGGAGCTAACGTTGAAAATCTAGTCGTGGTGGACTAGAATAAAGAGAGAGCAACGACACTCTCATTCTAGGGTCTCCTTCACATCAAATCATTCCTTATTTTAATAAATTCAAATTTGGGTATAATGAGAAATTAAGTAGTTTTTGTATTTAATTAATTGGTTATGTATTTAGTTTCTTTACAAATTTAGATTTTAGAAAATTAGTGTACTTATTAGTCATTTTGTACTTGGGTAATATAGTTTTTCAATAATTCAAATGTCTGTTGAGTGAACTAAGAAAATGGTGTGGTGGCAATAGCCGCACCCATAGTCAGTTCCATATATTCCTATATGATAGCTAGTCATTTGTTTTTGTCAGTGCAATCAATTTCAGAGATTATAAGGTTTTATCAAATACCAAACAAAAAATAATTGAGTTTTTCAAGCCCTACCCGACCATTGCCACTAGTTTACGCCACCCAGATGGTGCCAAACAGCGCAATCAATTTTGGAGATTATAAGATTTTACCAAATATCAAACAAAAAATAATTGAGTTTTTCAAGTCCTACCCAACCATTGCCACTGGTCTACACCACCCAAGATGGTGCCAAACACAAGTTCTAGGCGGAAAGAAAAAATAGAGAAGTTGAATTAGGAAGACTGGTACCCAATTACAACGAAGCACTCCACCAACCTGCATGCAGCTCCATCTGAACCAAATGTCGGCGCACTCATGAAATAATTCTCTGACTCTCCACCGCATATGTCCTAATCGTAAAATTGACCCGTTATGCCACCATAAATTCGATGTTAATCAGAGAGAGAGGGAGTGATGTCTCACTTTGTTTCCCATGCAGGAGATCGACCTGAAAATTATGATTTATTTCCATCTTAGGATAAAGATTAAAGGGGGGAGCATATGTTATCCTATGGAGGGAAAAAATGAGTTTGTGCATGTGTCTCTAATGCGATCTTATGCAAACAAAGTCGAAGGCTCGCAGCTTTGCTCGGCAAGCCTTTTGACTTTGCCACGTGTGTATTTAAGAGCTTGATCTATCACAAGGATCTTTACTAAGATGAGATGCAGAAGCCTACGTACTAGAGCCTTCTAGTTTCCAACATGTAACGTGATCACCAAGTGAACGTAACATAAACAAAAATAAAAAGAGAAACTAAATAATTAATTTCTCCATTTTAGGCTGGTTCCATATACTCCTATTTGATAGTCATTTGTTTTTGTCGGTGCAATCAATTTCGGAGATTATAAGGTTTTACCAAACAAAAAATAATTGAGTTTTTCAAGCCCTATCCGACCATTGCCACTAGTCTACACCACTAATAGGAGATGTAGAAGCCTGCGTACTAGAGCCTTCTTTCTTTCCAAAAATAAAGAGAGAGACTAAATAATTTCTCCATTTTAGAGTAGCTAGTTCCATATAACCCTATATGATAGCCATTTGTTTTTATGAGCGCAATCAATTTCGGAGATTATAAGGTTTTACCAAATACCAAACGAAAAATAATTGAGTTTTTCAAGCCCTACTTGATCATTGCCACTAGTCTACACCACTAATATGAGATGTAGAAGCCTATGTACTAGAGCCTTCTTTCCAACATGTAACATGATCACCAAGTGATCGTAATATATGCAAAAATAAAGAGAGAGACTAAATAATTTCTCCATTTTAGACTAGCTAGTTCCATATACTCCTATATGATAGACATCTGTTTTCGTCGGCGTAATCAATTTCGTATATTATAAGGTTTTACCAAACAATAAATAATTGAGTTTTTCAAGCCCTACCTGACCATTGCCACTAGTCTACACGACCCGAGATGGTGCCGAACACAAGTTCTAGGTGGAAAGAAAAGACACAGACCCGGACCTAAAATGAGACCAGTGAGTTGGCTGTAAAAAAATTTATGTTGGTATTTAAAAAAATTATTAAGTAAATAAAATGTAAGTCTTTTACTAAACAATAAGATTGGTTTAGTTGGCAAGTTGAATTCGTTTTTGTTATGTTACTCCTAGCCGCCTAGGTTCGAATCTCCTTTCTGTTGTGTATTTATTTTTCTTTTCAATTTTTTTTGTAAATATTTTTTGGCTATATTTTTTTCCTTTTCTATAAAAAATGTAGACCCATTTTTATTTTTCGCCTTAAGCCTCAAAATCTCAAGTCCGGGCCCAAAAAGATAGAGAATTTGAATTCGGAAGACCCGTACCTAATTACAACAAAGCACTCCACTAACCTGCATGCAACTCCATCTAAACCAAATTTCGGCACACTCATGAAATAATTCTCTGACTCTCCACCGCATATGTCCTATTCATAAAATTGACCCGTTCTGCCACCATAAATTCGATCTTAATGAGCGAGAGAGAGAGAGAGAGAGAGAGAGAGAGAGAGAGAATGATGTCTTACTTTCTTTCGCACGCAGGAGATCGACCTAAAAATTATGATTCATTTCTTCTGGGGATAAAGATTAAGGGAAAAATGGACCAACAGTGTCCGGACACTTTGAGGACTGTCAAATTGATAGCTGCACTTTAAAACTTATCAATGTGATACTTGGACTTATATTTTCTTGTCAACGTAGTACCTATGTCAACTTTCGGTCATGATGCTGTCAATTTTGACCACGTGTGACACATGTGAGGCTGAAAATAAGAGCAAAAAAGACTTTTTCACTCCATCAAACCCTAAATGAATAAACTCAAAACTGAAAATAAAATTGAATAAATTATTATATTGAAAATAAGAGAAATTCTACAATGTGTTAACGTATGACATGCATACAATTGCCTTAAAGTGGTAAAATGAGTCCTTAAAGTGGTAAAATAGTAATATTAGTCCTCAAAGTGGTAACATGAGTCCTTTAAGTGGTAAAATGAGTCATTAATTTGAGTCCTTAAGTGGTAAAATGAGTCATTAAAGTGATAAAATGAGTCCTCAAAGTGGTAAAAATAGTTTATGTATGAGAAATATTAACATATCATAGCCTTACCCGTGAGATGTGCTTTGTGATGGTAGTAAAATTGTTTATTGGATAGAGTGGTGAATCAAATCAATATAAATACTCAAATGTAAACAAAACTACTCTAAAGTAATATAATTGATGAAATTAGAGGTTGGATTGTCTACTATTAACCTCCATTGCAAGTATTGAAGTTCGAATACAAGTAATGCTATTCTAATTTCCTAATTACTCTCTTTGCATCCGGATAAGACTATAAATGCTTAAACTCCTTTAATATTATCGATTTCAACTGGATAAGTCTAGAATTAACTACCTAAGAACTAATCCTATTACTAGTTAAGTCTCAATTCATTGTTCCTAGATGCATAAAACTTTGAGTTTAGATAATCATGCAAGCAAACCAATCCTAGATCTAGGTGATTTTAACTCACGACCTTCACAAACATATAGAAGATGCTATCAATGCTTTCTAGTAACTACTCCCTAAACATTTTTTCATGAAATGACAAACATAACACATTCAAAGTAGTTAAGTTTGAATGAATGCATTCACTTCTTGAATTATCATATGAAGATGAAAATTCACAAATAACATCAAATGTAAATTAAAACATTAATTCAAACAAGTTTGGCTAGGGCTTTCAACCCTAGCCCTATGCTCATACATTTCTCCCATTCATGTTCAATGAACATTGTTCATCTTCTTAAACTTGACAAACCCATTTTGGAAGAGAAATGGAAGATTCCAAGCCTGCTCTGTTCTCCTTCCACCGCCGCTGGCACACCCCTCTAAGCCAATAATGATGAATTTGGAAAATGGCCTCTGCCTTAACACCAAATATGAATTTCAATCACCCAACAAAAACCCAGAAAGAGAAAACCTTTTCAAGTTGATATTTGAAGCAGACAAACCTAAGCTGAAACTGTTGCTGGCATCTGGAATTTCTTTAAAGGAGAAGCATTTCCATGTGGGTCTTGGAGAAAGCTCTATTGCTTCAACATTCTTGAGGCTTCCATTGCTCTCTTCAACATTACAGCACATACTTGGTGGGCTTGCAACTTCTTCCAAGCTTTTGCCTTTTGAGTGAAAATAGCCTTTTCAAGCTTCTACTCATCTCTCCCTTACTGGTGGCCGATGGACCCAAAATACCAATTCCTCCAACTCTTAACCAAAACTCATAAATGAACACATAACTGTATAGAACTTGAAGAGTAAATCAAACCTCTTACCTTGGTCTTCGCCGATTGCGACCAAATTCGTAGGAAATTGCAGAAAACCAGCCGGCAGCTCCGAAGCTTCGATTCTCTCTCCAAAGTTGACGATCTAAGAAGGAAACACTATATAATCCTTCACCTCACCGAGACGAAGCTATCGCTACCAGTCTCGCCAACAGTCGTGGTCGAAGTCGAAAAATTTGACTGGAAACTGCCATGCACAGTCGAAATTTTTGAGCCTTAGCCCGCTGTCATAGCTCGCCGTTTGAACCAAAAGGGATAAAGCCCTGCTTCACGCCACCGAATCGATTATGGGTAACTGATGATGAATGAGAGAGAAGAAGATTTTTTTTTTTAATTCTTCCTTTATTTTTCTTTTTTAATTATGAAATTAAGTTAAAGTAATTATTTTATTCATATTAAATCATGGTTCAAATAAAAAAGTAATTTGCATCACACGTGGTCAACTTGACGGTGCCGTGATGGAAAGTTGACATAAGTCTACATTGACAAGAATATATAAGTCTAGGTATCACATTAATAAGTTTTAAGTCCAGGTATCATTTTGACAGTCCTCAAAGTGTCCAGACACTGTACATGCATTTTTTTCCGAAGATTAATGGAGGGAGCATATGTTATGCTATGGAGGGACAAAATGAGTTGGTGCATGTGTCTCTGATACAATCTTATGCAACAAAGTCACAGGCTCGTAGCTTTTCTCGGCAAGCCTTTTGACTTAGCTATATGCATATTTAAGAGCTTGATCTATCACAAGGATATTTACTAATATGAGATGCAGAAGACTACATACTAGAGTCTTCTAGTTTCCAACAACGTGATCACCAAGTCATCATAACATATACAAAAATAAAAACACTAAATAATTTCTCCATTTTAGGCTAGTTCCATATACTCTTATATGATAGCTAGTCATTTGTTTTTGTCAGTGCAATCAATTTCGGAGATTATAAGGTTTTACCAAACAAAAAATAACTGAGTTTTTCCAACCCTACCCGACCATTGCCACTAGTTTACACCACACAAGATGGTGTCAAACACAAGTTCTAGGGAGAAAGAAAAGATAGAGAGTTGAATTCGGAAGACCGGTGCCCAATTACAACGAAGCACTCCACCAACCTGAATGCAGCTCCTTCTAAACCAAGTTTCGACACACATGAAATAATTCTCTGACTCTCCACTGCATATGTCCTAATCATAAAATTGACCCGTTCTGCCACCATAAATTTAATGTTAATTTTGCATCAAGAAGATAGTGTAGACATGTATTTTAATGTTTAATACATATAATTTTAATATAAAAAAAGTCATGTACGTCCAAAAATATGTGACATCGATACAACTCACAGCTTGTATAGAGGGGGTATATATAGCTTTTTAAATTCTATAATTAATATATATTTTCTTAATATTGAAAACCAGTCAATGACTTCTTTATTTGTGTAAACCAAAATCAAAATCAAAATTTATTTTCAAGCTAATGAACAAAAAAATCCCCTCTTAAACAAATTAGAAGTCGTCATCCCTTCTCTCTCAAACTAGGGTCAGGGTTGGGGTTTCTTTGTTTTCTTCAACACAGCCATGAGTTCTGTTGATGCTATGGCTGCTAGGCTAGCCTCCTCTCTTGCCATCACCAAAGGGAAGAGATAGGCCGATCTTCGACTAACACAAGAGCAAGAGTTGAGGCAATCTGATATTTTCTTAGTGGGGAAGCTCCTCACGGCCCGAGAATACAAGGGCAGATCTTTTCTGGTGATGTTTTGCAATGCCTGGCAGATCAATAGGTCTCTGCATGTGGAGAAGGCTGAGGGCCAGTGGGTTATGTTCAAGTTGTCGGACATTGCACAACGAATCTGGATCTGGTGAGGTGCATCGTGGGGATACAACCACGCCCCAGTGTCTCTGGCTTACTATGATGGTATTATGCCGGCGGAGAAAATCCCCCCCAACATGGCGTTATACTAGATCACCCTACACGAGATCCCTCCTGTCTTTTGCTCTGAACGAGTTATGACTATGATCGGGTACACCATCGGTGACATTCAGGAGATTGATAAACTTGGTAAGCGGCCCAGAAGCTCAGAATACTGGTCGAGATCCCCTTGAATCGACCTTTCCCGTTTAAGCACAGGTATTGGGTGGAGGATGAGGTTGAGTTTCTGTGCAAATTTAAGCGCGGTACGACAAGTTGTTTGGTTGCTGTTCCAACTATGGTTTGGTGACTCACATTGGTTTGCCGTGTTTTGGCCCGACATTGGATGAGGATGACGCGAAGGCCGAGCGTATTATGTTCAGATCATAGCCTGTGGTACCTGCACCTCAGACTAGAGGGCTACAATTGAATGCAAGGTCGACAACCTCGAGCTCCGACGTTAATGATGGAGTCAATACTGCTATGAGGGTTAGGGTTTCGGTCAACTGCCAAACCCTAGTGTTTCCCATTCCTAGCCATATGCCAGAGCATCTTTTGATCTTTTTGCTGCCCACGCCTCAATGTCAAGTAGTGGTACGTGAACTGTAGGAGACGACAATGATGTTGAAAAGAATTATAGGTAAGCGTCTTAATCGGTTGGAGGATGGAGTGACTATATCCCTAAAGAAATTGAACTTGAGCTTGGCAGTGGGTAAGTGGAACCTAAACCTGGAACCTGAGTGTCTTGGTTTGGTCTCAGTGGTGCAGGAATAGGCCAGCTCTGGCCATGGAAAGCGGAATCGCGGCAAACCTGCTGACAGTAAGAATAAGCTGCCAATATGGTGATAAGAAGAAGGCTGCTAAGGCTATTGAGGCATGTGACAAGAAGAAGACATCCAAGAAGAGCAGTTTGGTTGATTTTGCTATTGGTACAAGTTCCAACTCAAAAGGGAAGAAGCTGACTATTTTTATTTTTATTTTTATTTTCTTTGTTAGGGTTATAAGCCTGTGTGAGTTTGAACGAGCTTTGATGAGTCTTTTATGACGTTTCTAGTATCTTACTTGTACCACAATTACGTGATTGACAAGTGAAGGCTAGTTGAATGATCCGTAGAATGTGAGGTTTGTCCATTCTTGTATACGCTTGCAGCTTGCTTAATTGTGAGCGCCTTAGAGATCCTTAATTGTTCCCTTAGCTCTAGCTAGATGGTTTGGATTTTCTTGCTGAATTTTTCATGTAAATTTTTGTACACTCTAATTTTTAGATCAACCAATTTAACTTCTATTTCAAAAAACAAAATTTGAAATGATGGAAAGACCGTTGGAAAAACATTATCTCCTTAAAATCGTCGCTAAACCCACGCGCAATAAATCCTCCATAATTTTAAATTTTAAACCGCCCCCAAAACACTCTCCCACACCCCACCCAATACCAGGACCACACGTACCCCTCCCACAAGTCAAACAGTCAACCCCACTACTCCACCAGGCCCATTTCCCCACCCTCCACGTGGCTGTACCTCCGTTCTCACATGCCCGGCCTATCTCGTACGCGGTACAAAGATTCAAAAATCTCCAACAGAGTCCTTTTTATTTTTTTCCTCTCTCTCTCTCTAAAACCCGAACCCGACCCGTTTCCCCAATCTTCTTCCTTTTGTTTTAAAACTCCAAAAGGAGAAAAAGAAACTTAGCTCAACTCTACTCTCTACTCCAAGTTTCTCTACTATTATCCTCCCTTCAACTCCACCCTTTCCCCTTAAGAGAAGGCTTTAAAATACCCACAAAACCCACCATTACACACCACCCACGCTCCCGGAGCCCGAGGTCATTCCCGTCATTTCACTCAAATTTCCGGCTCATTATTGGTGGAGGTGGTGGTGGTGAAGACCTTTCTGACCCGGCCCCGAAATGAGCACTCCGGTGAGGAAGCCCCACACATCCACCGCGGATCTGCTCACCTGGTCCGAGACTCCGATTGCCGACTCTCCGGCGCTCTCCTCCTCCGCCGCCCGCTCCGCTTCTCGGCCTCACCAGGTATTTAAATTGGGGGTTTTTGATTGGAGAGTTTGGGTTTTTGGTTTTCGATGATGATTGGTTGATTGATTTAATGTTCGGTTGGTGTTAGCCGTCGGATGGGATCAAGAAAGTGGTGTTTGGAGGTCAGGTGACGGATGAGGAGGTCGAGAGCTTAAACAAACGGTCAGATCTGCTTCTTCTGCTTCGGCTTCTTTTATCTTGTTCATCACATTTTGCTTTTTAGGATTATCAGTAGACTTATAAGTGGACCTGCTATTGATTTAACAAAATTTTCTTCTGTTGGAACAAAATTAATTTCTCTCTTGTTCAATCTTTGCATTTCCTTGTTGGATAGTGTTCTTTTGTTTTGGAAAATATGTAATTGGAACTTGAAGATTGATTTTTTTTTTTTGTTCAATGATCTGTGATCGATCTACTTATTTGGGCTATGAATCCATGATGTATTTATTTTTCCGAGGAATTTTAATTTGTTAATGAATCAGTGAGTTTTCAAATTATGCTTTGTAAATTGGGTAATTTGTCATTTTGCTTCTATTTAAATTTGAATTTTTTGGTCTTCTAGACGAGTTTAATTAGCATCGGAAATATAGTTGTATGTTTTGACTGTTGAAGAATTGGGTATTTGTCAGTTGATGGATTTTTATGATTTTGATTCCGTTAAGATTTTCCATATCACTATTAATGATTTTCCAAATCTGATTAGATTCTTTTTGTTAATGTTAGACTTTTAATAAATGTGTTTACATTTTAAATTAGCAGTTATAAGATGAAGTATTGGGTTTTTGACATTTTTAAACACATTTTGTTTCAAAGCAGAAGTCTTATTGTGGACTTGGCTTAATTATCAGAGATTTCTAACAGTGTTCACTTTGCAATGTCCAGAAAACCTTGTTCAGGGTACAAGATGAAGGAGATGACTGGGAGTGGCATTTTTACTGGGGGAGCGGACGATGAAACATTAGAACCTGGTAGTGCTAATCCTACCCCAAATAGCAAAAGCGGAATCCGACTGTACCAGGTACCAATCAATATGTGCTACATTTAAGATTCTTTACTAAATCTTAGATCATATATGAATAAATGAAAGAACAGAGATCATATAGTATGGATGTAATTTTGGCAAAAAAACCCCTATGTGACTTTGTCTTTTGATGGTATGAAATGCCAGCAAGCGGTTGCTGGAATCAGTCATATCTCATTTGGTGAGGAAGAAGGTGTTGCTCCCAAAAAGCCTACTACAGTTGCTGAAGTTGCAAAGCTGCGTGAGCTGAGTGGAACCTTGGAAACTGAGGCAGAGGCAGAGGCAAGGCTGAAGAAGCAGCTTTCAGACTCTAAATTTAAGGAGCTCAGTGGGCATGACATATTTGCGCCCCCTCCTGAAATTTTACCTAGGGAAACTACTGCTCCACGAGCACTGGCTTTGAAAGGAAGCATTCAAATAGGGGAGCCTACTTCACCAGTACACGACCCTGTTAAGGTGTCTAAAGTGAGTGTACTGTATGACTGCTTGCACATAATGCATATAATTTCAAATTTCTGTGTTCTTGTGTCATTTTTGGAAGCATCTAACTGATTCTTAATTTGGTTTCTGTATGTAGCCTGCAGGAGGTCAGAACAATGTTATACCAGGTGAGGACCCTGTGTC
Organism: Rosa persica; assembly: GCA_025331145.1. Classification (NCBI taxonomy): domain Eukaryota; kingdom Viridiplantae; phylum Streptophyta; class Magnoliopsida; order Rosales; family Rosaceae; genus Rosa; species Rosa persica. Next base: position 46,463,361 of record WFKR01000007.1, on the reverse strand, counting down.
CAAGACAGCGAAGAAGATTTATGACAAGAAATTTTCCGAGCTGTCAGGAAACGACATATTCAAGGGTGATGTTCCTCCGTCCTCTGCTGAGAAACCACTGAGTGTGGCAAAATTGCGGGAGATGAGTGGCAGCAACATCTTTGCCGACGGGAAGGCAGAGGCTCGAGAATATTTGGGTGGCGTACGCAAACCCCCTGGCGGCGAGAGCAGCATTGCTTTGGTATGACTTGCTAGGTGGTCTAACTTGGTTATTTTATCACATGGTGTCTGGTTTTGTTCGTCTCTTCTAGTGGTGGAGGATTGTTATTATATAATTTGACCTTTTTATTGTGGGTTTTTCTTGGAGTCATGTTTTAGGTTATAATGGGGTCTGCTCATAGCTATGGACTATCTCTGCTAATTGGGTTGTGTATGTCCATATTTATGTGTTCTTTCAGTGCTTGTCTTAATGAAGTGCTTGGGCTGTTTCCCTGGGTTTAATTTAAACTTAAACAATCATTTGTTCAGCCCGTGATCATAAATTTTGCACCATTTGTTTTTGTGTTTCACATCCGATCTTTAAAGGACAGTCTCCCTCTCCTTAGAGACAATTCTGGAGTGCTAAACCGTTGGATCTGGTTGACGGGTAAAAGAGTATAACGTTTGACGGGAGGTAAGAGAGTATAACTGCGTATAACCGTTTGATAGGAGGTAAAACAGTATAACCGGTTGATGGGTAGATTGCACAAGAGACTATACAGCACCAATGCCATAGGCAATGCTCTACAACCATGTAACATCCATTTTTACAGAAGGGTTAGAGGAAGTAATTGTGACAACCAATGCCATAGGCAATGCTCTACAACCATGTAACATCCATTTTTACAGAAGGGTTAGAGGAAGTAATTGTGACAACCAAGCATCACCAAGAATGCTCTAGAATCATTCTTTGAGATTCAAAATGTTTTGGATTTACTTGATGCAAGAGTTGAAGAATTTGTACAACCAACAAAGAAAAATGGAGTTGTAGAGGCTGCCAATCTGCTACATAGGCTGCTATATAGGGGACATAGTCACAGAAGCAATGTCAGAGCTCAGACTGGTTGACTCTTTTGTTGCCTTAATTCCATGCTAGGGCAGAGCAGGAAAATGGAGACAAACCCAAGTTCTTTACCCAAAATGCAATGATAAAATTTACCTTAGAGAAGTTCTTCTGCAGTTGAAATTAGAACTGGGTAAAAATCTCAAAGCTCTAATGACATAAAAAACTAAATGCTCAGAGTTGGGTCAAGCTCAATGGTAGGAAAAAGACATTATGTGGAAAACTGTGGCTGGAGGAGTGATATGACCTACTTGTAGGCATAAAACAAGAGTGGAAGGTAGGCTAAGTCTCTGCTGCTGATAATGTTCTTGTTGAAGACTGACCAATTCAGAAGGAGAAGCATATATCAGCTACTTGCATGTTGCAACCTCACTATATATAAATTGGCACTTCAGGATTAGGCATATCAAAAAATTTCCGGATTTCACCATACATTACAGATTAATTTCGGATTAAATACTTTTTAAGTCTATTTAATCTTGTAGCTACCTAGGTTTGTGGTTTTAGTTTAGTCAACTCGGTCCAAGAATTACCTTTGTTAACTAGTGTAGTCCCATCTATCAATTCAAAGCAAAACACAGAGATATTGGCTAACAATATTTTAAATATAACACAATGAGGAAATCGGATAATGACATAAAACAGTAAAAGAAAGGGTGAAAATTAGTTAAAAAGGAACACAAAGGTATCCAAAAAACATATGAAATCGAATTGGTTAATTGAGTTAAAAGCAAATCCAAAAGTTACATAGTATCAGAACGAACAATTTTTTCATATGTGAAACCAACTATATCGGATCACTCTACTTACAAAGTCCCTAATAAGTTATAGTCCCCATCAATGTAGCCTTCCTAGATTGATCATAGTCAAATTCCAATTTCCCCAATGTTGAACTCAAACCTCTTGAACCTTTTCATTTGAGACAACCTTCTGTTCATCTTACTTACCAACGGCCAGGGCACAGAAATTGTTGGGCTAGAAGACAAAAAAATTCTCCAGCCCAATCAGAAGCCTTCATTAATCCAAATAGCGGGCCCCACACACAGATGGTATTTTTATTCGAGACTTCTGAGAAAAGAAAAATCAATTTCTTCTTGATCCTCTTTTTAGTTAGCGCACAGAAGAAGCTATATCACTTGCTAATAATAGCTTCAATCCAATGGGTCTAAACCCAAAAACTTACCTCCATCTAATTCCGGTAAAAGACTTATCAACAAAGAAAAGTATATAGTCCACGGGTCAGAAAGGTAAATAGTAAATAGTAAAATAACCAACCCGAGTTTTTCAAGGCGAGAAGAGAAAATCAAGCCGGTTAGTTAACTCTCTTTACGAAGTAGATACTCTCGTAACCAAAAAGTTCTAAACCTCAGTGTCTAAACTTTTTTTACTAATATAATTATGGAAATTAACTACAAAATTCCAAAAGTAAAATAAAAAAATGGGTACCAAATAGGCCAAGTCAGACCTCCCCTCTCTCTCTCTCTCTCTCTCTGCTTTTGTTCTGTGCAGTAGTGGCGACTCTTCATTTTAATGGCGTGTGAGCGGTGACAGAGAGCATTGTACTGACTCTGAGACGCCCTCAAAACCCCGTCTTGATTCCTTTTCCTTTCGTTTCACAAAAACCCCATCACCAAAATCAATCTAAAGACGCTGATAGTGTGTGTGCATTGAAAATCACCTTAAAAAACCAGTGCTTTGTTTATTGTGTTTTTGGGGTTGATATCAGTACCCATCGTTGTGGAATCGTTTTCGTGACGTGGGTTTTCGGATTCTGAATCTGGGTTGCTATAAATATGTGATCTTTGTTTCTCTGTTTTTTTTTTTGGGCCACGTAGTTGATTGTGTTGTATATTACTGTGTCACATTGTTGTGTGCTGTTGTTGTGGTTTGTGTGATGTTGAAAATAGCTGAGCGAGACCAGAGGGTTTTGATGAACATGAAGAATGATAACAACAACAACAACCCAAGAAACCCTCCACCTTATTGTGATTCCAATCTTTTTCAGCTTCTGCTTCAGTCTAACCGCCACCATGTGAGTGGCTCACCTATTAGCAGAGCTTCTCTGCAATCTGAGTTTTCTCCTTCGAGTTCTTTCTCAAATGGGTTTTATTCCTCTGAGGATAGCTCTCCTTATTCTCCAACCCCATTTGAGGAGGCAAAGTATCAAACACCTCTTAAGCATTACATGAATGGAGGAGGGTTGTGGTTGGACTCCAAGCCAGCACAACCACAACATGAGTCTTATTTCAATGAGATTTTGGGGGATGATCTGGGGTTGGCTGAGAGTTTTTACAGAATGAATATTGGGGATGAACATGGGGGTGGTGGTAAAAGGAGGGGGTTTGAGAGAGACCCAGATGGGTTTGGGCTTGGTGGTGGTTTCTTAGGGGGTAATATTCCTTGGAATGTTGAAAACTATGGTTTGTTTGAAACTTCTAGGAAAAATATGTCTGATGTTGAAGCTTTTCAGTCCTCTCATTTTGGTGTTAGAGGTGGTTTTAATGGTTATGTGGAGCCTGAGTTTCTTGGGTTGGGGCCAGAATATGTTGTTGGTGATTCAATGGGGGCTATTCTAAATCATATGCAGCAGCCTAGTGCTTTGTGTTGTGGTCCTAGTGGTGCTAAGAACCAAATGGGTTACATGGTCGAGCAAAGAAAGGAACTGAGAGATGATTGGTATTACAGAAATGTTCAAGTAGAGAACCCATATGTTGCCAGGCCTTACCTTGATGATGAATTTGTTTATTCACAGCTATTTGGAACAGATTCTAGTGCTGGAAAGGGTCTTATGTATCCGATGAGCTCCCCTCAGTTCCCCTCAGTTGCTCAGCTGTGTGTGGACAATGGTTCACATAATCGTTCAGTGATAAGACAAAGGACTAGAGGAAACCCAACTAGGAAATGTGCAGGGCACGTAGAGGGTTTTAGGGGTGAGGATAGTCTTGCTGTACAAGGAAAACATTTGAACCATGGTGTCACTAAGGGTAGCAAGTCTTCAAAGGCTAACAAGAAGAACTCTTGCACTAAGATACCAATGAGGACAGAAGGAGAGAAAAGCTCTAGACTAGATTTGGATTCATATAATGGAGGAAGTAGTGGAAATGAATGTAGTCAGAGCAGTAATGACTCAATGAAGTCACTGCTTACTTTGGGTTCATTGACTGAGGTCCAGGGATACGTATACTTCCTAGCAAAGGATCAGCATGGTTGCCGGTTCTTACAGAGAATGCTCGATGAGGGAACCCGTCAAGATGTGCAACTAATATTTGATAGGATAATCAATCATGTTCTTGAACTTATGACGGACCCATTTGGCAATTACCTAATGCAGAAGTTCTTGGACATGTGTAATGAACAGCAAAGAATGCAGCTTGTACTCAAGGTGACCAAAGAACCAGGACAGCTTGCGAGAGTTTCCTTGGACACACATGGGTATACACTCTGTACTCTACTTATTCATCTGTAATATATCTTATTACTGCTACCTTGTTCCTGAATATGATTGGTGTTGTGGTTTCAGCACTCGTGTGGTACAGAAGTTGATCGAGACTGTAGAAAATGGGAAACAGGTCTCTTTGATCATATCATCCCTTGAATGTGGTTTTCTTGATCTTATTAAGGATCCAAATGGCAATCATGTGGTACAGCGTTGCTTGGACTGCTTCAGCACCGAAGAGAACAGGGTATGTTTTTCAAATATCAAAGTTGAGGTTGAATAGCTTCTGTGACGAGTATATATTATGTGGTAATTAACCTTGCATGTGTATGTTTCTGAGGTGGATTCTAGTCAACAGTAATTCTCTTGAGGATGATTAATTTGCAAATGCTAGTCTGTCAAGTCATTTATTTGCTCTAGGCACTGTATGTGCTGTGCGAAGTTAATCTCAAGCTTGACATGTTTTCCAAATGCTAATGATGTTGTCTCATGCAAATGCAACCAGTAATGTCAATGCATACTCAAGGTGTAACATCTGATGAGATTATAATAATATTCCTTCAGAGCTTGGCATGCCTAAAATAATAATCAAAATGCTAAACCAAATAATTGGTTGCTTGATCTCAGTCCCCTGGCAATTTGGGACAGCTACTCTAGTTATGTTCTTTGTCAACCTTGCACTCTCACCTGTCTTTGATCATTTACTTGGAGGAAACCCAATCTATTTAATATACTATCCCAGTAACTCTTTCCCGATTAATGCTTTTCATTCTCCTCACCCTACTTTTAAAAATGTGATTTTGTTTTCACTGTTTGCCAACTATTTAGATAGTCAAAACTTAGTCTGATGACTGTTTAACTGTTGGGGGAAGGTTTCGGTCCAACTGTGAACCCTGCTTAACAATCTATGGACTAAATCAGAAGTACTTGATTATCAGGAATCATTACACAGATTATCATGTCTAATTGTTTAACCTCCAATTCATTTAGTCCTATGTTAGTTCCTAGATGTTCTCAATCACTTCAACTAATTTTATTTCTTGTTGGTAGACTAAATGTGCATCATTTGTCATATATAGTTCCTTGTTATTTTATTCAAGAAAAGTCATGTATTATACAGTTCCTTATGAAGTAACTGATTGGTAAGTATACTTTCTAGGCCTGCATACATAAAAAACTCATGGCCTAGCACAGAATAGAGCTTGACTGACACATAGAAAAGCTAGACATTGCATGGAAAGGAAACAAGTATAAAAAATGCTTGATCATTTCAAATAGATCATCTCTGTTGTGTTTGTTTTAGATTTAGAAAATGGAAAAGTTTATCAGGACGTGAGTTTATGCCTGGGGTTCAGATCAAATATAAACAACCATGAACTTAACCGAGACAAAATTACTCAAGTCCAAACAGTTAATGTTGATTGAACGCTTTCTGCTACCTACTTGATTTGTATAAATGAATTGGAACTTAAAGTCCATTTGTTTGTTAATCAATCTTGCAGTTTATATTCGATGCTGCTGCAAGATTCTGTGTTGAGATTGCAACTCAGCGTCATGGATGCTGTGTGCTACAAAAATGCATTGCACATGCCAGTGGGAGACATCGAGATAAGCTGGTCACTGAAGTTTCCAGGAATGGGCTACTCCTTTCCCAAGATCCGTATGGGTAATGATCTGGAGTTCTCTTTAAACTGTCTAGTCTTTACTTTGCTGACCATAAACCCCTAATATGATAAGTTAATCCAAACTGGTTGCATAGGTATTTTCTTCTGTTTCATGAGGAAGTTAAAGGTTTTGTTCACCAGCAATTTCTTTGGTTCAGAAGCAAACATCATTGCACACAAGGCTGATCACTTATAAATTGATATTTCATGCTTACTGTGACATGATTATAAAGTTTGTAACAACCCGAATCATCCCAGATAGTAATCCCAGATATGCTCCTTAAAAAATAATCCTATACATGCCTGTTCTAATTCATGATTGTATTATTCTGTAGTACAATTTGTTTATTTCTCTGACTGAAGTATGGTTTTATTTTCTTCCATTTGCCACAGAAACTATGTTGTTCAGTATGTCATAGAGCTGAAGATCCCATCTGTCATGGCCAGATTGATCTCTCAGTTGAAGGGACACTTTGTACTCCTCTCCATGCAGAAATGCAGTAGTCATGTTGTTGAAAAGTGCCTCAAGCACTATGAAGAGAGCCGACCAAAAGTCATCCAGGAATTGCTCTCAGTTTCTCACTTTGAACAGCTGTTGCAAGACCCTTATGCTAACTATGTCATTCAATCTGCTCTTTCAGTTACCAAGGTTTAGCAACTAACATCTCTCCAAGTGATTTATAAATGATCTCTTTCTCATATGTCCTAAAACTTTTGCTTCGTTTCCAGGGCCCTCTTCATGCTGCACTGGTTGAAGCGGTCAAGCCTCATACAATCTTACGCCACAGCCCATACTGCAAGAGGATTTTCACAAAGGACCTCCTGAAGAAGTGATGTGTTTTAGCGAAAGAAGTGTTGTTGTTCTCTATGTTTATTACTAATAACTCCTCTGTCTAAGGCTCTTCAGCGAAGATATGAGATATGTTTGTTTACATGTCTTATTATCACCAGGTGAAGGGTGCATTTTGGCTTTCTGGAAGGCATTAAGAAGTCTGAAGCAGTTAAAACAGAGTTTTGCTTCCAGTTACTTATGATGTAAACATCATTCTGTTGTTTTGTGTCTTAATCTAAATCACAACTTTTGATGTATGATATTCCACTATTAGAATTGTGGATATCTGATTAGATGTTGTATAAATGTGATGCCTGGATTTGTTTTGTTGAAGTTGAGATGGTTTATATATAGGCATCATCTCTTGTCTGTTATTATATACTTTCCTTTTCTATTCTGTTGTGAGAATGTCATATAACCCAAGGATTTCCAAGAAAAGGAAACTCCAAATTCACCTAGAAAAGTTAAGCAAGAAGAGTAGCAAAGATATACAGCATCAACGCTGTGATGGTTAAAAGTCTTTAACTTTCACTAAAAAAAAAAAAAAAAAAAAAGGTCTGTAACTTGAGCTGCAAGAAAGATGCACTGAAGGACTGAAAACAAAATGCTCTTCAAATGTAAGAAGAAAACAAGAATCTTCTAATATCAGGAAAAATGCGAATGAGTTGCAATATTTATTTTGAGTTTTGACTCTCCGATAACATTCAATAGACAGATGGCTAACCAAACACTCCCTTAACTTTAACAACTTCAAGTTTACTCGAGGGCAACTATTTATTTCAAATATGAATCTGTAATGTCATATTGCCGCAGATAGTTTTACTCAAGGAGGCATAAACTCAAAACATAAGAAACCACAACACATCAACTATAATGTGTCCTCAAAAGACCATACAGGTTTAAGCATTCTCATGTCCAACCAGGGCCAGTAGCATTGACTCATAATCTCCACGAGTGTCTTTCTTAATGGCCTGATCCAGAGTGACACTATTCCTCTTGTGGTACTCCTCCTTTATAATCTTCAGGTCAACCTCAGCCCTTGTAGCAACAACTCTGGTGAGAGCACCTTCATCCGTTCCTAATCTGTTAATTGCCAGACGAAGAGACTTCTCGAAGTACTTCTCAGGGCGGATCAAGCACTTGATTGTGGACCTTAGAATTGCAAGGTACTCGTCCTTGGGGTCAGCTTTCAAATCCTGCATGACAGAACACTCATCAAATCCAATCCACTAAAATATAAGAAAGGTCATGATATTGGCTAACCATTATGATCTCAATCATATGAAGTACACTACTAAAATTTCTGGAGAAGAAATATAAAGCCTTTCATATATACTATCAGAGGCATTTTGCTAAGCTGATGTAGGAACCATATAAGGCGCAGGAAAAGATATCTGATGATACCTGGCTGAAAATAGTTATAGAAACGACTTGCATACCTTATTGATATCATTACCAAATTCATTCTTGTAGTGATTGAGAGTTGCATTGATCTGCGCTTTGCTACGTGTAGCCAAAATCCTGATGATCTCCTCATGATTGTATTCTTTGTCGGAGATCTTTTCATGGAGTAGCTTAGCCTCTGATTTTGCCAGAGTCATGTTCACCTCATCCCCCTCATATCTGTATGAGCTGACAAGAGGCACCAAAAGCTGAAAGGAGCAAAGTTAGGCAGTATTTCTATATTTGTTTTAAAGAAATTAAAATCTCAGAGAACTAAAATTCTGATATGATAACTTCATATTAACTTGCCCAGAAAGGCAGCACGAATATACATAGTAACATGAACAAACAGGTAGAAGAAAAGCATATCAGGGGACAATGGATGACTTCAGGCAATGCTTTTCTAGGAATATAATTTAGTTATTGCCTGAAGCTGGGCTAATTATGCTCCGCTGCCACCAGTCATTATGCCAGTGATAATTTTCAGTCACAGTCAGTGGGAAGACTATAGCCTATTATAATCAACAGTCACGGAATCTATTACTTTGTGAAGGAATTTTCATGAATTGAAAAGTGAAAGTCAGCCTCGTAGAGTAGGAAAGGAATGCATAAAATGACAGATGTGACTGTAATCTGTTGCCAAAACAATGCAAAAGCTACAATTCAACTCATACCTAAATAAATCAAGGGGGAGTCTTGTTAATTGAAAAATGAGCCATTTGACTTCTAGGCTGAAAGAAATTTATTCCAGAAGATGTACCTTGCGGAAGTCCCCAGTTGTGTGATGTGCAACATCCTCTTCAAGGGACTTCTTGTAGCGAGAATGATATTCCTGCCTTGCCAAAAGTAGGCCATGTGATGACCTAGAGCAGGCTATTTCCGCAAGAACCTGATTGCTTGAAGTCCACTTCTTTGTTGCCTCATTGGCTAAAAATGCATCGCGCTCAGCAGGATCAAGCGTCCAAAGCATAACAATCCTCTGAGAAATTAAGAAACACAAATGTCAGCTCTAACAATCCTGAACAATAAGCTTCCAAAAGCTAGTAAGTTCCCATCCAATAATGAAGAAAAGGAAAATCAAAATGACGAGCTTATTGTACTGCCTTGTCTTTGCAGAATAAACTATCTCATTGGTATGGTTTATGTAAAATATGCAGTCAAATCGTCTGAAAATTGCTAAAAGAAATTATGTACACAACCGAACAAACCTCAAAGTCCCTTGTAAGTTCTTTGTCCAGTTCCTTGAGGAGATCTTCTCCATAAGTTTCGGCATAAGTTTTCCGGATAGCCTTTCTTTGAGCAGCATTTCTATGCCCCAAGATGGATATGATCAAGTCCTCATTGGTTCCCCATCCTTCAAAGTTTAGATAAAACGAAACAACCAGAACATGAAGTTGTTGATGTGATAATACCAGAAAAAAGCGAGATACATTCTGGTTTAAACTACTAATTAACGACATATTATCATCACATCACATCATACTGGGCACACAGAAATCATAATGATCGATGACGATATGATCATTGACAAAACATTATCAGATCATTCACGTCATGTTCATCACTAACAACCGGATCGGTGATCTGGTCAATAAGCATGAGTATAACAGGAAATGAAATCGATATTTCAGATATTTAATATAAAAAGGAGAAACCTTTGAAGGCTTTTTTGAGCTGCTCGGAGTCTTCGGCCGGAGAAGGAACTTGTGCTGGGACTGCAAGGGTCGACATCTTCTCTATTCTCTGCAGGAAACTCGATGTTTGTCCCTAATACTGTGACCCCTTGTTTCTATATATGGTCTTTCCTATATTTGGCCATTGATATCATCGCCACGTCAAATATTCCTACATCTGTATCTATTCAGGTCAAGAATTATTCAATTTTGATAGAAGAGAAATTTCATATACACCGCACTAATTATTTAATTAATGCATATTTTCTATACTGTATTTGTTTCTCAATTTTTTTCATCAAACATCTTTATTCAATTAAAAAAAAAGAAGAAAAACAAAAGGCTATGTAACTTAAATTCATATCTATTTAATACATATAATTTATTGTGAAATTAATTGCTAATTAATTTTAGCGCATTAATATCATAATTTGTAATTATTTTTCTTCTTTTTCACATCGAGGTGAACCATTCAACGAACGTGAACCCAATTCAAACTCCAATATTCTATCGCCTCAACCAAGGGGAATGAAGAATATTTGATTGGTGACGGTTTGACTTGATGTTTGTTCCCATTTACAGAAGCGTTCACCCATGGATGTGATTCAATTAGCTAGGGAAAAAATTCATTGTAGTCAAATTTCATATTATTTGTTGAGCTTGATCAATCTACATAAATTGGTTATCGATTTTCTATAACCAATCAAGGGACGTAAACAACACTCTTAGATATATTCGCTTTTTCCTGAAAACTTTTTTCTCAAAACCCTAGAAGCTGTCTTCTGTCAAAGAACGTGTGCCTGGTCCAATGGCACGCCCTCGCGGTGGGGTCGTTGGACAGGCCAGAGTGAACCCTGTGTCCAGGTTTTTGTGGTCCAGCCGGAGGAAGGGTTGCAGCGTGACAACGACACTATTTTGGGCGCTTGGGGAATCTGACAAGGAAAAGGCAGCAGCGAGATGGTAGGATGGCTGAGCTGTTGTAGCCGTGCCCTAGAGGAAGCGCAAACGTTTTGGTTCGTGGTACGAGGTGGTGACGCAGGAGCAGAGGGTGCCTGGTGGTGATGGCCATGTGGTGGCAACGCCGAGATCTACTATGCTCAAGTCGCGGGGACCAGATGGATCCGATCTAGGTAGGATGGTTTGGCTTCGATTTGGAAGGGGACGACGCGTTTGGCAGGTGTGAGGTAGGTGTCGCGGCTGGTGGTGATGGGATGATAGGAGAGGGGCAGGTAGGGTGGTGGTGTTGTGGATTCTGGAACCTACATCTTGGGCTTGGGCCTGGTGGTTTATGGGTCTGGGCTTGGCTCCAGACCCATGTTATTTTCTATTTTTAATTTACTGCTTTTTATTTTTATATTTAGCAATATGTGGCTTTATGCCGGCAGTAAGTCCCTACCACTATTGGGTAGGGTGACATTGGCGTTGTCCCGGTATGCACACTCAGTGTACCTTATCTGGTCTAGCAATGCAGCGAGCTATATGCATGATCAAATGGACGCAACCCCTCCTAGTGGCAGGATGAAACGAAGTGTCGGCAAATTTACTTCCATGCGGCAACATTGTGGGAAAACTTGTAATGATATTTCTTTGTGATAGAATTATCTTTCCTGTATGTCACCGCTATGTCAAAACGAATAGAGTAGCCATTCGTGCACTCTTAGCTAATTGATACTTGTTAGAATACATAGATTTTATAGCAATTCTTGGTATTATTTCCGGATGTTCTCTCGATTGTAATTTGGCGTAGGCTTCAAGTCCCCTTCTTGTATTCTGCAGTTTCATTAACTAAGACTTGAGGGCAGCTGCACTAACCTTTTTTTTAAAAAAAAAATCAAAGGACATAAACTACATTGATTGAATTCCCGTATAAATTATAGCAATCGAAGATCGAATCCATTGCTGAACAATTGGTTAACTAATTGAAATAAGTTGCTGATAGATGTCTGGACAAAGAACACAAGCTTTCATTTCCTATGAAAAACGCCCTAGAGGTTGAGTAGAGAGAGTGGCAGTAGAACCCAAGCCATTTTGTCTTATCTAGCAGCGGCGAGGCCTTTTGTCAGGGGTATTGGACAACTTCGAACCTGTTTGGTGAGTGTATGGTTGTAGATTGATCGTTGTGGCGGTGATCCAATCTGCAATGGATTTGTGGTGCCGTTGGCAAGTTCACTTGCGGCAAGAGTTGGCTCCTCCCTGTGTTTATATTTGATCGTGTGTCAGCTAGTGGTGTAGCTAGAAACTTCATCTAGGAGGGTCAAAACTTAAGAAAGAAAGACACACTAAAATTACTAATCTATATATCTAAAACTATATTATATAACTTAATTAGTATATATAAGTAAATTAAAAAAAAAAGTGAGTAAAATTGAATGAGTTGTTGACCACTTTGCAAACGAGAAGAATTCAATAAAGCAAAAGAAATAGAAACGGTTAAGAAGAAAGGAATAAGGGGACCAAAAAAATAAATAAAAAAAATATAAGATCACGATTTCTTTTCATCTTTTGATTTCTACTATAAAGGATTTACTCTATTTATATACCTCCTATTTTGGGATCACAATAATCAATCATTGGAGATTTAGTTATATAAAAGGAAGGTGAGACAAGTCAAGACAAAAGCAGAAGGGTCACTATCCAAATATTTCAATCAATCATATTTATTTTTAAAAAATGAGAAAGGTCAATCGACCATTCTGGCCCTATAGTAGTTACGCCCATGGTGTTGGCGATCTCTTCTAGGTCGTCGACCTTGTTGAAGAGGAAGAGTATGAGCGGCAAAAGCAGGGCTCTAATTTGAAGTGTTGCAAGTCTAATCAAGCCAGAGAGTGGGAGTTGTTTCCCGTGTGGTCGAGACCCGACCATGATCTTGGTGAAACTTGTGGTTCCTAGAGGTGACAACGAGGTGCAGCAGGTCGACAATTTAGCGATGTTGTGCTAGAAGGGTCGACCTCTGAAGATGGTAGCAGTGATAATTTGGTAGAGGATGCAGGCTTGTCCTCATGCTAGCCTTGCTCTTGCTTAGGCTTGGGCGCAAGTTTGGGCTTGTCTTCTGGGCTTTCAAGAAGGGTACTTAGCCACCCTCATTTATCATTTAGTGTTTTTGGTTGGCCCAACCCAAGTGTTTGGACTTTCATGGGCAATTTGGGTCTGGATATGGTTTTTAAATGTCAATTTATATGGATCATGACTTCTATAGGAGTTGGTAATTGTCCTGAATGTGATTGGTGTATTTGGTTGCTAGGAAGTAGCATTCTGATTTGCACCATAATTGCGTGTAGGCGAACAGAGGGCCAGTCAATGATTTTTTCCTAGAAGACACAAAGTATGTTCTTTGTTTATAAGCTCACTAAAAACAGTGGGCTTAAAATAGATTTATAATGAGTTGCTTTTACTTAGAATAAGATTCCTAATATTCTTAGGTTTTCTTAATGTAAGTACATATAGATCCTGATGGCTATTGATTTTTAATGATATCAATTTCTATACAAAAAAATAAGGATCCTTGACTCAAAGCACCAAAATGAGCCAAAATTATCTCACTCACCCCAGATTTTTATTCCCACACTTACCTAATTTCAAGTAAAAGGACAACTTCACCCTCGATCTAATTAATGAATCACATCCATGCCATCGATCTCTTTCTCTCTTCTCTATATATCTAGCCTGACTCTCTCTCTCTCTCTCTCTCCCCCCTCCAAGGTAGGAGAAAATTTCACGGCGACATGGCCGGCTACCTCCAGCTGCTTCGAGTACAGCCTGGGGCTCTCCAAACACCGTCGTTTCAGCCTTGGGCTCAGGCAATCGGTTAGGGTGAGATATGTGGTCGTACAAACGATCTGGCTTCGAATCAGTGTCCGATCAAGTGTGGTGTTGGCCATGGTGGCCACAGGAAGCGTCGCGACTGCTGCGATGCTTGTGATGCTCACTCTCCTGGTCTCGGTCATGGGCTCACAGCGGTTGACGTAATACTGGGCTGGTCGCCTTCTTCTTCCTGTACGTCGTCGTCGTCAAGCTGGCCGAGTTCTATGAGGAAAGCTCAGCGGGTCGAGCAGGTCTGAGAAAGGTGATCATAGTGGCAGAGTTTGGCCGGTATTTTGAAGAGTACCCGCCGCCGGTGGAGGTGGAGAAAGATAATCTGGAGCCCAGAACTTTTTTGGGTGCCCAAATCAATTTCTTTAATTTTTTTTGGGTAAAATGGGGGCAGAAGGAAGGAAAGAAAGAAGAATTTTTTTTTATTAGAGGGGGCAATAAACCTTTCCGGCCCCCTATGAGATCTCCGACTACCTCTTTGGGACCTCAGACGAGGTTTCATAAACTTTTATTGTCCCCCAATAAAAGTTTATTGGGGGCCAATAAAAGTTTATTGGGGGAGGGGGTAATAAAGCTCTCCGGTGACCTATGAGACCTCTGACGACCTCCGGCTAGGTTTTCAAAGAATTCTGGCAACCACTTACGGGACTCCTGCAAAGTCTCCTATGACTTCTCTTTCTTCCATTTCTGTCTCTCTCTCTCTCTCTCTATGTAATAAAGGGGGGTGAAGGAAAAATAGTCTAAAAAAAAAAACTTAATAGGTATTAAGGATGCCCTTATTAGAGTCTTTATGGGTAGGTGAGAAAAAAATAAGTAGGTGATTTAAGGGGGAAAAAATTCCTAAAATTAGGATAAATGGTCAAAATCCTAAAAAATAAAACACAAAAAAGCATCCATTTGCTACTCTATTTTTGTACTTTATTATTTTTATTTATTTATTTGTTAATGAGAATGGGCGAGCCCATCCTTCCTGATCGAAGGTGCATCTCTGCTGCCAGCCGAAGAGGGCGGTAGGCGAGAAAACTCCCTCGCCAGAGGTAAAGACTAAAGAGGTTAGGTTTTCTTTCTTTATGGATTATTTATATTCTAAGGTTTGTATAAATTTAATCTTTGTTATTGTTTATGAAATTACTTAGATAATAATTTTCTTGTTAAGTGTGTGTTTTTTTCGTTAGAACCTTAGAGGGTGGCTTAAGAGGTTCTTAAGCTCCCTTAAAAAAAAGAAAAAAAAAAAGAAAAATGTTTAAGAACAAGAGGAATTGATAAACAGAAAAGGAGAGTAAAATTTCAGAGAGAATGGAGATTTCAATGTGTTTATTCATCTCATACAAAGGGGATATTTATAGGAATACATTTGAAGTGTGAAAGCTCAAAGAGAAACTCAAAATGATAACCATCTTGATGATGATTTTCTGCCATGCTTGTTGCCCTTTGGTAAAGCATGTTTATATAAGTCTTCATATACTCAAGTACCTATCTAAATACTTTTACGTATTTTGTTACATGATATAGACATATACGGTATATATACAATTTATACTACAACACTCCCCCTTGGATATTTCATGTTCAATAGTATTGTGTAGATGGTGCGCATCGAAGTTGCTTCGTTAAAAACCTTGCCAAGTAAAAACCCTGTAGGAAAAAACAACCTTGGTCGAAAGGGAAAAAGAGCACAACGCGCGTTGAGTGTGAAGTATGTTTCTGGATACTCCCCCTGATTTAGACTCCTCTTGAAGATTGTGGGAGTTCGGATATCCTCCTCAATCCGATGCTCCTTACATGTTTCTCGAAAGGGGATTTTGGTAGTGACTTAGTAAATAAGTCAGCTACATTATCTTCTGATCGGATTTGATTTACTTCAATATTTAGAAGTGTTTGCTGTTGCTGATTGTAGAAGAATTTCGGCGATATATGCTTGGTATTGTTGCCTTTGATGAAACCTAATTTCATTTGCTCAATACAAGCTGCATTGTCCTCGTAAATGCATGTAGGTTCATTTGTGGTGAATTTCAAACCACAAGTTCCTCGAATGTGTCTACTTATAGACCTTAGCCATATGCACTCACGCACGGCTTCATGTAGTGCAATTATCTCTGCATGATTTGAGGAAGTAGCAACAAGAGTCTGTTTTGTAGATCTCCAAGATATCGCGGTGTTTCCCATGGTAAAGACATAACCTGTTTGGGAGCGACCTTTGTGAGGGTCAGAGAGATACCCTGCATCAGCAAAACCCGTCAAAACATCATTTTGATGGAGGGGAGGAGGAGAACATCGGTCACTATGGATAGTGTTGCCGGCGCTCACATTTCTTTTCTCTCTGTAGGGATAGAACAAGCCCATATCGATCGTACCTTTTAGGTATCGAAGGATTGTCTTTATACCAATCCAATGGCGGCGTGTTGGCGCAGAACTGTGTCGAGCTAACAAGTTTACTGCAAATGAGATATCCGGTCTTGTGCATTGAGCTAAATACAATAATGCGCCTATCGCACTTAGGTATGGTATTTCAGCTTCTAATAAATCTTCGTCCTCATCCCTTGGACGAAACGGATCTTTCATGGGCTCAAGACTACGGTTGATCATGGGAGTACTCACAGGCTTTGCTTTATCTTCATTAAAGCGCCTTAGTAACTTTTGAGTATATGCTGATTGATGGATCATAATCCCATCATTACGGTGCTCGAGTTCTATTCCGAGACAAAACCGTGTTTTCCGGAGATCTTTCATCTCAAATTCAGATTTCAAATATGTAGCAGTTTCTTTTAACTCATCTAGAGTTCCAATTAAGTTCATGTCATCAACATAAACTGCTACAATTGCAAATCCGGATCTTGTTCTCTTAATGAACACGCAAGGGCATATTTCATTGTTAACATATCCCTTCCCAATCAAGTAGTCACTTAGACGGTTATACCACATCCGTCCGGATTGTTTCAATCCATATAGTGAGCGTCTTAATTTTATTGAAAACGCGCTCCGTGGTTTAGAGCCACTTGATTTGGGTAATTGAAGTCCATCTGGAACCTTCATATATATCTCTGAATCTAGATCCCCATAGAGATATGCTGTAACCACATCCATGAGCTGCATGTCAAGTTTTTCGGAAACTACCAAACTGACAAGGTAGCGGAACGTTATAACGTCCATTACGGGAGAGTATGTCTCCTCGTAGTCGATTCCAGGACGTTGTGAGAAACCTTGCGCCACAAGGCGGGCTTTGTATCTAACAACCTCATTTTTCTCATTACGCTTTCTAACAAAGACCCATTTATGGCCAACAGGTTTTATATTTGGTGGTGTCAGTGTTATAGACCCAAATACCTGTCTCTTTGTTAGTGAATCCACTTCAGTCTGGATCGCATTTTTCCATTTTGACCAATCTGCTCTACGTTGGCATTCTTCAACGGAGCGAGGTTCGATATCATTGTATTCTATAATTCCTTTTGCAATATGATATGCAAACGCATCATCAATATCCATAGAATTTCTGTCCATAATTACATGTATACTAGTGTAATTCATGAAGATCTCTCTATTCTCTGGAATTGGTTCTATTATTGGAGCGTCCTCCAATGATGTCTCTTGGACATAACCATAATCCGGAATTTTTTCATGAGATGGATTATTTATATCGATGATTAATGGATTATTTTGTGTCAAGCTCGCTTTCTTTCTTGGGCGAGAATCCATCGAACCTATAGGCCTCCCGCGCTTTCTAGCAGGAGCCATGGGTCTAGCCACTGCATCACCCATAGAGGGGATGTCATGTCCTTTATTTTTAGGAACATCAATCCTTGCAGGTACGTTTGCAGCAGGTATGTGTGATCTTGTCACTTTAGCGATATCAGAAAACGCATCAGGCATTGATTCTGCTACGTTCTGAAGATCGAGAATCCTCCGCACCTCTATTTCAGACTGTGTGGTTCGGGGATCAAGATGAGACAAAGTGGGGACAGACCACGACAATTCCTGTCTTTTCTGTTGAACATTAATGTTCTTGTCTCCCCCTAATGACGGGAAGACTGTCTCATCAAAGTGACAATCCGCAAATCTAGCGGTAAATAGATCACCTGTCAAGGGTTCTATGTAGCGGATAATGCTTGGAGTATCATATCCAACATAAAGGCCTAAGCGTCTTTGAGGACCCATTTTGGTGCGCTGTGGCGGCGCAATTGGCACATAGACTGCACACCCAAAGATGCGTAAGTGTGAGACATTAGGCTCATACCCAGTCACCAGTTGGGACGCAGAAAAGGGTTGGGTGGCAGTGGGTCTCAGACGAATGAGCACAGCTGCATGTAATATTGCATAGCCCCAAGCAGAAATAGGGAGATTGGTGCGCATAACCAATGCCCTGGCAACCATTTGAAGTCTTTTAATGGCAGCTTCTGCGAGTCCATTTTGGGTGTGTACATGAGGGACAGGATGTTCCACCTCAATCCCAATGGACATGCAATAATCATCAAAGGTTCTTGATGTAAATTCTCCAGCATTGTCAAGACGAATTGACTTAATAGGATGATCGGGGTGGTGAGCCCTTAATTTAATGATTTGTGCTAGGAGTTTAGCAAATGCAGCATTTCTTGTGGATAAGAGCATGACATGTGACCAACGTGTCGATGCATCAACCAACACCATAAAATATCTAAATGGTCCGCAAGTTGGTTGGATAGGTCCACAAATATCACCTTGTATTCTTTGTAAGAATGGTATATTTTCTTTAGTGTCCTTTGCATAGGATGGTCTTGATCCTACCTTTGCTAAAGAACAAGCTTTGCAAAACGAATGATACACTTTAGAAGTAACTCTTTGGACCAATGTTTGGTTCGTACTTCTTTTCGTTTTGAAGAATGGATGTCCGTGTGAAGTTTTTAATATACGGAGCATCATGTCACGACCTGGATGTCCCAAACGGTCGTGCCAAAGCTTGTATGTGTCAGGATCCCATAATTTGTCATTCATGACATGGTTGGATTCAATGACTCTAATAGTGGTTGCATACAATCCACTAGAGCGACACATAAGTTTCTCTAAAACTCGTGTATTTCCGTAGTTTTTAGAGGTGATGCAAAGGAACTCTTGTCCATTCTCACAATGTGTTTCCACATGAAAATCATTGGCTCTTATGTCTTTAAAGCTTAATAGGGTCCTTCCAGCCCTTGGAGCATATAGAGCTTCGGCGACATTAATATTTGTGCCATTTGGTAACAAAAATTGAGCTGGTCCTCGACCATGAATCAATTGTGATGGTCCTGCCATCGTAGTTACTGAGGATCGACTGGGTGTCATCCATAAAAATAATTGCCTATGTCGCAATATCGTATGTGTGGTGCCACTATCAAGAAGGCATTCCAATTCTCCGGAAAACATACTGAAAGGAATAAAGTTCGGAATATTAACACATGTCCATGACATTGAATGCGATACTTTATTAATAGGAAAAATAGCCAATGATTACATCAAAGTTATTCATAAGTCTATTCCAAATATCAAACTTTAGACAAATTGCTATCACTCAATCCGTTTGGTAATTCCAATGGAATATGACCAGGAAAGTAGAGAGATGTTGGTGGAGCGAGGCT
Organism: Rosa persica; assembly: GCA_025331145.1. NCBI lineage: Eukaryota > Viridiplantae > Streptophyta > Magnoliopsida > Rosales > Rosaceae > Rosa > Rosa persica. The sequence goes on along the minus strand of WFKR01000007.1, from coordinate 46,443,837 downwards.
CGCTTAAATACCCCGATCTCAATTGCTTTCCTAGACATCATACTTCATTGGGTACGCCACATAAGAAGGAGTTTAATACAATTGTTATTTATTGACTAAGGCACATTTGCCATTCTTGGAAAATAGAAAGAGGATTATTCTAATCAAAGTCTGTGGCATCCTCGTGCTCTTCATCTACAGCTTTGAAGTCCTCAACAGTGAGATTGACATCTTCACTATTTTCATCTTCGGCAAGGTTAGCTTCTTGCTCTCTTGCTTCCCTGTACTCCTTGTAGCGTGCAGCTAATTGGGTACTTGCATGACATTGTTTAAACCAATGCTCGATTGATCCACATCTATGACACATGTCATTGTGGTTCCCTCCCTTCATTTGAGGTATAGGTTGTGCAGGTTGTACAGTTTGTACAGGTTGTGCAGGTTGTGCACGTTGTGGATATCCCCTAGGAGGGTTGCTGCTACTACCACGGCGCATGGTGCGACCTCCACGGCTCATGGTGCTATTTCCACGGCCGGTGTTGCCATATCTCCCTCTTCCACGTGTGGAGTTACCATCACGTGTGCCCGCTCTAAAGTTGCGGTTTCCTTCCCTATTGGGGCGGTTATATGGACCTGTTCGTCCTTCATGTCCCCTATTATTAGGGTACACATGTCCCCTATTGCTGGGGTACCGCTCCCTGTGCCCTCTCTTGGGTGCATTATAATTTGCCTCACGAACGCTCTTGGTTCCAATGGGTCTTGAATTATAATTCTTTACGAGAATGTTGTCGTGCTTTTCGGCTACCGACAAAATATTTATGTGTTCATTGAACCTCGTAATTCGTCCAGCATTTACTTCAGTGCGATACTGCTTTGATAGCAAAATTGCTGCAACAGGGAAGGTGGAGAGAGTTTTCTCAATTAGCTCTTCTTCTGTGAGGGGTCTTTGACATAACCTCAACATGGATTTGAGACGAAGAGCTTCTGAATTGTACTCAGCAATAGACTTGAAGTCTGAGAAGCGTACATCGTTCCACTGAACCTTCAAGTCAGGGAGGAGAGAATCTTGGATATTGTTAAAGCGCTCTTGTAGTGCTTCCCATAAATCCTTTGCATCTTTGATGGACATGTACTCTAGCCTGAGTGCTTTGTCCATATGACGTCGCATCAAGATGATTGCTTGTGCATGCTTCGTGGGTGATCGAGGGAACACAAGAGCCGGGTTTGGTTCATGGATGATGGGCAATATCCCCTTCGATGTGAGATGGTTCTCAACGTCGGTTTTCCAGCTATGGTAATCCGAACCTGTTGAGTCAAGGATTTGAAAATCGAGTCTAGGTTCATTCGACATCCTTGAAGATAAGAAGAAAATATTAGTTTCGGAGTTAAAACTTCCACGAAAAATAATAAGATTTCCGAGCTATGCTACCAAGAAATCAATTTCCAAGAATCATTGTGAACACTCTTAGTTCATTGATTACGAACGCTCTTAGTTCGTTTGACGTGAATTGCTATAATTCCGCTTTTGATTGTAAGTTCCCGAGAAAAAGGAAAAATGAGAGAAAATAAATAAAAACTTAAAAACGGGAACTTTTAGTAAAGAATACCTTGGAATAGTGTTGCGGGAAATTATTTTTTTTTGACCGGAAAAATTATCGGAGGTGACCGGAAAGATCGTTGGAAAAAGTCGAGAAAAATCATCCGAAAAGTCGCCGGAAAAGTCGCCGGAAAAGTGTCGAAAAAGTCGCCGGAAAGTTGCAGCGCAAATCTGTCGACAGATGTGTCGACAGCTGCTCGGCAGCTGCTGCGCAGGGGCCTCGGCAGCGTCTCGACAGCTGCTGCGCAGGGCTCTCGGCAACTGCTGCGCAGGGCTCTCGGCAGCTTCTCGGCAGCTGCTGCGCAGCTCTCTCGGCAGGTCTCGGCAGGTCTCGGCAGCACCTCGGCAACTGCTGCCCAGCTCTCGGCAGCACCTCGGCAGGTCTCGGCAGGACCTCGGCAGCTCTCGGCAGCGGTCCGGCAGCGGTCCGGTTTGGTTTTTCGGCTTCCGACGGCCGGTTCAGGCCGTTTCCGGCCTGTTCCGGGCTCCTGGAATCAAGGGCTTTAATCTGAGCTAGGGTTTGGGGATTTTTTGTGGGTTTTGAAAAATGACTTCGATCGATGAAGAACTCTTCTTTCGTCAATTTTTCGATTCTAATTCTAGAGCAACTTCGTGCTGATAACGTGTTTAAGAACAAGAGGAATTGATAAACAGAAAAGGAGAGTAAAATTTCAGAGAGAATGGAGATTTCAATGTGTTTATTCATCTCATACAAAGGGGGTATTTATAGGAATACATTTGAAGTGTGAAAGCTCAAAGAGAAACTCAAAATGATAACCATCTTGATGATGATTTTCTGCCATGCTTGTTGCCCTTTGGTAAAGCATGTTTACATAAGTCTTCATACACTCAAGTACCTATGATTATATACTCAAGTACCTATTTAAATACTTTTACGTATTTTGTTACATGATATAGACATATACGATATATATACAATTTATACTACAACAAAAAAAAGAAAAAAAGGTGGAGTCGGCCTCCAAAACAATGAGCCTACGAAACCGTTTTCACTTTTCAGACCGCCAAAACAAGTAAAGCAAGCGAAATAAAAATCAGAGATCAATGAGAGAAAACTTGGAAAAGATTGATTGATGCTATGGCAAATCGTCGCTCTTCCTTTTAACAATACACAGTACAGTACTGCTGCTCCAGGATCTTCACTCACTCTCATGCGGCTGAGGTTCCCTTTCCCACTTCCTGTTTTTTCAATCCAAAATTTAACTGCGTAGCCCATCACCTTCATGATTACTTTTTTCTTCTTCTTTAATTTCAGTTCAATTCAAGATTATTGTCTGGTATGATGTTTCTGTATTTTCTTGTTACCTTTGTTGGATATGAAAAATTGTTATAGAAGGAATTGCTAGAACAGAACACACCAAGTTTAATTAAGTGGTAGATCGAATCAAGATTACGTACATGAACAATGTAACGAGTTATGATTCTGATACATTTATTTGTGATAAAAAAAAAAACTAGTTTCTGCAACCTAGAATATTAGTACACAAGATAAGATCATCTTAAACGAAGGATCATAGGAGCTGAGATACATAGACAGTAAATATTTTCTGATACTCGATTTATCAATGAGGCCACGTTTGTTTCGTGGAAAGGAAAGTAATTCCTTTGTCTTTCCCATCGGAAGGGAAATGACATTTCCCGAGAAACTTCCATTCCGATGTTTAGTAACATTAAGAAAGTTATCAGGAAAATTGTTAAAAAGTGTGTAATTAATAGAATAAAATATTATGTTGTGAGTAATAAATGCAAGGAAAGAAATGGGGAAAATGATTCCTTTGGTGTTTGGAAAGAACCACTTTTCCCGTTATTTTCCATCATTTCAGGAAATTATTTCCTTTCCTTTTGTATCCCAAACGTAGGAAATGAACAAGTTTTATTTCCTGATGTTTACATTCTGCAAACCAAACGTGGCCCTAGTGAACCCATTATGAGCTAGCAGTTCACCACATGTTATCGGAACTAATGGCTTTGACAGAGCCGGCCTCTGAGTTTCCAGTTGTTGAGAAACTTGTTGCATTGTTGGACGAGAATGTGCGTTTGCACTCAAGCATGAAAATGCTATCTTCACAAGAGTGAGCACTCCCCATGCAACTTGATGTGTAGGAGGGGAAATGCTTTGGTCCAAAACATCCCCAATTGGCATCTGATGCGCAGCTAATTCCTTCCCTTAATAATTCCAATGTCACCACACCAAAGCTATAAACATCTCTCATTCACCACCATTGTATACGCAAGCTCTGCATAGAAGTGAAATTATCAGTATATTGATATAAGCATATTAGATCTATACAATGGAATTAAAACTGAAATTATGCATGACATATCAGAGACTTAAGTCTTGGAAAAAGATTCTTTAGACAAGAGAGTGCGGAGGTGAGCATTTAAAAGCTGCATTGCCATTTTTCAAATAGAATTATGAGGTTATGAGAAAAAAGCCATATACACCAACAAATGTTTCCTTCCTTGTGATGGAAATGTAAAGAATGAAATATAAAACAGGATATAAAGGAAACGAATGCTCTCTTCAAGCCATTAAAAGGAACTATGCAGAACAGAGGAAAAACAATATTACCTGGTCCAAGATACCCATATGTTCCTGAAAGGCCAGTCCATTTTGATGAGTCTGGCTTTAAGAACTTAGCTGTGCCAAAGTCGGAGACAGAGGCCTCATATTCAGAATCCAACAAAATGTTTTTGCTTGATATGTCCCCTTGTACAATTGCTGGCAAGCAATCATGGTGCATGTAAGACGATGCATGAGCTACGCCTTTCACAGTATTCTTTAGCTTTGACATCTTTACTCAACATTGTGTCCAAGCTACCCCTTTCTAGATACTCATACACCAGGATGTGAACGGAAACCATAAAGTGTAACAATATTTCTGTGTTGTGTCTCAGTTAGCTCTTATTTCATTTATAAATTCCTATTGAAAATTCTTGTCTTCATTGCATAGCAGATTGAGTTTCTTAATTCACAGCCACTATGTTGGTAAAGCATAAATTTTCTTTGTATACAGTTCCATGCCTCCCTATGCAATATTTGGAACCAGAATCTTCTGTTGCATTTATGATTTCCTCATACATTGTCTTGCCATCAAAGTTCTGTATTGAAAAAAAAAAATCATTCACAAGCTATTTTTTTCTTGGTACTGATGCTCCATTTTTGTACATGCTAGTAACACAATTGTGAAGCAAGCAGACAGAACTAAGGTACTGCCACGAGAACGAATGAGACCGCAAACACCGCTTTTTGGTCCTTTTTTGAACTTTGTGTATTGCAGGGTTGCAAAGCTCCAACGTTGCTGCACAATCCCTTGTTCCCTTGTAGTGCGTCTTGAGGAGCAAATTGAAATGCTTCGTTGTTTGGAAGGGGACCTTCCAAGTCATTGTAGGATATGTCAACATACAACACCCCGTGCATGTTTTCAAAACTTTTTGGAATGGAACCGAAAAGATTGTTGAGGGATAAATTGAGCTTTTCCAAACTCTCCATATTGCTATTCTCTGATGGTATCCTACCTTCTAGTGAATTTTTACTGAACATCAGGTGTACGTATAAGATGGAAATCCAGAGTTTACATGACATCAGTGCGGGCCAAGGTATGTAGGTCGAGGGTCTTGATCAGTTTATGGACACGTTCTTCATTCCATTGGCATTTTAATTACCTTAATCTGTTTATGATATAATTTTCTACTACTAATCGATTCATTATTCTCTCTTAAATAGTTGTCTTGATGATTTTTCATTAGCGAATTTCCATGAGTTTTACAAGAACATGTGATATTGTATATATGGTCTTGATTTTGCATATACAGGATGTTTTTGTACCCGTCTTTTATTTTTTTATATTGAGATAGATATTATTTTCTATTGTCCTGTTCATGTTGAGAATTCAATACTCTTCCTTGCATATGTTTGTTCTATTCTCTTTTTTTGCCTTTTCGCATTGTTTAAATTAAGAAGCATATTGATTAAGTTTATTCTATATATTATACATAGGCTGATTTTAAAAATTATAAACACCTTTTAATACTTCATCCATCAAACTGACAAAGACTAGAAGAACACACAATTTAACAAATGTTAAACCATGCTACTTACAAAGACCACATGTGTTTAATTTTTATTTACTTTTCACACAGGAAAATACTTCCAACTACAATCCAACAAACATAAAGCACCAGAAAAGTACAGGAATAGACATAAAATAGAATTTATTACAACGTGACTAGGAAGAACTAGAAGACCACTGACACCAAGTGAAACTTAAGAAGCACAACCATTCTTAGGTAGCCAAAATTCCAGAGAAAGCAATTCACCACATGTTATCAGATCTAAGGACTTTGACAAATGCAGCCTCTGAGTTTCCAGTTGTTGAGAAACTTGTTCCATTGTTGGACGAGATTGTGGATTTGCATTCAAGCATGAAAATGCCATCTTCTCAAGAGAAAGAATTTCCCCTGCAACTTGATGTGTAGGAGGGGAATGCGTTGGTCCAGAACATCTCCGATTGGCATTTGATGGGCAAGCAATGCAGTTGATGATGATGATGAGGACCCTGATGATAGAGATGAGAAAAAATTCTCCCGGATGCCTTCCCATAAATCACCACTCCGAAGCTATAAACATCACATTTCTCATTCACCACCATTGTATACGCGAGCTCTGCACATGGAAAAAAAAATGGAAATGAGTAAAGAAATGAAACTGTGCATATGATATCAGAGATAAGTACTTATTATATTTAATTACTCTCTAGATAAGAGAGTGAGGAAGTGAACAACTAAAAGCTACTTTGCCTATATTCAAATCAAATAATGAAGTTACAAGAAGCTAGAAAAGTAATGTATATAATAGTAAAACCATGGAAGACATTATATGATAAAAATGAAGTAGAGAAAAAACTGGGTGAAATTTTGTTTTTTTTTTAAAGTTTGCTCTGTTGAGTCTGAAGGCATAAATGTTAAGATGTTATTATTGACTTGAACACAAAAGCATAATAGGTGATAAATATAGCGAACAGAGGAAATGATATTACCCGGTGCAACATATCCATATGTGCCTGCAATGGCAGTCCAATTAGCCGAGTCTGGGTTTAAAATCTTTGCAGTGCCAAAGTCTGAGACACAAGCCTCATTTTCAGAATCCAGCAAAATGTTTTTGCTCGATATGTTCCTATGCACAATTGGTGGCAAACAATCATGGTGCATGTAAGACAATGCATGAGCTACACCTTTGACAATATTACCCTTCTACTCCACCCCAATTCTTTAGCTTCATGATCTTTACTCAACATTGTTGCCAAGTTACCCCTTTCTAGATACTTATACACCAAGAATGAGTGTTGTGTATGTGGACAGAACCCATAAAGCTTCACAATGTTTTGGTGTTGTATCTCAGTCAGAGCTCCTATTTCACTGAAGAATTCCTTCTGGCAATTCTTCTCACCAATATTTGAGAACACATGGAATTTCTTCACTGCCACTATGTTGCCAGATGACAAAGTTGCTTTGTATACATTTCCATGCCCTCCCTTCCCAATGCAATATGCAGAATTAAAATCTTTTGTTGCCCTTACGATATCCTCATACATCACTATTGCATCACAATTTATCATCACTGAAACAAAATGTTCTTCATCCTTGATCTCTTTTTCTACATGCTTATATTTCTTTTTTCTTTCTACTACACAAGCAATTGTAACAGATAGCAGTAAAAGTGTCACCACAAGCGAGATTATGATTGAAGTTACCAGTCTGTGATCCTTCTTTGAGATACTTTTGCAGGGTGGAAACAATCCAATGGGGCCGCACAATCTCTTGTTCCCTTGTAATGCTTGTGGGAGAGCATGTTGAAATGCTGTGATGTTGGAAGGGGACCCTCGAAGTCATTGTTGGATATATCAACACACCACAAGCCGTGCATGTCTTCAAATGTTATTGGAATGAGGCCAGAAAGATTATTGTGGGAAAGATTCAGATTTTCCAAGCTTTGCATATTGCTCATTTCTGATGATATGTTGCCTTTAAGTGAGTTATAACTTACATCTAGTGTGGATAGGTGAACTAGATTCCCCAACTCTAGTGGAATTTCTTGAATGAACTCATTATTGCTCAAATTCAAGTAGTGTAAATGGAGCAAGTCACCTAGGATTTTAGGAATGGAGTCATTGAATTTGTTGGCGGATAGGTCAAGATAATCAAGATCAACAAGTGATCCAAATTCTGAGGGTATAGGACCCAAAAGTTGATTGTCATTACCTCAACTCCAGCAAAGAAGTCAACCTTGCGAATTCCTTTGGAATCATCCCAACTAAACGATTTGAAGATAGATTGAGCTCCTGAAGCTTGGTTGCATTGGAAATCTGAGGTGGTATGCTACCAGTTAGGTTGTTTCATGCCATTCCTAGGTCTTCCAGATTTGAACATTGTCCCCAGTTATGTGAAATTTCACCATAGAAGTTGTTGTCATTTAGCCTTAAGAACGTAAGATTTGGATAGACACCAAAGTCTTCAGAAATGTTACCAGTTAATTGATTCTCTTCAAGGCGGACTCTGATTAAGCTTGTGCAATTTTTCAAGCTCTTTGGCACCGGACCTATGAAATGGTTCTTGTTTATGCTGAAGTTTGTGAGAGATCCCCCTTGGCAAACATTTTGGGGTAAATAACCAGAGAAATGGTTGGTATCCAAATGAAGTTCAATCAACTTGGTGAGGTTCTCCATTTGTTGGGGGATGAATCCCGAAAGCTGGTTCTGGCGGAGACTTAAAGTTTTTAATTTGAGTAATTTACCGAATGAAGTGGGAACTGAACCATTGAGCTGATTGACGCTCAACCTAGATGCACAAGAGATTTCAAGTTTCCTATCTCTTCAGGAATCGTGCCACAAAGTTGATTCTCACGGAGGTATAAGATTTTCAATTTTCTCAAGTCACCGAGAGATGTGGGAATTGAACCGTTCAGTTGATTGTTCCTCAGGGCTAGATACACAATAGATTTCAGTTTCCCTATCTCTTTAGGAATATGGCCAGAAAGGTTGTTGTAACTGAGGTTCAAGGTTTTTAAGCTGCTCAAATCACCAAATGAAGTGGGAATTGAACCATCTAGTTGATTGTTCGACACCTCTAGATTGATATTAAGCTTCCTATCTCCTTAGGAATAGAGCCAGAAAGGTTATTTCTGAAGAGGAGAACTTTAAGATTTTTCAGGAAACCAATTTCTGGTGGGATTCTCCCGGAAAATTGATTAAGAGAGAGATCAAGAGAGATGAGTTCGGAGAGGTAGCTAATTTCGGGTGGGATGGTGTCAAAGAGTTTGTTCATGCTGAGATTAACATATGCAAGATTTAGGAAGGCCAAGAAAGAAAATGCATGTAGCGTACCTTGCAAAAGAAAATTGCTAAGCTTTATCCTGGTGACTCTTCCAGCTTTGTCGCATGAAATACCAGTCCAATTGCATGGGATTGATGAATTGGTGACATGAGTATTGGGAAGGTAAGTCCATGAGGTCAGAATATTTTGGGTTTGATCTTGAAAGCTGGCTTTCCATTTGAGAAGAGCTTCTGCTTCAGTAGTAGAAGCAGAAGCAGAAACAAGGTCTGCAGCTGAAACAAGCTGAACATACAAGAAGATAAAGCAATAAGCTAGAGAGCAAACTTTGTCATAAGTTGAAGATCTCATGGTTTCAAGCTGTTTGTTTTTTTAGCCCTCTGAAATATGTGATACATTGTAAATTTGTAATTTGATTGAGATATAATTTTATGACATTATATATTGGGTGATTTGCTTAGTTGTCCCTCATTATCCACCTGTATTGTATAACCCAAGCAAGATTGAGAGTCATTTACCAAAGAATTTGCTTGTTGGATGAGTGTTATAATATCCCTGTTCTGTTATAGTCTTAGGGCCCCCTGCATTAGTTATTTTTCTACTTGTTGTAGTTGCTATCTTCCCCTTCAATTATTCTTATTTCTTAAGACTTCGAAGTCTTCGTCTCTTATCAGCTCAAATTAATGTTGATTGCCAAGTTTGTTGGTGAATGATGCATGTTTAAGGTATTTTGTCTCTGAGAATTCATATTTGGTGGGACAGGGTTGAGATGTGATAACCAATAACACTAGTTCAGATTCATTGCATTCTATGAAAGTCAATGTATCAATAACTCTGTTAATCAATGTCTGATCCCAAATTGAAGAGTATTGATTTGCTGACTTTTATAGAGTGCAATTAATCAATCTAGACTAGTGTTCTTGGTTATTTATATTTCATAGTAGCAATTGTTTTGCCTATTGTTGATGAACAGATGATGAAGACGACTCAAAAGGTCATGTACGAATTTGAACAACTAGTAATAGAGAGCATTTACCGCTTAACACCGGATTTCAACAGATGAAGATGATTCAAGAGATTCTATTTGGCCACATTATGATATTATTTGCTTAATTTTCCTCATAATCCACTTCATTGTATAACAGAACCAATACTGATACTAATTTGCCAAATACTAATTTGCTTGTTTGATGGCCTTTAGTTCCCTGCACCATGAGCTATTTTTCTACTTGCTCTGGTCAATACTTCCACTAGTCTTCAAGAAACTGACTAGCAATTAATAGGTGTTTCTAATTTCCTCTCCTTCACTGTTCTTTGCCAAATACTAATTTGCTTGTTTGATGGCCTTTAGTTCCCTGCACCATGAGCTATTTTTCTACTTGCTCTGGTCAATACTTCCACTAGTCTTCAAGAAACTGACTAGCAATTAATAGGTGTTTCTAATTTCCTCTCCTTCACTGTTCTTTCTCAATCATGGTGGTTGTGCGGACTTCAAAGTTAAAGTCTTTGAGAATTTATTTTTCAGACAGGAGGGTTGAGATGTATACAAGTGGAATTAATTGTTTTGCCTATTGCCTGATGAACATATCATAAGACAACTCAAAAGGACATGCAATTGGTGGTCATCGGTAGCTCTAGTGATTAGAGCATCTACAGCCGGACACAATCAAAAATACGATTTTGTTTAAGAACTAGAGGATTTGATAAACAGAATAGAAGAGTAAAATTTCAGAGAGAATGAGGATTTCAATGTGTTTATTCATCTCATACAAAGGGGGTATTTATAGGATTACATTGAAGTGTGAATGCTCAAAGAGAAACTCAAAATGATAACCATCTTGATGATGATTTTCTGCCATGCTTGTTGCCCTTTGGTAAAGCATGTTTACATAAGTCTTCATACACTCAAGTACCTATGATTATACACTCAAGTACCTATCTAAATACTTTTACGTATTTTGTTACATGATATAGACATATACGGTATATATACGATTTATACTACAACACTCCCCCTTGGATATTTCATGTTCAATAGTATTGTGTAGATGGTGTGCATCGAAGTTGCCTCGTTAAAAACCTTGCCAAGTAATAAAACCCTGTGGGAAAAAACAACCTTGGTCGAAAGGGAAAAAGAGCACAACGCGCGTTGAGTGTGAAGTATGTTTCTGGATACTCCCCCTGATTTAGACTCCTCTTGAAGATTGTGGGAGTTCGGATATCCTCCTCAATCCGATACTCCTTACATGTTTCTCGAAAGGAGATTTTGGTAGTGACTTAGTAAATAAGTCAGCTACATTATCTTCTGATCGGATTTGATTTACTTCAATATTTAGAAGTGTTTGCTGTTGCTGATTGTAGAAGAATTTCGGCGATATATGCTTGGTATTGTCGCCTTTGATGAAACCTAATTTCATTTGCTCAATACAAGCTGCATTGTCCTCGTAAATGCATGTAGGTTCATTTGTGGTGAATTTCAAACCACAAGTTCCTCGAATGTGTCTATTTATAGACCTTAGCCATATGCACTCACGCACGGCTTCATGTAGTGCAATTATTTCTGCATGATTTGAGGAAGTAGCAACAAGAGTCTGTTTTGTAGATCTCCAAGATATCGCGGTATTTCCCATGGTAAAGACATAACCTGTTTGGGAGCGACCTTTGTGAGGGTCAGAGAGATACCCTGCATCAGCAAAACCCGTCAAAACATCATTTTGATGGAGGGGAGGAAGAGAACGTCGGTCACTATGGATAGTGTTGCCGGCGCTCACATTTCTTTTCTCTCTGTAGGGATAGAACAAGCCCATATCGATCGTACCTTTTAGGTATCGAAGGATTGTCTTTATACCAATCCAATGGCGGCGTGTTGGTGCAGAACTGTGTCGAGCTAACAAGTTTACTGCAAATGAGATATCCGGTCTTGTGCATTGAGCTAAATACAATAATGCGCCTATCGCACTTAGGTATGGTATTTCAGCTTCTAATAAATCTTCGTCCTCATCCCTTGGACGAAACGGATCTTTCATGGGCTCAAGACTACGGTTGATCATGGGAGTACTCACAGGCTTTGCTTTATCTTCATTAAAGCGCCTTAGTAACTTTTGAGTATATGCTGATTGATGGATCATAATCCCATCATTACGGTGCTCGAGTTCTATTCCGAGACAAAACCGTGTTTTCCCGAGATCTTTCATCTCAAATTCAGATTTTAAATATGTAGCAGTTTCTTTTAACTCATCTAGAGTTCCAATTAAGTTCATGTCATCAACATAAACTGCTACAATTGCAAATCCGGATCTTGTTCTCTTAATGAACACGCAAGGGCATATTTCATTGTTAACATATCCCTTCCCAATCAAGTAGTCACTTAGACGGTTATACCACATCCGTCCGGATTGTTTCAATCCATATAGTGAGCGTCTTAATTTTATTGAAAACGCGCTCCGTGGTTTAGAGCCACTTGATTTGGGTAATTGAAGTCCATCTGGAACCTTCATATATATCTCTGAATCTAGATCCCCATAGAGATATGCTGTAACCACATCCATGAGCTGCATGTCAAGTTTTTCGGAAACTACCAAACTGACAAGGTAGCGGAACGTTATAACGTCCATTACGGGAGAATATGTCTCCTCGTAGTCGATTCCAGGACGTTGTGAGAAACCTTGCGCCACAAGGCGGGCTTTGTATCTAACAACCTCATTTTTCTCATTACGCTTTCTAACAAAGACCCATTTATGGCCAACAGGTTTTATATTTGGTGGTGTCAGTGTTATAGACCCAAATACCTGTCTCTTTGTTAGTGAATCCAATTCAGTCTGGATCGCATTTTTCCATTTTGACCAATCTGCTCTACGTTGGCATTCTTCAACGGAGCGAGGTTCGATATCATCGTATTCTATAATTCCTTTTGCAATATGATATGCAAACGCATCATCAATAGCCATAGAATTTCTGTCCATAATTACATGTATACTAGTGTAATTCATGGAGATCTCTCTATTCTCTGGAATTGGTTCTATTATTGGAGCGTCCTCCAATGATGTCTCTTGGACATAACCATAATCCGGAATTTTTTCATGAGATGGATTATTTATATCGATGATTAATGGATTATTTTGTGTCAAGCTCGCTTTCTTTCTTGGGCGAGAATCCATCGAACCTATAGGCCTCCCGCGCTTTCTAGCAGGAGCCATGGGTCTAGCCACTGCATCACCCATAGAGGGGATGTCATGTCCTTTATTTTTAGGAACATCAATCCTTGCAGGTACGTTTGCAGCAGGTATGTGTGATCTTGTCACTTTAGCGATATCAGAAAACGCATCAGGCATTGATTCTGCTACGTTCTGAAGATCGAGAATCCTCCGCACCTCTATTTCAGACTGTGTGGTTCGGGGATCAAGATGAGACAAAGTGGGGACAGACCACGACAATTCCTGTCTTTTCTGTTGAACATTAATGTTCTTGTCTCCCCCTAATGACGGGAAGACTGTCTCATCAAAGTGACAATCCGCAAATCTAGCGGTAAATAGATCACCTGTCAAGGGTTCTATGTAGCGGATAATGCTTGGAGTATCATATCCAACATAAAGGCCTAATCGTCTTTGAGGACCCATTTTGGTGCGCTGTGGCGGCGCAATTGGCACATAGACTGCACACCCAAAGATGCGTAAGTGTGAGACATTAGGCTCATACCCAGTCACCAGTTGGGACGCAGAAAAGGGTTGGGTGGCAGTGGGTCTCAGACGAATGAGCACAGCTGCATGTAATATTGCATAGCCCCAAGCAGAAATAGGGAGATTGGTGCGCATAACCAATGCCCTGGCAACCATTTGAAGTCTTTTAATGGCAGCTTCTGCGAGTCCATTTTGGGTGTGTACATGAGGGACAGGATGTTCCACCTCAATCCCAATGGACATGCAATAATCATCAAAGGTTCTTGATGTAAATTCTCCAGCATTGTCAAGACGAATTGACTTAATAGGATGATCGGGGTGGTGAGCCCTTAATTTAATGATTTGTGCTAGGAGTTTAGCAAATGCAGCATTTCTTGTGGATAAGAGCATGACATGTGACCAACGTGTCGATGCATCAACCAACACCATAAAATATCTAAATGGTCCGCAAGTTGGTTGGATAGGTCCACAAATATCACCTTGTATTCTTTGTAAGAATGGTATATTTTCTTTAGTGTCCTTTGCATAGGATGGTCTCGATCCTACCTTTGCTAAAGAGCAAGCTTTGCAAAACGAATGATACACTTTAGAAGTAACTCTTTGGACCAATGTTTGGTTCGTACTTCTTTTCGTTTTGAAGAATGGATGTCCGTGTGAAGTTTTTAATATACGGAGCATCATGTCACGACCTGGATGTCCCAAACGGTCGTGCCAAAGCTTGTATGTGTCAGGATCCCATAATTTGTCATTCATGACATGGTTGGATTCAATAACTCTAATAGTGGTTGCATACAATCCACTAGAGCGACACATAAGTTTCTCTAAAACTCGTGTATTTCCGTAGTTTTTAGAGGTGATGCAAAGGAACTCTTGTCCATTCTCACAATGTGTTTCCACATGAAAATCATTGGCTCTAATGTCTTTAAAGCTTAATAGGGTCCTTCCGGCCCTTGGAGCATATAGAGCTTCGGCGACATTAATATTTGTGCCATTTGGTAACAAAAATTGAGCTGGTCCTCGACCATGAATCAATTGTGATGGTCCTGCCATCGTAGTTACTGAGGATCGACTGGGTGTCATCCATAAAAATAATTGCCTATGTCGCAATATCGTATGTGTGGTGCCACTATCAAGAAGGCATTCCAATTCTCCGGAAAACATACTGAAAGGAATAAAGTTCGGAATATTAACACATGTCCATGACATTGAATGCGATACTTTATTAATGGGAAAATAGCCAATGATTACATCAAAGTTATTCATAAGTCTATTCCAAATATCAAACTCTAGACAAATTGCTATCACTCAATCCGTTTGGTAATTCCAATGGAATATGACCAGGAAAGTAGAGAGATGTTGGTGGAGCGAGGCTCGCTTAAATACCCCGATCTCAATTGCTTTCCTAGACATCATACTTCATTGGGTACGCCACATAAGAAGGAGTTTAATACAATTGTTATTTATTGACTAAGGCACATTTGCCATTCTTGGAAAATAGAAAGAGGATTATTCTAATCAAAGTCTGTGGCATCCTCGTGCTCTTCATCTACAGCTTTGAAGTCCTCAACAGTGAGATTGACATCTTCACTATTTTCATCTTCGGCAAGGTTAGCTTCTTGCTCTCTTGCTTCCCTGTACTCCTTGTAGCGTGCAGCTAATTGGGTACTTGCATGACATTGTTTAAACCAATGCTCGATTGATCCACATCTATGACACATGTCATTGTGGTTTCCTCCCTTCATTTGAGGTATAGGTTGTGCAGGTTGTACAGTTTGTACAGGTTGTGCACGTTGTGGATATCCCCTAGGAGGGTTGCTGCTACTACCACGGCGCATGGTGCGACCTCCACGGTTCATGGTGCTATTTCCACGGCCGGTGTTGCCATATCTCCCTCTTCCACGTGCGGAGTTACCATCACGTGCGCCCGCTCTAAAGTTGCGGTTTCCTTCCCTGTTGGGGCGGTTATATGGACCTGTTCGTCCTTCATGTCCCCTATTATTAGGGTACACATGTCCCCTATTGCTGGGGTACCGCTCCCTGTGCCCTCTTTTGGGTGCATTATAATTTGCCTCACGAACGCTCTTGGTTCCAATGGGTCTTGAATTATAATTCTTTACAAGAATGTTGTCGTGCTTTTCGGCTACCGACAAAATATTTATGAGTTCATTGAACCTCGTAATTCGTCCAGCATTTACTTCAGTGCGATACTGCTTTGATAGCAAAATTGCTGCAACAGGGAAGGTGGAGAGAGTTTTCTCAATTAGCTCTTCTTCTGTGAGGGGTCTTTGACAGAACCTCAACATGGATTTAAGACGAAGAGCTTCTGAATTGTACTCAGCAATAGACTTGAAGTCTGAGAAGCGTACATCGTTCCACTGAACCTTCAAGTCAGGGAGGAGAGAATCTTGGATATTGTTAAAGCGCTCTTCTAGTGCTTCCCATAAATCCTTTGCATCTTTGATGGACATGTACTCTAGCCTGAGTGCTTTGTCCATATGACGTCGCATCAAGATGATTGCCTCTGCATGCTTCTTGGGTGATCGAGGGAACACAAGAGCCGGATTTGGTTCATGGATGATGGGCAATATCCCCTTGGATGTGAGATGGTTCTCAACGTCGGTTTTCCAGCTATGGTACTCCGAACCTGTTGAGTCAAGGATTTGAAAATCGAGTCTAGGTTCATTCGACATCCTTGAAGATAAGATGAAAATATTAGTTTCGGAGTTAAAACTTCCACGAAAAATAATAAGATTTCCGAGCTATGCTACCAAGAAATCAATTTCCAAGAATCATTGTGAACACTCTTAGTTCATTTGGCGTGAATTGCTCTAATTCCGCTTTTGATTGTAAGTTCCCGAGAAAAAGGAAAAAAGGAGAGAAAATAAATAAAAACTCAAAAACGGGAACTTTTAGTAAAGAATACCTTGGAATAGTGTTGCCGGAAATTTTTTGACCGGAAAAATTATCGGAGTTGACCGGAAAGATCGTTGGAAAAAGTCGAGAAAAATCGTCCAAAAAGTCGCCGGAAAAGTCGCCGGAAAAGTGTCGAAAAAGTCGTCGGAAAGTCGCCGCGCAAATCTGGCGACAGATGTGTCGACAGCTGCTCGGCAGCTGCTGCGCAGCTGCTCGGTAGATGGTTCGGCAGCTGCTCGGCAGCTGCTGCGCAGCGTCTCGGAAGCTGTTCGGCAGCTGCTGCGCAGCATCTCGGCAGCTGCTGCGCAGGGTCTCGGCAGCTGCTGCGCAGGTGCCTCGGCAGCTGATGCGCAGGGGCCTCGGCAGCGTCTCGGCAGCACCTCGGCAGCTGCTGCGCAGGGCTCTCGGCAGCTTCTCGGCAGCTGCTGCGCAGGGCTCTCGGCAGCTGCTCGGCAGGTCTTGGCAGCACCTCGGCAGCTGCTGCGCAGCTCTCGGCAGCTGCTCGGCAGGTCTCGGCAGGACCTCGGCAGGTCTCGGCAGCGGTCCGGCAGCGGTCCGGTTCGGTTTTTCGGCTTCCGGCGGCCGGTTCAGGCCTTTTCCGGCCGGTTCCGGTGAATCTGAGACCGGTTCCGGGCTCCTGGAATCAAGGGCTTTAATCTGAGCTAGGGTTTGGGGATTTTTTGTAGGTTTTGAAAAATGACTTCTATCGATGAAGAACTCTTCTTTCGTCAATTTTTCGATTCTAATTCTAGAGCAACTTCGTGCTGATAACGTGTTTAAGAACTAGAGGATTTGATAAACAGAATAGAAGAGTAAAATTTCAGAGAGAATGAGGATTTCAATGTGTTTATTCATCTCATACAAAGGGGGTATTTATAGGATTACATTGAAGTGTGAATGCTCAAAGAGAAACTCAAAATGATAACCATCTTGATGATGATTTTCTGCCATGCTTGTTGCCCTTTGGTAAAGCATGTTTACATAAGTCTTCATACACTCAAGTACCTATGATTATACACTCAAGTACCTATCTAAATACTTTTACGTATTTTGTTACATGATATAGACATATACGGTATATATACGATTTATACTACAACAGATTTAAGGGACTCCACTTGATTGTCAATTTCATAAGCTGGTACTTTCACAATTGCACATACTGTATGTTGGAAAAATCAATTAGTTTTAGCGCTCCAGTCCGAATTTCCTCTCTTTTGGCTTTCGTTGTACCAAAAATTTTTTTTTTTAAGGAAGCGGAATAACAGCTAACTCAGCACTCTTGACCAAATTTATTGATAAATAAAGAAAAGATGCATAGCAAGGAGAGCTATGCCAATAAATTGCCATGAAAAAATACAAGTTGAACAAAAAACTAGTACAGAGAAAATACAACTTAATATAACAGTTACAATAGTATAAGAAGAAACTAACCAACTACCCAAAACGGTAGTCAGTACCTGATGTCAACCCGTCATTAGATAATAGAAGCAACATTTGAGAGTTTTTCTGTTTCTTACTTATTTAGCTCCCTGCATTACCTATTTTCCTACTTGCCGTGCTCAATGGGTCATCACTGCCTCCTACTTGCCGTGCTAATTAGTAATTACTTCCTCTAGTCTTTCCAGGTACCGACGGACAAATAAGTAAGTCTTACTTACGTTTTTTTCTCATCGTGGTGCTTAATTGTGGGAAGACAGACTTTCAAGTCCAAGTCTAAAGTCTTTATCTCTTGTATTTTAGAATTTTTGTTTCAGACAGCAAGTTGCAATGTATAGTAGCTAGCTAGCCTTTTGGCAACAAATTTTGTGACTATTCTACTACGACCGAGTCTATCGATCTTTTTACAAGTGAAGTCAAACCGAGTTGAGCATCAAGTCATTTTTATTTGGTTGCATTGATCTCAAGTAAGTACGTTCATAATTTTCAACATACTAAGGTTTGATTTTATTGTTTACCCATTTCTGTGCGCCCAACGTTCTGTCTGGATTAATTGGGAGGGGATGTATCTCGTAATTTTGCTTTTGCCTTGTAACTTTTATTTTATAAAAAAAAAAGTTAGTTTGTTCATACTTGTCTTGGTTGCATAAAAGCAATAATAGTTGCATAAATGGTACAAATTGTTCAAGTAAACCCTAATTTGTGTTTGACATAAACTTTAGGTTACTTGACATAGTGGTAATAGGGTTACATTAGAAGGATCTAGATTCATTTTCAATGTACGATTACTTTCCTTGTATGATTTAGATTCTATTATCAATGAGAATACACAGTGATTTCTCTCAATTTCTGATTCCCTAAAACACGTTATCAGCACGAAGCCCTAACCTTGAAACCCTAAATCAGTAGCCTTCAAATCCCAGAAATCACCGCCGCCCACCTTGAAGATCTCAACTCCAGGAGTCAAGAACCGATGCCCCCCTTGAACTGGCAGGAAAACCACCAAACCGGCCCCCGGAAGTGATGCAAATCTCTCTGCCCAGTTCAAAGGCTGCCTCACCGCCTCCTGCAGCCATACTCTACCATCTGCAGCATCTCGATCCCAGACACACGGAACCAGAAATTTCATCACCGGAACCGGCTTGAAAGTCCCTGAACCGCTCACCAGTAGTACACCTGCCCTGAACCGCCGCCTCACTTTCAGCCCTGCAGATTCTCTCTGCCCTGTCCCTGAAGCCCAGCCAAGAAGGATTGTAGAAGCTTAGAAGCGTAGCGAAGCCCAGAAGCACAGCGCAGCCCAGAAGCCCAGCAACGCGGCCCACTGACGTCAACCCAGAGTTTTTTGACACGCAAGTGTCCAGTTAGCACCTAGTCATCCTTCCGAGTCAGCAACAAATCTGCCACGTCAACAGATTGGTCAACTTCGGTCACCACCGCCTGTAAACCTTTTTTCTGTGACTTTTTCCGGCCAACTTTTCTGACGACCTATTTGGAGGTTTTTTTTCTAAAAGTTCACTTTTTTTTAGAGTTTTTAATTCAATTTCTCTTCTTTTTATTAGAGACTTCCAACTTCCCTTCTTCTACTCCTCTTTCTTCTTCATATGGGAGATCAAAAGTCGAACTATGGGGATTCGTGCTCATTCTAAGCTTGGAGCTTGTAGAATCCTCCAAACATAGAATTTGTTGAGAAGAAAACGATCGACCACATACATCGTTGTTTCGATCTAATCCAAACCCCCTCTTGGAATCAGATTTTCTTGGAAGCGACTACGCTTAGAAAATCCCTAATTTCTTGGAAGCGACTCCGCTAAGAAAGTTTAAAGTTTTTCGTGGTAGCCTTTTTCGCTCTGAAACTAACCCTATTTTCTTGTTGTTTTTCAGGATGAGTAACCTGAACAAGTTGAACTTCGCTCCACTAGAGACAACAGGTGCAGGATACCACAAGTGGGTCCGTGATGTGTGCTAGCATCTTAAAGCTGATGGGATCCTGAGTACGATCCAAAAGCCAAGTCAGGACGTGGTTACTCCTCAACAAGCTACTACTTTTGAAGCAAATAGAGCTACGAGAGAGGCTAATGAAGCAAAAGCCATCATTCTCATGACAAGACAGATGAATGACCCGCTCCAAAATGAGTACCTCAATGAGGAAGACCCAAGAAAACTATGGGTAGAACTCGAGCAGCGTTTTGGCAACGTCCGTGATTCCCTGCTTCCAGACTTAGAAGTGAGATGGCATAGCCTCCGCTTCTGTGATTTCAAGTCTGTACTTGACTACAATTTGGAAGCACTTAGTATCAAGTCTTTGATGGAATTCTGTGGATAGAAAATCACTAATATGATGTTGATCGAGAAGACTTTCTCCACTTTCCCCGTCTCTGCATTGTGGTAGCCAAAAATTATCGGATTGATGTTAAGGCTAGATGCATCACAAGATTTCATGAGCTAATTGGTGCCATAAACGTAGCTGAAAAGCATGACAACATACTAGTGAAGAACTATAACTCTAGACCCGTGGGAACCAAGTCGAATCCGGAGTCTAATTATAGTCGCGCTTCCAAGGGAGGACACAAGGAGCGAAACCCTAAGAATAGGGATAATTCTGGACGTTCTGGTCCATATTCTCACCCCAAAGAGGAAGGAAGCCGCCAAGATAGGCGTACACAGAACCGTGGAGGAAAACGTGTGAAGAGAGAGAGGCCAAGCCTTCGGTTATGGTGGTGACGCCACCAAAGGCAATAACCGTCCTCAAAGCACTTCCAAAGCGCCTCGATCAAGGGAACCTGACCATAATGATGCTTATCTCAGATGTGGACTACCTGGACATTGGGCAAGGGCGTGTAAAGCATCCCAGAATGTTGCAAACGCATACAAGACGTATCGTGAAGCAAGGGAGGAAAATTACATGGAACAAGAAAATCAAGATGGCCATCTTGATCTAAAGGTGAAAGACTACAAGGATCAACAACCAGAAACTGGCAATTTCGATTAAGTCTTTTTATTTTCCAAGAGATGTAGGCAATTGTCATATTATTTTTGTAGTAGATGCCAATGGTATTAATCTTTCTTCAAAGTAGGCGTACTCAATATAAGTGTGATGTCTAGGAAGGTTTTGAGATAAGTGGTACTTAAGTGAGCCTTGCTCTACCGACATCTCTCTACTCACCTGGTCACATTTGCATTGGAATTACCGAAAGGAGTTGGATGACCACCATTGTTTTGCATTAGCTAGTCTATTGGATTAGATTTTCCTTGGTCAAAGAAACGATGATGTAATTCCGTTTGACTTATTAATAAAAGTTGAATTCTTTTCTTTATGACTCTTTTTAATTACGAGCTTTTCTTTTAGGAATAGATGAACTTCAATGTCTTGCGGATAGTGAGACTACACACATCATTCTATGACATAGGCAATTATTCTTAGAGATGTTGCCTACATATTCCTCTGTGACTACGATGGCTGGGCCATCATGTTTAGTTCAAGGACATGGAATGACCCAATTCCTATTGCCAAATGGCACCTTGATTAAAGTCGCAGAAGCTCTCTACGCTCCTAAGGCAAATCGAACCTTATTGATCTTTAGCAAATAAGAGCCAACAGATTCCATGTGGAAATGCATAATGAGAATGGAAAAGAGTTCATTTGCATTATCTCTAATGATTGCGGACGAAAGCGCATATAAGAGAAGCTTATGTGTCAATCTAGTGTCACTACAATTCGACCAATTGAATCCAATAATTTCATAAGAGAAGATCTCTTAGATTCCGACATATACTAGCTTTGGCACGACCGACTAGGACATCCTGATCATGATATGATGCTCTATATACTAAATACTTTACACGGATATCCATTCTTCAGAGTGAGAAGAAGCAAGAATCGAAAATTGATTCCTGAACTTAGTAAGACAGCAGCCACCGCAACATCTGGCGCTGCAGCTATCTTGGGACGCAAAAGGTTGCCCAAGTCCCATGTGATGACGCCATACATGGCGCCAACCATGAGCATGACACCATGGTTGCTCCTCCCAATGGTCATGATGCCATAAATACCAATTCTCATGGCTCTAACGCCATGATGGGAGATGTAGTCACACACTTTGCTTCTAATAGCGCTATAGGCGCTCAGGCCCAACCAAAATCCTAATTGGTTGCTTCTAAGGCCCCTCGCTCATTCTGCAAAGCCTGTTCCTTTGAGAAATTAGGACCGAGATCGTCCTATGCAAAGGATCCAAAAATACTCATTCCGTTCTTACGGAGAATCCAAGAGATATCTGTGGACCAATTCAACCATCATGCGGATCTTTTAAATATTTTATGGTATTGGTTAATGCGTCGACACGCTGGTCACATATCACGCTGTTGTCCACTTGAAATGTTGCTTCTGCTAAACTCCTTGCCTAGATTATCCGTCTACGGGCTCACTACCCTGACCATCCAATTAAGTCGATTCGACTTGATAATGCTGGGGAATTTACATAGAAAACATTCGATGACTATTGTATGTCACTAGGGATTGATGTAAAGCATCCAGTTCCCCATGTTCATACCCAAAATGGTCTCGCAGAAGCCGCTATCAAACGACTACAGATGATAGCACGGACATTGGTTATGCTCACCAATCTCCCTGTTTCTGCTTGGGGATATGCAATATTGCATGCAGCGACGCTGATTTGTCTACGACCCACTGCAACCCAATCTTATTCTGCGTTACATCTAGTGACTGGGTACGAGCCTGATATCTTGCACTTATGCATTTTTGGGTGTGCAATTATGTGCCTATTACGTCGCCACAACGTACTAAGATGGGTCCACAACGACGAATGTGCATTTATGTTGGATATGAATCTCCAACTATCGTCCGCTACCTTGAGCCCTTGACAGGCGATCTCTTTACCGCTAGATTTACGGATTGTCACTTTGATGAGACAGTCTTCTCATCATTAGGGGGAGATAAGAACACATATGTTCAACAGGAATGACAGGAATTATCGTGGTCCGTCCCTACTATGTCTCATCTCGATCTCCATACCGCACAGTCCGAACTTGAAGTGCGAAGAATAATTGAGCTCCATAACATAGCAGACACTCTGCCTGATGCGTTTTCTGATGTTTCCAAAGTGATGAGATCACATATACCTGCTACAAAAGTGCCAGCAAGGATTGATGTCTAGAATAATGGACATATCGCCACTCCTGTGACACCAGGAGATGGCGCCATTGCCCAGAATGGCAATGATGTGGCGTCTATGGCCGCAGGTCCCGTGAAGAAGCGCGGTAGACCAATTGGTTCAAAGGAACTCGCCCTAGAAAGAGAGTGAAAAAGGCACAAACAAATCCTTTGATTATCGATACTTAAAATCCGTTCCATGGGAATGTTCCGGATTATGGTTATGTCCAAGAGACATCATTGGGGGACGTCTCAATGTTAGAAACTATTCATGAGAACGTAGAGATCTCTGTAAATTATACTAGTGTACATGGGATGTGAGAACGAAGCTCCATCATCATTGATGATGGATTCGCGTATTCAATGGCACGTGAGATTATTGAGACCAATGACTTCGAACCACGCTCCATTGATGAATGCCAACGTAGAGCTGACTGGCCAAAATGGAAAGATGCGATCCAGGCAGAACTTGATTCTCTAGCGAAAAGAAAGGTATTTGGCAAAGTTGTACAAATATCGCCCAACACCAAACCAGTTGGTCACAAATGGGTATTCGTTAGAAAACGTAATGAAAGAAACGAGATTGTAAGGTACAAAGCTCGCCTTGTGGCGCAAGGCTTCTCACAACGCTCTGGAGTCGACTACGAGGAGACATATTTTCCCGTAATGGACGTCATTACGTTCCGCTACCTTGTTAGTTTGGTAGTTTCTGAAAAACTGAACATGCAGCTTATGGATGTGGTTAATGTGTATCTATATGGGGATCTAGATACAGAAATATACATGAAAATTCCAGATGGAATTCAGTTACGCAAATCCAATGGCTCTAAACCACGGAGCGCGTTTGCCATAAGCAGTGTTCTAAAAAATGGCCGCCCAGGCAGCCTAGGCGCTGGGCGCCAGCAGGCCGACTCGAGTAATGGGTAATCAGAGGCATTGGGTGGTCAAGATTTAGGAGGGCGCCTAGGCGGCTAGGCGCTAGGCGGGCGCCTCGGAGGATTGGGCGGGCTGCTAGGCGGGCTGGGTGGCTAGGTGATTTTAGGCGTTGAAATTCATCAGATGATTAGATATGAGATCTTAATGATTTCGAAGCAAATGGAATTCATCTTTACATCTACATTTGAGATCTTATTGAAACTCTGAATTCTGAAACACTTAATGACCTCATGTTTAATTGATCAAAAGATCTTAATGATCAATGCTTAGGACGATGAGGAGGAGGAGTTATCGATCTAGGATTCTGGGATGGTAGATAGAATGAAAGAGAAGATAGACGAATTGAACTTTTTCTTTAAAAAAAAAAAGAAAAAGAAAGATGGTTATGGGATTTTTAGTCTTCTTAACCCACTATTTTTTTTTTCCTGAGAATATTCTTAACCTATTGTTCTGCTAAAGTGCTAAGGTGACTTAGCAAATTGACCCACGAATCAACAATATATGATTAAATGAAATAGAAATTCTAGTAAATATAAAATCTTCTAAGTATTTTTTTAAACTCTTTTTAAGTCTTTATATATATATATATTTTTTTTTTATATATAATTATATGTTATAAAAATAAAATAAAAATTAAGAAAATTAAGCCTTCAAGCACCCCAATGGTCGTCTGTAGTCTTGATTCAAAGAAAGATCAATTTCATCCAAAAGATGACGATGAAGAAGTGCTAGAGGCAGAAGTGCCATACCTAAGTGCAATAGGCGCATTATTGTACTTAGCACAATGCACAAGACCGGACATCTCATTCGCTGTGAACTTGCTAGCTAGATATAGCTCTGCGCCAACACGACACCATTGAACTGGTGTAAAAGATATCTTTCGATACCTAAGTGGTACGATTGATATGGGCTTGTTCTATCTCTACAGAGAGAAGATAGATTCGGATTCATCAAGTGCCAGGGACGCCACACATGGTGGACTGCGTTCCTTCTTCCCATCCTAAAACGATATAAGTGTTTTGGAAGGTTTTGCTGATGCTGTGTACCTCTCTAACCCGCACAAAAGGTCGCTCCCAAACTGGTTATGTTTTCACCATGGGAAAGGCCGTGATATCTTGAAGGTCTACAAAGCAGACCTTAGTCACTACCTCTTCGAATCATGCAGAGATTATTGCTTTTCACGAAGCAGTTCGTGAATGTATATGACTTCGATCCATAGTTACGCATGTTCGAAGTAGTTGTGATCTGAAGTCTACCACAGATGAGCCAACAAACATTTATGAGTATAATGTTGCTTGCATTGAACAAATGAAGCAAGGCTACATCAAAGATGACAATACCAAGCATATATCGCCCAAATTCTTCTACAATCAGCAACAATAGAAGCTCCTCAATATCAAAGTGAACCAGGTTCGATCTGAGGACAATGTGGCAGACTTGTTTACTAAGTCATTGCCTAAATCCACGTTCGAAAAACATGTGGGAAGAATTGACTTGCGGAAATTATCTGAACTCCCATGATTGTAGTCATCAGGGGGAGGCACAGATATCAGGGGGAGATGTCTACATGTTCGTCTCGAAGCGTGAATGGTGTGTTGTGCTCTTTTCCCCCTTCGACCGAGGTTATTTTTATCCCACTGGGTTTTTGTTACTTGGCAAGGTTTTTATCTAGGCATGAGAGAAGCACAACATTTGGGCAATACAAGGGAGAGTGTTCAAGTAAACCCTAATTTGTGTTTGGCCCAAACTCTAGGTTACTTGACTTAGTGGTAATAGAGTTTCATTAGAAGGATCTAGATTCCTATTCAATGTACAATTACTTTCTTGTATGATTTAGATTCTATGTACGTATTGTAATCATCTATATAAAGAGGCTCATATTATCAATGAGAATACACAGCGATTTTCTCTCAATTTCTAATTCCCTAAAACACAAATAATATTTTCAATCCTCAAAACCAAGGGACCTTAAGAAAGACTAGTGTAAAAAAGCATAAGTCATAACAAAGTTTCACAATTACAGAACTCCACACTCATGAAAAGTTGAATCCGGATCCTCTCCTTGGCTAGTTATAGTCCTTGGGTATCCTCAGCTTTTTATCTCAGCCGTCCACGACATATCTAACGGTTAATAAACAACCACGTCCTCAAAATTCACATTAAATGCAAAACTTTTAGTATCTCCTGTTAAACAACCTTAACGCCGTCTATATATAATTTTTTTATTTCTGGCGACCTGCATCTTAAGCGTTCCTCAACTTCACCTTAAACTTATATGGATGTGTTCAAGACCCGCACCTTCCATGAGCTTGAATATCAAAAGCCATTTCATAATTAATAGACTCAATAAGAGATATCTAAATTTCCAGAAGAAGTCATGCTGAATTTTTCTTCGATCTTAATCCACACAATCAGGAGAGCTCAGCTTCTGCAATTCAATGCAAAAACTTTAAATTCGATTTAGGATTTAGACCATGGGACATCAAAAAATACAGAATGAAATAAAAAATGAAACCTATCGTTCTGGAGAAATTGTGGGAAAGGAGCTTAAAAGAACATAAAAATGTTTAGGGATCTTGCTCGATTTTGATTTTGATATATTCTGGAATGCTTGGTCATGGATCCATTCGACGGATATAAGGTAAACCAACTCGGACCTAGATTTAGAGTAAATATACTTCGGACGAAAAAGTGGGGCCTGTTTGTATGAGAAATACCCCCATCGGATTTCTGCTGGAGTTTGGGTTTGGAGCTTAAGATTAGTCATCTTGTCTTGACTGCGTGTGAGAAAATCCACCCAAAGTTGAACTCAATGAATTAATTGAGCCTGTATTGATCTCGGATTAGGAGGAGGGAGGACTGATTTGAGTGAATCTTGGATTTGGACTCTGGGCTCTCCATGACTCCATCACCTCAAAGCTTCAAATTGAAACTGTAATTCTTGCACAGTGCAAACTGTAAAAGGTAAAGGCGAGGAAGATGCAAAAGAAAAGATGATTGCTAACGGCGTTTAAGTTTTGTTAACAGAGGACTACTCAAATTTGACATTTAGGGGAGTGTATTGTATATGGAATTAGTGGAACTTTTTAAGAAATCTATGGAATTTAAAAGTTTAGGTGTATTCAATATAGATTTTCAGCAATCCATGAAAGTCTTGAGGTATTCAATTAGGATTTTTAAAGACTTTATGAATTCTACCAAAATCTAGAAGTATTCAATTAGGACTTTTAAAAATGAATAAAAGTTTAGAGGTATTCAAAATTTCATTCATACTTATAGAATTAGAAACTCAAGGATAATCATGGACTTTGTAGTGTTAACCATACATACCAAATTCCAATAATTTTCTAGCCACCAGACCAAAGATTTGAAAAATTCTATCAAAGATTTTTTTTTTTTTTTAGATCTGTCAAAGTTCTCTATGCGCGCAAAGAGGTTGGTTATCTATCATCTCTCTTTCTTCAATTATGATACTTGGAACCCTAATAGGAGTAATAGCAACAAAAAATGATTTGTGAAACCCTAAGACCCAAATATTGCGGTCTACCTCTAAAACCTTGAATAGTGTTGCTATGAAATACTGAGTTTTGTCTTATTAATTATTCTCATCGATTTGAATTTATATCATGGTTCAAAGAAAGCTTGAACAATTGAATTTCGATTGATTGATTATAGATCAAGACATTGATCAATATTTTTATGATATATGTTAATAGATGAAAACAAAATTAATGAGAATAATTAACCATAAACATTAAGTGATCTATATTGTATCTTTAAGTTGATTGAGAGATTAGAAATGAGAACAAACTAGCTAAACAGAGTAATAATCATTCATTTGAGTTAAGTTGTACTAGAAGATACTTGATCATTGAAGAGGCAACGTGTCACATCCCTTTTTTTTTTTTTTTTTTTAAGATGCAACTCATACTCCAATCATGGAAATAAATTTCCGAAATCGAAATATGAATAATTGGAAAAGAACGACACTAGACAAGTTTCCGAAATTGAAAAACAACCTTTATTATAAGAGGGGTTTACACCAACAGTTACAACAAAAGGACAACTATATTCCAAGTTCTTGCTTAGGAACCCAAGCATGATTAGTAATAACACACATGTATATCACATTATTAAAAACACCCTTGCAGTAAAATAACTTCAAACTCATTTATTTGTCACCTGCAAAATGATAAAAAGGGGTGAGCATACATTGCCCAGTAGGAGAAATAAACCTCTTTGAAAATCATAGTTAGAATAGCAATAATGAATTGATGCAACTACTTTCTATTCCCGATAATCCACATTGCAAAATAAACCGAGCCTACATGTCCCATACCATGTATTTTATCATGAAGGTGACTCAGAGTATTCAACAATATTGTGAACTAACCCCCACCCAAAATCAATCCCCCTAACCCTCTTTTGCTAGTCATCTTGTCCATTCCCCTTTCGCCAATCCCGAATTACCCTTTCAATATCCCACCTGGGATCTGCTGAGGTTATAGACTCAACTACGCAAAGGATAAACCAACATACTTATTCCAATAGCATAATCACATTACCATCACCACTCTTATACTTCATGTCTTATTGATGCATCAAATACTTTGAATATGTAAGTGTATTGACCATACAGCCATACCAAAAAAACAGAAACTGAGGACATAAATGCATACAATCATGTAAACAACCATCCAATACAATCATGTAAACAACCATCCAATGCAAACATAGAGGCTCCCCAAGTTTTTCTCCTACCTCGATTGATTTTCACGTTAAGTATCCGGATGAAAATAAGTTCCTATTGCAAGAATAGAATTCATTAGTTCCACATACGAAGAATTAAAGAAAAACTTAGCTAAAATACTTGGAAAATCTGAGCAGTGAGTTATTTTGACCAAAACAGGTTTTTACTTGACAAACTGAAATACTGCAGTTTTCTGACCCAGTCACATTTACGTTAAAAACTGTACAAATATGTTTAAAATATGTTTTCATGGCCTTCTAACGATTTGTAGCTGACATCCTAAAGAAACTCTCGGAATTTGAATCACCTGAAAACAATTTTCCTAGAATTAGTTATGAATTTTTAAAGTTCAACTACAGTCCCACGTTTTTCTGCAGAAACTGCTACTGTGTGCTAACCTCTTCTGTTTTTGACTTTTTGTGTACTTTCTAAAACTCCAATTTGTGTAAAACTTTCAATACTCAAAATAGACATTTCTAAAGTGTCAAAGGAAAGAAACCACACTTTCAACAAGGCTTTAAAGGATGAGTGAAGGCTTTCTAAATTCAACTTTAAACCTGCATATGTTTCCTACTTGGTTCTTGACTCTTCTCAAATCAGATTCTATTAATCTATGTCTTCCAAAAACTCTAATGACTAAAGGAAACAACAAACCAGATACAAAGTGATTTCAAATTCTAATTTGGATCAAT
Source organism: Rosa persica (assembly GCA_025331145.1). Lineage (NCBI taxonomy): Eukaryota > Viridiplantae > Streptophyta > Magnoliopsida > Rosales > Rosaceae > Rosa > Rosa persica. Next base: position 46,414,340 of record WFKR01000007.1, on the reverse strand, counting down.
TCAAAGACAAAAGATATAAACTATTTTCCAGAAAACTAGTGAAATCAAATAGAAGATGAGAAAATAATTAGTTCTAGTTGTTCCGGTAACAACAACTTTATTCCCAACTGAACTTCATCTCTATTGTAACTTCTTCTATCATCATGAATCCCCAGGTCTTATAATAGCTTATGAAGATAACCCAATTTTCAAATTGAATTATCCATCAGAACCAACAAAGAACTATCAAATCAGTAAAAAGAATCACACCTGAGTTTTTACTCCACCACTTCTAAGATACCAAAACTCTCTTTCTTTCTCTCTCTCCCTTGTTTGTCTTTGTATCTAGCAACTCAAGAAACTGTATGGAATGCATAGATGGTTCAGCCTATTTATAGTGTCTGGAAAGGAGGTGAAAACGTAGAAAGCAAGATAGGTCTAACAGAAGAAAAATTGGAAATTCTAGTTAAAATCTTACCCATAGAGGTACTAGTCTCGCCACCTCCAGATTTCTAGAGTTCCAGCTCTTGATTCTAGGGTTCCAGCTCTAGCTTCATAGCTTTGGGGAATCACCAATCTGAAACTTGATTTCCAAGGTTGTTGACACCTCCTACTTACCCATGGCGGCGGCGGTTATGTCCTTTGTACTTTCCTAAGGCGGTGGCTGGTGTATCAGATGGAGGAGAATCTGGGGGTGAGGAAGGCGATGAAGAGAAAGGACAATGGTTTGGGTTTAAATGCAGACTTGTCGAATTTGTTCTATCAGCTGTTAAGCTACTTGGGTTTTAGTTTTGGGCCAAAAACTTTGGGCTACACTCTACTTACTTATACCCATAAAAAAAATAAAATCATCTCTACACTATATATATAACTTTGCTCAGGTGCGGATATCCGCACCTAAGAAAAAGGTGAGGATTTCAGGTTTTGACCAACTTTCCGATCACATTTTCACATCTTAGCCGTTCAGTTTTTAGATCCTAATGTATAGATCATCTCTACAAAATTTCAGCCAATTTGATGATCGTTAAGGCATCTAAAACTGCAATTTACACGAATGAACCGAATCTGTCGAACCGGAACAGTTCGTGTTAATTGTTGTAAATTGCAGTTTTGAATGCCTTAACGATCATTAATTTGGCTGAAATTTTTCAGGGATGATCTACATATTATGACCTAAAAACTGAACGGCCTAAGATGTGAAAATGTGATCGGAAAGTGGGTCAAAACCGGAAATCCGCACCTAAGTAAAAAGTGCGGACGTCCGCACCGGAGAAGCGCTGTGTGTGTGTGTGTATATATATATATATTAATTATATAAAAACAATATGTAACAAATAGTTTAGCACAATAATTAAAACTAAACTTATTTTTCAGAAAATGTTAAAAATTTAGGTCGTCACACAACAAGTTATTATTTTGCTTTGCATTTGAACTGCATTAGTTGTGTTTTTTGTTTTTTATTTTTGTTTACTAGAAAATCTATAGAAGTCATTCATAATAAAGTATATAGATTTTCAAGAATTAATAAAAATTTTGTTGTTAAAATCAATGGTTTTAAGAAATCAATAGCAGTCTATCAACTTTTTAAAAAGTCTGTGGACTTTCAAAAAGTCTGTCATTTAAAAAAGGTCTGCACAAATCCAAATACAATACACCCCTCTTAATGTAAATTTTGATGACGTGGTTGTTTATTAATAGTTTGATGTGTCATCAAACGACCGAGATAAAAAGCTGAGGATACCCAAAGACCATAAACTAGTCAAAAAGAGGATCAAGATCTTGAAAACTTTTCGTCACTGGTTTATTCTTCCAATTATTCATCAAATTATTTCTCTAGTTACGTGAGTTTGATGGTCTTGTTAATCGTAAAATCTTCCATTTAGTTTGAATTTATTGTGCTATTCATGAAATTTAGCTACTTATCGATTCATTTGATCTTTTTTCATACTAATTTTCCCGCGGTTTAGGCTATTGTGTATTGTAACTAATAAGAAAATACTAAAATGTCTCATATATGGGATTAGGATTTAGGATGAGTACTTCCAGTTGTATCAAATTCAGGCTTGTTTTCTGTATAACATTGGCAATACTACTGAGACCTAGCAGAACGCTCTGCTAGGGTTTGTGGTGCGGTAGCCCTTCTTGGCTGTCGTGACCTATACCTACTCCATTCATTGAGGAAATTTCAAGCTTTTGCCTCTTCATATTCGTCTTCCTTGTCTTCAGAGGTAGTGCGTCTATTGTGTGGAGTTTGGGTGCTGCTGGGGCTGTGTCGGTGGGCCAATTTGCGGTTGGTACACCATCGGAGGGATGCTGTGATTACTGGGAGGAGTGGGATCTGAGAAGCAGTTCTGGTGATCTCAGGGTTTTGGGGCGAGGTCTCGCTGCAGATACAGTGGAGATGGGTGCTTAGTCGGATCGATGGTTGAAGGATAAGGGCGGTGGGAACCCAACTTCTTCTTCTGCAGGTGGGTTTGGATCTTCATCTGCGTGGGATTACGATGCTACCGGGACTAGGTTGAAGATCGTCAGATTCTGGTGCGAGGCGAGGGGATTGGGTTCTAATGGTGATGGCTGAGCGGTGGTGTCGGCTTGTTGGGACTTCGATGGAGGCCTTTTGTTCGTCGGCGATGGCCATCGTAGTTTGGCAGTCTCCTCCATTGCAGGTCATAGGGCCGCGTTTGACGGTGCTGCTGTTTAGATCGCTGGCATTAGGATCCGGATCTAGGATCTAGGTGGGCTTGGAAAATGGAGCCGGATTTGGGCTCCGGGTGGAGTTTGGTTTTGGCCTGCAGGCCCACAATCTTTGTTAGGCTTTTTATGATTTGCTGGAATGCATTGGGGTTCCTGTGCTTCATTGGTATTGGATCCAGGATCCAATTCTATGGTATTTGTTCGTGAAAGATCGTCTGCCCACATGACCATGTTCTGACACCCTTGGCCAGCTTTGATCTTTAGGTGAGAGAGTGCCTTCATTCCGGCACCAAGTTGATTTTTGTCAAATTGTGCGTTGGAGTTCAATGGGTAGTCAAACCACCGACTACTCAATTCGCTACACGGCTGCAATCTGTAGTGTAAAATCAGCGTTGCGTTTCGATGCTGCTGCTCTTGCGTTTTTAATTATTTGTTTTTCAGATGCAACTTTTGCATCTTTTCCTTTCACATTATTTATTTTCTTTTTTATGCATTTTGGTATGGTATCGTTGTAATCTCTCAATTTCAATAAAGGACTGACCTCATTTTACTCAAAAAAAAAAAAAAGTCTTGTTTATAGTATATGTTGCTAATCAGTTGAATGAAACCTAAAAACTGATTGATAATACCAAAATTTAATCTATTGATTCTATAAATTACTATGTTTAACACCTAATCCTTTAAACTAATAAACAATGTAAAAGTTTTAATTCCCATTAGCCAAAAACGAAAGAAAATTCTCACAACGTCACTAGACACAGGGAAATTCTTGATACTATTAGCACACAAGTACATTTTTTATTTTTGGGTAAGTGAGTTAAGGGTTAATCTATCTCCTAACGCGAAGTTTTATTGAATGGAAAGGAAATATTACAAAAGAAAAAGAGGGATGAGACCAAAATCTCTCTCACCGAATAATACAAAGCAAAGAACTAGAAAAGTCCCTGCGATCTTGCAATTAACAAAAAGCAAGACAAATATCATTACTTACGACAGCTTTGACGGGTAGGTGTATGAGTGACAACTTATACTCCACAATTGTAACAGAATGCATATCCACACCTGCAGAATTTACATTGGCAATCCATCAGTGAAACAAAGAAACCATCTGGAAATCCACACCTGCTGCAAAACAACTTTGATGATGAAAAATACTAAAACAAAAGACATTATATATACACCCAAAAGAGAAAGTTAATCTAAGTTGAAGGAGTTAGAGAGGTTTTGATAGGATACGAATAAGACACAATTAAATAGTCACTCCACATTCAACACATTTTGATACTTGTACTCCATTTTAAGTAGTTTCAAGTGGAGATTAAAAATCAGTCCCTTTAAAATATAGAAACTAACATGTTCCACTTATAAGAGTCATAACCTCGATGATCAACATGAAAAAACTGTGCCTTTAAGAAAAGAAAGAAGTAAAACAGACTGGGCAAACTTTTCTTGGAAAAAAGACTAAGAAACTGCCTTCCAAATCTAAAGGCCTTTCATCCTTAAAGAATTTTCTTGTGTTCAATGTGAGAAAATTCAAGTTTCAAATGTACAATTCAGCTAACATTTCATACAACTCGGAAGCATTCAAAGGCTGCATTATAAAATCAATCTAAACATTAAATATTCCAATTTCAATATTGAATTACAAAGTTAATAATTAGAATTGGAATTTAAACTGCAAGCAATAAGACATCCACGGCAAGCTCAACTTCTAATAGAACCTAACCCTAGCATGTCATTGAAGATGTGGTAACGATCATGACTTTGATCATAAGTCATAACACATGCATAGTATCCAATGGAAGGATCAAACCTTTTCGAGAACGATGAAATTCCTAGGTACACTAAGCAGGGAGTTCCGGTTAGTTGAGGTAGAATAGGAATCTCCGTACACTCAATTAGCTTGGAATTACAGAGCTTACCTGAAATTCGGATGGTTGAGGACAATCCGGACTGATAGGCTCTGAGTCGTCGATTCTGGAAGCTTCAGTTCCCTATTTCAATTCCAACCAGAACTCATTCCCTATATGCAGAGATTGAAATATATACGTAGGAAGAAGCGTACTCTCTGACTTGCAGTTTCTCAAATAGTCAAACCATTGAGAGCAAGCAATTCACCAAATGTTATCATATGTGGTGGCTTTGACAAATGCAGCCTTTGAGTTTCCAATTGTTGAGAAACTTGTTTCATTGTTGGACGAGATTGAGGATTGGAATTCATGCATGAAAATGCTATCTTCACAACAGAGAGCAGTACTTCCTCTGTAACTTGACGAGTGGGAGGGGATATGCGTTGGTCCAAGACATCCACAATTGGCATTTCAACGGCTGGTACTGCAGTTGATGAGGACGATCCGGATGATAGAGATGACAGAAGATCTCCGGGATGTCTTCCCATAATTATTTCCAATGTCACCACTCCAAAGCTATAAACATCACACTTCTCATTTACTTCCATTGTATATGCAAGCTCTGGTCAAGAAATAAAAAATTCTCAAATAGTCAAATTCTTAATATATGTAGATAATAATGAGTTAACGGAAGGTTAACAAATTAAACTATGCATGACATCGCAACAAGTGTTTAGAACATCCTGTATCAAGAGGCTGTTTATCAAAATCAATAACTCCAACACACCAAGTCACACTATGGATTACGACAACAAAAAATGAAGACAAATAGTTTTTTAAAGATAAAAATAAACACAGCATGATGAAAAAATAAAAAGGAAAAGAAAAATCATTAAGTGCAAGGTCTTCTAAAGAATCATTGGCCTAAGAAACATGACTACAAAATGTGATAGATTTGGATCTGCAAGGTCCTCTAAACCAGGAAAAAAAAAAGAGTATTACCTGGTGCAACATATCCATATGTGCCTGCAATAGTAGTCCAATTAGCTGAATCAAGATTTAAGAACTTAGCAGTGCCGAAGTCTGAAACACAGGCCCCATACTCTGCATCCAGCAAAATATTCTTGCTTGAGATGTCCCGATGTACAATTGGTGGCAAGCAATCGTGGTGCATGTAACACAAGGCATGAGCTACACCTTTCACGATATTCAACCTTTTACTCCACCCCAATTCTTCAGCTTCCTCATCTTTGCTCAACACTCTAGCCAAACTACCTTTTTCAAGATACTCATACACCAAAAATGAGTATCGCCTATGTGAACAGAAACCATAAAGCTTCACAATATTTCTGTGACGGATCTCAGTTAGTGCCTTAATTTCATTCAAGAATTCCTTTTGAATATTCTTGTCATCATCGCCGAACGGATGGAGTTTCTTCACAGCTACTGTGTCAGCAATTGACAAAGTTGCTTTGTAGACACTTCCCTGTTCTCCCTGCCCTATGCAATACATGGGATCAAAATCTTCTGTTGCCCTTATGATTTCCTCAAACATCGTGTTTCCATCAAACTTTAATACTGAAAGACAAATTCCATCATTCATGTTGGTTTTTTCTACATGTTGATGCTTCTTTTTCCTTTTTGCTACTACTGCAAATATAAAGGCTAGAAGTGCAAGTGCTCCAAAAATAAGGAAGATCATCAGAAGTATGAGTTTATGGTCCTTTTTTGGGCTTTGTTTATTGCAGGGTTGCAAAAATGTTGAGTTGCCACACAAGCCTTTGTTCCCTTGAAATGCTTCTCGAGGAGCAGCTTGAAATGCATTGATGTTGGGAATTGGACCTTCCAAGTGATTATAGGATACATCAACATATGTTAGCCCATGCATGTCCTGCATACTTGTTGGAATGATACCAGAAAGATTGTTGTGGGATATATTAAGTATCTCCACACTCTGCATATTACTAATATCTGATGGTATATGACCTTCAAGTGCATTAAAACTCAAATCCAGTTGGGATAGCTGAATTAACTTCCCTAATTGAAATGGAATTGCTTCACTGAACTGGTTGTTGCTCAAGTTCAAGTAATTTAACTTGAGAAAGTCACCTACAAAGCTTGGAATTGAATCATTGAATTTGTTTGTTGAGAGATCAAGATATTCTAGATCAGTCAATGATTTAAACTCTGAAGGGACACGACCTGAAAGTTGATTGCCATCCAACTTCAGCTTGATCATTAAAGATAATCCCCCAAACTCCTTTGGAATTGTCCCGACTAAACCATTTGAAGAAAGATCGAGCACATGAATTTGGGTTGCATTAGTAATCTCATGTGGTATCGGACCAGTAAGATTGTTTCCCGCAATTCGTAGGGTCGCTAAATTTCGGTACCATCCCCAATTTTGTGAGATTTCACCATAAAATTTATTGCGACTCAAATCTATAAAATTTAGATTTGGATAAATACCAAAGTGTTCTGATATGTTGCCTGTCAACTGGTTCCCTTCAAGACGGACTCTTATTAAGCTCGTGCAGGTTTTCAAGCTTTTGGGGATTGGACCATTCAAATGATTAGAGAATGCTGAAAAGTTTGTGAGTGATCCGCCTTGGCAAATTTTTTGGGGCAAATAACCAGAAAATTGGTTTGTATCCAACAACAATTTTGTCAACTTTAGGATATTTGCTATGTTTTGAGGTATGGAGCCAGAAAGATGGTTGTCCCGCAAAGATGAGATTTCCAAGTCATGCAGGTCACCAAATGAAGTGGGAATTATACCATTGAGTTTATTGCTGCTCAAATCAAGATTCACCAATGATTTCAAATTCCCTATCTCCGTAGGAATAGTGCCGGAAAGATTATTTGACTGGAGATGAAGAGTGGTAAGATTGGTCAGATCACCCAATGTTTTTGGAATTGAACCACTGAGTTGATTGGTGCCCAATTGTAGATCCACCAAAGATTTAAGGTTCCCTAACTCTTTTGGAATGGTGCCAGAGAGGTTATTTTGGCTGAGGTAGAGTATGGTAATGTTTATGAGATCACCAAGTGATGCTGGAATTGAACCGTTGAGTAGATTATAGCTTATTGATAGATTCACAAGCGATTTCAGATTCCCTAATGAAGGAGAAATAACATCAGAAATATTATTTCTATGGAGATAGAGAGAGGTAAGATTGGTCAGATCACCCAATGTTTTCGGAATTGGACCAGAGAGTTGATTATTGTCCAACTCAAGAACCACCAATGATTTCAAATTCCCTATCTCCGTAGGAATAGTGCCGGAAAGATTATTTGACTGGAGATGAAGAGTTGTAAGATTGGTCAGATCACCCAATGTTTTTGGAATTGAACCACTGAGTTGATTGGTGCCCAATTGTAGATCCACCAAAGATTTAAGGTTCCCTAACTCTTTTGGAATGGTGCCAGAGAGGTTATTTTGGCTGAGGTAGAGTATGGTAATGTTTATGAGATCACCAAGTGATGCTGGAATTGAACCATTGAGTAGATTATAGCTTATTGATAGATTCACAAGCGATTTCAGATTCCCTAATGAAGAAGGAATAACATCAGAAATATTATTTCTATGGAGATAGAGAGAGGTAAGATTGGTCAGATCACCCAATGTTTTCGGAATTGGACCAGAGAGTTGATTATTGTCCAACTCAAGAACCACCAAAGATTTCAGGTTCCCTAACTCTTTTGGAATGGTTCGGGAAAGATTGTTTGACTGGAGATGAAGAGTGGTTAGATTGGTCAGATCACCCAATGTTTTTGGAATTGAACCACTGAGTTGATTGGTGCCCAACTGTAGATCCACCAAAGATTTTAGGTTCCCCAACTCTTTTGGAATGGTGTCAGAGAGGTTATTTCTACCAAGGTAGAGTCTGTTAATGTTTACGAGATCACCAAGTGATGCTGGAATCGAACCATTTATTAGATTATAGCTCATGGATAGATTCACAAGCGATTTCAGATTCCCTAATGAAGGAGGAATAACATCAAAAATATTATTTCTATGGAGATAGAGAGAGGTAAGATTGGTCAGATCACCCAATGTTTTCGGAATTGGACCAGAGAGTTGATTATTGTCCAACTCAAGAACCACCAAAGATTTCAGGTTCCCTAACTCTTTTGGAATGGTTCGGGAAAGATTGTTTGACTGGAGATGAAGAGTGGTCAGATTGGTCAGATCACCCAATGTTTTTGGAATTGAACCACTGAGTTGATTGGTGCCCAACTATAGATCCACCAAAGATTTTAGGTTCCCCAACTCTTTTGGAATGGTGCCAGAGAGGTTATTTCTACCAAGGTAGAGTCTGTTAATGTTTACGAGATCACCAAGTGATGCTGGAATCGAACCATTTATTAGATTATAGCTCATGGATAGATTCACAAGCGATTTCAGATTCCCTAATGAAGGAGGAATAACATCAGAAAGATTATTTCGGTGGAGATAGAGTGAGGTAAGATTGGTCAGATCACCCAATGTTTTCGGAATTGAACAACTAAGTTGATTATTGTCCAACCGTAGATCCACCAAAGGTTTTAGGTTCCCTAACTCTTTTGGAATGGTGCCAGAAAGATTGTTTGATTGGAGATAGAGAGTGGTAAGCTTAGTCAGATCACCTAATGTTTTCGGAATTGAACCACTAAGTTGATTGGTGCTCAACTGTAGATCCACCAAAGATTTTAGGTTCCCTAACTCTTTTGGAATGGTGCCAGAGAGGTTATTTTTACCGAGATAGAGTATGGTAATGTTTGTGAGATCACCAAGTGATGCTGGAATTGAACCATTGAGTAGATTGTAGCTCATTGATAAATTCACAAGTGATTTCAGATTCCCTAATGAAGGGGGAATAACATTAGAAAGATTATTTCTATGGAGATAGAGAGTAGTCAGATTTCTTACAAGACCAATTTCTGGTGGAATTCTCCCGAATAAGTGGTTATTGGAGAGGTCAAGATGAAGGAGTTTGGAGAGGAAACTGATTTGAGGTGGAATGACATCAAAGAGTTTGTTGAAGCTAAGGTCGAGATATGCGAGACTGGGGAAGGATGAGAATGAAAATTCATGTAGCATACCTTGTATACCGCAACTGGTGATGGTTATGTTGGTGACACTTCCGGCAGCATTGCATGAAATACCAGTCCAAATGCATGGGCTTCCGTATGTTTTGGGGTTGCTGGAAGAATTGGTATTATTGGTATCAGTACTCTTGGGAAGGTAGATCCAATCCTTGAGCTGGTTATTATGGGAGGTTTGATTTAGAAGGCTGGTTTTCCATTTGAGAAGACCCTCTGCTTCATTAGTTGAACTAGCAGAAGCAAAATGTGGAAAGTAGTTTTGTGATGAAAGTAGGTGAACCTGCAAGAGAAGGCAGTAAACTAAAGGGCATACACTATGAAAAGTTAAAGATTTCATGGCTTCTGTTTAGTTTGTTTTGAGTAAGCAACTCATATAATAGCTATTAAACCCAGTGGGCATTATTTATAAGCTTGGTGCGCATATTTTCTCTTATTGGGGTTTAGTTGGAGTTTCTTATACACTTGATCGAGTCAAAGTCTTCGTCCCTTGTTTCTACAAAGTTAACATTGGAAATTCTGTATTTTCCACCTTTTAGGTGTTAGTGATTTACAACCAGGTATTGCCGTCTTGGACAACAACCCTAGTTGGTTCTTTTTCCAAATATCAGGAGTAAAAGGGAAGGAAATGGAATTGATGGAGACACTAGTTAATTGACAGTTACTGAGTGAAGATGACCTTTGGACGTCAGCTCTGCTAATAGTTCATGCCTTAACTGATCTTCAAATAAGAATCTTTAGGGTCATCCAACAGTACGTATAAGATGATAAGATAAAAGTGATTGATGGACTGAAATTTGATCTTTCGATAAGGTTGTTTTACTTTTTACTGGAGAGTGAAATTTGCACTCCCCAAATTACCCAAACTACAAATCACACTCCCTTCATAATATTTTAATATTTTCTAAGTCAGATTTTTCCAGTTTCCAAATTTACCCCTCCTAAACATATCTTTTGCATCTTCTGAAGCTTCTCTGGAATGTCAATTATTATCATCTACGAAATCCTCCTTATATTAACTATTATAGATCTTTACTCTTTAACCCTGCATCTTGATCAATGAAAATTCACCAAAAGGTATGAGGGAGATGGGAGTTGATTTGAACTTGGGAAGCATTTCTTTTTGTTTTGTGTTTAATTTGTGTTTTTGGGTTTAGAAAGGGAGAAGGTAAGCATGAAGCCAGATCTGGGAGCAGGCAACAAAAATGAGCTTTTTTAGAAAATCTCAGATGGAATGGAGATCTTATGAGGGCTTTAATTTGCTTGATCAATCATTCCAGGAATCGATTTCCTGGAAAATTTAGTTGCAAAAGCTAAGCTTTAATTGAGTGTTTTAATCTTGGTGAAATAATGGATGTATGATTCGCTAAACGCAAAGGTTGAATAAGTACTGGAGTATGCGATAATGGATGAAGATGGTTCATAATTCCATATATAATGGGTAATTGGCATTTTCAAGTTTCATGTGAACTTCCTTCCCGATTCATATTGTGATTCAAAATTCTTCAAACTCAATAGCCAAAAAAAAAAAAAGAAACTCCCGACCCAAGTGGAAGCGTCTCCTCAAACTTCATAACCGAAATGCAATCTTCTTCAAATCCGTCAACTTTCGATGGCTTGAAAATCTTGGAAGAGTCTCATTGAGTGAAAGACACAGAAGCAGCATTGACGGAGAGCGCATTGAGGATAGTGAACTGGGTATCGGCAACGATCTCGAGCTCGATAGCGATGGAGCCACTGAATTTGCAGGCGACGAGGTTTGGCTTCAGTAATATGTCGTTTCAGCACGACGAACTTCGAAAGCCGAGCTTGGCCTTTAAACTGCGACATTTTTGCGTAGAGATGGTGACCGGGAGTTCACAAATGCACTGATGTTGTTCTTTTTTCCAGTTTTTATTGGTTGCTGAAAAAAAGTGTCTTTGGAGGGTAAATTTGAGAATTTAGAAACAGGAATCTTAAGAAATATTATAAAAATATAAAGGAAGTGTGGTTAGTAATTTAGAGAGTGCAAATTTTACTCATTTTTTTATTTTAGCACTCTGAAATTTGAGGTACGAGTGGTTTAAGATGTGGTATAATGCTGTATGTGAATAGACTATATGGTTTAGGGTTTTATCCACCTGTATTGTATTACAGAAGCAACATTGAGAGTCATTTACCGAAAATAATTTGCTTGTTCATCACTTCATAATTTCCTCCCCCCCCCCCCCCGCATTAGTTTTGTTTTACTTGGTGTAGTTCTTTCTTAACCATGGTTGTTGTGGGTAGGCGAAGACTTCAGTCTTCATCATTTCAGTTGGTGTTGTGTCTATTTTAATTACTTTTTCTCTTTTTCTTTTTTCTTTTTTCTTTATACCTTTTTCCTTCTCCTTTTGCCTTTTCCCCTTTTCACTTTACTTTTCCCTTTGGCCTTTTCCCTTTTTCACTTTACTTTTGCCTTTCTACTTTTCAAACTTGCTGGTTCCACATGTTTTGCTCATTCACTTTTATAGGGAGGAGTCAGTGCGTGTACTTGTACCGACATAAATGAATGGTTAAATTATATTAAATATATTTTTAGATTACTAATAAAAATATTAATTATAAATATCAAAGTTTAAGATCATCTTATAAGTGTTGGGTCATTTACACCGTCGGTGCATAGAATAATTTTCACACTTTTACCTATTTTCCTATGTTTTACTAGTCTTCAAGATACTGACTGACAATTAACACTACCAGCATAAGTTTCACAGGACACTGCCATTTTTTTATATCTTTGCTCTAAAGGATATGGATAACTATACTTAAAACTCATTAGATATGATACATTCATAGACTGAAAAATGATATTTTTTTATTGCAGATTTCACTAACAAAAAACCACGCTTATAACTTCAGATTTTTTGTTTTGTTTTGTTTTTGTTTTGTTTAGTGTTGCTTCTATTTTTATCCTTTTCCTCTTTTTTCTTTTTCTTTTTTCTTTTGGTCTTTCCTCGTTTTACCTTTTTGCCTTTTCTCTTTGGAAGCTTCTATTCATACCTTCAAAATTGGTATTTGGACCTCTCCACTTAATAGACCTCCAAACTTATTTTTATAAATAACCAATATAATATCTACACCTCCTTAATTTTCCCAAAATGCCCATTGCCCAATAAAATCAATAAAAGTCCTTTTTTCTTTTTTAGATTCTATTCATACCTCCAAAATCGGTAAATGGATCTCCTTCAATTTTTGAACAATTCACAATCCTATTTTACCTTTAAAAAAAATTCTCCAGGTGGTAGTCTCTCTCTCTCAATCTCGCGTAATTTTGTCGCTCCTGTTTTATTTCTTTCATTCCATACGTATTTTAGTGTTTCTTCCATGAACTGGTGCATGTGACGTTGACGAGTTATATCAAAATTTCAAAAGCTAGCTAGGTACTGTAGAACATTTGAATGTGTATAATCATTAGGGCTGGGCGTCCGGACCCTAAAAACAGAAGACCCGACCCGAACCGAGCAAAAAAGCAATATTCGATTCAGTTTTGATTTAGAAATTCTCGGTTCGGTTTAGGGCCCGACCCGGATATATTTTTTCGGTTCGGTCTCGGGCTTCACATATTTAGAGACCGAAAGCCTGATCTGGCCCTATTTTCCTCCATTTTGACGATCTCAGCCTCTGTCTCTCTCGACAACATCTCAGCCAGTCAACCTGTTCATGGCTTCATCTGTAAATCCAGCATTGCATCCGTTTCTTTTAGCGTCTTCTCTGTTCTCTCTTATCTAATCTTATCCTCTCTAGCTTCTTCCTCATCAGTTATAGCACTCAGCTCCTCAGCCAAAGAAGCGTCCATCACCGCAGTTTCAAAACCAACTCAGCCAGTCAGCCCTTGTTCTTCTCCAATTTCTGAAAACTCAGCCCCATTATCAACAATTCAACCCCAGACCTGTTAGCAATTTTGGCTAAAAGCCTGAAACTCCAGACCTGTTAGCAACTCTAATGTTGGGCTCCGACGGCGCCGGTACCCAATCGGCAGTAAAATAGTTAGATCTAGGGATCTGGGCACCTCTTCACCCAAGTCCTCGGGCCAACCCAGCCCAATCCTCACTCTTCCTAACCGAACCCCTCTTCACTCTCCCCTCCATCCAACGCGCTACCGACGAACTGCATAATGGGGATTGAGGAGGAAGAAAATATATATATATATATATATATATGTATGAATAGAACTGCAGAAGAAGAAGAATAAGAAGTGTCGAAGAAGACTAGAAAAGAAAGAAGGAGGAAGAAAAAAAAGAAGAAGAAGAAGAATATATGAATAGAAGTATAGAACTGCAGAAGAAGAAGAAGAAGAAGCAAGTGTCGAAGAAGACTAGAAAAGAAAGAGAGAGTAGAAAGTAAAAGAGGGCAGAGCCTTTTGTTTTGTTTTATTTCTACCGCTTAGGACAAATAAATATAAATGTCGAACATAATGTTCCCATAGTGTCTCATGCTCCAGTGGTTGGGAGCAAGGATTTGGTGTAAGAGATCGGGGATTCGAACCTCGCCTCTTACTGAATATTTGTATATTTTGCATATTGGACCCGAAAAGCCCGAAGACCGTACGGCCCATTTGGGATCGGTTTCTGTCGGTTTCCATTTTCAAAAAAGCCCGAACAGGCCCGAACCGATTATTTCAGGTTCGGTCTCAATTTTACCAAATTTTAGGCCCGGCCCAAACCTAGCCCCGGCCTAATAATCATCATATGATTGTTCAAAGGTCAAACATAAATAATCAAATTTCTACTAGATAACTAGGTATAAATTTCTAAGTAGAAACTGACAAAAAAAAAAGCTAAAACTAGGTATAAATTTCTAACTAGGTATTAAGCTTGATAGATTTTGTCTCACCTCTGACTCGGGGAGTAGAATCTCACCACCAAGATTGACGTTTGAGAGATAAAGAATAACTGTTGCTAATGATTTTAGGGTTTATGTTGGAGGAGAAAGTTTTCTCCAAGTTGAAGACTTATTATTATTAGGGTTAAATACTGTTTACTCCTTGTACTTTTGCTCAAAAAACACTTTAGTCCCTGACCTTCTAATTTCACACGTTTAGTCCCTGTACTTCAAAATTTCAGACCAATAGGTCATTGCCGTCTAAAAGTCGCCGTGAAATGTCTATTATGCCCTCAGTTCTTTTTTTAATTAATTAATTATTTTATTTTTTTTGGAAAAGGAATTTTTTTTCCCTTTCTTTCTTTCTGTTTTTTTTTTTTTCTGTTTTTTTCCTTTCTTTCTTTCTGTTTGAAAAAAAAAAAGAATAAATAAAATAAAGAAAAAAGAATTAAAAAAAAAAGGAATAAATTTATTATATATAAAAAAAAAACTGAGGACATAATAGATATTTCACCGCGACTTTTAGACGGCAAGGACCTATTGGTCTGAAATTTTGAAATACAGGGACTAAACGTGTGAAATTAGAAGGTCAGGGACTGAAGTGTTTTATGGTCAAAAGCTCAAGGACTAAATAGTATTTAACCCTTATTATTATTATTATTTTCTCCCACCTTTTGTGTCCTTGTTGGTAATTTGATATGAGTTGACAAAGTCAACTATTACTTAAAAAAAAAAAAGAGGTCCAAATACCAATCTTGAATGTATGAATAGAAGCTTCCTTTCTCTTTTTCTTTTTTCCTTTTAAACTTAGGTTCCACGTGTTTTGCTCATTCACTTTTACCTATTTTCCTACTTGCCCTGCTCGATACTTCCTCAACTATTTCCAAGAACTAGTGGGCAAATAATGTGTCTTACTTGACCGTTCTTTTTCATCATGGTGGTTAACTATGGGAAGACAAAGGCTTCGAAGTCCAAGTCCAAAGACAAGACAGAGACTTTATCCTAGAAGTTTCAGACAGCAAGGTTTAAATGTCTAGTACTTGCAATTAATTTTTTTGCACGTGATGAATAAGATTACGTAAACGACTTAAAAGGTGATTTCGGTGATTTGTAACTCTAGTGGCAAAGGATGTTTAATGTTGGCTATAATTATGTTAAGGGAAAATTTAATGGTTGTTCAAGTAAATCAAGAATATGTGTCTGGCCCAAACTCTAGGTTACTTGACTTAGTTGTAATAGGGTTATGAATTAGAGATATTCATAGATATCCAATTAATTGTACCATTATCTTTCCTTGTACAACTCTGATTCTATGTCTTGTAATCCTTTATATATAGAGGCCCCTATTATCAATGAAAACACGATTCAATTCTCTCCCAATTTCAGTTTTCCTTAAACACATTATCAGCACGAAGTTCTAACCCTGAAACCCTAAAATCGTAGCCTACAAACCCTAGTAGCCACCGCTGCATATATTGAAGCCCTCAATCCCGGGAGTCCAGAACCGGCAGCGCCATCCCCAGAACCAGCCGGAAAAATACCGAACCAATCCCCAGAAGAAGCAAAAGGTCCCTTGCCCGGTTCGCACCATTCCAGTCCACCTTTTGCAGTAATATTTTATCACCTACGGTGCCTCTGCCCCAGAATTAGGGAACTGGAAAAATAATTCCTGGAACCCGCCTAAAAACATGTGAACCGGGCATCGGAACTGCTGCTGCACCTTTAACCGTTAGCCTTAATAATTCTTCTGTTCCAGTTAGCCTAGACCCAGACTTGCCCAAAAGAGGAAGCAGCCCAGTTGGTGCAGCCCACAAAGGAGGAAGAAGGCTCGGACAAAGGAAGAAAGAGAGAAAAAAGAGTACGGGCCCACTGCCAGAAAAGAAAGAAAAGAAGGAAAAAAAAAGGTCCACGTGACGTAGCAGAAGAAGAAGAAAAGAAAGAGAAAAAAGGGAAGGAGTGGGCCCCAAGGAGAAGAAGACGTGGAGGAAAAAGAAAGAGAAGAAGAAAGAGAGAAAAAAAAAAGTAGTGAGCCCCAGAAGAAGATGACAGCAGAAAAGAAAAAGAAAAAGAAAAGAGGGAAAAGAACAGAGCACCGCTAAATAATTCCGGCCAACCACCGTCAAGCTCCGGCCACATTTGGAGACCAAATTCCGGTGATTTTTCCGGCCATTTTCTACACTTTTCAAGGTATGTTTTAAAGGTTCCTTTAGTTTCCGCTTTTGAAGATTTTATTGTTTTTCTCTTCTTTTTCTCGGGGACTTGCAACTTTCCTTCTTGTACCCCCCCTTTCTTCTTCATAGGGGTGGCCAAAAGGTGAACTGTGGGGGTTCGTGCTCACTCCATGCTTGGGGCTTGTTGAGATCTCCAAACTTAAAGTTTGTATGATCGACCACTTATGTCATTGTTTCTATCTAATCCAATACCTCTTGGAATTGAATTTCTTAGAAGCAAATACGCTCAGAAATTTCTAATTTCTTGGAAGCGATTACACTCCGGAATTTTATATGTTTTCGTGGTAGCTTTTTCGCTCCTAATCTAACCATTTTTCTTGTTCTCTTTCAGGATGAGTAACCTGAACAAATTGGACTTTGCTCCATTGGGAATAACTGGCTCTGGATATCACAGGTGGGTTTGTGATGTCCTCCTGCATCTCAAGGTCGATGGAATCCTAGATATGATTCTCGAGCCTAACCAGGACGTGCTAACTGTTGAGCAAGTTCAAGCTTTGGAAACAAATAGAGCAGCCTTAGAGGTAAATAAGGCGAAATCCATCATCGTAATGACTAATCATATGGATAATTCGCTCAAGTACAAGTGTATGAATGAAGAAGACTCCAGAAAGCTGTGGGTCTCACTCGAAGAAAGATTTGGCAACGTCCGTGACTCTCTACTTCCTGACCTAGAAGTGAGATGGCATAGCCTCCGCTTCTGTGATTTCAAGTTAGTTCTTGACTACAACTCGGAAGCACTTCGCATTAAATTCTTAATGGAATTCTGTGGTAAAGAGATCACAGATGCGATATTGATCGAGAAGACTCTCTCTATCTTCCTTGTCTCTGCATTGATGGTTGCTAAGAACTATCGAATCGATGTTACTGTAGGACGGATCACAAGGTTTCATGAACTTATTGGAGCTATGAATATCGTTGAAAAACATGACAACATCCTTGTGAAGACCTAAAATTTGAGATTCGTAGAAATAGAGCTTATTCTGGAATCCAATTATAGTCACACCCCTAAGAGAGGGTGTCAAGAGCGAAACCCTAATCTTATGGATACTTCTGGACATTCTGGTCCATATAAGGTAACCGCCAAAATAGGCGAACACAGAACCAAAGAGGTCAACGTTGAAAGAGAGAGGGATACAACATCTCTGGCCATGTTAGTGGCGCCAACAGCACTAAGATCCATCTAAATGACGCTTTCAAAGCGCCTCAATCAATGGAGTCTGAGCAAAGAGATGTATGTTCTCGATGTGGAGTATCCGGTCATTGGGCACACATTTGTGAGTTCGTGAAGAAATTGTCACCACCTATAAAGCATATTGTGAAGCAAGAGAAGGTCACTATGTGGAACAAGAAAATCAAGGTGATCTAGAGTGAAGGGTTGAAGACTACAAATCTGTCTGGGATCAATAGATCGTCAACTCTGTTTAAGTCTTTATTTTTTCAAGAGATGTAATAGGCAATTGCTATATACGTTGTAGTACATGTCATTGGTTTAGTTTTTCTTCACATAGGCTCATCCAAAATAAGTATGATGTCTAGAAAGGTTTTGAGATAAGTGATACTTAAGCGAGCTTTGCTCCACCGACATCTCTCTACTCACCTTGTCATATTTATTTTGGAGTTACCGAAAGAAGTTAAACAACTACATTTGTTTTGCATTAGCTAGCATTTGGATTAGATTCTCCTAATGGTTAAGAGACAATGATGTACTCTGTTGGCTTATGAATAAAATTTCGAGTTCTTTTCATAATAACTCCATTTTGATTATGAGCATATTACTTTGTGACTACGATGGTTGGGCGGCCATAAATATTAATTCAAGGACATGGAATAGCCCAAGTTCTCCTGCCGAATGGCACCTTAATTATTGTCACAGGAACTCTCTACGCTCTAGGGCAAATCGCACCTATGAATAGCCAACGGATTCCATATAAAAACGCATGTAGAGAACGGAAATAAGTTTATTTGCAATACCTTTAATGATTGCGAACAAATGCGCATCTTAGAGAAGTTTATGTGTCTCTCTAATGGACTTTATGTCACTATTCGAGCTATTAAATACAATAAAGTCATAAGAGAATATCTCTTGGATTTAAACACATATTGAGTTTATTACGACAGGATAGGTCATCCTGGTCCTGATATGATGGATCCGTCTACTAAAGACTTCACACAGACATCCATTCTCTCAAGCGAAATGAAGCATGAATCAAAAGTTGATTCTTGGACTAGTGACCGCCGATGCTGCCTTTGGCGCCGCCGCCGTCCACCACAAGCCTACGGCTGGTACAGTCCTTATCCATGACGTCATGGATGGCTTTGCCTTGGGGTTGCTGGAAGAATTGGTGGCATTTGTATTAGTAGTCTTGGGAAGGTAAATCCAATCCTTGAGCTGGTTATTATGGGAGGTTTGATTTAGAAAGCTGACTTTCCATTTGAGAAGAGCCTCTGCTTCAGTAGTTGAACCAGCAGAAGCAAAATGTGGAAAGTAGTTTTGTGATGAAAGTAGGTGAACATACAAAAAAAGGCAGTAAACTAGAGGGCATACTATTTCAAAAGCTAAAGATCTCATATATACAGACTACAAAGTATGTTATGGCTGTTAAACCCAATAGGCTTTTTACACACATCTTCTTTCATCAATGTAGTTCTTATTTTTTGGGGTATACTTGGGAGTTTCTAATACACTTGATCGAGTCAAAGTCTTTGAACAATAATATTAAAATTGGAAGTTATGAATTTTCCAAATTTGGATGTTTAATTAGTGACCACTTTTTCAAAGATTCTTTTCGAATGCCATGAGTAAAAGGGAAGAAAATGTAAGGGATGGAGACATTAATTGACTGTTAACTCTGCTGAAGTTTATGCCATAACTGAGATTCCATTAATGTTAAAAAAAATTGAGCTTCCATTAAGAATTGACAACTAATAGGAATCTCTATGCTCATCCACAAGTATAAAACGATAAGATAGAGACTATAATGGCATGAAGGACTGAAAATATGATGTACGTTGTTTCCATTGACGCTCATTCATTTCTTAGGACCTGAAAATATGGAATATCTAATGTTTATGGTTGTTATAAAATGAGTCTAGAATTAGGTCAAGCCTTAGCCAAACCTGGTTAATTGATGAGGACTAACTATGACACAGTCTAATGGACCTGTTAATTGCCGTCACTCGGTTCAGTCGAGTCTTTAGCAATAGCATGTGCTTTGGAACATTATAAAACACGAATCTGATCGAATTGATGGATATTCCTCCCCTAATATGAAATTACTCCAAACTAATATTTAATCGATCCTACATGTTAGGATTCAAGTAGGGTGACTCCAACAAGGCTACAGCTGTGTTAGTTGGAACCAAGTAGTTGATGAACAATAAGTACAGAAAGCAAATTTAGCTTCCAGACTCCAAGTTTAAACCTGCCTTTGTGATTTAATTGTCGTTGGACATATAACTTAATTTATGCATGCATCACGCATGCTATATATTTTCTCTCATGTGTTAACATGTTAAGCTAGTCACAACTCACAAATCACACATTTGGTAAAAAGTTATTGTAGCTAGCCTTTTGGGAAAAAATCTTGTGACTATTTAACTATAGTTGAGTCTATTGATCGTTTGTATGAATAAAGTGAAGACAAACACTGCAGCATCAAGTGTTCTTATTTGCCTTTGCTTTGGGATTGCTGTAAGCATTGTTGGCATTCTTTGTTGGGAAGGTAAGTCCATGACTTGAGCTGGTGATTGTGGGAAGTTTGATTTAGAAAGCTGGCTTTCCATTTGAGAAGAGCCTCTGCTTCAGTATTTGAACTAACAGAAGCAACAGCAAAGTTGTATTGTGTAGAAAATAGCTGAACATATAGGAATAGGCAATAAACTAGAGAGCATTGTTTGTCAAAAGTTAAAGATCTCATGGCTATGTTTGTTCAATACTGCTCACATGTTTCACCCGCTCACTTTTACCTTACATATAATTTTTTATAATTTTATTCAGCGCGCTATTCTACCAGCTAGCCTTCACATGATCGAGAAGTTTTTTTTTTTGCTTTTTTAGCCCTCTGAAATATGAGATGCATTGTAAACTTGTAATTTGAATGAGATATAATGTTGAATGTGAATATACTATAGGGTTTAGGGTTTTTAGGTTTTATGACATTATATATTGGGTGATTTGCTTAGTTGTCCTTCATTATCCACCTGTATTGATAACCGAAGCGACATCGAGAGTCATTTACCAAAGAATTTGCTTGTTGGATGAGTGTTATAATTTCCATGTTCTGTTATAGTTTTAGGTCCCCCTGCATTAGTTATTTTTCTAGCTACTTGTTGTAGTTGCTATCTTCCCCTTCATGTATTCTATTTCTTAAAGACTTCGAAGTCTTCGTCTCTTATCAGCTCAAATTAATGTTGATTGCCAAGTTTGTTGGTGAATGATGCATGTTTGAGGTCTTTTGTCTTCACTACAACAAAGCTAGTCTTTTACGACACACAGTGTGTGCTATAAAAAAAAACTTCGTCATAAAAACACACGTCGTAAAAGACAAATTTCTCTGATAATATAACGCATCATAAAACACTCTTTTACGCGCTGTGAAAGATGTTTTACAACTTTAATTCTGTACCGTAAAAGACCATTTTGCGTGTCATAAAAGACAATTTTGCTCGTCATAAACGACCCTTTTACATGTCTTAAAATACCATTTTACGTGTCGTAAAAGATGTCTTCATTTACTCTTCTAATAGACAATACTTTCAATTAAACCATGTCATTCAAGCATAGTAAACAAAGCATTCATGTAGTAAAATTTTATCAATTAAATAACTTCATATTACAAAATCATAGTATAATTAAACTGCTTTTCAAATAGAACATGCTAGCTAGATCATCCTTGCTCTGTAATGTTCTACTCACAACCTCAAGGTTTGAGCATGGAAGAAAAACCTTGCTGGTACAAGTCCTGATGTTTCAACCTCACTTCCACCACTTGGATCATTTTTTACAGAAGCAACCTAGGAAAATAAAAAAAATAACAAGTAAGATAAATGCCAGCAATGTACTTTGACGTCCATTTCCCAGGAAGGATGTTATATTCAAAAAAAAAAAAAAAACTGAGAGGCATGTTATATTCAAAAAAAAAAGTGCTCAACACTTTAATACATACAAACCTGGCCAATATCTTTTGATGACTGCAAAAGAGAATATGCACCCTCCGGAAATTGTATCAAGCACTGCTTGTGTAGATCAAGCACTGCTTGTGTAGAAAACAGGCATAACCACCAAGAAAGACACTAAATAATGAAGAAGAAGATGTTATATTCAAAAAAAAAAAAAGACTGAGAGGCATGTTATATTCAAAAAAAAAAAAAAGTGCTCAACACTTTAATACATACAAACCTGGCCAATATCTTTTGATGACTGCAAAAGAGACTATGCACCCTCCGGAAATTGTATCAAGCACTGCTTGTGTAGATCAAGCACTGCTTGTGTAGAAAACAGGCATAACCACCAAGAAAGACACTAAATAATGATGAAGAAGAAGAAGAAGAAAGAAGATGAAGATGATGATGATGATGATGATGACGATGTGGGGGGAGGGAGGATGGGGACGATAGACTTACCCTAAGGCATCAATGCTCTTGGATAGCAAAAGGGCTTTTTCCTTCTCCTCCTGCAGAAATAGAAAGCAAACCAATCCATCTCAAGCTAAGAGACCTAAACAGAAATACACAAATGAATATATTGACGTAACTCCAACTTTTGCAACTTCCTTTCCTGGGATTTAATCATCTTTGGTGTTTTTCTTTGGTTCCGGAAAGAGATTAATATGTCCATATTCCATATTCTCTTTCTGAACCGTTTAACTCACTATACACTGGATTCTAAATCCCAGTTATAGCAACCATATTGTTTTTTAAAGATAAGTGCCCACAGAAGACCTCTTGAACCTAGATTCATTCAGGTATTTAAGGATTGTCAAGGTGGTTCTTGTTATAGATGTGCAAGCACATCACAATACGAGGTCCAGATCTTTGATGATAAAATCCCCACCTCCCAATAAATATTCAGGAACGTCTACCATCAATCTTACTAGATCTGTCCATAGAATATCTGTGTTCAGTAAGCACACAGAATAAGACATCTTTGTTTCTAGGAGGCAATTTCTTTATTGTATATTCAGTAGCCAACAAACTATAATTTTTGGGAAACTCACTCCTGATACTTACTTGATATGAATGGGTTCATATGCAGTAATTAGCACATATGTAGTAACTCCCTTGAGTCGTAGTTTGCCACATAGACCTGCAGGACTCAAAACAATAGACCCTAGTTAGAATATTTGCCACAATTAACATAAATCAGCATATCCTGAAACAGCTTAGAATGCTGGAGAACATGAGAATTACAATTATTTATCACCAATAGCATTGAAAAGGAGTAATTTGCAATATATAAACCAAACAAAGCAGGGGAAAAATCAATAAGACATTGGCAATCAAACGCAATATAATTTGCATACCATTTGGCCAACTGCAGTTGTAACAACAGCAGGTATGTTTCTGTAACATAGCCCAGGAACCTCCACTACTCCCCAACTTCAGGCTTCAAATCCAACAACTCGATGATCAAGCTCGGGTCGCGGGCAGGGTCCACAAATGCCTCCTTCAAAACCCAATCCAACAACAATCAACATAAATAGAAAATATCCACAACACTGTAACACGCATAAAACACAAAACCATCATTATCACATTTATCCTACCAAGTCATCTCCACATTTACCACATTCAACCTGGCCAGCTTTGATGAAAGAAGGCCCCAAATCACACAGGAGGTTTCTAAGTTGTCGAGCACGCTTTGGTACAACTTCTTGATCCCTTCCAACGAAGCAGTCATACATCAAGGTAGACCAGTACAACCGCAAAGTCCACACTATCTCCACACTTCTCGAAATTAGTGACGCAACTGCCCCATTGGATTCTAGCACCTTATTCCTCACCTAAATTGTAAACAACAGCATGAAGTCCATAACAAATGAGTTACAATTTCCAAACAAAATCCAAAATAAAGCTTCTTAGACTAGATATTCATCAAAATTCACCCGAAAATAAACACTAATTCAGTTCAGAAACACAACGAGCCACTGAATTCCAATCACGTATCATTATCAACAAAATCAACACAAATCTAAGCACAAATATTCAAACACTTTTTAACTGCAGAATCATCAAAATTCACCGGAAATTAAACACTAATTCAGCTCAGAAACGCGAGAAACTACTAATTCGCTAAATTAATACAAGACTTTGCATAAAAATTCAAAAAAAAAATAAATGAAGACAATTTAGGTCAATTCAATCAAGTGTGGTTGAAATCGCATACAGTCTCGGGAGTATACTTGCGAAACGGCACACAGACGCCGCGCTCGAAGTCAAGATGCTCCATGGCGGCGCTAAACTTGCTCAACTTCCCAAAACCGATCCCGCCGTCACTCGAAGACGCCAAGCTCGCCGCGTTCCGATCGCGGCATTCGAAACTCGGAATCTCCCGCTTCTCCGAACTCTTTGCCTGTAATCAAACTCACTCCAACCTTCCGGCGGTCCATTTCTTTGACCGGTAACACTGCGAGCTGCGGCGGAGCTCAGATGCTTGGCGGGAAACGGAGCTGCGCAAGTGCAGTTCACAGAAACGGAATCCATGGATGTGATTGTGGTTTTTCAATGGAGATTGAGGTGGAGGTGATTTTGAAGACGAGGCATAGAAAGGAACTGATTCTTCCGCACGACGGACCCGTCACGGTCGGACCGGCCCCGGACAACGCCGGAGAACCAGGAACCAGCGACAGCTGAAGAAGTAGAAGACGGAGAAGAAGAAGACAGCGAGGATTCATTTTAGAGTCTCCAATTGAATCTCATCGATTTCTAGGGCTGCGATTCTTTTGTTATCGAGGGGGGCATTAAATACTTCGAGCTAAGCCGTAAAACAATAATAAAATAACTCATTTACGACGTACATATCATCCACGTCCTTAATAAAGATAAATATATTATGCACGCCGTAAATAAATAATTAAATTTACTGCACACATAAAATACATACCGTAAATGATTTTTAATAATGACATTCTGACAGCACACATGAAATACGCACCGTAAATAACAGTTTTTTACGGTGCACGTAAAATGTGCACCGTAAAAGACTGATTTTGTTACAGTACTTTGAGAATTTATATTTGATGGGAGGGGGTTGAGATGTGATAACCAATAACACTAGTCGAGATTCATTGCATTCTATGAAAGTTAATGTATCAATAACACAAATTGATAGTGTAATCAAACTATACTAGTTCGTTTTTTTTTTTTTGAAGGAATGATGACAAACTATATTATTGATAACTAAATGTTACATGAAACGATGCAAAAGCATCGAAAGAAAACAATAAGGCATAATGAGATGCACAAGTGCATCTATAATAAAGAGAAAACAATAAAGGATAATAAGATGCACAAACGCATCTTGAATGAGAGGTAATCAGGATTTGACTTGATGTCGAACGACATCGCTGCACTGCATATGTCAAGAAAGCAATGTAAATAAAATCGTAACCGTAGCCGTAACCGGTGTTATGATCATCTAGAAGAACTTGGTTATGTATATTTTGTAGTACCGGCAGTAATTGTTTTGCCTATTGTTGATCAACAGATGATGAAGACGACTCAAAAGGTCATCTACGAATTTGAAGAACTAGTAATTTAGAGCATTTACCGCTTAAGACCGGATTTCAACAGATGAAGATGATTCAAGGGATTCTATTTGGCCACATTATGATATTATATATTTGCTTAAGTTTCCTCATAATCCACTTGACATTGTAAAATAGAAGCGATACTGATACTAATTTGCTTGTTGGATGGCCTTTAGTTCCCTGCACCATGAGCTATTTTCTACTTGCTCTGCTCAATACTTCCACTAGTCTTCAAGAAACTGACTGGCAATTAATAGGTGTTTCCAATTTCCTCTCCTTCACTGTTCTTTCTTAATCATGATGGTTTTGCAGACTTCAAAGTTAAAGTCTTTGAGAATTTATTTTTCAGACAGGAGGGTTTGAGATGTATGCGAGTGGAATTAATTGTTTTGCCTATTGCGTGATGACTACTCAGAAAGACATGTAATTGGCGGACATTGGTAGCTCTAGTGATTAGAGCATCTACCGACGGACACAGTCAAAATATGATTCAAGGGACTCCACTTGATTGTCATTTTCATAATCTGGTACATGCAGAATTGCACACACTGTATGTTTGGATAAATCAATTAGTTTTAGAGCTTCAGTCCGAATCTCGTCTCTTCTGGCTTTCGTTGTACTAAAGAAAAGCTGAATAGCAAGGGGGGCTATTCTAATACCTTGCCATGAAAAAATACAAGCTCAACAAAAACTTAGCACAGAGAAAATACAACAATGTAACAATTACAATAGTATAAGAAGAAACTAACCAACTACCCAAAACGGTAGTTAGTACCTGATGTCAACCCGTCATTAGATAACATAAGCAACATTTGAAAGTTGATTATTGATATTTTGGCCTCCAATTTTTTTCAGTTATTAATTGACTTTGTCAACTTATATGAAAAGACAAATAAGGATAAAGAGAGAAAAATGAAAAATTAAGGAAGTGTTCAAGGAAATCCAGATTATGTGTCTGGCCCAAACTCTAGGTTACTTGACCTAGTGGTAATAGGGTTATAGAAGGATTTAGAATCCTATTCAATGTAGAATTACTTTCCTTGTATGTTCAGATTCTATGCATTGTAATCCTCTATATAAAGAGGCCCCTATTATTAATGAGAATACACAGTAATTCTCTCTCAATTCCGTTTCTCTACAACACGTTATCAGCACGAAGCCCTAACCCTGAAACAAATAGCCAAAACCCTAAATTCTCAATCCCAAGATCCTCAGCATCCTCGCGACATCCCTGCAGCATCCTCGTGGCCTCGCGACATCCCCGCAGCGGCCACACAACAGTCCTTGCGGCATCTCTGCAGCGTCCTCGTGGCCTGCGGCATCCTTGTAGCGACCCTACAGTATCCCTGCACTGCCAAGCCAACAACTTTTCCGGCCAAGATTTCTGGCATCTTTTCGACGTAAACTTTTCTAAAATTTCTTGTTTTTGAAGTTTTTCAATTTCTTCTTCTTTTCTCACCCTTCTACTCCACCCCAATTCTTTAGCTTCCTCATCTTTGGTCAACACTGTGGCCAAACTACCCTTTTCAAGATACTCATACACCAAAAATATGTGTCACCTATGTGAACAGAAACCATAAAGCTTCATAATGTTTCGGTGTCACATCTCAATTAGTGCCCTGATTTTATTCAAGTCCTTTTGAAGATTCTCATCATCATCGCATAACAAATGGACTTTCTTCACAGCTACTGTGTTAATATTTGATAAAGTTGCTTAATAGACAGTTCCATGTTCTCCCTTCCCTATGCAATACATAGAATCAAAATCTTTTCTTGCTCTTACGATCTCCTTATACATTGACTTCCCATCAAACTTCAATATTGAAAAAGATACTTTGTCATCACTATTTTTTTCTTCTCGTTGTTGATGCTACTTTTTCCTTTTTGCTACAAGAGCAAATATAGAGGCTAGAAGTGCAATTAATAAGGAAGATCACCAGAAGTACGAGTTTATGGTCCTTTTTTGAGCTTTCATTATTGCAGAGCTGCAAAAAACTTGAGTTGCCACAGAAGCCCTTGTTGCCTTACAGCTTCTATAGGAGCAAATTGAAATGCTTTGATGTTGGGAAGTGGACCTTCAAAGTGACTGTAGGATATGTCAACATACGTTAACCCATGCATGTCTTCTATACTTACTGGAATGAAACCAGAAAGATTATTGTGAGATATATTAAGTATCTCCAGCTGAATTAACTTCCCCAGCTGCAATGGAATTACTTGACCGAACATGTTGATGCTCAAATTCAAGTAATATAACTTGAGAAAGTCACCTACAAAGCTTGGAATTGAATCATTGAACTTATTTGCTGATAGATCAAGATATTCTAGATCAATCAATGATTTCAACTCTAAAGGGACACGACCTGAAAGTTGATTGCCATCCAACATCAGTTTTCACCATTAAAGCTAATCCCCCAAACTTCTTTGGAATTGTCCCGACTAAACCATTTGATGAAAGATCTAGCACATGAATTTGGGTTGCTTTTCCAATCTCAGCTGGTATAGAACCACTAAGTTTGTTTCCGGCTATTCGTAGGGCTGTCAAATTTTCGACAAAATCCCCAATTTGTGAGATTTCTCTTAATAGTTGATTGTTGCTCACATCAATAAAATTAAGACTAGGATAAACACCAAAGTCTTCAGATATGTTGCCTATCAATTGGTTCCCTTCAAGATGGTCTCTGAATAAGCTAGTGCAGTTTTTCAAGCTTTTGGATTGGGCCAATTAGATGGTTGGTTTCTGATGTAAAGTGTATAATAGATCTAGTTCGGCAAATGTTCTTTGGCAAATAACCTGAAAATTGGTTGCTATCTAATTCTACTATCGTCAATTTTTGGATGTTCCCTAGGTTTTGAGGGATAGAACCAGAAAACTGGTTGTCACAGAGGCATCAAACTTTCAAGTTATGCAAGTCATTGAATGTTGTTGGAATTGAACTATTGAGTTGATTAATGTGCAACGCTAGATCCACCAAAGATTTCAGGTTCCCTAACTCTTTTGGAATGGTACCAGAGAGGTTATTTGAATGGAGATAAAGAGTGGTAAGGTCGGTCAAATCACCCAATGTTTTTGGAATTGAACCACTGAGTTGATTGGTACTCAACTCTAGATCTACCAAAGATTTCAAGTTCCCTAACTCTTTTGGAATGGTGCTAGAGAGGTTATTTGAATTGAGATAAAGAGTGGTACGGTCGGTCAGATCACCCAATGATTTCAGAATTGAACCACCTAGTTGATTGTAGCTCAACTCTAGATCCACCAAAGATTTCAGGTTCCCTAACTCTTTTGAAATTGTGCCAGAGAGGTTATTTGAATGGAGATAAAGAGTGATCCCCCAATGTTTTCGGAATTGTACCACTGAGTTGATTGATGCTCAACATTAGAACCGCCAAATATTTCAGGTTCCCTAACTCTTTTGGAATGGTGCCAGAGAGATTTTTGAAATGAGATAGAGAGCATTAATGTGGGTCAGATCACACATGAATTGAACCACTAAGTTGATTGTAGCTCAATTCTAGATCCACCAAAGATTTCAGGTTCCCTAACTTTTGATTTGAATAAAGCTGGAGAGTGGTAAAGTTGGTCAGATCACCCAAAGTTGTCGGAATTGGACCACTAAGTTGATTGGTCTCCAACTCAAGATCCACTAAAGATTTCAGGTTCCCTAACCCTTTTGGAATGGTGCCATAGAGGTTATTTGAATGGAGATAAAGAGTGGTAAGATTGGTCAGAAAACCCAATGTTTTTGGAATTGAACCACTAAGTTGGTTGTGGCTCAGCTCTAGATCCACCAAAGATTTCAGGTTCCCTAACTCTTTTGGAATGGTGCTAGAGAGGTGATTTAAATAGAGAGAGAGAGTGGTAAGGTTGGTCTGATCACCCAATGTTATAAAGATGGAGGAGTTTGGAGAGGGAATTGATTTGAGGTGGAAAGACGTCAAAGAGTTTATTGAAGCTAAGGTCAAGATATTTGAGATTGGGAGAGGATGAGAATGAAAATTCATGTAGCATACCTTGTATACCATAACTGGCAATGGTTATGTTGGTGACACTGCCAACAGCATTGCATGAAATACCACTCCAAATGCATGGGCTTGCCTCGTTTGCTTTGGGGTTTCTGGAAGAATTGGTGGTATTGGTATCAGTCTTGGGAAGGTAAATCTAATCCTTGAGCTGATATTGTGGGAGGTTTGATTTAGAAAGATGGCTTTCCATTCGAGAAGAGCGTTTGCTTCAGTAGTTGAATTAGCGGAAGCAAAATGTGGAAAGTAGTTTTGTGATGAAAGTAGGTGAACATACAAGAAAAGACAGTAAACTAGAGGGAATACTTTTTCAAAAGTGGGGGATCTCATCTATTTAATTTGTTTAGGATACAACGTATGTTATTGCTATTGAACCCAATAGGCTTTATTTATAGGCTTTTTCGCATATTTCCATCATCAATTGTTTGTTCTTATCTTTTGGTTTGTTCTTACCTTTTAGGGTTCAGTTTGGATGGAGTCAAATTCTATGATTTGTCTTTAGTTTCTACAATGTTCAAATTGAAAATTCTGAATTTTCCAATTGTTGGGTGTTTATTGATTACTTTTCTCAATATATTTCGAGCTCCTTACACAGGTATTGGACACACCCCTCTAGTTGGTAAAAGGAAAGGAAATGGAACTGATGGAGACACTAATTGATTGTTTTTTTTTTAAAGAATGCGGTAGTCAATATATTGATCAAAAGCCAGAATAGCCTTTACATACCTTTCCGCTGCCATCTATACACATACAAGAAGATGTGTTAGTATGCATAATGATACATAAAACTAAGTCACTCATTTGACATTAAATACATCAAAATAGCATGAATCTTCCATCGGTACTACTCCAGAAGATTTGCTAGAGGACTTACAAAGTTATCAATGTGATACATTGACTTATTTTTTCATATCAACGTCATACCTACGGACTATTTCCGTCACGACTCCATTATCAGGAGGCACGTGAGGTGCACATGATAAAAAAATTGACGGCAAAAAACCGACTTTTTATTCCCAAATCCCCCTAAAGTCGATCAAAAACTCAATTCCCTCCAAGAAGGTTCGAACCCCTAACCTCTCTCACAACAACTCAACTCCCCATCACTGGAGCATGAAGAGTCCTTGATGCAATGCCTCCAACCTTTCTATTTATAACCTTTTTAGGAGATACCAAATAATTAAACAAAAAATAAACAGCTTGCAAGAGATTGAGGATTCGAATCTCATGCCTTGCAAAATAAAGTACCAAAGTGTCGTTTAGCTAAAAATTCAGGGACTGCATGTAACTTTTTCTCAGAAAATAACATTATTTGATAATTATTTATAGAAGTTGGTAAGAAGATATTCCTCCCCCGCATATAAGCTAAAAGCTACACCTAAGAGTTTATTAGTGAGATTGAAGTTTGTTTTTCTTCTAGTAATATTAGTGGCTGGACTGCCTTCTTGAGCCTGCTCAATTACTGGGCTTTAATAATCTCTTTATCAGACCCAAAGAATAGAAAACGGATCGTTTTGGGACCCCTTGTTTTTTTTTTGTAATGAAGAACTTCATTAAGGGACAAAAGCCCAAGAGCCCAGCAAAAGGGTTGTAGCCCAGAAACAAGCAAAGATTTAATTCCAACTTCAACCAGCAAGGAAATAGAAGCAGGAAAACAAAAGACGAACAAGAACCGTCGCGTGAGGGCACGGGAGTCCGTCGTTCCCTCAGTACAAGAACCAGGGATGATCATCTCAAAGGACCCACCGTCACCGTCCGATTGGCAAGCGAGGCCGCCGTATGGGCAGCACGATTCGCTTCTCAGTTGGGGGCACAGACCATGTAGCATCGCAGTGCAAATCCAACTAGAAAGAGAGGGAGCTACTGAGGCCTCAATCGTTGGAACAAAAGGTGAAGGCTTTGAGAACTCCAGGAATTCTGAAAGGAGTTAATTGTTTGAGGAGGGTAAATACTCTTAAGCTGGTAGATGAAAGCGCATCTGGACTTCCAAATGTTCCAGCAGAAGGAACTGATGATGCTTAGTAACCTATCTTTTTCACTCTTGCTCGTTTGAGACTTTGCAATAGATAGAAACCACTGATCAAAAGTAGTTATTTGGTTTTTTGGGACCTTAAGCTATGAAGAAGACAGAAAAATATGAGAGCACTGAGAGCAGCAGGGCAGCTCCTCTCCACTGGGTCGGTCAATATTTCTCCACATTCTGCACTCACTTTCACGCAACCTGCGGCTGAGCTTCGTACTTACAATTATTCATCAAATTATTACATTCCCCTTCCTCTTCTTCCTTTGTAGATTTTGATTCAACCATTTACGTCAGGAAATAAGATACCCTCAACTCAAAGTTCTTTTGACACTCAAATTTTAGGTACTTCTTGATTTGTGATATTATCTATTTGTTTACTTGCTTAATTGGCCTCATTGAACCAACATAATGAGGTCCTCATGGCAATATATATTCAAACTTCTGCTACTGTTTGGTGATGGGTCATAACTTGCTGCCAAAACAAACCCCTCAAAATGCAGACATTGTATGAAAGAGTAGTGCAAGACTTTAATATTTCTGAAAACAATATACATGGATAGCTACTTTTGAAAAGGAACCTAAATATGATATAAACAAGATCATCTATTCTTACTATTACTAGTTGTATGGAAAGACATGCAAATATCAGTTCTTAATGATTGATTCAAGTGTAATGTCCTGCTGTCTGTAGGAATATGCATTTTGGGATGATAGCACCTGAGAAACCATTTGCATTGTTGGCCTTGATTGTGGATGGGAATGTCTGCACTCGATTGCTAGTCTTGCAATGGTTATCAGTACATCCTCAACATCAGGTGTCGGAGGGGGAAGCCGTTGGTCCAACAAATCCATCAGTGACATGTTTTCATTTGCTGAAGGATTCGGAAATGAGGAGACCAAATCACCCAGATGCTTTCCCATTAGGACTTCCAGTGCCAGCACTCCAAAGCTATAAACATCACATTTCTCAGTTACCTTCATTGTGAAAGCGAGCTCTGCAAAAAGAAAAGAAACGAACATAAACCAATTGATAATTATACTTGAATGAAAATGTAGAAAACACATCTAGTTAGTTTACCTGGGGCTACATATCGATATGTTCCTGCAGGGGCTGTCCAATTTGATGAGTCTGGATTTAAAAGCTTGGCAGTGCCAAAGTCTGCAACACAGGGTTCATAATCATCATTCAGCAAAATGTTGCTGCTTGATATGTCTCGATGCACAATCGGTAGCACACAATCATGATGCATATAAGATAAGGCATGAGCCACGCCTTTAACTATATTCACCCTTTTACTCCAGTTCAGTTTCTTTGCTTCTAATTCTTTGCTCAAATTTGCAGACAGGCTTCCCTTTTCCAGATACTCATAGACCAAAAAGGAGTGATGCACATTTGAACAAAAACCAAGAAGTTTCACAATGTTTCGGTGTCGTATCTCCAGTAGTGCCCTTATTTCATTGAAAAACTCCTTCTGAGATGCCTCCTCACTATCATGTACTGGATAGAGTTTCTTCACGGCAACTATGCTGCCAGATGGTAGCTTTGCCTTGTAGACAGTTCCATATCCACCCTTCCCAATGCAGTATGCAGTGTCAAAACTGTTGGTTGCCTCCATGATTTCGCCATACATTTTTATTCCATTAAAATTTGCTATTGCAAAGACTTCATTCTGCACATAGCTCCCTTCGGTGTGTTGGTATTGCTTTCTTCTTCTTCTTCTTATCAGGGCAATTCCAAGTAAAGCAAGTAAAATTACTCCCAAAACAGGGAACACGATTAAAAACACTAGTTTTCTGTCCTTGTTTGAGGTGCTTTTATTTCCTGCAGAAGGATTGCAGGGTTGCAGTCCTACAACATTGCCGCACAATCCATTATTTCCTTCCAAGGAAGCATTTTGAAATGCTTTGCTGTCAGGGATGGCGCCCTGCAACTGATTGTAGGACATGTCAATGTGCAACAAGCCAGGCATTTCACCAAAAGATGTTGGAATGACACCGGAAAGATTATTGTGGGATAGATTTAGATCCTCCAAGCTCTGCAGCTTGCTCATTTGTGATGGTATGCTACCCTCAAGTGAGTTACGACTTAAATCTAGCTGGGACAGTTGAAATAAGTTCCCCAACTGTAATGGAATTTCCTGACTGAACTTATTGTTGCTCAGATTCAAGTAGGTCATTTTCGACATGTCACCTATAAAGCTTGGAATTGACTCGTTAATTTTGTTGGTGGACAGGTCTATATATTCAAGGTCAGTCAGAGATGCAAATGTGGAGGGTATAGGACCAGAAAGTTGATTATCACCCAACTTCAGATTCACCAAACTTAACCTCCCAAGATCTTCTGGAATCACTCCAACTAAATGATTGGAAGAGAGATCAAGTGCCTGAATTTGAGTTGCATTGCCAAGCTCTAGTGGTATGCTACCAGTAAGGTTGTTACCCGCAATTAGGAGGCTCGTTAACTTCGAGCATTGTCCCCAGTTTTGTGAAATTTCACCATACAACTTATTGTTGCTTAGATTTATAAAATCTAGATTTGGATACACACCCAAGTCTTGAGATACATTGCCAGTCAATTGGTTCCCTTCAAGACGTACTCTGATTAAGCTCTTGCAAGTTTTCAAGCTCTCGGGGATTGGACCTATCAAATCATTGTTGAATGCTGTGAAGTTTTGAAGCAATCCACCTCTGCAAATGTTTTGGGGCAAATAACCAGAAAATCGGTTGGTATCAAATTGCACAATTGTCATCTTTGTGAGATTTCCTATCTCTTGGGGGATGGAGCCGGAAAGTTGGTTATCACGGAGGTACAAGCTTACTAAGTTGTCCAAGTCACCCAATGAAGTTGGAACCGAGCCATTTAGTTGATTCTGGCTCAACTGTAGATCCACCATAGATTTCAAGTTCCCTATCTCCTTAGGAATACTGCCAGAAAGTTTGTTTGAATAGAGATAAAGAAGGGTAAGGTTTGACAGATCACCTATGGATGCAGGGATTGAACCAGAAAGATTGTTTGATTGAATGCTCAGTTGCACAAGAGACTTCATCTTTCCTATCTCTGCGGGGATAGAACCAGAAAGGTTGTTGTAGGCTAAGTACAACACAGTTAGATTTTCCAAGTTTCCAAGACTTGGAGGGATAGGACCTGTTAAATGGTTGCGATCCAAGTACAATTCAACCAATTTTGATAGGTTTCCGATTTCAGGAGGAATGACACCAGAAAGCTGATTTCCAAAGAGATACAAATTTGTCATGTTGGTAAAATTACCCAGGAAGGCTGGAACAGACCCTTCTAGATTGTTGGTGTTCAGAGCAAGCTCATAAAGAGATTTAAGCGGGCTCATTTCTTCAGAAATCGAGCCATTTAACTGGTTTCCGTTTAGGTGGAGGACTTGAAGATTTGTTAGGAGGCCAATTTCTGGTGGGATGATCCCAGTCAACTGATTATAAGATAAATCAAGGTAGATGAGTTTGGAGAGGGAACTAATCTGAGGTGGGATGGTGTCGAAGAGTTCATTGGCACTGAGGTCAACATATTCAAGATCAGGGAATGACTGGAATGAGAGTTCATGTAGCGTACCTTTTATACCAGATTTGGTCAGGTTTATCCGGTTGACACTTCCGGCAGCATTGCATGAAATACCGGTCCAAACATTGCATGCACTTGATGAATTGGTGGTGTTTCCGGGGAGGGAAGTCCACGAGGTGAGATTGTTATTCCCTGTTTGATTCAGAAAGCTGGCTTTCCATTTGAGAAGTGCCTCTGCTTGTGTAGAATCAGCAGAAGCAAGTTTTGGTGATGAAACCAGCTGAAGAAACAAGATAATGCAAGCTAGAGAGCAGACACAATCCAAGTAAGTAGAAGGTTTCATGGCTTCTGACTCAAAAGTTTATACACAAAAGTTTTGGGTCTGCATAAAGGATTATGATCAAGGGTTTCGTGTATAATGCCTTTCCAATTTATCAGAGTTCAGAACTGAAACGTCTCGAATCTTTAATCAAAGTCTTCGCCTATTTCTTTTGACTTTTGAATATAAACAATTATATCATTTTCTCATAATTATATCAAGGCTCAAATTTTTCTAGTCTCTAATGCTATGCTGACTTCATGGAACGTATTTTTTAAGTTCAGTTTTGGCGGTTCTGCACTTGCCGGAGAAATTCTACAAGAAAATGAGAAATTGTCATTTCTGGCCTTGATGCAAATACTGATGTATAGTGTGGTTGAATTTGTAATTTTACGAAGGTAAGATGGACTGGGCTGGACTATACTATAGTATTGTGTTGTGTTCTGGAATCTGGCCTCAATTCTCTTTTTTTGTTTTTTGTTTTTTGTATTTTTTTTTTAGCCAACGAAATAATAATCTCATCTGGAGAAGTGGTTAGTTTTGTTCAGCATTCCAATTCCCTTCTTTCCAATTCCAGTATACAGTATCAGAATCCACACTTGGTTTTCCCGAATTTGGAGAATTCGGAGCGCCAGAATTTGTGAAGGTCGGAATGAAAGACCCAAAACCACCAGAACCGGTAAGCTTTCTCCTTATACCCAAATTCAGATTCAGTCATAGTTTTTCATATAAATTTGCTACTTTCTAGAAGCAATTGTTGGTAGAACTTTATAAAGATTGAGTCTTGGCAAGTTCTTACTTTCACTTTATGCTTTGTAATTGGAATTGTGATAGCACTACTTACCAGAATTGCATCTTTATATACTTTGTTGAAAATGTTTATGAAAAATATACAACAAAATGCAAGTGGGTATTGAATACAAAGTTGGGTTTTATACAATGTAGATTTAAGTTATGTAATTAATCATAAATTTGAGCTATGGAGGATTGGAATTGTTACATCTGGGAAACTTCATACATGTTAGGCCTAAACTGTGGGTTTTCATGTAAGCATGCGATTGCTAGTGTTAAAATAGTGACAACTTCATCCAGAACTTTACCCGTGGGTGGTTCAAGGCGATCGTCCCACATATCCTCCCACATTTTGGCTTCCCTGGTTGCAGGTGATAAGGGTAATCGAACTAGATTGCTAGGGTACTTCCCTTTAATCACTTCAAGTGCTAACACGCCGAAGCTATAAACGTCACATTTCTCCGTTACTATCATTGTGTAAGCCAGCTCTGCCAGAAGAGGGTAAACTTAAGATTGAAGTATATAAAACATTTTTACTGAGAATTAGGAGAATATTTCATCAGAGAGCACTGGTCACAGACTCACAGGTATTCTAATTTAAAAGTGTAATTGAGATGATAGCCTAACAACATAAGATGTCGGCCTGAGTACTAAGAAATCAGTACTGTTGCATACATTACCTGGTGCTATGTATCCAACTGTGCCTGCAACGGCAGTCCAGTTAGATGAGTCATGCTCTAGAAGCTTGGCAGTGCCAAAGTCTGAGATGTGAGCCTCATAGTTGATGTCTAGCAAAATATTCTTGCTGGATATGTCTCGATGAACGATTGGCGGGGACACATCATTGTGCATGTAGGATAAGCCATGGGCTACACCTTTAATGATAGTCACCCTTTTACTCCAATCCAATTTCTTAGCTTCTTCTTCATTGCACAAGATTGAAAACAAGCTACCCGTTTCAAGGTACTCATAAACCAATAGAGAGTTCCGGGTATGTGAACAGAAACCATAGAGCTTCACAATGTTTCGATGCCGTATCTCCGTCAAGGCCCTTACCTCGCTTAAGAACTCTTTTTGAAAGCTGCCTTCCCCATCACATGCACTGTGGAGTTTCTTTACAGCTACCACTTCTTCTGATGGAAGCTTTGCTTTGTAAACGCTTCCAAACCCTCCCTTCCCAATACAATAAGCAGCATCAAAATTCTCAGTTGCTTTTACAATTTCTTCATACAATAATCTCCCATCAAAAAGTGATACGGAACGCAATTCAAACTGTTGTAGGTACATGTCTTTTTGCCTTGTTTGTTGACATGTCTTTTTCCTTAGTAACATGAACCAAGCAAATATAACTGCACCCAGGACAGGCAGGATGAGTAAGCACACAACTTTTACACCAGTTTTCGAACTGTGCTTCTTATCTTCCGGATTAATAAGGCAGGGCAGAAAACCTGTAACATTTCCACACAACCCCTTGTTTCCCTTCAATGCTTCAATCGGAGCCTCATGAAATGCCTTATTGTTTGGGATGGGACCCCAGAGTTGATTGTATGATATGTCGATGTGCTCCAAGCCACGAAGTTCATCAAAACTCTTTGGAATAACTGCAGAGAGATTATTGTGGGAAAGATTTAGTGTCACCAAACTTTTCAAATTACTAAGCTCTGTTGGTATCTCTCGATCAAGACTATTGTGACTCAAATCTAGCACGGACAGCTGAGTTAAACTCCTGAATTGAAATGGAATTCTTTGGCTTAACTTGTTGTTGCTGGCATTGATATGGTGCAGCTTCAGAAAGTTACATAGGCTACTTGGAATTGACTGGCTCAATTCATTTGTGGACAGGTCAAGATACTCAAGTTCAGTCAGTGATCCAAGCTCTTGAGGTATACCACCAGAGAGTTGATTGTTTTTCAGAATAAGCTTCCCTAACGAAGTGAGCCTTCCAAGTTCCGCAGGGATGTTTCCTACCAAATTATTTGAAGAAAGATTAAGCAACTGCAGTTGAGTCAAGTTTCCAATCTCAGGTGGAATGGTACCAGTAACATTGTTGCCTGCAATCTCAAGATTTGTTAGCTTTGGAGACCTACCCCATTTCGGTGAAAGTTCTCCGTAAAATCTATTGTCGCTTAGATTTATGTAATCCAAGTTTGGATACTCACCAAAATCTTCAGATATGTTTCCAGTGAGTTGGTTTCTATCAAGGCGGACTCTATATAAGGTTGTGCAGTTTTTCAGGCTTTTGGGAATTTTACCTGTCAGACGATTGCTATTTGCAGTGAAATTAGTAAGACGCCCACCTTGGCAGAGATTTGGAGGCAAATGACCAGTCAAATTGTTTCTGGCAACTCTTAGCACAACCAGATTCTTGAGATTCCCTATCACATGAGGAATGGAGCCGGAGACTTGGTTGTCCCGGATGTATAGAACCTTTAACTTGCTTAAATTACCAATTGACAACGGAAGAGGACCAGTGAGGCGATTTTCTATGAGACTAAGAACAAGAAGAGACTTAAGCTGACCTATTTCTTGAGGAATTGACCCATTCAACTGATTTTTATTGAGCTGTAGGGTGTGAAGGTTTATCAGGAAACCAATTTCTTGTGGGATTCTCCCGGACAACTGATTATTGGAGAGATCAAGATACGTGAGTTTGGAGAGAGAACTGATTTGTGGTGGGATGACACCGAATAGCTTATTTATGCTGAGGTCAAAATATTCTAGATTTGGGAAGGATGAGAATGAAAATTCATGTAGTGTACCTTGTATACCGGAATTGGTAAGGTTTATCCTGCTGATACTTCCAGCAGCATTGCATGAAATACCGGTCCAAACACACGGGGTTGCATTTGCTTTTTGATCTCTGGAAGAATTGGTGGCAATGGGAAGGTAAGTCCATGAGGTTAAAATATCCGGTTGGGTTTGATTTTGAAAGCTGGCTTTCCATTTTAGAAGAGCATTGGTTTCTGCAGAAGCAGAAGCAGAAGTAAATTTCGGTGATGAAATCAAATGAACATACAGGATAAGGCAAGCTACAGAGCATACCTTATCATAAGCTGCTGAAGTTCTCATGGCTTTTCTTTTGGTATATTGTGGTCTCTCTGCGTCATTTGTAATGCCATTATACTATTCTGCGGCCCTGCTTGTATCAAGATTGAAATCGGAAGAAGGTGGACTGAAGACTTTGCAAATATGAATGCACACTTCAGTCAAAGTCTTCCGGGGATATTTGTTTTCTTTGTCTTATTAAGAAAATGGTATGTCATTGCAAAATGTAGATTTTTCTCAGTGAAGTTGGATGAAACTGATCAGCCAGCTAGTTCAGATCATGAACTAGTGGTAGAGGGGAAAGGTATCTTTGTGCAGTGAAACGATTTGGTTTTATTTGTTTCAATATTTTGATTCTTCTCCTCTACTTTATTTTCTTCAGTTGCTGCTTAAACTTGTATGCAAGCCATTTTATTTGACCTTGTGATATTGTCTTTGTTGAAAAAACCAAGATTAACAGAGACTTCCTACCAATTATCGTGTACTGAAAGGCACTAGTGGCGTTTAATTTTCTCATTATTTTGAAGAGGAGAAATCAAATAATGATAGTCCAAAACATAGAGTCAACAATATAAGTCCAAGTTTACATATTAATACTAGCACCATTTACCAAAATTACATATCTAGAAACTTCACTAGATTTGTGTTGCATGTACAACAATATGCCAGTGGGTTGAATACAAGATTGAGTCTATACCAAGATATATCTCAGTTAATTGGTAGCTGCATATCTAGCCTATACAAAGAAGAACCAGGTTCAGATTCTGCTCCCTAAATAATCAAACACAGATTGAGCCCTGTATTTGTCCAAGTCTGTCTGAGAGAGGTGCATTGTTATAATCTGAGAAACGTCATACATGGTAGGCCTAAACTGTGGGTTTGGATGTAAGCATGCGACTGCTAGCATTAAGACAGTAACAAGTTCTTCCAGAATTTTACCCGTGGGAGGTTCAAGGCGGTCATCCCACACATCTTCAGGCAAGTTTCCTTCTCTGATTGCAGCTGGTGACAACAAAGACCTGATTAGATCGCTCGGGTACTTCCCATTCATCACTTCAAGTGCCAATACTCCGAAGCTGTACACATCACATTTCTCAGTCACCTTCAATGTATATGCAAGCTCTGCCAAAAAGAGTAAACACTAGAAGTTATGAACGTATGATATACAGCGGACAATGATTTAGACACATTGGGACATGTCATGTTACAAAATCATTGATGGAATCATATTTGACATTTGCGTGTGTTATATTACCTGGTGCTACATATCCGAATGTGCCTGCAACAGCAGTCCAGTTAGATGCACCGAGTTCTAGCAGCTTAGCAGTCCCAAAGTCCGAAATGCAAGCCTCATACTCGGCATCTAGCAAAATGTTCTTGCTGGTTATGTCTCGATGAACAATTGGTGGCGATACATAAGAGTGCATGTATGATAAGCCATGAGCCACACCTTTGATGATATTCACCCTCTTGCTCCAATCCAATTCCTTGGCTGCTTCTTCATTGCACAAGATTGAGAACAAGCTGCCCTTTTCAAGGTACTCATAAACCAAAAATGAGTGGCGCGAATGTGAACAGAAGCCATAAAATTTCACTATGTTTCTGTGGCGTATCTCAGTCAATGCCATCACCTCGTTTAAGAACTCTTTTTCAAAGCTCCTATCACCATCACATTGAGTACTATGGAGTTTCTTTACGGCAACCAAGTCATCAGATGGAAGCTTGGCCTTGTAAACGCTTCCAGTGCCTCCCTTCCCAATGCAATAAGCATCATCGAAATCCTCAGTTGCTTTTACAATTTCTTCATACAACAATTTTCCTTCAAAAATCGACACTAAACGAAGTTCAAATTCTTTAGGATGCATGTCCTCTTCATCTGTTTTTTGAAAATTCCTTTTTCTTCTGTATGTGATACAAATTCCACATAAAACAAGTATAAGTACTCCTACCACAGGTGGGATTACCAAGCACACGACTTTGTAACCAATGTCATAGCTGTGCTTCTTTTTGCCAGGAGTATTGGTGCAGAGCTGTAGACCTGTAGCATTGCCACACAGACCTTGATTCCCTTGCAATGCTTCTATAGGAGCTTCTTGAAATGCTTTGTTTGCTGGAATCAGACCCCATAATCGATTGTATGATATGTCAACAAACTCCAAGCCACGAAGGTCAGCGAAAGTCTGGGGAACAATACCAGAGAGATTATTGTGGGACAGATTCAGTGTCAACAAGTTTTCCAAATTAGAAAACTCCTTTGGTATCTCTTCACTAAGAGAATTATGACTCAAATCCAGCACAGACAGCTGCTTCAACTGACCCAACTTACTTGGGGTTCCATGGCTCAACTTGTTGTTGCTCAAGTTCAGGTGGTGCACTTCCACAAGTTCCCCCAGACTACTAGGAATCGACTGGCTCAAGTTGTTTTTGGACAGGTCAAGAAATTCAAGGTCAGTCAGTGATCCAATTTCTTGAGGTATGGCACCAGAAAGTTGATTGTCATTCAGTACAAGCCTCACCAAAGAGGTCAACTTTCCTAGTCCCATAGGGATTGTCCCAACTAAATGATTTGAAGAAAGATTAAGCAAATGTAGTCGAGTCAAATTACCAATCTCAGGTGGTATGGAACCTGTTATATTGTTACCTGCAATCTCAAGATCCGTTAGCAGCAGAGACTTTCCCCAATTCTCAGAGAGTTCACCATAAAAATTATTGTCACTTAGATTTATGTACTCCAAGTTTGGATATTCACCAAAATCTTCAGATATATTTCCAGTGAATTGGTTCCCATCAAGACGGACTCTATATAAAGTTGTGCAGTTTCTCAAGCTTTTAGGCATTTGACCTATGAGACGATTTCCATTAGCTGTAAAATTTGCAAGCACTCCACCTTTGCAGAGATTCTGTGGTAAATGACCAGTCAAATTGTTTCTGGCAACTCTCAGGACAGCCAAGTTCATAAGATCTCCTATCACTTGAGGAATGGAACCAGAGAGTTTGTTGTCGCGGATATATAGAACCTGTAACTTGCTCATGTTACCAATTGACATGGGAATAGGACCACTGAGTTGATTCTCACATACATTTAGAACAACAAGAGACTTCAAGCTTCCAATATTTTCCGGAATTGGGCCTGACAGATTGTTCCGATACAGTTCCAGTAAAGTAAGATGTCTCAGGTCACATATGGAATCCGGAATACTGCCAGAAAAGTTGTTGGTGTGAAGGCTTAGATTGCTGAGAGATGCCAACTTTCCTATCTCCGGGGGAATGGAACCAACAAATATGTTCTCAAACATGTATAGTACTTTTAGCTTTCTTAAGTTCCCAAAAGTTTGTGGGATCTGACCTGTAAGATTGTTGGTATTCAAGTAAAGCTCCACCAACTGCGTAAGATTCCCCATTTCTAAAGGAACTGAACTAGCAAGAAAGTTCCTGCCTACATTCAAGTAAGCAAGACTGCTAAGGTTTCCAAAAGAAGCAGGAACGGAACCATTTAACTTATTACCGAACAAATCAAG
The DNA here is from genome assembly GCA_025331145.1 of Rosa persica. Taxonomy (NCBI): domain Eukaryota; kingdom Viridiplantae; phylum Streptophyta; class Magnoliopsida; order Rosales; family Rosaceae; genus Rosa; species Rosa persica. Next base: position 46,371,663 of record WFKR01000007.1, on the reverse strand, counting down.
ATACACTAATTTGGAGAGTCGACTGATTTCAGGTGGAATGGTACCAAATATTGAGTTCATGCTGAGATCAAAGTGCTCAAGATTCGGGAAGGAGGAGAATGAAAACTCGTGAAGCGTACCTTGTAAACCCGACTTGGTAAGGTTTATTGTGGTGACACTCTTGGCAGTGTTGCAAGAAATGGCAAACCAAGTGCATGGACTTGTTTCATTTGGGAAGTGCTGAGCACTCCATGAAGTTAGGTGAGATTGAGTATCTTGAAGACTGGCTTTCCATTGGAGAAGAGCACCAACTTCATCAGTAGGAACAGTAGCTGAAGCGACACATTTGGAAGAAGAAACAAAAACAACAAACATGATGAGGAAATACAGAGAGCCCAGTTTCTCAAAGATTGATGCTCCCATGGTGCTTGTAATGGTATAACACCTCACCAGAATTAGCAACATTTTTCCACCTTCTGTTGTGTGTGTTTTTCTAAGAATTTTAAAGAGGAACCTTCTCTATAGTTCTATGAATATCTTGTTACAAGTCCATTTTTGAGGGGCAGCATGCTGATTTCTTTGAGGATATTATAATCTGTTTTTAGGTCAACATCTTTCAAATTTTTATTTCCAATGATTTTCTGCAAGCAAAAATATTAGGGTCTTACATAAAATAGAATCTCATCTATATATCTATCAGGGCACTTCTGGTGAGAAACTTTTTTTTTTTTCCATTTTGAGGAATCGGTTATTAAAAAAAAAAATTCAATCACATATGGACATCTCTACCATTCAATTTTCAGGTTTATATGAGTATATCACTTTCACAAATTTTTTGCTAAATGATAATCGTTAAGACATCCATAAGTGTGATTTATAATTATAAAATTGAATGATTCAAGATGGAAGATTTGGTTCGTGTATTGATTTAATCTAATTTGATAACTTAACCATCATTAATTTGGCTGAAAATTTACAGAAGTGATATATTTATGGATTCCTAAGAACCGAATGGTTGAGATACCGATATGTCATCGAAAAGTGAGTTCCACAAAAGATTCCTTAAAATGACAACAAAAAAAATCCTTAATGAAAGGGCCCTCCTATATTTATATATGTGTACATAGTTGAATTACATAAACTGTCCAAAAATGTCACGCTGCAGGCTGTAAGGATTTTCCAAATTTATGTATATTTTCTATCGGTGGATTGAGACGTCGTCTAGATTTTGATTTAGTAAACGATTTACCATCTGCTTACATAAACTATCTAACTATTTGTTAATTGTTGGTTGGTTACTGATTGACATATCTTTACTCTTTGTTTGGGTCCATGACATCACACTTGATTTTTGCATTTTAATGGTTGGATTGAACTTTGTCTTCTAAAAAGCAAAATGTCTTTTTTCAATTTTTGGATTCTGTTATTTTCCAAAACTATATACTCCTGAAAATTCTTATTACCTATGATTATCAAATATATTCTGTTGATCATTAGGGTGAGAGAGGGTGCCCTAATATTATTTATTCTTTTGATGATTGACAACTAAATTGACAATTACACCCAATAAAAAAAATTGTGAAATTAAAAAGGTTGACCGAACTCACCTTCACCGCTGTAGCTGAGTCAGCAAGTTTGAACTTTGAACAATGTTAGTACAACTCCAGTTGCCGACTGCCTTTGCTACATTCTTGATTGAATTTTAATGAGTCATGTGATCAAGAGAATAAGACATCCATATGAGAAAGACCATATGGGTGAACAAGTATTCAGGATTATAGTAAACAAGTACACAAACTGATTTATCAGCAGAGAATCAGCACAATTCTCACATATTTAACAAAACTTTGCAAGGATTCAGCTGCAAGCGTTAAATCAATGTGACTAGTTCAGGAGCACGCTAAGTTGAACAATTCATCAGCTTTGTGTCCTGACCAAGTCACCTTTTCAATCAACCAAAGTTGATGATGATGACCGAGCCAAACCCAGGCCACGTACATGTGGATAAAATTCCAGTCAAACTCTTTTTTTTTTTTGGATATTAATGAAACTTCATTAATAATTACCAATGAGAGTAAACTCAATGGAAGGTGCCCAAAACAAGACCCAAGTACAAATAAACCCAATAAGGAAAATTACAACTCAACCATAATCCACATAGATAGGGCAAAAGAGTGTAACCTTAAAAATTAAAATAAACATCAACTCCTACACTAGCACAGCGGCCGCCGCCCAAACTCTTCCGCTCGACCGTCGCTGTAGTCGCTGCTGCAGCCGCCGCTAGAAGCCAAGAGGATGCGAGAAGTGTTGAATCGAAGTGATGAGTACCGAATGGCCGTTGCCAGAACAATCCCAAAAAGCAAATCCAATCAAAATCAAAATTAAAGGGGATGCGAGAAAGGAACCGATACCACACACTCTCTTCTCTATCAAGAGACTCAAACCGGGAAGGGAAGACAGCCACCGAGATGGGACAAAAGCCAATAGCAAAGAAAAAATCCAGCGGAGCACCTATAGTCCATACGGTAAGAGACTCGCACTTTTAAGAGGTAGCCACGAAATCCTTCATGGAGAAGGTCTTTGGTAGATGGAGGGGAGCTGGTGTGAGGTGATGGGTGAGGGGAATCATGGAGTTTTTTGGATCTGAAAAGTTTTTGGGTTGATCAACAAAGAAAAGAGGAACAAATTCCTCTATAACTGGACATAAGCCAGCGAAATCACCACAAGATGGGTGTAATTCACCACAGGGGTGTGAGAGAAGCAAGAGAAAATGATGAAAGACAGAGGAACTGAGAAAAAGAGAAGCCAAAACTAGAGAGCCCGCCCCAACTCTCAAGCCTTCGATCAAGATCCGAATGGATCAAGATCTGGGCAAAGAGATGGGGGAGGGAGATGGGTTTTCTCAGATCTGTTTTCTCTCTCTAGATTTTAGAGAGAGATGCTCCGCTAAGACCTTCCAGAAAGACGCTAAGTTCACTTCATTCTCCAGTCAAACTCTTGTATAAAATTCCAAGCAAAAAAAAGTTATGAGGAAAGGAATAAGGTCTTTAAGTTTACTAGAGGAGATGATCTGTGAAGCAACAGGGAGAGAGAAGGTGACAGTGGGGTGGTGCAATAGTGAAATGACTGAAACAAATTCATATGACCTGACAATGAATGAGGAGTGATTTATCTCTGAAAATCATGCAACTTTCTCACATTTCATCGAGTTCCCTTAAAATCCGACAAGCTATACGGGCCATAACTGTTAGAGAAATTTTCAAATATATTTCTTATTAAAGAAACCAAAAGATGACTTTTGTATTTGCACTTTTTTTTAAGGAAATAAATATTAATTAATATATTCACGACTTCACTGAGTCACTGTCATAATATTACATACGCCAGAGGAAAAGCTCCTAGAGCATAAACCTGCTTTTGCATATTCAGCCTAACCGGGAGACAAGTCTCTAGTGAATAACACACATTCTAGAATTGTCATGTACTCTCAACAAAGTATTATAAAACTAACCAACTAAACCATGGCCTAAATGAAGATATATGACGCAATCATAAATTGGTACATATGCCTAAGACTGCAATTGGTGTACATCAATACCAACCATCAAATTGAACCTATCACACATATATCCTCAAAGAGACTGAGATATGATTAGGTCGAAACCCTCTACACCCACCAGAAAAGGTGAGGTCTTATGTAAAGCTAGCGCAAGAAAGAAATTGAAGCTAAAAAAACAAACAGCCCACGTGGCCCAAGGACAATAACACCTAGGCCCAGCGTAGACCAACCTCCATCTTCATAGCAGAGCCATCGCCTGGATTCCAACGCCACCTCTATAGTCCACAGTGTGTGTACCGTTGCCACCACTCTGAAAGGAAGATGCCACCACCATCAAGAAGCCACCAGAAGAACTTGAAGGGACCAAAAGATACCAGCCCAACACAAATCAGCAAGATTTGTGTTTGCATCTTTTGGATTTGCCTAAGTGAAGTAATATGACCAAAGTTAAATGGTACAAGTGAAAAGGTACCATAACATTTCAAGGGGTGCATATACTTCAATATAAATGGTTTATTCTCTACATAATGATATAGTCAAAAGAAGATCCTAAGATGATCTAAACCTTCAATATTCATCATTTTTATGTTTTCTCACACATAAAATTATTAGAAAATAATAGTGCACAATTAGTTTCTAGGAATCTTGAGCCATCTTGTAAACATTCTTTTGAATGTTAAGGTTGTTTTTCGTGAGTGAAAAACACTAACCAACAACAGCTTTGGCTTCATTGGATCCTCGAGGCATATTAATTATTCCCCTTTGCAGACTTAATAGTGGGGCAGATAATGTTTTAAGGAAAGCATTGCTACAACGTGCCTTAGAAGCATAAACTCTCTCATAATACATACCCACAAACTTGTTCTAACAGTATTATGGCATTATTCTAGCCAATGAAAATTTATATTCTAGAGAGTTTATGCCCAAGTTTGAAAATTAATGAAGGCTATTTCAACATGTGAGAAAAGAAAGTTTACAAACATCTGTCAATCTGAACATGATGTAAGATTCTTTTGTTCATTGTTCAATCTCTAAAGACTACATATACGCCAAGTATTATTAATGTTTCATGTTTTGTGACATTTTGTAAGAAACATGAGTTTTGATTCTGCAACGTGTTGTGATTAATCACACACACACACACACACACACCTTTATGGTCGAGGCTGAGTTAATCTCTTAATAAACATGATTGAAAGTACTATAGTTATGGGGGTACTCCATGTCTGCCTATAGGAGTGTGACAGTGGTGCCGCCTTCTATATAACTTAGTCTAGTCTCCAGAGCAGTCATGAAAAGGATATAGACACAAGGCCAATCCACGTGTCTATTTCTTAAGAACACTTTAAAGAAGTTGAAAGATAGCGTGTGAAATGTGTCCAGTTAAGTCACATAGAATCGCAAGTTCAAAACATAATGCTACTTCGCCATTCTGACTTAACTTTGATTTGTTCTCACTAAGGTGAGGTTCAAGTCCATAAGGCATCTTGGTTTATACACTAAGCTTTTCCAATGCCATGGTCAAGGAATTTTTAGATGATTTTGAAATCATATTTTCATTGTATCTTTATATTTGGAAAATGGTGGAGGATTGTTGGAGAAATTTTCAAAATATAATTTTTATTAAAGAAATCAAAATCTGTCATTTGTATTTGCACCTTTTGGGTTTGCATAAGTGAAGTACAATGACCGAAGTTAAATGGTACAAGTAAAAATGTCACATACCATTTGAATGGGTACATATATTTCTAAATGGTTATTCTCTAGAAAATGATACAGTTGCATTAAGATCTGAAAATGATCTAGGTGTCCAAAATTCATCATTTTCATGTTTTCTCACACATAAAATTACTAGAAACTAATAATGCACAATTAATTTCTAGGAACATTGGGCCATCTTGTAAACATTCTTTTGAATGTTAATTGGGAGTGCAAAAACATTAACCAACAATAGCATTGTGTTGAGCTTCATTATATTCTAGAGGCATGTTTGATTATTCCTCTTTGCACACTCGATAGTAGGGCAAAAAATGTCTTAAGGAAAGTGTTGCTACAACATGCTGTGGAAGCATATCTCTCTCATGATACATACCCACAAATCTGTTCTAACAATAAATAGTACTAGTATTCATACACACAAGATGGGCTACAACAACATCCATATAGTTAGAGTAATCAAAACATTACCCAACAAACTATAGGTTTTCGTGTAAGCATGCAACTGCTAGTGTTAAGTTAGTGACGACTTCATCCAAAGCTTTAGCCGTGGAAGGTTCGAGGCGATCATCCCTCATAGGGCTGGGATTTAGAACCATAAAACCGACCAAACCGCACCGAATCAGACCGAAAATCTTGGTTCAGTTCGGTTTGGTTCTCTGATATATTTACCTAAGTTTTTTTTCGGTTCGGTTCTAAAAGAAGCAAATTCGGTTCGGTTCCGGTTCATCTTTTTTTTCTTTGTTGGGAACCAAAGGACATATGTCCTTGTATGATTGGAGGTTTGACCAAGCTTATTTCCCTAAAATAAACTGTAATATAGGAGATCTTAGGCCTATTTTATAAACAAAAATGCAAACTTTATCTCTCTTTTTTGGGCAAAGTGACACAAAGGCCTAGATAGGGCCGAAGTACATAAAATTTGAAATTGAAAACAACAAAGACAACAATAAAATAACAAAGAAGAAAACAACAAACTTCTTTTCTCACCCCTTTCCCTTCGATCAAGAGTTCAGAACCCCAAAAACTCCTCTCAATCTCATCTCTCTCTCTCTCTCTCTCTCCAAATTAAAAAAAAAAATTCGGCTCTGAACCAGTTCAGCTTTTTCTGACCAATTTCACTGTTCTTCGTCTTCACTTCTTCCCCAAGTCAAAAAGACCAAAACCCAGAAAACCATCCAACAAGTTCATCTAAAATATGAAATCAAAAAATCCCAACAAAGATCCTCATTCAATCTAGCACCAAGAAGGATGCTGCAAAGATAATGGTTTATGGAAAGGAGTACAAGGTTGGCCTGAAAAACTGCAAAACTAGGGCTTTTTGATGGCATCGATACCCGACCGATGGAGACGCCGTGCTGGTTGAAGTCCGGGATGCAGAAGACAAGGCCTACTGCGCAATGTAACAAGTAGAAAGGGTAGAGATGGAACTGGAAAATTGCATGTTTCTGGGTTTATTTTTTTCAACTTCATCTAGAACCGTTGAAACCGGAAAACCAATCTGAAGGTTCTCGGTTCAGGTTCTCGTCGGTTCCGGCACTGTCAACTATAACAACCGAATCGAAGTTTCCTTTCCGGTTCCGGTTCCGGTAAATTTTTGCATTTTCAGAACCGATCCCAGCCCTAGTCCTATATATCCCCAGACATGTTCCTCCCTATTTGTAGGTGATAAGGAACCCAATTAGATTACTATGGTACTTCCCACTGATCGCTTCAAGTGCTAACACGCCAAAGTTATACACGTCACATTTCTCAGTCACTTTCATTGTGTAAGCCAGTTTGACCAGAAAAGGGTAAACATAAGACTGAAGTATAAAAGATTTTCACACGGAGAGAGATATGGCATGTTCATGCACTATCTCCAAAGAAATATATTGGGGAAAAGTTAGGGCATTGGTTATAGGTAGTCTAATTTAAAAGTATAAGAGTTAGATTCACCATCAATGCCTCAACTATTCTGCCCCCATAGGATTGGTCCATGGATTTTTTTTTTTTTTCCTTTTGCCGCATTTCACTCAAAGGGTTGAAAGGGAGATATATAGTGCATCAAGCTGTTCGCAAAAGCCAACTTGATCCTCTTCCCCAGGGATCCCAGATGAGGGAACGCTAGGAGAGCCGCTGACTCTAACTACCATCCATGTACAATCCATACTAGATCTGACCAACTGCCCATCCTACCTCCTTTACGTTCTTGACAGCCCATCTTTGTCTCAGTAGAGTCTTTCAGTGGCATGTTTCAGTCCTCTTTCCCATTATTTAGAAAAAGTGAGCTACCGGCTCAGGTACAAGATACTATCATTACCACCTGGAAAATTAGACATCCACCCCGTAATCGCTCTACCAACTGAGCTATATCCCCCCCCCCCCCTCCCCCCCCCCCCCGAGTCAAGTGGAGCATGCATGAAGGAGTCAAATGCTTCTTTTATTCTTTTTCCTTGGTGCACCCGAGCCATCCTGGACTTGAACCAGAGACCTTGCCCATGAAGTAAATCATCACACCTATGGTCCAACCAATTGAGAGAGAGTCAATGGATTCCTTTTCAAGATCGATTGATCGTTCCCGAACGCAGCACACAACTCTCCATTGTACTGCGCTCTCCAAGTGTGCTTGTTCCTCCCTTCTTCCTTACCATGGCAAGTCTTTGTGAAATAACTCTGATGAGAAGAAAAACGAAGGCATTAAGAAACCCTCTTGAAGCAATTGACTCCTTCATACATGCTCCACTTGGCTCGGGTGATATAGTTCAGTTTGTAGAGTTCCCCTCTTGCAATTGGGTCGTTACGATTACAAGTTGGATGTCTAGTTATCCAGGCAGTAATGATAGTATTAGTAACAAATCGCTTCTTCTAAAGCGCGCTCCGTTCTTTTAGCTTGCAAAAATCCAATTAATTCTCCTGGTGAAAAAAAAAACATTAGACATTCCATCTTTTGAAACCAACACTTTTGATGTTATTTGACGTACAATGACTTTGATATGCCTATTATGGATCTGTTTCCCCCGGGATCTATAAACTTTTTCATGCCTCTGTTACCTTTTGGGAGGCTTATGCCCCATAAAAACTGTCTACCTGAAAATGTCACATTGGCACGTAGGTCATGACACAAGGTTAGAATTATAGCTCTTCCAGAGTGGAATCTCACTGATGCCTCTCCCCCCCCCCCCCCCCCCCCCCCCAACAAGGGAAGGGGCCTTCTTCGCCTTCTGCCTAAGCTATGCAGGGAAGGCCCAAAGCCAATCCCAAGGGATAGTGAAGCTTCATAGGGTCCTTATGTCCAGGTGCAGGTAGTCTGCATCTTCACAGACATGTCTATTTCACCGAGCCTCTCTCTGAGACAGCGCTCAGATTGTTACGCCTTTCGTACGAGCCGAAACTTACCGGACAAAGAATTTCGCTCCCTTAGGACCGTTATAGTTACGACCGCGGTTTATCGGGGCTTCGGTCGCCGGCTCGCCTGTCATTAGGTCACCAACTTCCTTGACCTTTAGTTATTGAATGTACCTCATTTTTTTCTACTTCTTCCCCGTCCTCCTTAATTTATTCTTCCACCTACATTATATAGTGCCAATCCAACACAAGTACTTCATTTTTTTTTCAATTTAAATAAAAAGGTTACAATATTTTTGAGTTGTAAAAATAGGGGGGTTGAATAGAACTTCATCTGGATTCAAATCCTACTGAGAAGTCCACTGAGATCATAAATTGTTGAAGAAAGAACAAAATGTTTCTTTTGTCCCTTCCGAGTGATCAGAAAATAAAAAAATAGTTAATATTCAAGATAATTATGTATTTACAAAATATCGTCTCAATTCATCCTATTTCATCATGGAAAAAGTAGGAGTCCAACTCCTATGTTAAAAGTAGAAGTCCAGCTTCTATTAACATACTGAAGTGCAATGAACAATATGATCCATGAATATTGATATGTATATTCCATAAAAAATAAATTAAAAAATTATCTTAATTAATCATTTCTGATCCACCAATAACTTTATTATCTTAAGATATTTCTAGTTAAAGGTAAAAAAAAGCCCAAGATGTAGATCCACCATATAAGTATAGAGTTTGTTGTTATCCTCAAGTTCAAGCCATTGGGCGCTTCATGGCCCTATCCGCCGTCTTTCCCATGGGGGGTGTGCTTGATATGAAAGCTAAGGAAGGTATAATCCATCTTATTAAAATGGAGGACCAATCTCAAAGGAGTTCCTTTTTTTATTCCCTTTTGTAGAAGCAAGAGCACGATCCTTACTCAATAGAAAGGATCCTTCACAGATAGAAATCATCGAGGTTCCGAACTACTTCTTTTCGCCACTTGGGGCTGTAGTATGTTCCAAGGGTTGGGTTGTTCGCCCATTAAAGTGGTACGTGAGCTGTGTTTAGAACGTCGTGAGACAGTTCAGTCCATATCCGGTGTGGGCGATAGAGCACCGTGGGCACGATAACTAGTACACCAAAGGTGCTTCCTTCCCGGTCCTCTCGTACTAGGGAAAGGTCCTCTCAATGCTTTAACGTCCACACCGGATATGGACCGAACTGCTCATGACGTTCTGAACCCAGCTCACTTACCGCTTTAATAGCGAATAGCCCAACCCTTGAAACATACTACAGCCAATACCCAACAATTGAACATGATCAGTGTGATACCTGATGTGAAGGTCCTTTTAGAATTAAGCATTTACTAGCCAAAATCAACCCAATGATTTGATTAATGAGAGGACTTTGTGTGTGATTCAGATAATGAACAGAGCTTGACTAGGTGAAGCGTGGTAAGGGAGCTAGAAACACATTCTAGTGAGAGAACTTGAGTGTTTTTGGATATGGGGATCCCGGAAAACTAGGTTTAAAGAAGATTTTGAGAGAAAATGGCTAAGAGCTGGGTTTATGCTTGAAGGCTTGATTACTTTAGGTGTTTCTCAAGCTTTCTAGGTTTTGCTCCGTGATCTATTTACTGTAGGAGTTCCCCATTTTATAGGCTCCATTGGAGGATGTTAGTTTCTGGGTAAAAGGAGATTACCTTCTTTTGGGTAAAAGGAGATTCCTTCCTAAATTCAAGAAAGGAGCAGCTTACTTGAATAACAATCACAATTCTTAGCACTGAGGCTTTGATGTCATATGTTGCCTGCTGCAGTGAAGTTCACTATACTATAGTGGATTAAGGCTCTGGCGGTGCAAGCAGGCAAACAAATGAAAAGATTGAATAGGGGTTTTGGAGATGATGTTTGGATATAGAAAGACAAGGTTTTTTATGATAGCCAAGTTTCCTTCTTAAACAAAATGGCAAGAAGAATCTCTAAATTCAAGGATTATGCTTTGCTTGTGCTATTACGCTGAAGAAAAAGAGATTGCTTGTTTGGAACAAGGGCGAGAAAAGGAAGAAGAAGAACCAGTAATGGTAGTGGCTTCGGCTTTTGTTGAGATTGTCCAATTCTCTTGTTCACTTCCATTTTTGGTTCAAAACTACTGGGCTTGGATTTTGGGCCCAAGACCAAAATCACCAGCAACTTCAAATAAAGATGGGCATTATATGCTTCCGTTACTTTCCACACCACACTCACTTTTGTAAACCCTAAGAGCTTAGATGTGGCTTGGTTCTACATTCGTGTCATGAAGATTCGAGAGTATATGTAATTTTTGTTTTTCTGAATATGGTTTGCATGTCTACTTCGTTACTGAGCTTAAAATGTGTGTACAACATGTTTGTGTTTTTTTTTTTTTTTTAGTACCAACACCTGAATTTAAAAATTCGTATTAAAGTGATACTTCCGTTAGTTGTCGGTTAAAATGAAACACGTATCATGCATGTGAATTAATTTTCACAGGTAAAATTATATTTTTACATTAATTAAAATAAATAAATGAACATAAGCAACCTACAAATATGGAACCCAGAATTTTTTTTGACAAATTAAGAGCCCAAAATTTTATTTTGGACAAAATGGCTAATAGAAGCCCAGTAGAAAACTGACTCTTGATGTGTAACAATAGCGAGGTTCATGTTCTTCAGATATATTCAAATAGAACATCAATCTAACAAAGATCTTCCGAAGCACCTTCATATCCTACAAAGTTGAAACTTACCTCAAGTTTCTCTTCCTTCTTCATACCTACACTGTTCCGATGTAAAAGTCTAAAATACTTGATGATTTCATCATAGTTTTCTCATGTATGTAAGGGTCGGAGCTTCAATTCTTCCATGCATGTACGGCTTGGTTTCTGAGATTTCAAGGACCCAGATCCAATTAGTTTGCATAGATCAGACCACAGTGTTAGACATTCATGAAGAGCTTGGACGAGTACATGGGTGGGGTGGTGTCAACTTTGTTCTTGGCCTGGCATTAATTAGCTGCGGTTTGAATCATTCAATGGTGGAAAGGCTTGATCTTTCTCATCACAATAATTTGCCATCAAAAAGTGATATGGAACACAACTCAAATTGCAAAATGTGGATTTTCTCAGTGAAGTTGGATGAAACCGATAAGCCAACTAGCTCAGATCATGAACTAGTGGTAGAGGAGAAAGGTATCTTTGTGCAGAGAAACGATTTGGTTTTATTTGTTTCAATGTTTTGATTCTTGTCCTCTGCTTTATTTTCTTCAGTTGCTGCTTAAACTTGTATGCAAGCCATTTTATTTCAGCTAGTGATATTGTCTTTGTTGAAAAACCAATATATTGTGCTGAAAGGCACTAGTGGCGTTTAATTTTTTCATTATTTTGAAGAGGACAGATCAAATAATGATACTCCAAAGCATTGGGAGTCAACAATATAAATCCAGTCTACATATTAATACTAGCACAGTCTACCAAACTTACATATCTAGAAACTTTACTACATTTGTGTTGCATGTACAACAATATGCCAGTTGGTGGAATACAAGATTGAGTCTATACCAAGATAAATCACAGTTAATTTGTAGCTGCACATCTAGCCTATACAAAGAAGAACCAAGTTCAGATTCTGCTCACTAAATAATCAAATACAGATTGAGCCTTCTATTAGTCCAACTCGGTCTGAGAAATCGATTTGCATTGTTATAAACTGAGAAACGTCATACATGGTAGGCCTAAACTGTGGATTTGGATGTAAGCATGCGACTGCTACCATTAAGACAGTAAGAAGTTCTTCCAGAATTTTACCCATGGGAGGTTCAAGGCGGTCATCCCACACATCTTCTGGCAATTTTCCCTCCCTGATTGCAGCTTGTGACAACAAAGACCTGATTATATCACTCGGGTACTTCCCATTCATCACTTCAAGTGCCAATACTCCGAAGCTGTACACATCACATTTCTCAGTCACCTTCAATGTATAAGCAAGCTCTGCCAAAAAGGGTAAACACTGGAAGTTATGAACTTATGATATACAGCGGACAATGATTTAGATACATTGGGACATATTATGTTATGAAATCATTGGATTCATATTTGACATTTGGATGAGTTATGTTACCTGGTGCTACATATCCGAATGTGCCTGCGACAGCAGTCCAGTTAGTTGCGCCGAGCTGTAGCAGCTTAGCACTGCCAAAGTCCGAAATGCAAGCCTCATACTCGGCATCTAGCAAAATGTTCTTGCTGGTTATGTCCCGATGAACAATTGGTGGCGATACATCAGAGTGCATGTATGATAAGCCATGAGCAACACCTTTGATGATATTCACCCTCTTGCTCCAATCCAATTCCTTGGCTGCTTCTTCATTGCACAAGATTGAGAACAAGCTACCCCTTTCGAGGTACTCATAAACCAAAAGTGAGTGTCGTGGATGTGAACAAGAGCCATAAAATTTCACAATGTTCCGGTGGCGTATCTCAGTCAATGCCATCACCTCGTTTAAGAACTCTTTTTCAAAGCTCCTCTCACCATCACATTGAGTACTATGGAGTTTCTTTACAGCTACCACGTCATCAGATGGAAGCTTTGCCTTGTAAACGCTTGCAGTGCCTCCCTTCCCAATGCAATAAGCATCATCAAAATCCTCGGTTGTTTTTACAATTTCTTCATACAACAATTTTCCCTCAAAAATCGACATTGAACGAAGTTCAAATTCTTTAGGGTGCATGCTCTCTTCATCTGTTTTTTGACAATTCTTTTTTCTTCTGTAAGTGATACAAATTCCACAGAAAACAAGTACTCCTACAACAGGTGGGATTACCAAGCACACGACTTTGTAACCAATGTTCGAGCTGTGCTTCTTTTTGCCAGCAGTTTTAGTGCAGGACTGTAGACCTGTAGCATTGCCACACAGACCTTGATTCCCTTGCAATGCTTCTATAGGAGCTTCTTGAAATGCTTTGTTTGCTGGAATCAGACCCCATAATCGATTGTATGATATGTCAACAAACTCCAAGCCACGAAGGTCAGCGAAAGTCTGAGGAACAATACCAGAGAGATTATTGTGGGACAGATTCAGTGTCAACAAGCTTTCCAAATTAGAAAACTCCTTTGGTATCTCTTCACTAAGAGAATTATGACTCAAATCCAGCACAGACAGCTGCTTCAACTGACCCAACTTACTTGGGGTTCCATGGCTCAACTTGTTGTTGCTCAAGTTCACGTGGTGCACTTTCACAAGGTTCCCCAGACTGCTAGGAATCGACTGGCTCAAGTTATTTTTGGACAGGTCAAGAAACTCGAGGTCAGTCAGTGATCCAATTTCTTGAGGTATGGCACCAGAAAGTTGATTGTCATTCAGTATAAGCCTTTCCAAAGAGGTCAACTTTCCTAGTCCCATAGGGATTTTCCCAACTAAATGATTCGAAGAAAGATTAAGCACATGTAGTTGAGTCAAATTACCAATCTCAGGTGGTATGGAACCTGTTATATTGTTACCTGCAATCTCAAGATCTGTTAGCTGCAGAGACTTGCCCCATTTCTCCGAAATTTCACCATAAAAATTATTGTCACTTAGATTTATGTAATCCAAGTTTGGATATTCGCCAAAATCTTCAGATATATTTCCAGTGAATTGGTTCCCATCAAGACAGATTCTATACAAGGTTGTGCAGTTTCTCAAGCTTTCAGGCATTCGACCCATGAGACGATTTCCATTGGCTGTAAACGTTTTAAGCACTCCACCTTTGCAGAGATTCTGTGGTAAATGACCAGTCAAATTGTTTCTAGCAACTCTTAGCACAGTCAAGTTCATAAGATCTCCTATCACATGAGGAATGGAACCAGAGAGTTTGTTGTCGCGGATGTATAGAACCTTTAACTTGCTCAAGTTACCAATTGACATGGGAATAGGACCACTGAGTTGATTCTCGCAGACATTTAGAACAACAAGAGACCTCAAGCTTCCAATATTTTCCGGAATTGGGCCTGAAAGATTGTTCCGATACAGTTTGAGTGCAGTAAGGTGTCTCAGGTCACATATGGAATCCGGGATACTTCCAGAAAAGTTGTTGGTGTGAAGGCTTAGATTGCTGAGAGATGCCAACTTCCCTATCTCCAAGGGAATGGAGCCAACAAATATGTTCTCAAACATGTATAGTACTTTTAGCTTTCTTAAGTTCCCAAAAGTTTGTGGGATCTGACCTGTAAGTTTGTTGGTGTTCAAGTAAAGCTCCACCAACTCTGAAAGATTCCCCATTTCTAAAGGAACTGAACTAGTAAGAAAGTTCCTACCTAGATTCAAGTAAGCAAGACTCCTAATGTTTCCGAAAGAAGCAGGAATTGAACCATTCAACATGTTATCAGATAAATCAAGATACACTAGTTTGGAGAGTTGATTGATTTCGGGTGGAATGGTACTAAAGATTGAGTTCATGCTGAGATCAAAGTGCTCAAGGTTCGGGAAGGAGGAGAACGAAAATTCATGAAGCGTACCTTGTAAACCCGACTTGGTAAGGTTTATTGTGGTGACACTCTTGGCATTGTTGCAAGAAATGGCAAACCAAGTGCATGGACTTGTGTCATTTGGGAAGTGCTGAGCACTCCATGAAGTTAGGAGTGATTGAGGGTCTTGAAGGCTGGTTTTCCATTGGAGAAGAGCACCAACTTCATCAGTAAAAACAGTAGCTGAAGCAACACATTTGGAAGACGAAACGAAAACAACAGACATGATGAGGAATGAAAGAGAGCCTAGTTTCTGAAAGATTGATGCTCCCATGGTGCTTGTAATGGTATAACACCTGACCAGAATTAGCAACATTCTTCCATTTGCTGTTAAGAGTGTGTTTGTCTAAGAATTTTAAGAGGATTTGAGGAACCTGAAAAGTCCTCTGTTGTTGTTCTATGAATATCTTCTTACAAGTCCATGTTTGAGGAGGTACCAGACAGACTTCTTATCTCAAATTTTTTTTTTCCCCATAGTTTTCTGCTCTACAAATAGAAAATCAAAACCTCTTTCTCGTGCAGAAAATCAAAGCATTTTATTTTCAGATCCTCTAGTAGAATCGTAATTACGTATAAAATATAGACACCCATATAAACATTTTTTGATACGATCTATCTATAAATAAATAAATGGCATGCTGCACGAGGGTAAAGATTTTCCAAAATTATGGTTTCTCAAATACGTAAATTACTAAATTGTGTCGTCGCCTGGATTTTGATTTGGTATCAATTATCTAATTATTTGCTCTTGTTGGTTGGTTAGATGTCGATTACTCTTCACTCCTTGCTTGGGTCTATGACATCACAGACCTGATTTATGCATTTTGGTGAACTTCGTCGTTCTAAAAAAAATTCGTCTTTTTTTTTGGGCTCTTTATTTTCTAAAACTATATACCGGGAAATTTTTTTTAGCTTATATATAATGATTAAATATAAAAAGGTAAAACACACTTCTCATTTCACGATCTATTATTTTCCTCTATTAGAATGAAATTCACTCTCAAATGTTGTCTCTACCAAAGAAGGAAAAAAGTAATAAGAATGAAACTATGAAATATGAATTTACCATCATACGTTTTGTTGATCATAGGGGGAAAAGAGTGCCCTGACATTATTCTTTCAATAAAAAATATCCTTTTGTGACATTGAAAAAGGCTGTCGAACTCAAACCTAATTGTCTTACCCTCTCTCAGCTGATTAGCCAGGTCGCTTATCAAATCCAAATTTAGCTATGTGATCAAGAGAGTGTTGATAAAACTTCGAATGCCGATTTCCTAAACACAATGTGAACAAGAGAACAAGACATCCCATATGAGGAAGACCTTCTGGATGAACAGGTATTCAGGATTACAGTTAGCAAGTACACAATAATTTAGCAACACAGGATCAGCACAATTGTCACGTATCTAACAAAATCTCACTGGGATTCAGCTGCAAGCGTTAGGTCAGTGACAACTTCAGCGGCACGTTTAGGTGAATAATTCATCAGCTTTGTGTCCTGACCAAGCCACTCTATCAATCAACCAAAGTTGATGATGATGACCAAGTCAATTCTATTTGACTCGGGGCATAAAATTCCAAATGGAAAAGGCCGAGTGAGGCCTTTACCAGAGGAGATGAAATTCTTTCTAACCAGACAATAAATGAGGCAACCCAGTGTCTCTGAAAATCATGCACTCTCACATTTCATCTACTTGCCTTTAATATCCAACGAGCTATATGGGCTATTACCAGCACTCATGCACGCAAGATGGGCTACAACATCCATACAGTTTAATCAAAACATTATCAAGAAGCAAAAGAAGACCAATGAAGAGAAGAGATCTGGATTAAGGAAATGTACAGATATATATTCAATAAATTATTATACATGGTTACCTTGCGGTATTAGAATAACTTCCACAGAGCATAACACTTAATTTTGCAGCGTTCATTTGAAAATTATGCAGTATTTTTCTATGCATATAATCCTGCCCCATTCATGGCATGACTCGCAATTGTAGACCAAACCTATAATTGCAGGGGCAGCCAGCCAGAGTTAGGCCCACTCCCCTAAAACCCACCCCTCTTTTCCAAAAAGAAAACAAAAATGACATTTTCATATAAACTGCATCAGCTACATGCAATGGCACCTGAATTCCGACCAAGTTTAGGCAACCACAGCATCGAGAGTTCCTTTGCAGGATCAAACTTTTAAAATCAATAAAGCAAAAGAAGGGTGATCAGGGAAAAACCAAGAACCCATTGATATAAGCTGAAAATTGAGTTTTTACCCTTACCGAAAGAGTTTCATCAAAGCAAAACAGCTAAGACCAGACTGCAATCAGCATGAACATGAATTGACATCTACCATATCTGTGGTCAAAATAGCACCACCAGCAATGTTCACTCCTCCCAAACATCACCAACCAGAGTTTCATCAAAGCAAAACAGGTAAGACCCGACTTCATTCAGCATCAACATGACACATTGACATCTACCATTTCCGTAGTTAAAATAGCACCAACAGCTAGCTAGTACAGCATCTCTTCAATCAGCAATGTTCACGAACATCACTAAATAAGGCCAGTATATGGACATCATGAGTATATGATAAAAGCACATAAAATCTCAATATCGGCACAAGCCACAAACTTAAAATAGGAGAAACCAAACCAAGCACACAAGCTAAAAAGTTACAATTTTAAATATTAATGCGAAGACTCCCCAGTCATGAAAACTACAGCAAACACTTATAATGTACCAGCCGATAAAGCAGAATACAAAAGCTACCATCAAACTTAATGAGTTCAGAAACTCACTAGTCCAACAAAGAAATGTTTTAACCTTCAACAAAACTGCAGGGCAGTCAAATGCAAACATTCAACATGTTGATCGTACGTGAAACTCAACTTTCCAAGGATGTAAACAGAAGGTCTCAAGACATGGGTAGAACCCCAGGTCACATGATAAGCAAACCCATCATTCCTGCAGCACAAAAATTCCAAGTAAACAACTCATGCAGATGCTGATTATTAAATAATAAGTTGCAAATTGACAAGGTTCATGTGTGTGGTTTATGAGCTCACATCAGCATCAGATTTACGAGGACTTAGAGAATCCTCACGCCGAGCCTGTGGTGAGACATCTTTGGGGGTAGGAGAGCGGTCATTACGATGGCGTGCATCAGGACTCTCACTCCTTGGAGGTGTCCTACGAGGAGAGGGGCTCCTTCGAGATTTAGAGCTAGGCCGAGCAGGTGAGACACTTGAAATACAAATATTACAAATAACACATTAGTAAGGCACAATAGTTCGTAAAACAAGACTGCATTGGGGAAAGGCAGGATTCTGTACCTTCCATAGGACCGGCTCCGACTACGCCGCTCGTCATCATATTTGCTCCTTCTACGATTATCAGGACTTGCACTGCGGCTCCTGCTTCTGTAGCGATGCTCTCTTTCACTCCTATGGTGCCTGTCACGGTCATATCTGTCCCTACTTCGACTGCGACTTCTCCTCTTGTAATCCCTATCCTTGTATTCATCTCGATACCTAAAAAGTAAAGAATCAGATGCTGCGCACTAGTTTCTACAAATAGACTATCGCAGATAATCAGCAATATTTTGGAAAATGCCATGTCACTGCTACAGCCCTACAAGTTTTCACCAGGCATGGAAGATACTACAAAGACAGTAGCGATAGCAATGAAACTACATCCAATTCATATCATCTTAACAAGTAGATGGAAACATGGTAACCATTGAGTATTATAAAAATAACAAATAAAAAACTCAATACTGAAAAAACTCCAAGCAGAGACAGCTGTCCAGTTGAATAGTCGAAAGAAGGAAACCAAACACAGACATCATCGACATCATGCAGCGTAAACATGAAAGTAGAACTCCTCATCCAGCCATTCAAAGAATGCAAAAAAGAAAAGAATGTTCGAGGAAGTAGGCATTCCAAATACCGGGGGGGTGGGGGGTGGGGGGTGGGGGGAAGGGGAAGACCAACTGAGCCCTGCTAATGAGGCTTTTGATCCTCGTCCTTATGCTGGGGCACCCTAACAACAAGACAACGGTAATTCATGCAACCAACACTAAGAAAAAGAAATGGGGACCCAAGATCTTGGTATAAGACCCTTGAAAAAACAAAATTACATAATCCTCCCAAACAAAAAGATAAGGATTAAATAAAAATAACAACCAAAAAAACACGAATTTGATAATCTAAGCTGCTAGACCCTATGCTGTAGGCAAGCCACAACCATCAAACTGCTACATATGTACATCCACAACCATCAAGTAGTAACAAAGCAACTGGTCCTCGATAAATTCTGCACTAACATATAACTTTATCAGAAGGTAACTCCAAGTGGAAGTGTAGTAATGCTAAAGAACCAGCAACTACAAATCAGATCACAAAGTCTGATACTTTCCTTTTTCTTTCTTTTTTTTAATTTATCAAATAAGCGAAGAAGATCAGCAATCCCAACCTACTACAGAAAACAGCAATGTGTTTCATTCTTTAGCATTCTTCAGCAATGTTTACACAATGACAGACTACACCATTTTATGTTCACCCAAATTCAGCCCAAGAAAGAACCTCACCTTGGACGAGGGCTACGGCTTCTTGACCTGCTTTTCAACTTGGAGGAAGATTCACTTATCTTTCCCTTGTGACTGGAGCTTGGAAACAGAACACAAACAATTCAAATTAATAAAAACAGCAACAATCCCAACCAAAATCCATAACCAAAATCGACACGAAGCCCAGCACAAATTATCATAAAAGATATCGAAAAACTTACATCCTCTCAGCATTTGGACCATACTTAGCAAACTGCACCATAATCTCTCTCCCATCCACAACTCTCCCTGAAACCAAAAACACCTCAATTCATCAAAATCACAAAACTTCATCTTCGTCCACTCAAAACCTTTCGAGATCAGTAACCATCTCACCGTCGAGCTTATCCACGGCCTTGGCCGCCTCATCCTGATACTTATACCGCACAAAAGCGAAGCCGCGCGAATCGCCGGTCCTCCGGTCTCGGGGGATAAACACGTCGACGACCTTCCCGTACTTATCAAACAGCGGGAAGAGATCGTCGGCCGTGGTTCCTGCAAAAAAGCCACAAAGAAAAATTAGTTCATCGGAAAAAAAAATTAGGATTTTGAGAAAAAGGAGATGAATTTAGGGATTAGAAGGGGGCAATTACGGAAAGTGATGTTGAGGACGAGGAGCGAGTAGGTGTCTCTGATGTCCGGCGGTCCAGATCGTCCGAAGTGCGACATGGCTGTGAGGGTCTGAGAGGGTTTGTGAGAATCTGCGGCGGAGTAGGCTAAGCGGGGCTAGGGTTTCGTATTTGAGGTGGGGATTAAGCGAAGTGGTACAACAGTGAAAGGCTCTAACATATTTAGCGCTATCTTGACGGATATGCCCCTGTGTGGTTTGTTTATTTACGGTGATGCTGCTTTGTTTTACTTTCGAGCCCCACCTGGTAAAGCGGGGTGTTCCAGTTTCGTCTGCTTTCCCGCCAATACGGAGCTAGAAAAAGAAAATATACATAATAAATTTTATTCACACATCTCTAAATAATAAATAACTAAATACATATTCTTTTTCTCATTACACTGAATAAGGTATGTTATATAATCAAAAAAGAGATTTATATCAAAAGTAAATAAACAAAAGTGTGAATATAGTACTATGCAGTTTTAGAACTCCTCAGCATGAATGAATATGCAAATTTTTTAACTGGAATTAACAATCTTCTCACACATTTGGTACACTTGGAAAATCCAAAATGGTGTAACGACACGCGGCAGATCAAGCTGAAATGCACAAATCACATTCTGCATTTTCAAATTAACATTTCCCAGTATCACCCCGTCGCAAACCCTCTCGAGAAACGACTTTAATTGCAACTTGCAGGCCCTTACTAATAATTGCATAACAACAACAGCCCATTCCTTAGAGCCATTCAATCTCAGTTACACATATCAAAACTCTTTCAAAAACCTTTAAACTTTATGTGACTTTCTTTAAAAAAATTAGTCTGCTTAGTTCTTATTTCTCTTTACTACGATCGACATTCTTAAGTTGAGATAAAGCAAATAGTTGGTTTATAATCATATAATTACAATGGATCAACACGAACGGAATAAAGATATATTTTTTACGTTGTATAATGTTATAAGCCAATGAAGACACACACACGCAAGTTAAATTAGATTCAAATGTTGCTTAAAGAATTAGATTCCAAATGCTATTCATGTGCTAATCAATGAAAATTGTTGTATATAGAAGTTTCGATTCAAAAAGAACAAAGTTTCTGAAAGAAAGTGCCCAAGTGATTGATCAATAATCAGTACTATTACATGATCAATTTACCTATAATATGTTTCCCCGAGCAAAGGAAGTTAAGGGACTTTGTACTGTTTAAAGTAAAGTAATGCCGAACTCCAAACTTTTTCAGTTGAAACATGCAATCATTAATTTGAAAGCATTTTCATCATCAATTTTTTACCATGTATGTCTAAAAGTAGTAATCTTTACTTCGGATGTCCACACTACTACTAATCATATTTGTTTTGGAAATATCATATATAATTGCTCATAGAGTATTCTTCAACAGTAAAAACACAAATAACCAATCGTGATTGGTAATTTTTTTTTTTTTAAGATAGAAAGAAACTTTTATTCCTTAAATAAAAAATACAAGAATGAGACTGACTTCGTGTGAGCTCAGCAACTTCCAAAAACACGAGCAAGGTTGCCCGGGCGTTGCTGCGGGAGTCATGATTGTTTATGGATTGTTTAAAAAAGTAAGTGATTGTATGCATAAGGATATGATTGATTTTTTATGGGAAAGAATGTGTGATAAAGAGGATTGGTTAGGTATTGAAGGAATGTCCTGTTATTGCGTTGTTGCTTCGTTCATTTTGTGAAATTTGGCAGGAATAAGTTGAATAATTTACACATAAAACTTGTACAGGATCTTGTAGACCTTGTAGAGAAGCCTGTAGAGGTTTTTTGTGGAGATTAATATAATTGAGCGTGTACAGGATCTTATTTCTTTGTATGGTTGAACTGTTGGAGAGGCAGGAGTATTGATTGGAATTTGATTGTTCCATGACATATAGTCTGGAACTTGTGGAAGTCTGAAAATTTAATTGATTTACATCAACATCAAAACTTAAAATTCTTTGAATAAATTCATTCAATAACACTTAGCATAGAGCAGGTTGTGAAATAACTCAATATGTTATAGCCTCAATAAGTTATAGCCTTTTGCAGAAATGTAGATGTAAAAGAGAACATTATTAATTCTGTCAAAATTTCAGATCAACTTGGTACTAAAGACACTACATTGTTCAAACAACATCATACATTCCAACAAAACACTAAGCAGCTCACAAACTACAACCATAATGCAATAATTTGAATCGAAAACCTCACACAAAACCACAAAACTAAGCTTGATTTACATCAAACATTAAAACTTGGAATTCTTTGAATAAATTCATTCAATAACACTTAGCAGAACTGTTTCAATTTTGTTCACAACATTAACAAAACATTCATACCTAAATTCAAAACACTTGCAAATTTTGATCGCACATTGTTCCCGATATCTGCAGAACAGAAACAAACAGCTTATTGCATTAAGAAAAACAAAAACAATCAACTGTTAATCCAATAACCAATTCTGAAGAAAAATAAATACTTACGAAAATACTTGAACAATCATTAATCTTGGTAGAAAAGTGCATACCTGAATCACAATAAGACACCAAATTAACATGAAATAACAGAACCAGAAACAGTGGCAATACAACAATCCAGATATTCCTCTGCATGCAACCTGCAGAATCAAAACAAAACAACTGTCACCTCTTGAGAACAAATAAAATAAAAACCAGAGTTCTCAAATCACGCAAAATAAAAACCCCACCTCAAACCTATCCCAATAAATCACTGAAACCCCAAACTGCAGTACAAACTATACAACATTTATACTAATATAAAGGAATTATACAAAAAATAGCTAGCTAATTAAGCTTTTTCTTACTCTCTGTATTACTCCTGTGCAAGTTTCCCCTGTTAAATTGTAGTAATTTGATTGAATCATGTCAAAAAATAAAGAACAGGTTGGTGAAACAACTCAATATATTATAGCCTTTGCAGTCTAGATATCATGCAAAACAATACATTCACTCGACCTAAAATCCCCATATATATTGCAGACAGTGTCCAAATATCAGTCCCACAGCCCAGTTTTACAGGTCATAAATATATATAAAAAATAAAAAGTAAAAAAAAGCCCAGCCCTATAAACCTACCTCAAAAGAGTGGAAATGATGTTGATAATGGGATTAGAAAATTAAAAATTAAAAAGATTAAACAGAACTTTTAGTGTACCCACTGATAACGGATTAGAAAATTAAAAATTAAAAATTGATAATAGTGATGATGTTGATAATGAATTAGTTTCTTTAGATAGTATATAATTGCTAATTACAATCAATGCTGCAAAAGAAAACAATGGACATATAAGAAGTGTTCTAATATGTTCTTCAGTCATATTGATACATCAGTTGGTAACTTTAAGGTATACAGAACTTGTAATGAACCTCTCACGTCAACACAAACTCACAACCTTATCTGTAATACCCGCAATTTTCATTTTAAATTCGAGTAATTGTGTTGAGTGATTATTATACGATTTAACGATTATTGTTCGATAATAATTCACTTTTACATTAATCGAAGTTTCGAAACAATTATTTTTATTGAAAAGCACGAAATACTCGGTTTGAGAAATCGACTTTTTCTACGTACGAAATTTACAGAAACTTCCTTCATGAAAGTTGTAGAGCTCGTCGATACAAGTCCGTACACGTGTGGAACACAAAGATCGGATTTTTTCTAATTTAGTTATCGAATTTAGAAGTTGTTCCGAAACTCTTATATATAGAAAAAACCTTAGTTTTTTTGGGAAACCCTAATTTTTCCACCGGCCTCTCTCTCTTTCTTTTTTTTGGAAACCAGACTGTTCACTCTCTCTCTCAAATCTCGCATCGCTCTCTCTCTCGCCCGAAAACAGAGGCAAACAAGAGCAAGCCACCACTAGCTCGTCCGGCCACCCCACGACTTCAAACCACTTCCAGGAGCTTCGTCTCGACCTTGCGCAGCTGTCAGAGGCGGCCTTGCGCCGCGACACGGCCTGTAGCGGCGGCGGCACGGCCCGAACCGAAAAGGGTCGATTTCGGTTCGATCTCGATATCTCAAGCTACACACCACCATTTCACTTGATTCTTGGCTCATTGAGCTCGTCTCAACTTCCTCTACAAGCACCAAGAAGGACCAAAACTGGGTCGAACGTTTTCACGTTCGTCGGAGCTCGACCCGAATGGATCGAAACTACCAAGCTTTCTATCAAGATATCTCGAGCTATACACGATCGTTTCTTGTGATTCTTGGCTTGTTGAGTTCGCAAGGAAGTTCTGAACAAGTTTCTAGAAGGGATCGGGACCTGAGGTTGCAGTTTTCACGTCGGTTTTCAAGCTCGCCGGTTTCTGAAATTTTTCCGGCCGCCGACTGTAATTGGTACTTTTCGATCCCTTCCCGTCATTTTTTGGTCTTGTGCTAGTTATGAAAGTTGCTCAGAATGATGAAACGAAGGGGACAAGCTCAGCCCCGACACCATTGGCGGTGGTCGGTGGCGGCTCTGTCCCTAACTCCGGCGGCCCTTTCCGGCCACCTCTAGAGGTCTAAAATTTGGTTTCTATCCATTTTATGATTCTATGTTTCGATACGATCATTTCGGCGTATTATACGCATTTTTCGGATATCGTATGAATTAGTTATGAATTTTGTGATTTCGATCGATTTCGATGGTCAGATTTTTGATCTGTGAAATTAGGACCGTCGGATGAACTTGTAAATTTGTTATGATGATCATATGACTGTCCCAGAGGCTTTGTGTGGTCATGGGCGAAGATCCGACCGTTGGATCTTCGTATATGTGCAAAACGGTAATTAGGGGAGCGTTCGTGAGAAACCGCTCGTCGGATTTTAATGTAAATTAGAATCCGGCCGTTAAATGGTAGTTAATTTATGTGTTGAAATTGTTGGCTAAATTCGAATCATATTTGATTAGGTGATTGACGGATTTTATTGAGTGGGCTATTTCGGCGTTAATTATAATTATAATTATATTGAAGACGCAGCGGGAATTTCGAGGTGAGTAAAACTCACATGGTTCATATTACGAACCGAGCGTTTAAATTTATTTATTTTTAGTAATTGTGTGAAAAATATTTGCGGATTAAATATTTGTTTTAAAATTTCATGGACTTGAATCACCACGGTCCATAGGTAAGTAGAATGAATTTTAATTATGCAAATGAATTTCATGATTTTCTTGTGTGAACTATAGATGGAATTAGTGGTCATTCCTGAGTGGATGATTACGTATATATATATTTACGTGGAAAATATATAATGTTGTGTGAAGATATGATTGACTGAATTCATGAATTGATTATATTTCAATTGTGTAATTCCAAAATAATATGGTGTATCTTGGTTGGGTTGATTCCAGTATGTGATTTTATATGTTGTGCTCATTTATGGGTTTAGGGTCGACGTAGTGACCGGTGTGGGGTAATCGGACGCTCTAATCCTGGGTGGATGATGGGATACGATTGGTTGAGTATGTGAAATTATTGGACGTTCTAAATATGTATATAGGTATACATATTGATGAAATACGATAATGATAAATATGTCGGATGCCATAACCTAGGCCAGGTGACGGGCTACGATTCAGTTAGAACTCTAGTCTGTCAAGTACCGTATTTTATAAATACGATGTTGAGAGTTGTGTAGAAAGATGTGTGTTGGGGTCTATCTTGATGTATTGAATTGGTGTTAATTGAGATTGTTAGTACGTGTGGATGTGGAAATTGTTTAGTGTTGTGTGTGGAAATAGTTATGAATTGAATTAAGCAATAGTTCTTCCTTATACTCATACGAGCTTTCATAAGCTTACCGGGTTTTGTGTTGTTGCAATCCCGGTACACTATTCAAATGGTGTAGCGGATATTCCTGCAGGTCAGGATAACCAGGGAGGTGACCGAGCTGCTTAGGTGTTACAGCAGTTTTTGTTATTTCATTTGGTTGTGAGGTGTGTATGCTCATTTAGAGCTTTACATTTCATTTTGGATTTGAGTTGTAATAATTAACCGAGACTAAATTCGGTTTGATTTTATTTCGTGTGGTGAGAATGTTATGAAAAGAAATTTTCAGGATGATTATTTTGAGTTTGTAGTATTTTCATGTTTCGGATTTTAAATTGTTATTTTAAAATTCGGGGCGTGACATTATCACTTATCAGCAGAAGAAAATATTTTACTGATGAAAACCAATGACAATTTACTAAATGATAACAAAGATGAGTGAGATTGAAAACCTGTTCTATTTGTTTTCAGTCCAACCCTTACCCTGAGAGTAATTTTGGATTTTGGAACTGTTGAAAAGTTTTCACCCAGGCTGCAAATGAAACCAAATCGCATACGTTAAGAATTGAAAGATCAATAGCAATCACTATCAACCAATCTGATTGAAAATCACAAAGTAAATCCATGAAATCAACTGAACCACCATGTAATGTCACATAAAATTCAGAAACAAATAACTCGATGAAAACCACAATCCGACATAACCAAAGAACACCCAAATCTTACCAAGAAAAGAAACCCAATGCTTATTTTGCTTTTGCTGAAAATAAAACCTCTTCTTCTTTGAATAACTCCTTCCCAAGGTGGATCCAAATATTCGCACCCACCTCTTCCCAAATCCCAATCAAACCAACACCGAGTAGTCTGATCATGAAAAGAAGAAAGAGTGAGCTGAAGGTTCTTACCATAACATTTCTATATAGCCTACAATCAAATCCAAGGTTGGAAACTCAGAACAAAAACAAAGGCAACAAACCCAAAACCCAGCCTTCTATTTAGAAGGAAATCATTGAAATCAAAACATAAAAGAAGATCGGGACATTAACGAAAAGAATTGGTAAAAGAGAAAAAGGGAGAAAACAGATTGCTACCTAAAAACCCTCTACCTTTCTCGGATGCTTCTCACGTTTCTGGGCTGTTTCGTCCATGCTAATTTCAATTTCTATGCGATGTGATGTTAGGATCTGATTTCCCAAGTGGTCGTCGACATTGATAGTCTAGAAGAGTTGAGGTTAGTGTACAGACATTGGTGCAGATAGATACTTCCGAAAACAGCAGTATGAATCTTAAAATCCATCCAAGCACCGGACACTGTAATTAGAGCAAACACCAAGGACAAAACCAGTACTTCATTTCGAGCTCAAATGAACAGTCGCACAGTGCTAGGCCGCTTAGATATATGTATAATAGGAAGATGTGAGTAACTCATAGCGATGATCGGTCAAAGCTATATCGCTATCGATAATTGATATGAGACAAGGAGGTCCATCCTCGGACCATAAACTTCGCCCACTTCCCAGGCCTACATAATTAGCAATAGGGTGCGGCTTTATTCGATACACACGGAATATGACGGATGGAAGCTATGTGAAAAAGAAGCACGAGTCTCTGTATATACGCCACAATAACTTCGTTAGCCGCATAACATCTATCCTCCTCATTTACCCATTGCATTGCTTCAAGACAATCTGTATCAACTCTCAACTTTCATTCTGACCAACCTCCTCTCCGCCCAAGCTCCAACCCCATTTTACTAGCGAAGAGTTCCGCCACCACCGATGAAAGTTGTTGCTGAAAGCGCTACCCTAATGCGGCTTTCATACTCCAAAATCATCCAGAATAATGGCCCCAGCTTCCTAACACCCAATATGAACACACGCAGCCCCGTCACTTTGAGCTTTAACTTCCCTGAATTAGGGGGAAACCATCTCTTCACAGTAGCTCTTCCACAATGCCTATTCCCATGCCAGCTGTCCTCACCAAAGCCTCATTGACTCCTTTTAAATAGTTCACCTAATTCTCAAAGATAACACAAGGTTGCACTTACAGTTCCCTTATGATAACAATTATTTCGCGTTCATGCCAATCCATCCATAATGGAATAGCTAAGAGCTCAAGCTCTTCCTCACATAAAGATTTCATAGCATGCTCAAGAAATTGAATGGAAGTTGGAAACTAACCAGATGAATTTACAGAAAAAGCCTGCCTTCACACCGACCACAACTCCAAGTTGTGTATATAGGCGACTCCCTTCCTTGTTGACAGCTGAAGCAGGTAATCAATTGGGTGATACACTTCCAATGCAAATTCTCCATGCACGGGATTAACCCCATTTTAGAATGTTCACAGAAAATGAAGTATTTGTGGAGGCAATTTGAGCTTCCATAGATGCTTCCAATAATTCCAAGAAGCTTGAACAAGATTAATTAGCAGCTGAATCCCTAGCTTTTTGTCGAGCCAACCAATACCCACTCTCAACCGCACATCAAACGTAGGTATGTCAAATACACGTATTCGGCCTTAGTGAAAACACAATAGGAATTTTAAGGATCGGTGCCAAGCAAATGTAAGCCTCTTTTCATTAATTCTAGAGGGCATTTATTTCGGACTTGCTAGCTAACGAGCAGCTATTCGCTTCTCTCTCCTCCTCAGTGAACATTTGCTCCATGGCCAACAAAGCAACGTCCTCGCCACCTTCATCAGTGATCAAATGAGATACTCTTGAGTCCCCCGGAATACCAACTCTCCGATTGGTAATCACTCCTTAAGGATTAGTTAATATCATTCTTTAGGAATGATTCCTTTATTAAATCG
This sequence comes from Rosa persica, assembly GCA_025331145.1. Lineage (NCBI taxonomy): Eukaryota > Viridiplantae > Streptophyta > Magnoliopsida > Rosales > Rosaceae > Rosa > Rosa persica. Next base: position 46,342,752 of record WFKR01000007.1, on the reverse strand, counting down.
CTGCAGGGTAAGAGTACCATTTTTCTAAAATTTTGTAGCTAGAAAATACAAATTTGATAATGCATGACTTTTAGGCTGTTCTATTTAGGTTTTTTTCTCTCTCTCTTTTTTCCCTTAGGCATACGGCGTGCGGTAAACTTGAAAGCTCTAATTTGAAGCTTAGGCATTGTAACAGTAGAATATGTAAGGTTTGAAGGCAATCAACTGAAAGACTTCACTTACAACTCGATGAGTATGAAAAGAGTCATGACCTGGGGGAGCGCCTTCCTATTACCAAAAAAAGCTAGAGTTCCATTACATTTTCGTAGGAATCATTTCTGATCTAAATAATAGGACAAATTAAGATACAAGAGCATCATTATATAAGTGGGGAAATTTAAAACCAGAAACTTATTTATAAAAGAAACGTCCACTGCTGTTGGTATCCATTTGGTTTAGATTTTGCTTTATTGAGAATATGTGTATCTAAGAATTAGACCCCTGTCAAGGGCTTGGGCTAGGGTTTTTGTCAGTTTGGGCTTAGCTTTTGGCCCAACCTACTTTACTATTTTTCTTTTAATTTTTTTAAGGAACTCTAAGTCAGTAATTAGTTTTACTTTCAATAATTTCTTAAGTCTCTTAGGGACCTACGCATTTTTGTGCATCTAGCGAATCTTCCAGAGCAAGTACCGTTGGAGGATTCATGCTATTTTGAAGTATTTAATGTCAAATAAGTGACCTAGTTCTATGTACAACTGTATGTACTAACACATCTTATTGTCTGTCTCGATGGCAGCGAAATTGTATGTAATGGTCATTCTGACTTTTGATCAATATATTGGCTCTGTCTTCATTAAAAAAAAAAAAAAAAAATTAGACCCTTGCATATGCATAAATGCAAATGCATGGATGTGTTTGCCACGTCATCAATTTTTACGAAGCTGTCACGGGAAAAATACGGAAGTCGTCATCGATATCAAAATATGACTTCACCAATGGTATCGTTGTAAGTCTAGCTACTAATGGCCTTGACACTAAAGTTAAGGAGCTGATGGTGAATTAAGTATCTTGAGGGGTTGGTCTCATTGCTGTCAGGAGACTTGTCGTCTCAGAGGACAAGCTGCTGCAACTGCCTCCAAGGAGAAGGCTTAGAGTTGATTTTACTTTTTACATTTTCTGTTTATTTGATTGATCGATCCGTTTTGGTACCGGCTATTTTGCTCAATAGATTTTTATCATGTACTAATGTGTGCTTCATGTTGTTGGAAAAATTTTGTTTATCAAGAGTTGGAATTCCTATATTTTACAACTAAGGAAAAAAAAAAACTCTTACTAGGTGTGTGTGTGTGTGTGTGTATATATATATATAACTTTTCTCATGTAAGGATATCTTTACCTAAGCTTATGGAACAGATTTGATGTTTTTGACCACTTTTCGATCACATATTCACATTTTAACCGTTCAGTTTTTAGGTCTAATGTATGGATCATTTTTGCAAAATTTCAGCCAAATTGATGATCGTTAAGGTATCCAAAACTATAATTTACAACAATATACACGAACGGTTATGGTTCGACAGATTCGGTTCGTTCGTGTAAATTGCAGTTTTGGATACCTTAACGATCATCAATTTGGCTGAAATTTTACAGAGATGATCTATACATTATGACCTAAAAACTGAACAGTTAAGATGTGAATATGTAATCAAAAAGTGACCAAAAACATCAAATCCGTACCTAAGCTTAGGTAAAGACATACTTAGCCAAGAAGAACTATATAAGATATATATATATATATATATATATATATATATATATATATATATGCGTGTGTGTATGTGTGTATGTACATGCACCCTGCAGTTTACTAGTATAGATAGGTTTCTTTTTTTTTGGTATACTTACACATGCACACACACTAAATTGCAAGATGCGCAATGCTATTAACTCGACTCCTTCATTGACCTCAACTTGAGTCCGCCAAATTCAGGTTGGTACGTACACTTTTTTGTTCAGAGAAAAACTAAAAGAAAAAAGACCAGGAGATCAAGAGAACAGAGCGCGAGAAATGCCCGTGGAAGGCATTGCCGTTGACGTCAAGCCAGTCACTGGCATCAACAATGGAAAGATAACGCTGTCAGTGGTGATCACCTGCATTGTGGCTGCGTCTTGCGGCCTCATATATGGCTACGACATCGGAATTTCAGGTGCGTTTATGTTTTAAATGATTTAATCAGTGGGGTGGTTTTCTTTAATTCCAATGTTCGAATTGAATTAGCTGGGAGATGTAGTAGTAACGAACACCAAAATCCTAAAACTAAAAATTAAACAAGAAAGAGGAAGAGGTGGTTCCATACTTCCATTATTTACAGAAGCCAATAAATATTTCATGAATTATTGTCAATGTTTAGCTGAAAGATCAAACTTTACCTATTAAGAAAAGAAGATCATGAGCACTGTCAGCTGTGGGTATCATATACTGCTCTAGCAGTCTAGTCTAATGGTCTAATGCATTATCTTTTGGTCAGCGCGTGGTCAGTTGTACGTTAAAAATTTGGAGATTTTTACTGTATACTTTACTCGAGTGTATGACCTAATGTAATGATTTCTATCATTGATCTTTTACCAACAAAGATGCTACATTAGAAAATAAAAACCGAGAAAATAAATGGCGTTGCTATTGATAGCTATGAGACTAACCATGATGATCTGCAATCTTCACAGGAGATGTGACCACAATGGTACCATTCCTTAGCAAATTATTTCCGTCAGTACTGAAGAAGGCATCAGAGACCAAACCAAACATATACTGCGTGTTTGATAGTCAGCTTTTGACATCATTCACATCCTCTCTCTGCATAGCCGGTTTGGCCACATCGCTTGTGGCAAGCCGTCTCACCAAGATTCTAGGCCGGAGGAACATCATGCTCTTAGGTGGTTCTACCTTCCTTGTTGGGTCTGCTTTAAATGGTGGAGCAGTTAATGTTGCAATGCTCATCTTGGGTCGTATCATGCTAGGGTTTGGAGTTGGTTTCACGAACCAAGTAAGTCTAGCTACAAACCTAGCTACAGACTCTGTCATTATAAGGATATGCATGCACATAATCTACCCTACTCAACTAAACTCTCTGCACCATAACTTTTCATAGGATACCCCCAAACTATTTTCCCGCTAATCCTTATTCTCACTCGCTCTCCATTTTTGCCCTTGAAAGTTGTATTACATGTTGTACATAAAATTTGAGATTACAATTAGATAGTAAAATTAATGTAGATCAATAGAGATATCCTAATTGTATAATACAGATAAAAAAAAAGTTGCCTTCTCCATTTAATTACTAATAATGCTACAATGTCCAGTCTGCTCCCATCTACCTCTCCGAAGTCGCACCACCAAAATGGCGCGGAGCCTTCAGCACCGGCTTCCAGTTCTTCATCGGAATCGGCGTCCTGGCCGCCAGCTGCATAAACTTCGCCGCCGCCAAGCACGAACACGGCTGGCGTTTCTCCCTCAGCCTCGCCGTAGTCCCCGCTGCCATAATGACCCTTGGCGCCATCTTCATTTCGGATTCCCCCTCGAGCCTAGTCGAACGCAACAAGCTCGAGCAAGCGAAGAAAGCCCTAATAAGCATCCGAGGCAAAGATAGACATCGACCCAGAGCTGGCGCTTCTCATTAAAAATAGTGAAATTGCCAAAGCTATCAATGAAGAGCCTTTTGTGACTATATTTCAGAGACAGTACAGGCCTCAACTTGTGATCGGAATGATTGCCATTCCGTTTTTTCATCAGATGTCTGGGATCAACGCCGTTGCGTTTTACGCGCTGGTGCTGTTTCAGTCTGTAGGGTTGGGAAACGATTTTGCTCTGATTGCAGCGATCATACTCGGAATGGTTAATATCCTTTCAATTCTTGTGTCTACTTATGTGGTTGATCGGTGTGGGAGAAGGTTTCTGTTGATGGAAGCTGGTATCCAAATGATCATTACTGAGGTACGTAGGCAAATGTAATTTTCATTCTAATTTTGAACCAGAATGTATAGATTGGTCCTTTTGTGTATAGGTTGCGGTGGCTATTGTTCTAGCACTAACAACAGGTACTGACGGCACCGACGCACCAGGTGTATCTCAAAGGCTATGCCATACTAGTGTTGGTGTTGATGTGTTTCTATGCTGCTACTTTTGCTTGGTCATGGGGTCCTTTGAACTGACTCATACCAATTGAGATATTCCCCATTAAGATTCGACCCACATATGGCCAGAGCATCGGGATTGCTGTGAACTTTGCAGCTACATTTTTGGTGTCCCAAACCTTCTTGTCAATGTTGTGCCATTTCAAATATGGCACATTCCTGTTCTATGGAGGTTGGATATTCATCATGACCATTTTTGTTGTACTATTCTTGCCGGAGACTAAAGAGATACCATTGGAGTCGATGTATACGGTGTGGGAGAACCACTGGTATTGGCGTCAGTTTGTTCTGGGTTAACCCGTGGGCACTATCAATCATGAATATTAGTACCGCGTTCCAGATCCGAACAGATGTGATAATGTACTTTTCTTAAGTTCCACTTCATTTGTCACATAATTTGCTTACTGAAATTGGTGACTAGAATTGTGGCAACATAGCCATTCTAAGTAGATGTACATTGATGTCGCAATTTTTTTTTTATAAAGGATTTGATTTTATTAGATATCAAAGTCATGAAAAACAGGTCAGAGTCTAACATAACTTACATAAGAAGATCTAGAATTTAATCAGTCGTCCTATCTAAGTCACACCTAAACTCATTAAACTAAAATGGTCGCTCGCTAAAACAACAAGCCAACAAATTAAATAAAACTAATCTCACTTCCTAAGGCAAAATTAATTCATCTAGTCTAATCTGCCAGTACTCAATTGTGATACATATATCGATCAACTAGAAACATCTTAGAAAGTATATAGAAATCACTCCTACTTGAGAAGACTTGATGTCCAGAATGTCTTGAAAATTTTTTGTACCTTAAGCGATCACTTTCTCTTTCCCCTTAGGGTTAGAGCTAGTGTTTGCTTCAGGCTCATCAGCAGCTAACAACCTCGGCATCAGGTTGGTCTTTTTGCTCATTGCCTTTTCTTGTTCTCCATCTTTCTTTCTTCCTTTACCTGCTGTTCCATATGGCAACTTATTCACACTTCCAACAAGACGTCCTCTCTTTCTCTTAGGTTGCTCATTGTTGTTCGAAGGCCCCTCCAACAAACCTATAGTCACTGCATCCAAATTTTTCTTTCCAATAGCAAGACTTAAATGCATTTTTTTGGAGAGATAATTACCTCATCAATTTCCCTACCACGACGTTGGCCTATGATCGGATCTTCATTGAGTCTTGGTTCACTCAATTCTCTAATGTGCACTTATCTTCTATGTCGACTCATGGTCATCACGGATTGAGGAAGAATAGCTTCGGCTATGCTATTAGGTATTTGAACCTTGAAGATCAATGTTTGATTATTTACCGTTACCCTAGTGACATTAGGTTTTCCTATCCCCGTAGCACGAGCAAAGCTGTGGGCTGCTCACCTTTCCAACTGGTATGTCATTGTCTTCCTCCAGATCCGGCCCTGAACAAGGAAGGCCGACATGAGTAACTAGGCCGCAGGTGCCGCATCTACCAAATAGTTTGTCATATCGGAACTGCACCATGAATTGGACCTCATCTTCCACCCTGAACGTCGACGAAATAGGAGCGGCTTGGCATAATCAATCTCGACCCTGATGCGCAAGACACGAGTTTGAAAGGCCGGGCGATCAAATTCCATGAACTCACCTAGTGTACTCCCAATTAGGCGCATAATAAATTTGGATCTGAAGGCCGGTGGCACTTCTTGTAGTGTCATCCAGTAAGATGATTTCTTCAATGGTATCTCCCTTGCCAGACTGACACCGTACGGTGCTAAAGCTATAGGAGCCCAGTTATATCCTCATAGTCCTCATTTCCAAACCCTATCCACATCAGAGGGATCTGTGAAAGTGAACAAGACCCTATCATCTTCTCCAAGTTCTTCAACATTCAATCTGCCATTGATTCTCCATGCAGATCGGAACATGCCAAGGAAAGAGGGACGGGAATATTCTCGCGCTGTGAGCAGCTTCCCTACCATAAATGCTTCAGGTTGTCTTAATCCTTTTGATGGACGCAAGTCCACCGGTTGCTTTCCATCAGCCAGCGCTAGGGAGGAGGCCAAGCGGGCTGTCATTGCATCAATTGCCATTGACATGAGAGAGAAAACTACGCAGTTGAGAAAAAAACCCTAACCCTAGTTAGAGAGAGGGAGACGGCTGCGGCTGGACTTTCTTCTCTAAACCCTAAACCCTAAACCCTATGTGTCACAATTTTTATTATAACGACTATTAACGTGGATGTATGACGTATATTCCAAATAACAGATTTTTGGTGGGATAAAATAAGCGAAGCTTTAAATACACCCCCTCAATTATTTAATGCACACCCCTTATATTTTTTTATCTAATTTTAATCACACTTCCATCTATACCCCTCCTCATGAAATAAATAAATAAATAAGAAAAACTTCAAAAAAAAAAAATTTCATCGGCTATGTATCTTAAATTTTTATTTAATACAATTCTTTTACTATAATTTTTTAATTTATTGTGGAATTAATTGCTAAATAATTCGGCCACATATCAATAAGGTAATTATTAATTACATTTCTTCTTTCGCACATCAATGAGATTGGTATATCGCTAGAAGATTGAATAACTTAACTTTCTTACCTTTGTTATTCTTCAAGTTGACGTCTCTAAGATTTTAAAGATTCCATATATGTCAATATTTTCATGATCCATATGGTCATGGTCAATATTAAAATCGGTAAAGAATGAGCCATGGTGGTTGTTTGGCAAACGAAGTTATTGTTGATGATGTATTCATGTATGCAAGATATATTTGATGGTTTTATCAAACCTCTTTTGATATGTTTCAACCAATATGGTTGCTTGCTAGTTATTCACGTGGACTACAATTATTTCATTTGTCAATGACTTTCACGTATGATCTTGCAGAGAGATCGATTGTATCATGAAGATAAGGAGAATATTTAACTTATAAGAAAATATTTTATTAAAATTTTGATATATAAAGCATTTAATTGTTATTTTATTTTTGTGGATTCTTCTTTGTTTTTAGTTATTAGTTATTGGGCTAAATACAGATTACTACCCTGTAGTTTGGGTCTAAAATCAATTCAGTCCCTAAACTTCTAATTTCATCGGAAACACCCTTGCACTTTCAATTTTGATCTAATATGTCCAATTTGTTAGTTTTCTGACAATTGAGTTACTTAACTTATTAATGTGGCTCATATATGGCTTAGGTTTTGTGATGTGGCGTCTGCATGCCACGTCTAGTCAATTTAAGAGTGAGTCCCACTATTAAAAATAAATAGTTTTTTCAACAAATAATCCAACTATAACTTGAACACATAACAAAATATTAATGAATTAGACCTATTAGATCAAAATTGAAAGTGCAGGGGTGTTTTTGATGAAATTAGAAGTCTAGGGAGCATTGCCTTCTTCAGTGGCGAACCCACTACATCAGAGCCCAATGTGACTTGGAGCATTGCCTTCTTGGAATACTGGCTCTGTAAATTCATTTTCTGCACTTCTTCCAACAAGCCCACTAGGCCTTGGTCTTCTTTGGCTATAGACTTTTACAACGGCCGCCGCATCGGCCTCGGACAACCTGTGGTGGGCGCGCTGTATCATACCCTCTACCAGGCCACCATACCCTCCTTTGATGTCAGCATTTCTGGCCCTTTTTGGATATTAGATTTCTGGGTACAAGTCTATTTCCCTTACTTCAGCCGGCAAGACATCCCACGGTTTCCACCGACTGACGCACTTTTGGGTCAATGGCTCTGCTGCGAGGCAAAGTACAATTCCCACCATACTCTGAATGCTTTGCTTACCCACCATACTCTGAATGCTTTTCTTACTTGTACCTGGTAGATGATATGCTAGACTTAGAACTGGTACTCAGTAGAAGATTCCCACCTCCCCTCTAACAAGGATTCCTTCCCGAGAATTCCGAATATGGCGATCGCGCGAGCTTGGCCTTTCTCCCCACGATCTCCTGTTCTGATATCAGGCTCTGGTTGACGACCTCAACTACGAGCTCTACGCTCCCAACCACTTCGCTTGCCAATTTGGGTTAGCCCAACTAGTTCCTTTTCCTTTCTATGATTCGTGGAACTACAACACCTCTTGGCGAAGGATCGGCCCCGCGTGTAACGTCCCGAACCTAAATTACTCGTTTACTAGTCATTTGGACGGTAAACGATAAATAATTTCATTTTTACTTTGTTTCGATACTTTTAGTGGCCCTAAAAGTTGACTTTTTGTTCGGGTCAAAATTTGAGAAAATGTTCTTCATGAAAGTTGTAGAGGACGTTAAACCGAGCACGTACATATGTAGTTCGTAAAAATCGGAGTTCGTATGCGAAAGTTATAAGTGAAATACTAGAGTTACTGTTCATGGTAGAAAGTATAAATTTGAATTATTTACTGTGGCCGGGTAACTTTTTCTTTTCTCTTCCTCTCTCCTCCCTCCCGCGTTTTTCCTCTCCCTTTCGGCGTTCTCTGCAACTTCGGCTTTCCCCCCTCCTCCGGCCACCTGGTAGTATAAAGCCAACATCTTTGGACTCGTCTCCGCTCCCTCTAGGCGCCTGTGGTGGTGTTTTGCGGTGGCTCGGTCCGAGGAGCTCGGATTTGAGCTGTGAAGTTCACTGTAGCAATTCGGAAGTTTCGTCGATTTCCGGCGATTCCGGCCATCTCCAGCCACTAAACCAGCGTCGAAGGTTCGGTTTTTGCCAAGGATCATTTCCCCTAGCCTTGAGCCACGATTTGCAGTGTAGAGGAGGAATTGAAGATTTGAAATTTTGGGTTACTATTCACGGTTCGGGTTCAAACTTCTCCTTAATTGTTGAGGTACTTCTACTCATTTTCTGACTTGGTCATAGTTGAGAGAATTAATGGGTGTGTTGCGAAGGTGCTGCTGCCAAAATTTGGTGGCCATTGGAGCTGGTGACATTGGTGGCGGCGCCGCCACTGTGGGCGGCGGTGGCGGTGGCTAGGCTAGCTTTTTAATTCCAATTTCTGGCTAGATAAATCCTATAATTATCCTAGAACTTGTATATGAAGTTTGGTGAGGATTGGTGGAGTTTTGAATCGGTTATAAATTTCTAAAGATTTGGATTTCGATTAATGTTAATCGTGAATCCGATTGTCGGATTTCCTCCATAATTGTTGTAAAGTCTGAATTTAACGATTGGGCAGTATTGGTGAAGTTTGGTTGGATGTGGAAGATAATTGGAGGAGTTGAGGTTATGGGTTTAGGATTTAATTATTGTTTATCGTAACATTATTTTCTTCCCGTCCGGTAATTGTTAGTTTACGAATAATTGTGTACAGGATGAGATACCGACTCATCACTTGACGAGGATCCTTACGCTTGGATACCACGTTAGCCGTATACTGTGAGTGGACGTTTGATTTTAATTCATGCATGCAATTAAATTTTCTAAGTTACGAAATTATTTAAATTATCTTTTATTTAATGAGCATATTTTCCAATTTTTAATTGTGGAATTATTTATCGTTCGAATTTCGGATTGGAATTTGTTATGCTCCATTTTAAATTTGTTATCTGAAATAATCTTCAACGATTTGTTTTCCGAGATTATTTCCTGAAATGAAAGTATTATTATTTATTAGTAGATTTGAGTTTTCCGAGGAATCTTCGGAAATTGGAGATTTCTTTGAGATTATGAACTTATTTTATTTTCGTATATTGGTTTATGATTTCGAGTTTATGTTGGCGTGTGGGGTCACGTCGTTGGACTATATTTCTTTCTTGTGAGACTTCGGGGAAGTCTTACTGATTTTCGATTTTTGTATGGTTTTTACCCACCATACCTGGGTCGATATATTTTATTGCTAGCTAGCCTATTAGTACTCCTCCCTGCTTACTATGTGTTCGTGGGTGAGTAGAGCAGAGCATGGGATGCTCCAGAGTGTGGGACACTCCGACCCGAGCCGAGAAGCTCCCTTCTTTCGTATGGTGATGCTTCTTCCCCATATTTATATTATATTATTTTTGACTAGTGGGGCTAGTCAGATTCCCCTAACCAGCGGGGCTGGTCTTATTTTCTTGAGTATCGGAGTTCTTTCCTTTTTGCTTGGTTGTGACTAGCGGGGCTAGTCAGTTTTCTTGAGCTGAACTAAAATTGTTGTGTTTCTTCAAATTGTTGCATGCATCGGGTTTTTAAAGAAATGTGTGCGGGAAAGTATAAATTTACTTTCTCCTTATAATTACTTATTTTGTCCATTCACGCTAACGTTTTTATATACTTTTCCCCTGGGCCCTTCGTTTTCAAATGCCCAGTCTACAGAGTAGCTGGTTCGGCATAGTAGGATTCGAGGCATAGCATCTGCTGCTGTTGTTTTCATTGTAGGTTAACTGTTGAACCTACTTGTATTTTATTTTTCTCTTCCTGTTTTAGATTGCTTTGATAACCTGTGGGACAAATGTTGTAAAGTTTGGGAGTTGCACATGTGTTTTGGTTTATGTTGCAAGATTCGTATTATAGTTGTAAATTGTGGAGTTGTTGTGATTCGGGGAGCAGGGCGGCTCCAGAAGAATAAAGATGGTTTATCAGAGGTGTGAATGTGTTATTTACAGGTTTTTGGGTAGTCCATTTTAGGGGTGATTCTGCTGAATTTTTGGTAGAGTTATTCTTAAGGTGGGCCCAACAGGGCTACCTCGGATTTCAGGGTGAAATTCGGGGCGGGTCTTGTCACCGCGACTGGGCCTCCTCCATCCCAAAGAATGGTCTCCCTGATCAATCTCCCAAACTGGGCTGACAACCTCATTTCGATTGATAGCTCCGCCGATGATTATGACGACTGGTGGTCTCAAGTTTCAGTTAACTGCTGGGAATAACGGGACGACGAGCTCTTCTCAGCACTCTTCTGCGACTTGAGGTATCCTTACGAGACTGATTCTGAACTGCTTGCCAGTTTCCCTAAGGATAGGCCACCTCCCCCGCAACCTGTGCAGGTTCTACGACCTCCCACGCGAGCCCCTCCTTCTGCTCAAGCCAGAATTGTCATCCGCGAACCAACCAAGAGGTAAGTTTCTTCATGTACCAAACAAGTTTGTCCCTTTATTCTCCATTGTGTTAACCCATGTCTTATTTCAGTAAAGAGATCTCAGGGTATCGTCGCCTAGTCGCTAACTGGCCACTGCTCCTTCAACCACATGCCAGGCTGCGAAGCAAACGGCTATAGTGGTGGAGCTTGAATCCACCGATTCCTCTGATGATGAAGATTCACAAGTGGTAAGCAACTCTTTCTTAATGAGTCTTGTGGTTTTGATATAGAATTCCATCTTATCTCCTTCCTCCTCATAGGTCACCACCGCTCAACTGCTCAAACGCAGTCATTCTGACCCCCAGAGTTATCCCTGGGAAGATGACGAACCACTCACTGACCGACTGATATGCTATGACTTGACTGAAATACACCATGAAGTTATCATTTTATTTTGTCTTTTAACTTACAATGCTCCTCATTCGCAGAATAGTCATAGGGCCATAGGTTCTTTTAGATATAGTGGAAAAAGCACATCCACATCTGGGGGTGAAGCGGCCTCTTCGCAGGCCCAAGTACTTGCAGATCCAGTAATTCCACCGCCACCTATTACTACCCCAGAGGATCCACCACTGCCTAGGCACCGATTCAGATATCTGATGAAAGCTCGCCTGAGGTTGAGGAGAGGATGCTTATCTTCTTCAGGAACAAAACAGGTGCTCCCCAACTAAAAGCACTTGGTCGGATAAATCCGAGATTGAGCAATCCTTTGATTTGCGTCTGCAACTCCTTTAATTCTTTTGGTGCCATTCTATAGGGAGTAATAGAAATTGGTCTGGCTTCAGGTATGAGGTCAATGCTGAATTCAATATCTCGGCTTGGAGGTAAATAAGTGATTTCTTAGAAAACATCTTTAAATGAGTTTGCCATAGGGATTTGGTCTATTAATGGTTTTGAACTCTTTAATTCAACATTGGCAAGAAGTTTGGAAGGTATGAATTCTATGGGCAAAAAACATTGAATTTTTCGAATGGGTTGGCCAAGAATTGAGAAGGTGATAGTTTTCTCATGACAGCCTATAAGGGCATGATATTTGCTTAACCAATCAAATCCTAGAATTAGGTCAAATCGCCCCAAATTTATAACTACGAGGTCCATGTGAAATTCTTTATAACTACGAGGTCCATAGGAAATTCTGTATCTAGAACATGTATAGGATATGATTTGCATACTTTGGTTAGGGTGGCAGATGTTCATGTTCAATTGGTGTTAACCCCAAAGTTTTGAGAAATGCAGCAGATATAAGGGAATCGGATGCGCCAACATCAAATAGTATATTAGCATGAGTACTATACACGATTAACGTACCTTCCATCATAATGTTCTCAGAAGCTATGGCATTTAGTTGGATGGGACGAGGTGGTGGTGGATTATTTGTTTGCCTCGTTGCATTGCACTGATTTGAGAAATGTCCCATCTTGCCACAATTGAAACAAGATCCTGGAAGGCGAAGTGGCTCTGGACAAGCATTAGACATGTGCCCGGTTCCTCCACAGTTGAAACAACGAATTGGGCCTCTTTCCACCTCCTTTCCTGTTTGAGTTGATGTTGTTGGCTTTTGAAATGCATTTCTCCGTTTTTGTTGCTTCCATGGTTGTCCACCTTTCTGGTTAGGCATTGGATGACTTCTTTTTCCTCGAGAACCATTCTCTCGTTCTTTCTCCATGTGGTACTTTTGATTTTCCTCCTCATGAGTTAAGGCTTTGTCCATAGCTTCCTCGTAAGTGATTCCACGTGAAGAGACCATTCTTTGAATGTTCAAATTTAGTCCTCCAATGAATCATCTTGCCTTTTTATCATCTATATCCACCATATGTTGAATAAACTCAATCACAATCATCTTTCCTTGAGTAAGTTGAATAAACTCTAGCTCTTTCTTGTCTTTCTCAACTTGTGGAAAATATTTTTCTAGAAATTTTTCTTTGAAGGCAGCCCATTCCATGAGTTCCATTGTGGCAGGTAGTGTGACACGTTTGACCGAGTCCCACCAGAAACGAGCATCTCCTTTTAAGAGGCAAGTAGCCATTCTTCGTAACTCTACCTGTGTACAGTCCATCATTTCAAAATGGATTTCCATATTGTAAATCCATTCTTCAGCCTCGTGAGGTTTTCCTTCACCAAATTTCCTTGCTCCTAGACTCCTTATGTGTGTTACTAGTTGTTCTAGCCCCCACCGACTTGATTTGCCTCCATCCTTCTTGCAAAGGCTTCGATGAAATCGTCTGCGTCTATAGGTGGATTTCTTCTATCGGCCATGGTCCTAATTAAAGAAAGTATCTATAATTTAAACCAAAATATTTTACACTAAATATAATCTACCATAACTGATTACACATAGGTTAGAAAAGGCTTCTAAGAGCTACTTCCTAAAGACAACTTAACTACAAGCATCAGACAAGGCTTTCCTAAAATATTAACCATATAATTCAAACACAAAACTTCAAGATGCAACACACTATAAGTGAAAACGTAGATGCAACTTTTATATCTCAGACAATACATGCACATATGAATATAACCCTCCCCGTTCTGGTTAAATTTTACAAATATATAATATATATATATATATTAAGGCAAAACTTAATAGAACAAACGCTCTGATACCTCTGTCACACCCCCAAACTCAAGACCAATATTGTACTGAAATATGGTACCCGAATTTGCGATGTGAGTCAAAATAAATAAAACTTCCTTTTTGAATAAATTGAAAGAAAATAAAAGACTATATGTAGATATATCTGAATAGTACTTTTATTAGAAAACGAAATCATTATTTGTACAATACCAAAGTTTAGCAAAATACATTACACTTCTTCTCTTGGAATAGTAGTAGGGAAAAAAAAACTTTCTTTTGTTAGTAGGTTCATCTCTTTTTTCCCATGCATCTGCTCATTACCTGAAAACATGAAGGTGTAGCATCATGAGTAACACAGACCCAGTAAGTACAACTTACATTTTTATATTAATGTGTCTAATAAGAAATCAAATATGAACAACCAAGTAAAAATGTACCAAGAATCATTTATATGTTCGTAGCAAGTCTTAAATATGTACTTGTATACACACAAAAGACACACACATATGTATTCAAATAAATTCATCTGCGTGAATGTTTATGAGACTGATAGTAAATCACATAGTCACATTTCTTTATCGAATCAATAAATATAACCTCAAAATCATATATGCTCAAATCTCTTTTCACTTAACACTGCAACATATTAGTAATATGTTGTAAACAGATATTTGATCAAAATAATATATGTATACTTCTCTTCTTAATGAATATTTCAGATTAACTGGTAACAATTCATAAGTCCACATGTTAGGGTCCATAATACCAAAGCACGGGTAAGCCGCAACATACTAAGGACACTACCAAAATATGTATACTTAAGGTCGGCACTTCCTTCCTATGAGTATAATAGTGCACTATCTGAAGGGACTAGAGCTCAGGCTAACTTCTCATATCACAAAACACTTTTACCAGTAATTCACTTAAGCACGGGATAGTACTAATCACCCGGCTTCATTTCTCTAAATATAATCACGTCAATAGTATAGTAAACTTTAAGTTTTTACTACATAAATAGCAACAAAGCATATAAACAAGCTTATATAAGTAAATATAACTGAAATTGTGTGGACAAATTAATATATACATAGTTACATATATATGTATACATACGTACACAGTCCTTCTTGGCTAAGGACTTCCTTAGTTTTTCTTAGATACGGATTTCCGGTTTTAACCCACTTTCCGATCACATTTTCACATCTTAACCGTTCAGTTTTTAGGTCCTAATATATAGATCACCTCTGAAAATTTTCATCCAATTTGGTGATCGTTAAGGTATCCAAAACTGTAATTTACCATTATAAATACGAACGGTTCCGGTTCGACAGATTCGGTCCGTTCGTGTAAATTGCAGTTTTGGATGTCTTAACGATCACCAAATTGGCTGAAATTTTGCAGGGAGGATCTATACATTAGGCTCTAAAAACTGAACGGTTAAGATGTGAAAATATGATCGGAAAGTGGGTGAAAACATCAAATCCGCACCTAAGAAAAACTAAGGATATCCTTACCTGAGAAAAATCTCATACGTACATATATATATATATATAAACTTGAAAGTAAATGTGCAATAAAATAAAGGTAATGCAAATTAGAAGTAGTAAGAGAATATTAGTTAGTAGTCAAAGAATTACTAGTCCTCTTTTCATAATATTAGAAATAGTAGTCCGAAGTGTCCATTCGTCAATCAAAATAATGGTACCAAGAACTGTCAACTTTCCATTGTTATAACTTGTTCAATTTATGTTCGAAAATAGTGAATGAGGGTTCATAGGATTTTTCACAAGGAATTCAATGAAATAAGTCATGTAGTCCAGATCAGAGTGATATAGTCCAGAAATGGTAAAATACCAAAATAACGCAGAAATCTATTTTCTTAATATTAACTTTTGATGTCTCAGTCTTTACGTACTGCATATTTCACCATTACTTCTCAAACTTTCCAGAATAAAGTCGAGGTCCTAAGCTTCAAATTGATATGAATTTTTGAAGTGGTGATAGCTGTATGAGATTTTCAGCAAGTTTACTAAATGAAAACTTCGATTAGCCATAATTTCTTCATTTCTTAACCTTTTTTAGTGATTCAAAAGCTTAAAATAAAGGATTTTTCATGAAGAAACTGAAAATATAATTAATTTTGACAAGATTAGCTGTTATTAAACACGAAAATATATGATTGCAGCAGAACATATTCTTTTCCATTTTATCATCGGTTATGCATTTTGATAAATCTTAAAGGCAAAAGAATATAGGAATGTATTCATCTACTTTACTTAAGAAACTCATAGATTGAGTGAATATTTTGGTCTTGGATCCAAGCTTGGACTTCTTTGAGAAAACAAAGGGAGCTTCTTAAGAGAAAAAGGATGAAGGATTAGTGAGGTGAGTTTTCTCTACAACTAAGGCTTCCAAATCAGTTTTGCACTTGATCTTAAGGCTTGAAGGAAGAAAAATGATACAGATCCATGTTTATATAGGCTAGAAAGATGCATTAAAAATCAATTCTTACTTGACTTCTAAGGCAAAAGTGAGTTGGAAGTCTACATAGTTAGGCTAAAAGCATTTACAAGGAAATTTCCAAGGAAATGTCCAATAATGTTATGGTTGTTAGAAAGAAAAATCAGATTAGCTCTTCTAGATGTATTGGCATTTGAACTGTGTATACATATATATATAGATATACACATAGATACACATCTATTCAAACTAATACGAATATTGATATGCTTTCTTAAGGTTCAAATATGTGTTAGCAATAACTAGTACTAAAATGACATACATCATACAAATAATATAGATGAGAGTCTTGAGCTCAATAATAAATATCGAGTGTACACAGAAATACGAACTAAGGTATTTTAGTAAGTTTACTAGAACTCTAATATTGAAAAGTTACCTATATAACTTGTAAGTATAGCATGTGGTATCATCGGTTTCTGAACGAAAAAAAATGCTTAGAAGATACTTGAATTATTTCTAAGCTTAAGGTATCTTAGAGTGCTCTACAGTGGTACTAAGTTTCGGGTTATTACATGTTGTATTCAGGAAAATCTCCTAGCCCTAGTGTTAAAGGCAATGAGAAAGTTTAGTTTTCTTCTTCAAACTTTAGCTTATTACTATGTGTCTAGTTCATAGTTAAATAGGCTTACTTTAAATAAATGAGCATGACATATCAAATGAATGATCATATCCTATATATCACCTCAGTATGTTAATCATAACTTCTTGTGTATCTGTAAATTGTAGCAAAATAATATATAATGGTCAATCATTTTGATATTACTTTCATATTAATAATGAAAATCTCTATAATGTTTATTAAAAGAATTCGATCAAAAACCTCACCCATAATAAAAGCCCTAAACTGTCATACTAAAAAAAAGAGTTATAAACCAGGGAAAACATCACAAATGGTATATGAACTTTAGGCATTTCTACACTTCGGTATGTCAACTTTCATAACTATCAGAATGGTGTATCAAGTTTGCTCAAATCTTTCATTTTGGTGTACGCGGTTAAATTTTCCGTTATTTTTACCAAAAAAAAAAAAAAAAAACTGACAAAGCTAAAGGAAAGATAACATAATTTTTCTTTTTGGGCAAAGATAACAGAAAATTTAACGGCGTACACCAAAATGGTGCAAACTTGATACACAATTCTGATAGTTATGAAAGTTAGTACATCAAAATGTCGAAATATCTAAAATTCGTACATATATGTGAAGATATCCCTATAAACTATATATCCTAATGGAGGCCATCTCATTTCCCATATGGTAATTTTGAAATCCTTGTACGCTACCTGGAAGTGAAGGGAAGGAGGGAAGGGAAGGGAAGGTGCACGTTTTGTTTTGTTTCATGCACGACTCACCTACTCCCTCAGTTAGCTCCCTCTATTCCAGTACTGTTTTAGGACTTGGGTCGACTGTTAGCTTAAACAATAAAAAACTCCTGGATTTAACATGATATAAATTCGAATACATCAATTTTGTTTTTTGATAACGTAGCAGACAAACATGGAAGAAGTTAAAAAACTTCGAAAATATCTCATAGAATGTAAAAGTCAACAATACGACCTCTACTTAATTTTCATTTTTTTGATTCCATAGCCTGCATTGAATTACAGTCAATTGGCACAACATGGAGTAAAGATATATTTTATGTGTTATATAATAAGATAAATTAGATACATTAGAGCTTAAAGAAGTAGATTCCAATTGCTATCCATGTGCCAATTAATGAATATTAATGTATGAAGTTACAACCTCAAAAAGAACGGACAAATCAAAATTTGTGAAAGAATATGGGCAAGTCATCGATCAATTATTGTTATTATTATTTTTCCTGTAAGCAAGTGATCAACTTATATACATGGATATTACCTTATCAATTTACCTATAACATGTTTCCTCAAGCAAAAAGATTTTGTACTGTTTGAAAGTTTAGCCGAACTCCATACTTTTTAATTTAAAACATCAGCTGAAAAGATTTCATTACAATTTAATTTTCTGAACAAATTTATAAAAGGAGTAATCTTGGGGAGAACTTTCCTATTACCAGAAAAGGCTAGAGTTCCATTACATTCTCATAGGAATTAATTTCTGACCTAAATAATAGGATAAAGATGCAAGAGCATTAATCTATAAGTGGGGAAATTTTTAACCAGAAACTTGTCAATAAAAGGAGCATACGTCTACTGCTGTCGGTTATCCATTTGGTTTAGATTTTGCTTATTGAGTGAATGAGTATGTCTAAGAATTAGACCCATGCACTAGGCAAAAATGCAAATGCATCTTTTTCAATTTGGTGTTTGATACTTTGATAGCTAATTGGGTATGAAAATATGTGTGTGTGTGTGTGTATCTGCAGTTCTGTACACATCTGTTTACTGGTAGGTTTCTTTTGTGGGAAGCAGGTAACGGACAAATTCACCTACGAATATACACACACAGATGCGCTACGCCGTTAGGCTTTTTGCCTATAAATTAATCGCTCCCTGATGACCTCAAATCGACTCCACCAAATTCAGTGCTAGCATGCTTTTGGGTTCAGAGAAAGACTGAGAGAGAAAGACCAGGAAATCGAGAAAACAGAGCGCGCGAAATGGCCGGGGGAGGCTTCGCCGTTGTCGGTCCGGTCACCGGCATCAATAACGGAAAGATAACGCTGTCAGTGGTGATCACCTGCATCGTCGCTGCGTCTTGCGGCCTCATATTTGGCTACGACATCGGAATTTCAGGTGCGTTTTTGTTTTAGATGATTTAATCAGCGAGATTGTTTTCTATAATTCCAAAGTTTGAATTGAATTAGCTGGGAGTTGTCGGTATGTAACCGTTTGTATATAGTAGTACTAAACACCAGCATCCAAAAACTAAGAGTTAAACAAGAAAAAGAAGGACGAGGTGGTGGCGGTGGTGGTTCCATACTTCCGGTTAGAGATCGATGATTTCTATCTCCAGAATATATTTCATAGATTATTGTAACTGTTTAGCTGAAATATTAAACTTTGCCTTTTGAGGAAATGAAGACGAGCACTGTTAGGTGGGTATCATAATTCAGTTTCCTGCTCAGGCAGTCTGGTCTAATGGTCTAATGCAATATCTTTTGGTAGTGCATGGCCAGTTGTTAATTTGTGATTGGGATAAGTTTACGTTATTTGTATTTTATATGGCCTTCAGACAAAAAGAAAAAGTATTATATATGGCCACCCGGGTCTTTAGTCTTTGGCAGATGGTGGGTTTGGTTAGATTTGATTGATTTTCCAACACCCTATTCCTATCATCATCATAAAAATTGCAAAATTATGATCAAATAAAAATTGCAAAATCAAATGCCAAAAGACATGTCCACAAAATGACAAGCTGAACTATAGTGCTATACATTGACTGTTAGGTTGTGTCGTTGTGATATGATTTTTCACGAATGATCCAAAAACAACATCACCTATTGCTATCTTAAGTAAGAAAAATGACAGTGGTGTAATACTTGTTTAATTATATTTTATACTTACATAACAAACAGAAATTGATACGAGAATGCTGTTTTTATTATAGTTTTTCAGAAATAATATCTACACATTTCATTAGATAAGATGTACATATCAATCAACTGATCAATAATTATCGTGAAGAGCTCTATTTGTCATGCATATTCTCCTAGTATTAGGGATATTGTTCTTATAATTTACATTTCAATTTACTCTAAATTTTTTTATTATAAATCAAAAGCTGCTATATTTAGTAAATATATAAACTCAGAAAATAGACGGCGCTACTATTGATAGCGAGATTAAGCATGATTATCTACAATCTTCACAGGAGGTGTGACCACAATGCCACCGTTCCTTCGAAAATTCTTTCCATCCATACTGAGGAAGGAATCAGAGACCAAACCAAACATTTACTGCGTGTATGATAGTCAGCTTTTGACATTATTCACATCCTCTCTCTACTTAGCCGGTTTGGCTGCATCGCTTGTAGCGAGCCGTCTCACCAAGATTCTAGGCCGGAGGAACATCATGCTCGTGGGTGGTTCTACTTTCCTCGTTGGGGCTGCTTTAAACGGTGGAGCTGTTAATATTGCCATGCTGATCTTGGGTCGTATCTTGCTCGGGTTTGGAGTTGGTTTCACTAACCAAGTAAGTCTAGCTACAAACCTGCAATCTCTGTCATTATAATGAAGGATATCAAATGCATGTACCTGTCTTAATTAATTATTCGTTGCACCCTAACTTTTCGTTGGATACACCAAACTATTTTCCGGCCATCCGCATTCTCAGTCACCCCCCATTATTGCACTTGAAAATAGTTTTACATATTGCAGTTAAAATTCTAGATAACAATTACAGTAAAATTTGGATCAATAGAGATTCAAATTGTATAACACAGATAAAAAAAATAGTTGCTTTCTCCATTTAGTTACTATTAATGCTATGGTGTACAGTCTGCTCCCATCTACCTCTCCGAAGTCGCGCCACCAAAATGGCGCGGAGCCTTCAATACTGGCTTCCAGTTCTTCATCGGAATCGGCGTCCTGGCCGCCAACTGCATAAACTACGCCACCTCCAAGCACGAACACGGCTGGCGTTTCTCCCTTGGCCTCGCCATAGTCCCGGCTGCCATAATGACCTTTGGTGCCATCTTCATTGCGGACTCCCCCTCAAGCCTAGTCGAACGCAACAAGCTCGAGCAAGCCAAGAAAGCTCTAATCCACATACGAGGCAAAGACACAGACATCGAACCAGAGCTGGCGCTTCTCATTAAAAATAGTGAAATTGCCAAAGCAATCAATGAGGAGCCATTTGTGATTATATTTCAGAGGCAGTACAGGCCTCAACTTGTGATCGGAATGATTGCCATTCCGTTTTTTCAGCAGGTGACTGGGATCAACATCATTGCTTTTTACGCGCCTGTGCTGTTTCAGTCAGTCGGTTTTGGAAACGATTCGGCTCTAATTGCAGCCATCATACTCGGAATGGTTAATATTGTTTCGATTCTTGTGTCTTCTTATGCGGTTGATCGGTATGGGAGGAGGATTTTGTTTCTGCAAGGTGGTATCCAAATGTTCATTACTCAGGTACGTAGGCATGTGTAATTTTCATTTCTAATATTTTTAGCCATTTTGAACCAGAATGTATAAATTGGTCTTTTTGTGCATAGGTTGGCGTGGCTATTGTTCTAGCACTTACAACAGGTACCGATGGCACCAAGCATATTACAAAGGGCTATGCCATACTGGTCCTAGTGTTGATGTGTCTCTATGCTGCCGGTTTTGGTTGGTCATGGGGTCCTTTGAGTTGGCTCGTACCAAGTGAGATATACCCCCTGAAGATTCGACCCATAGGCCAGAGCATGGGGGTTGGTATGAACTTTGCAACCACATTTGTGTTGTCCCAAACCTTTTTGTCAATGTTGTGCCATCTCAAATATGGGACATTCCTGTTCTATGGAGGTTGGATATTCGCCATGACCATTTTTGTTGCACTGTTCTTGCCGGAGACTAAAGGGATACCTCTGGACTTGGTGCATACAGTGTGGGAGAAGCACTGGTATTGGCGTCGGTTTGTTCAGAGTAGACCCGAGGACACTATTAATCATGAATATTAGTAGTGCTTTCTAGATCCAAAATGATGCGGTAATGTACGTTTCACTAGTTCCACTGCATCTGTGACCTCATTTGGTGACTGAATTTGGTGACCTCTAGAAATACGGCAACCTAGCTATCAGATTTACATTCTCAAGTAGTTGTATATTGATGTCGCAATTATATTACTACAATTATAAGCGTCCATGTGTGATGTATCTTCCAAGCTAGGTCATTATTGAACAAGGTTTTCGTGGATCATTCATTGAGTTTGCAATTGCATTTTAAAATTGAAAGCAAACTTCCACTCATTAGATAACATTAGAGTTACATCATCTATGGTTGCTAAAGCATGCCAACTCGAACAAATCTCTTGCATACACAATTTTCCGTGAAATTTATCCAAAGCATACTGAATATTTTTTTGTTGTTTTTTTCAGGGGGAGGATGTCAGTAGAACCACACAGGCACCCTCATATAGTGTATCCCAACTTTGCCTGACTGATCACTGCACCGCAACCCACGAACCCTCGTCTTTAACAAACAAATGTTCCTCAAATCTGCTGGCCACATGATGGAGCTGGGAATCGAACGTTAAACCTGGGAGTTCCAGACTAGGCGCTCGACCAGCACCCCACACCACGTGGTTCTTTGGTTTGTTTACTATAGCATGCAGAAATAAGCAAGAATGACAAGAAAACAATCATGCCTCATCGGCTCATCTGTTTGGGCTTTGCTCAAGGCGACCTTGTGTGCAATTCAACATGTGACAAAAAGCCGAAAGCAAGATCCGATTGTCAGAGATCACTACTGAAGTTATGTTGTCGGAGTTACCAGAGAGGACTGTCAGAGTTGCATTGTCGGAGATGCGCAAAGTTAAATAAACGACAGCAGAGCAATCTCTATCGGAGTTGCGTGGAAATAGTTAATATTATTGATGATAGGAACAAAAACTATACCCCCTATAGTCTATATGCTTTTATGAATAGTCTATATGCTTTTATGTGAGAGGGTAAAACTCCTTCGATCTAAAATTATGAATGACCCTGATATATATCCCAGACTTGTACAAAAGGTTGTTGGCTCCCAACTTCGGACCCAAGAAATTAAGGGCTGGGAAAAAAAAAAGGGCCAGAAGCCCGAAAAATCGGTCCGAACCGGCCGATTTGGTGCATGTTTTTGTTTAACTTTTCTTATTTCGATCCGGTTCGATTTGAACTGGACTTTTACCATTTTGGTCTCTGTCCATGATTAGAATATAAAATTTTTGAAACCTGAAAAGACCGATACTGAACATTTTTCTGTTTTGTTACGTGGCTTTTAATTATTGGACACTGCTGCAAATACACTTGCCCACATTTTCCTGGCCCAAAAAACTTCAGTTTCTCTTTCCAATCCTGACTTCTAGAAAGCTAGATCTGAGACTGACCCAAAGTTATTGAGCTCGGTTCCTGTTCTGAAAATTATGGACAAGGCCCGGTCTCTCCCCGGCCCTAGTATATGCAGACCCAAATGCGCAACCCAAATTTAAACTTTCCATTCTCATGTGCTTGAATAACCAAAACCATTAAAAAAAAGGAGGATTATGCCGTGGTCCCTCTCCCAATTAGCGACGAGATACCAACAACAATTAAAAAAAAAAAAAAACAACAACAAAATCAATTTATCGGCACCACAACCTTGAAAACTGTCGCAGCAGCTCAAAAAGCTCAACGCGCGAAATCCTAAGTTAGGGTTCTGGTTTAGAGGAGGAAGAGAATGACGTGTGGCATGCTCAAAACAATGACGTCATGTTAAAGAGACTCCGTTGAGTGAGAGAGTTTGGTTCTCACGAAGAACCAGCGTTATACAGCATTACTAATCTACTTATACAATTTTTTATTTTATTATTATTATTTTTCTTATACTCACCCTACCTATCTTATGATACCAGTGAAATTTAAACATATAACATCCAATTTATTACTTGTATCAAATAATCAACAAACCACAGCGTATTGGGGCTTATATATATAGTTAATCATACGGTTAAAAATTTTGAAGAAGGAAAAAAAAAAAAGAATTTATCTCCAAGAAGCAAGTCTTGACAGCCATATTTATAGCAGCAATAAATATTGAAGCTTCTTCTTCTCTGCTTTATATATTAAATAAAGAAGAAACCTGAAGTCACTCCTAAAGATAGTAAAACGTACGTCAATGAAAGTGCCTCGCTCAATCAAGTAAGAAGGATAAGAGTTTACCCTAAAAAGTGAAAATGAAAGATAAGAAGTTGAGTACAGAAAGAGTTGATGAATACAATGGCACCAGCAACCATCAGACTATCCACTGAACTTTCTCAGGTCACTGATGATCGATCGAAGTCTGCTCAGAAATGCGGGGCCTTTATTTAATAGAGTAGAAATATTAATGAAATTTCATACGAACTTTATAACTAGAAAACCTTTGTATACACACACATACATTCATTTCTATATATATAATACTTACGGCTGAGATCGACTTGAACATTTAAAAATTTGAGTCATAACATACATGTATACGAATGAAATTACTTATTATTTATGGAGCTTCACAATCTGCATATAGTCTGAACTGAATGGATAAAGTTTTCCCAATATAAAGATAAAGAGTTGAGCTATAAACCGGAATTAATTAAGGATGTAGCGCTCTTTGATATCGTTAAGTTGGTAAGAAGATACGGGAAGGGGTGAGGATATGTATGTTGCATATGTAGAAAATAAACTTGAATACTTTGGAATATCCAAACATGATTGTTGTTCTTTAGAAAGGGCGGGTCTATTGACATAAAAAATTGAGTGATGCTAGAGATTTCAAATTTTTGTACCAAAATTGGATCCCAAATGATGTGGCACATGCCACGTCATTGATTTTGTGAAATTTAATTTCCAACATGTCTCTCTCATAAGATATTAAATTCTTTAACAATAATAATATTAACAACAACAATAATAAGAAACCCTAAAACTTGATCCACATAACTTGGGAAGAGATAGTTTCAGATTGCAGGGATTGTATTCTAGCTATTAGCTGGCTATACGAGTTTCCATCTATCTTCTTTCATCATCATATGTGTTGTTGTGGTTGATATGGAGGAGGAAGATATATATAAGTACGGCAAATGATTTGGGATTGTCCTTCAAATCCTAACTTCCATTGAAACTTAGAAACTACAGCAGTTGTTTCATGAATACATGTATACATATGATATGTGGTGTAATCCAGATCTACAGTTTTTTTTTTTTTTTTTGTTAATAAAGATACGCACATCCATGGTAGAGGCATGGAAGTAGCTTCGAGAACATGACCGGAGAGGACGCTAGGGGTCAATTCTTTTGCTGCGGTTGAAATTATTAATTTATTTTTATAATATATATTAATATGTTTTTGATAATGATAAAATTACAAGAGGGAAACATATATTGCTGGAAATTATTACATCTAAAATGATTATGTGGCACTTGCCATGTCATTTGGTATTGATATTTGGTATCATTTTTTGGTTTCTCAGGCATTTTTGTAAAAAATTAGGCCAATATAAATGCAAACCATGATTTGTACTTCATGTATTGGTAGTACGTGTGATCAGAATCAATATGGTTGTTATCAGATACACCTCAATAGTACAACAAATCGGTCGATAAGACAAAAAAAAACATCAATCTCAGATTCTCTACAAACTAGCAAATGCAACGGGCTCACATAAGATTAAAAGCAAAAGTGATACTAAACTCACATCACCAAAACTGAACACAGTTTATAGCCAAACCCACACGACCCAAAACCAAAAGCTCTTAAATAACACAAACTTAAATAGGACTATCGGCCACACATTGAAGTAACATCGATCATGGTAGAACCCACATTATCTAACAAAGAAGAAATTGCAATCCCCTTGTTCTAGTGAAAGACTTGGTATTCAAGTATTCACAAATTGTGGATAGTAGGGAATGAAATGGACTAATGAACTCCATCTAAATCCACAAAATTGGGGATATGACGTAGATAGCTAAAAGCACCGGAGAATTTCACAGAAATCCCTTGCATTAGCGATAACAAAGAATTTTAAGTAGGATTTTGAGTGAAGGATTGGACCAAGGAATGAGTTAGAAAAAAGGAGATGGGATAATGAGATCTGAGCATGACACAGATTAATTCCCTATAATGGACTAGGGTGAGTAACAACTAACAAAGACGACTAAACCGGAAAGAGAAAAGAAAAAGAAAGGAAAATGGGAGAGGAGAATGTGAGACCTTTCTTCTAACCTTCTAACACCTTATTTGAGGTGGCCGGTGACTAGGGTTTTTTATTTATTTAATTTGATTATTTAAACCAAATTCTCTCATTTCAGCCAAAAAAAAAAAAACCAAATCTTTCATTGTAATGAACGTGGTGATTCTTTTGGTATTAGTACTTAATTGAAATTGTATTAAGATAAAAGAGATTAAGGCCGGGATCACTTTTTTTGTGCAGATTATGTAATAATTATAAGACCAGGTTTAGTTTCTGATTTGAGGACTTCATTTTAAACCCCTCCCTCTAAACCAGAAAAGGATACACATACACACGTCTATACATACCTTCTCTTAACTTATTCTCATCACATCATTATTTCAATATTGTAGCTCAAATATCTTCGCGGCATATTATCAAGGAATTCAAAAAATAGACAAAATACTATTTTCAATTTATGAACAGATATGTGACTAAATACTATATATGATGATCGGTAATTTCAATTTAATAGATATTTTTCAAAGAACAACCCGTGAAGCTATTTTTCAGAGTTTTTCTATTGGGACCTCCATATTTGCTCATTTAACCTCTCAGCACTTTACACCTCCTATTTACTTTTAAAAAGTAAAATTTGTTGAGTAAACCTCTTTTAAATACCTAACATAACCTTACTCATAAAAGAAATATTTTTGGAGCATTAAAGATGAGTTTTAATGCTCCCATAATTATTTATTTACCACAAAAGAAACTTGACATTGTTAAAAAAAAAAAATTTGAGATAATTATTGAAAAAAGATAGTGTCACTAATTAACACAAATTTATTTGGGGTTTTTTAAGCCTACTATTTCATGCTTAATTATGGATTTTTAAAGCTTAGTTTTTATTGTTTATGGTTGCATACTAGATTTTAGATAGGTTGTGATATTAAATTTGTTCAAGCTCTGTCTTTTTTATTATTTACTTTTGTCTTATATGCCGCTTCGCAAACTTATTTGGTTAGTTTACATGAAGGCTCTCTACCCCAGTTTCATGATCCTCAAGTGAAAGAACTTTGTCTATTTTTTCTTTCTTGCATCACAGTTTTATTTTTATATAATTTGCAAGTAATTTTAAATGCATATTCTCTTGATTTTTTCTTCTTCAGAAGGGTTTATAAACAAAGAAAAATGACAAATATGAAATCAGAACTAAAATGGAAATGAATAATTAAAGTACTGTAAATGTGTTTCTATTATCATAAATCTTTGCAGAGGGAAAAAAATATTTTTCTAATTAATTTGTTGCCTGTAACAGATTTTTTGTAAAAGGATACATATGTTATTGAATAATTAAAAAATGAAGAAGATATGGTTAGTAGATTAAAAGGTCCCAATAGAAAAGTTTAAGTCACAATACCACATTAAAAGGCCGGGTTAATATAAAAGAGATGTAGAACTTACGAAGTGAATTACGAAGGCTGCTAGAATGCACAAATCTGGATTTCAGCTTTTTCAGTGAATTAATGTTCTCGTTGTCCTATATTCTTACTTGAACCATCATTTGGTAACCAACTCATGATACTTCTTCGTATATAATTCAGCTTTTGAAATAGAACTCTCATAGACTAGCAAGCTAGCTAGTACCCTCTTCCATTTCCTGCTTATAAATGCAAGCACACATATACAGCTTTCGGTTGAAAACCTTATGATGCCCACGAGCACTATATAGTCCTGTGCATGCACTCAACGGCTAACAGGTTCTTCTTTAATTAATTCTATCTAAAAACGACTGAAAGTGATCAATCCTCACAGGCTGCTTTCTATGCCATATATGTTGTCACCCCCTACACCCTCCATTTCATATCGAAACCTGTAATATGATAATCACACTTACGTGCATCACAATCATAAAGAACATGCATGCCCTTCTCAACAGTGTTATATATCGATCATGCACCTTCCATAAACTAATTCTACTTGGCCCCCAAATCACTATTATTAAATTAGGCAAACACTACTTGCACAAATCTTAACTTGTTTACAAAACAGTGTTGGTAGCAAGGCGTGAGGGTAAAGGTTATCAACTCCGAGAGCTTAGCCCGAACTAGTCTTCGTCATTTCAAAATCAGATGGCAAAGGTTGAACGCCTAATTATCACATATTTCCACTTAAAGCTTAGAATTTCCAATTTATTTGAAGTTCAATGTTTGCATCGAAACTAAAGACTAGCTAACGGAGATTTTGGTGCATACATTATTTCGTAATTAGGTAGTGCAGGTTGTTAAACATTGTAGTCAAGTATTAATGGAGCACTCTACCAAAAACAAAAAATATTAATGGAGCAAAATGGCCATTTTACGCTTCAGAAGCTTTGTTTGCATTAACCAGATAACGTATGTATTGTCGGTCCAAAGCTCTTAATTTGCTGCAGTTTAGTTAGATTGTCCTGCTAGTACGTACAGAAGAAATAAGTGCAGTTGATCGAATTGTGGATGAACAATTTTAAGAGATTTATGAAACGTATAAGGTGGTAGCTGCTGACAGATCATAGTTATATAGGGGAAGTGATTGAAACCTTCATGAATAAATTTAGAGAGAGAGAGAGAGAGGGCAGACAGAGCTTGATCAGAAAAACAAGAACATAAATGAAGGGAAGAAGAGGTGGGTTGGGAGCATTTAACAGAAGGAAAGGGGTTGCTGGTGAGAGTGACGATGAAAGATGTTGAAGAAAGTGAGAGGGTTGTGTTTGATCGATCTTCAATGGTCATCCTTGATTTCTGCATTTAAGTGAATTCAAGATGAGTTAATGAAGGCAGGTGGATTCATACTTGAAAAACCCCCTGACTCATCTTCAAAGCCATTAATACAATTTAACTGGGCCCCCTTTTAGTTTCTTTTTTCTGTTTTATTTCTGGTTTTTTGGTGGCTTACTTTCCTAAATAGCCCTTTTGTTAGGAAACCCAATTTTCGTTTACCTTGAGATTATTTGGACGTCTGTTTATGTTTAGAAGTATATTGTCCGTGAGGTGTAATTAGAGGTTTGCGATTATATTTTAGGATTGGGACATGGAGAAACTTCCACAGAACAGTTTGGAATGAAGGTTTCTACGTACTTAACCTAGCTAGTAAGCTGTTTGATAACCATGTAGAGAACTCATTAAGTGAAATTAGGGAATGTCTCGTCTTCTCGCAGTAGCTTTGAGTCTAATGTAAAGTATTGCTGATTTGCTGGTATACATGAAAAAAGAACTTCTTTAATAATAAGTAGGTTAAAAAACTTGCACAAGAAGTTATTATATTTGAAAATGCCTAATAGTCTTGGAGCTTCAAGCCTATTGCCACAAAAAGCTATTGGTTTTATTTCAAAACTTATCGAATACTCACACTCTTTCGTACTGACATTGTTATATATAGAGATAGTTACCAAATGCTAATCTATTTTACTTACTTCACAGCAAACCCTAGGTTTCTTTAAACTCACCGGAAAACCAAACTTAACCCTAAAACAGCATAGTTTTCCACATACACACAAAACTTCTTCCAAAAGAATCAACAGAGGATCAAACAAAATTTGGTTTTCAATTTGGTAGCTACCTTACAAAGTTGCCCTTAGTTTCAAAACCCCATTTTTCTTGTGTCCTAACTCTTTTTGACTAGTAGCAACATACAGGCCTGGTATTTATGTCATTAGCTGGGTAGTCATTTAGGGTCCCTCCCCAATTTATATAGGGTTGGTGAAATTTTGGTTAACTACACCTCTTCAAGTCTATACCATCCTTCACGCCCATGCTAGATCTTTTCCCAAACAAAGGAACTTCACCCCCTATAAACTTTCAAATTTTTCATCTGATGCTTGCAGTCCAATTGTGAGCCAAACTGGTATTACTTTCTCAATATCACATGATTCACATTCACAGATGAACTTCAAGAAGCAAAGAGAAAACGCAAAAAACACAGACAGCAATTGAATAAGGCCATGATCGAGCTAACTCAAACTTAAATGTATCAATTTTTTATTTTTTTTTTATCATAAAAAATATTTAAGGACAGAACTAGGGCACAAAACTATTATAGGTACTTGTTCTCTTAAATTGGGATTCAACTGTCTACCCCCAGAGAAGTTGAACCAATAAAACCTCCTCTTTAATAAGGTAGAGGTACTACCACACTATAAGGACTGGTGAAATCAATGAATCTTCCATGCATGAGTTAATATATGACTTATTAATATAAGTTGGTGAAATGCTTAATGGATATTGATTATAATGAACTATCAACTGTCCTTTAATTCATAATCTGGAATATCATCATGAATTTTATGTTTATCACACAATAGTACTTGCTTTGATGGTTTATAGTTTATACTATAACAAATAGTAATTGGTTCCTCTATGGAGTTAAAGATGAAGATTTTAGGTTGATTTAAATCTCTCTAATACATTTCCGATCGATTTAGAGAATTCTGAAACCCTAGTTGCAGTTATTTTTGGCTACAGTTTTCTGCAAGTATCTAAATCTCTCTAGTGCATTTCAATGTAGAATTCGTCACATCACATTACAAGTCTAAACAGTGTCCTTTTAGACATAAATCCAACGTACATAGATACCAAAGATTTAGTATAAGAATTAACAGATGCATTTGATTACCTGTTGGTCCAAAATAAAAGAGGACTTGATCATGGGAGCAAATGGATAAATTATGGGGCTTGAGTTGCAGGATATGCTTCAATGTCAAGAAAAACTAAATAATAATTAAAAAGGACAGATATGGTTGAAGTAATAGCCGATGGTGTTGAGAGCCTTAAAAGCAAAGTTAATTAGTTGCAGAGCTTAAATATTCATGGCTCATAGAATGTGGTTATTGATGGCTAGCTGCTGCTGATAGAGGGTGTTGGGAGCTTTAAAAGTTTTATTGTTCTTTGAGTAAACCCAATTGTGGGAAGTTGGAGTTATTGTCTATATATATATATATATATATATATATAAGATGATCCATTTAGACATTCAATTCAAAGACCTTCTTTCTTCAACTGTATACAGACTCGACTCATTTATTGCCTCCTTATTTCACACACCTCTTCAATTCAACACCTCCTTCTCCATCTCACCGCCTATCATAATAATAATTACCGATATCACTTGGCACTTGGTGTATGCTCTTCGGCTTGATCTAACTATTGGCTATTCAGCTTTGCTTTTTTGGTGACTCCATAGAAATACTCAACTCACTAAATTTGCTCATTCAATGATGCACCGGTATCCGTATGTATCGTGCTTGGTAAACAATTGAATCCGAAGCCATTGCTAATCCATTATTTTTTATGTTGATCTTGTGCTTACCTTCGAAGTACTTCACTTGGCTTTAGGTTGATTACATTTCGAACTTATATAGAAAATGCAGAAATCTAAAACGACGTAAAGTTATCGTGTCAATATCTGACTTGTGAAAGTGATTGAGGTCGACCGAGGTTGAACTCATATATGCGAATAAACGAAACATTACTACATCACAACGTGAATGAAATCATTCTGGGGGTTTAACGGATAAACATTTCGGATTTAGGGTTTATGCAGAAAATAACTTTGATTCATGAGTTCATCAAAGAGATCTATTAAAATGAAATAGTTATTAACATAAGCACGAGAAAGATCTGTACCAGAAAGAGAATCAGAAAATCTGGAGTCAAATAAATTGGGTGAGGTTGTAATAGTAATGACTCACTTAATTTCTAGGACACGTACAGTCCATGGAGCCCAGTCCAAATTCACTGCTAAGATTGTATAGTTGGCTGGCATCAGGATCAGGGGAGTTGGATATTAGACCAAGAAGTTAGTTAGGATTTAACATCTTAGGCTTTAATATTAGCAGAGCTGCTTAATTGGCTTCGATCAAACTTTGAACCGAGAGAGAAGAGAGAGAAGAGAGCTAGCTAGCCAACTTGGCATGCACGTCATGCATAAGTAGGCCAGGTTTGTTTTAGTTGTACCTTCAAATAAAGTTTGCCTCTACTAGATTCTCCCTTTCAGTTATGACCAAACTCAATATTTATCACTCTAGAGCCTATATAACCACCCGTCTGAAAGTTAAAGAACTCTAACTCTCTGTGAAAGAGCAGTACTATAGTTATCTCTGAGTTTTGAAGCTAGCTCCTCTGATCTCTCCTCTCTCTATCCAGCTATGGTGTCTTTTCAAGCTCAATCCCTTTCACCAAACCAGAAGAGATCAATCCCAGACTCTGAGATTTCATCCAAGAAGAGAAAGTGGGATGACCCTTTTCCTTTTGTGGAACAACTACTCGAAAAGCGTCCGAAACCAGCTGATCAAATCAGATCAAAGTCCTTTTTTGATGTTGAGCTCCACCTCGAGACTCCATTGCCTTTGGAGTGGCAACGATGCCTTGATATTCAGGTATGTACATATATCATTAATCTCATATACCGTTTTCGTTTGATCTTCTATTTTCGACCGTAAAGGACCGAACCACTATGATCTTCTATAATTGTACGCAATCTCCTAGTTTTTATCTAACCCTTTCGTCCATCTTTCGGCATCAACAGTCGGGCCAGATACACTTCTACAACACAAGGACACAGATGAAGACTTCAAGGGATCCAAGGAGGAGTACTCCTGAGCCACCAACCACTAATCACATGAGCTTAGACCTTGAGCTCAACCTGAGATGCGACTCCAAGCCTCATTCAGACATATCACCAAACAGCTTCAGGGAACTTTTCAAGAACAACTCATCAAGGTTGGGACTTGATCAACTTGATCATGACCAAGAGATGGTGGCAACTGTGTGCATGAGGTGTCACATGTTGGTCATGCTGTGCAAGTCTTCACCTGCATGCCCAAATTGCAAGTATATGCACACAACTGATCAGAGCCCCTCAACCCTGTTCAAGCCAATGAGTCAAGGTCATGTAGCTTCATCATGTGCTAGTAAGATCAAAGCCTGGTATTAGTGAATTGAGGAAAATTAAGAAGCCAGGCTGATCACCCTCTAGTAATACAAATTATGTAACTGTTAATTATGTGTCTTAATTTTAGGCTAAAAGGGTCTTCTCCCGAGGAGGCTTTGGCTTTGTTCTAAGCTAAAAGAGAGAGGGACTGAGGGACTAACCTTAAGTAGATAGGGCAACGATCACGGCACTCCAAATCGTTTTTTTTATAATACTTAAGCGCATAATGAAGTCTTATGTGACTGCAAGAAGCTAGAATTTGAGTGCTGTTGTCCCTACCATATGCATAATGTAAATACGGAAGTTTATTATCCACTTAGATTTGTTTAAAGTTCAGGTGTCAGTAATCAGGAATTGGCTCTATAATCTCCCTCACTGGATCCGCCATATGCTAATTATAATAAAAATTTATCTTCATTAATTTTTCATAATTGGTGTTAGATTTCTACATTTATAGCTGATGAGTTTCAGCACACCTGCTCCAAAGCAAGGGCCACGTCTAGGGGAGGTCCATAGACATTACAGTCATAGGTATTCATCATCACATATTCACATTTATTATGGTTTGACGTCAAAAATGAAGATTTTTTTTTTTTGCCCTTTTTCATTTCTGGGGTTAGAACTTAAGATGATGGTTCGTAATGGGTCGATCGGTGTCAGCAAAGTACTCACATCTATTATTCCATTCTTTTTGCTTGTCATTGAGGGATAAGTCTCATTCTCACAGTCTCCCCTATATGTTGGGTCACCCTTACCAAGTTACCTTTCACTTTTGGATGAGTTATAAAACTGCAACTAAGGTTAAAATTGAATTACTCTGTGCTTACTCTCTTCGACATTATAAACCAGACAATAAAGCATCACACTAGGGAAGGGCCGCTTTGAGAAGTAATTGGATCATCCGCTCTAATATCTTGCTCGAGTGTTTCTGATTGTTATCCAAGCAGTTTGAAAAATTATCATTTAACAATTTCTTACCTATTAATTTTCTATCAAGAAATCAAATTTATTTATCGTATTTTTCTTCAAGAGGAGATAAAATGCTCCAAAAGCTGTGACTAATCTAATTGCTCGTATCCGCGGAGTTTCAATACTCCTGAGTACTTTAGATCACCCCCAAAGAGGTTGACATGAGTAGCTTGTTCTATTTCCACCAACGGAGAACAAAATTTCTGCATCCACCATTCAATCTAATTCTAATTCTGGCCTATTTTTCAAGTGTGTACTCTGCCTGTATTATCTTGACACTACTTTAAAACAGTTCATGTACTGCATCTCACCAGAGAAACTAGAATCATAAGAAGATAATGCGTTGAATCACAGCATTATATGGAATCAAGTGGCAGCAGTTATCAATATACACCCTTGAAAGAATCATAGAAAGCACTAAAATCACTTATGAGAACAGAACATCTGCTACATGTTTTCCATGTGGTGAGTATCACAATCACAATGGGACTATAATGTGTAAATGCTCAATACCACTCTGATACACAAAATAAAGAAGAGAAGATATTCCTACTATAGGGTATATTTAAGTCAATTATGCTTGTAATCAGCATATTTTGGAAAAACAATACAGGTTACATGATGCTTGTACAGAACAGATAGTTTCAATGCTAATCTTCTGTGTACTATAATAGAAAGAATGTTTCAATGCTATTCTTCTGTGTATCTACCTCTAGATGTAAAGCTCACATAATAACCTGACGCTAATATGCTGTGTATTTTGATGTACCCTATATTGGCCCATTCTTGCTTTGCTGCAGTGGGTTTTGAACAGAGTATGAAATGTATCCTACAAAAAGTATCTGAACTCTCGTTCATCTTCCAACTTTCTTCCAAACTGTGCCAGAAGTTGAATAAAACGAATATATTCTACTCTTTACTTGCTGGCTCAAAGTCTCAGATCTCTCCATCCATATTGCATGTTTCCTGTAAAAGAGTATTACTGTGCAGTTGTTGCTTGTGGCCACAAGTCAGCAGGAATTGCTCGTTGCTGGGGAGAGGTTGAATTGAGGACAAACCGTGCCATGAGGGCAATATGATCTGATGACCAAAAAGGAGATGGAATACCAACACCCAGATTGGCACGGTCAAGTAGCTCCAACACACCATCAAGCGTTAAACTATCCTCTGTCAGCATTAAAAATACGGCCAATGAAAGATTAATAAATAAAATTCAATACTGGAACAAGCTGGTCAGTAATACTAATTTTCAAAAATCCCAAAGAGCAATACTGAACAAACAGTCCCTACATTACAAGTAAATACACCACTTTAATTTTAAAGTCCAAAATGCATTCTAACCAAACATCACAAGTCCTGGATGTTAAAAGGCGGTGCACATAGATATAAGAACTTTCACAACATATCAAAGGCGTTCAATTCGATATAGTTTTCACAATAAATGTCAAACTAAAAGGAATGATGTGAAAACTAAAACAAGAAAATAACACCGACGAGCTTAAAGACCAATGCCGTACATAAGCCAACCTTGATCCTTCCAGGCTTGCAGATTGCAAGAAAAAATAACAAATTTATAGTTGAAATAGTATTGCATAACCAATCAAGCCAAAAAGGGGAAAAGAAATATGATTCTAGTTTCCGCACTGTCAACAAACATAGAGAATTCAATGTTTCAGACCTCAAGAGCAAATACTTTGCTAAGCACAATGAGACAAGGAACATGCAAATTACTTCATACACATAGCAAACGACCAAGTCGAGACAAGGCACTATTAATGTTTTCATATGATCCAGAACAATATAACAACTACTTTC
Organism: Rosa persica; assembly: GCA_025331145.1. Classification (NCBI taxonomy): domain Eukaryota; kingdom Viridiplantae; phylum Streptophyta; class Magnoliopsida; order Rosales; family Rosaceae; genus Rosa; species Rosa persica. Next base: position 46,306,921 of record WFKR01000007.1, on the reverse strand, counting down.
ATGCATTGGCCAGGACCTAAACACTGGTAAGTAATCAACATATACAGGGATCCAGGTCAAAAGAAAAAAAAATATCTAGTTAGTCTGTTCCCTGTAAATTTTCTGAATCAATGTAAAAGAAACTAAAGCATGGTTACAAACAAATATTTCAGTGAGTGCTGAAGACACACCTACTTACGGATCCATAGCTTCTTTTTTTTTTTTTCAATTTTTTTTTTTTTGAGTTTTTTTTCCCTCCTTTACACGAAACAAAGCCTTCTTTTTAATAAATATAAAAGAATAAAAACAGCGAACGAAGTGCCACTGGAAGATGCACAATGAGCCTTGAAATGCTACACTTTTTCAGTTTTTATAGGATGCTGGTCTTCTGGATCAAGAAACAGCAGACACCACAAAAGAAACTAACTAGACCATTAAAACATAGTAGTATCCAGTCCAGCATGGTTTTGTATATTCTGAAGGAGATGCCCTTAGTCAAGCATAACAGTCCACCAATTGCAGAATTGCTCTTGGTTAACCCATGTTACTAGGACTGGGAGTGGGAACAGACTAGCTTTTACATTGCAAAGAAAGAACTTATCCACGAGCAAGCTTTCATTTACTCTCAAGTTCCCATGGCTACTAATTACTGTAAGCCACAGTACACCATCTATGTATAAAGGCTTCCTGTGACTGGCTATTTCCGCAGTGGGAAGAAAGGTTGCTAAACTAGAATTAGCTTATACTTGATTCCCACTTCCAAGCCATGCCACTGTAACCATATGTAGTGCCATCTCTGACAATAGGGTTATTCAATTACCACACCATTAATGGAGAAGAGAAGAGTCAATATCAAATTAAAGTTAAAGATTAACTTGCGCCTAGATTTAAAAACACCTGGCTCTCTAGTGACGGACATTCAACTAAGGTTAGGAACCCCACCCCATTTATTGATTAGGCAGCTCACATTCTCATTATATAAGTCAGAAAAGTTCGTTTCAAAATACCTGTGTAGAATAGGTAATCTAGGGTTCCTGTGAAACTTGGTGTGAAGTGGGTGAACAAAGGCTCCCTGCTTTCAGAATTGAACTTCCTACGTTGTTCCTCCTCGATACCATCTGAGTTATAAAAAGATGCATATGCACTTTTCTGAAAAGTACATTTTCAGCATTAGAATTATAACCACAAGTTCCTATGCTTGACACAAATATAAAAAATGCTTGCAGAAAAGTGCTTTATATGTGTGGGCTGGGAATATATCTATGTTCCTAGCAGAAATAAAGATGCTAACTGTTCAAGCAAATCTTATGTGAAACAAAACTGAGTTACGGATAATAATGACCATACCAGTGGAAGTGAATGGTGAAGCTTTAGATGCTGACATATGCCAAATGGATCAGTATCGTTGGGAAGATTGGCGACTCTGCCAGCAGTTACGAACTTATGAGGCTCACTGCAATGTTAAATAAGAATATCAATCATAAATTTGTTCTCAATACAAATAAAAGAAAAAAGTTCCCAAGGTTTTAATCTATATCGCAGAAAAGATGAGGTCAGCTTGTTGGGCGGAAATGGATAGAATCACAAGAGTCATCATAGGGGCTAAACGCAAGAACAAAAACAATTCTACAAGGACCATAATTTTACTTTTGTTCCAAATTTTATTATATACCAAATCGTCCAGTAAGCCAGTCAGTAAGAGCAGAAGACTAACCTCAGAGGAAGAGAGTTGAAATCTCCACAAATCAACAGAGGAATTTTCATCTCGGCAATTTTGTCCAGTCCAGTAATCAGGTCCACAACCTTGTATCAGAAATAAAGCCAATTAATCAATACTGTATTTAAACTTAAAATTCATAGAACGCAGAGCTATTGAGTTTTAAACTGCACCTGGAACAATTTTACATCTGGGAACTTTGGATTTGCAGATATGTGCGTATTTGCCTATAGTTAAGAAGCACAACTGTGTCAGAACTCATAACACAAGGATTAATGATATAAAAAATATGTTTAATTCAAATAGTACCACACAAATTCTTGGTTGAATTCCATCACAACTGCCCTCACTTTCCAGTTTTTCTAATATAACAACAAGCGCAACATTGTCCTGCAAAATCATATATAACAACAAGTGCAACATTGTCAGAACTCACATAAACAAGATTTTCCTCATTTTCCATTTTTTTAAGTGCAACATTGGCCTACAAAATCACATATAACTAGTTGATAGAGCAAATAGATAATGCGGAAACATATTAACAAAACATAAGACTACAATGAAATATATACCTTCTTCAGCCTTATACAAGCTCTATGTCTCTGTTGAGGTTCCAATGGTTGCAATGCATCTATCACTCTCATAACAGAGCTATCAAACGCACACTACAAAAGTAAATCAGAATTATCAACCATGGCATGTAAAATATTATCAATTTCCTCACTTTCTCCTTTTTTCCTCGTTAGTAAAAGCAAGAGCTTCCTCACCTCATATTTTACGATTTCTTTGAATACATCTCGGCGGTAAAATGTAGCACAACCATCCATGCAAAGCCCGTCTCTTGCACAAAACTGAAAATCATCCATTCAATTTAGTATCTTGATATGGTGTCATCAAGTTCAAAAGCTGAATGAGTGGATTTCCTTTTATCAGACCAACATCTAGCAACACATATGTCACTAAAACAAATTTTAAAAATTATTCAGACGCAGTTGTTTGGTAATTCATTGTATTAATTTGATAAGCACAAATATTGCAGAATGCACAGTAGGTTGGGACAGGGGCAGTATTAGCTTGATTGAGAAGCCAAATGCACAAACTCTGTATTCAGAAACATTATTTTCATAATTTGTAAAGCACAAGATAATACGAAAGTCAAAAGTATCAGGCTTAAGGATTCAAGGAGCACTCTTCTCAAAAAAATAAATAAAATAAATACAAAAAATAAAAAGGATATCAAGGAGCACAAGAAAAATGGTAATGCACATGTTTTCGGTGACATCAGTAACTAGCAAAATGAGAGACCTCCAGGGCCTTAACTGAGGTCCTGATATAGTCAGAAACAAGTAGAAATTTAATACAATCTACGTAAATGTGCTTTTTTTTTTTGTTGTATAAATGCACTTGAACTGACCGGACTGTTAATACCTACCCTAGCACCAATTACTGAACAGTTCTTTATTCGGGTCAGCCTAGGTTAGGTTGGGGTAAATTATGCTAAAGAAAACATTTTTCATTATTCTCACATAGCCACTTTTGCTGCAGGACATTATCACCTACAAGGTTGCACTTTGTTTGGAGTTCAAATGAACAACAGGCTTGGAGATGGATGCGATTCCAACACTCCATTGTTGGAAATTGAAACATGTTTCAAGATTGAGACAGGAAACCCTGATAAAATAACATATAGAGGAAAGGAATTCAAAACAGGAGACAGCTTAATATAATATCAACCTGGGTTAAAGAGTTTTCTCTCTCAACAATTTTCTGCAACAGAGGGTGCATAATGAGACAGCACTTGATAAAGGTTGCTAGTTCAGAATACAAATGTTGGTTCATTCCCCAATTTCTTAAGATTTTGGGACCTAACAGTTGTTTAACAATATTGGGGGATGAGACATAATTAAGTTACAAAATGATATAGAGAAGCGGGCATGTAAATCAAACTATTTGTGTCTAACTGACGATGCAGTTAACCGAATAAAACTTATATCTCAGTTATGCATACAAGATTCTCTAGGTTCAGATTCAAATAAATTGGTTTTTTTTTTTTTTCTAGAATTCATTACTATAGTATTCAATATGACTGGTGCACAGGAATGTTTATATTCCAAGACAGGCTAAGGCCTTGGAACGGTAACCCCAAAACCAGTTTTATCTATAAAGAATAAACATAAAGTTCAATAGGTAATCACACTTTGCTCTAAAGTTGACAACTTAATAATCTGCAATACCATACAAATCTAAGAGGACATAATATGCTTGGAAAAGCGATATTATTCTTGGAAGAAAAAGAAAAAAAGAATCATGGAAGTGCATTAAATGGTTCAGATTATCTTACTGATCCTCTTCTCTTCTTGTATATAACAGAATATCCACATTTTGCCAACTCAGGTTCGAAGAAATACTCGAGATTATTACTTTGTACCTGCAGAAAAAATGTATCACCTCTAGGGCCAACCATTTATAAAAGATTCAGAAAATGTATGCAACTTAAAAGGGAATATTGACCTCTTGAAGACAGAGGATGTCTGCATCATATTCAATGATCTCGTTTAGTAAATTCTGCTGACGATATTCCCAAGACCTAGCCCATTCTGGGCAGTAAGAGTACCTAAACGGATCAGTGTAAAGATCACCAAGGACATTATATGATAGCACACTAAATTTTACACCACTGGAAGTGTGCGCTTTGAGATCAGAGTCCCCAAGCTTCCGCCGACACTCAAGCATGGAGCGAGGTTTCTGATGAGGTGGATAAAGAACAGGAACCGTCATGATGATGTCACTCAGGCACAAATCCAGACCAGTTGAACAATCAACAGCCTTAGATTCCAGCATCAACCTGCAGTTAAGGTCATTCACTGTGGGTACATAACACCTTGAAGAGCACACCTCAACCCATTGTTTTCCATCTCGTTCCAGCTTTGGAATTTCATTGAGTGGATCATCTTCAAAGTCAAGCCAGCCATACATCTCTTCTTTTGCTTGTTGATTAACAGAAGAAGTCTCACCAACAGCTTTGGCGCAACGATGGCACATCCTGTGTTTCTTCCATGCCTCAGAATAACATGTAGGAGAGCAATGATAACTTCCCTTGAATGGTAACTTCAATTTGACACAATCATTACACCGGAAAGCGGCCACCTCATCAGGGTGGATAGAGCACTTGATCTTGTCTCTGGGGATAGAAGGGCTAGTACACTCCCGATACCTGTGTATGCATGAATGTAAGACTTCAAATTATTGTTTTTCTCTAAAATATTGTAATTGTGACTTTAAATCAAATTGACTTTCACTTGGGGATTTCAATAATGGAAAACATCAATTGACTTTTACTTGGAGATTTCACTAAAAAGAAGGACTTCAAATCAAAATTATATGAATACAATAAAGGTTACTGCAAAAACATTAAACCTTTTTATTTGTACCTAGTCTCTACTAATACCGCTATACAGTTATAGTCCCGTTAATTATGTACATAGAAAATTATATAATGCTTCTGTTCCCTGTCATTTTATGTCCCTCCCTGTTCATTGTTATTTTTTTTTTATTATTGTATTAATGGTCTTTTTTAAGATTTTAGTATTACAGAAAAACTTTATTTTATACATTCACATATACAAATATGTGTATGTGTGTGTACATATATATATATGTACACACACACACACACACATATATATATGGAAGAATATACAATTGAATCCAAAGCACACAAGAAGTCTTCAGAAGAAACTAAAATACTTGGAAAACTAATCAAATTAAACATTGGACTATAATATTATATCAAAACAGAAATTATTTAGGCACTTATAATAAATAAATGAAACAGAGCTGGTATTGTTTAAGAGTCAATATCCACTCTCACTTGGACAGATGAAGCCACATTTCTCGGCTATACATTCTTTCATGTAGGACAAGAAACAAAAAGAAAAGACTGTTAAAAAAGAGACTAACCAGAAGAGAATGAGACAATCAAGAAAAAAATTTCATTCATAGGGAAATTTACTAAACACAAAGGTACTTTTTCCTCTGTTTTTTCTAGTAAACCAAACAGACCTTCAATTCAAGAAAGCATACAGAAAGCCACGCATTAGGAGCTGAAGAAACACAAAAAGATCACAAATTCACATTCTCCTACATTAAAAAAAAAAAAAAAAAGGGACTAAATTTGACTCCACAGGAAGAACTATTTTCCTCTGTTACTTTAATTATGTAAACCAAACAAGACCTTCATGTAAGAAAGAACACACATACAACCATGCATTGATCACTACTCAGATAAAGAAACACCAAAAAGATCATAAATTTACATTCTTTAACATCAAATGGAAACGATTCCACTTCTTACAAACAACTTTCCTCTGTTTTTCCTAGCCATACATTGATCAATACCCAGATAAAGAAACACCATAAACATGATAACATTCACATTCTTTAACATAAAAAAGAAGAAAGAAAAGAATGAAAGACTGACCATTTGAAACTGAACTTGTGCTCGGGGGGGGCCTCACCGTCCTTCTTGGGCACACGAGCTGTAGGATCGATTCTGCAGCCGAAGACTGGTGTAATTGGATGTGTGGTGCCCATACTCACGCTGAGACTGAATCTCGGTAAGCTCAAAGAAGATGAAGAAGAAGAACCCACTTCAGGTCTTGTTGAAGAAGAAGAGGAAGAACCCACTTCAGGTCTTGTTGAAGAAGAAGATGAACCCACTTCCGGTCTTGCAGATGAAGAAGAACCCACATCAGGTCTTCGAGAAGAAGAAGAACCCACATTGGGATTTCGAGAAGAAGAAGAACCCACATTGGGATTTCGAGGAGGATCCATGTCAGGTTCTTGAACAGAGCAAATGGCTTTTCACTTTCTTGGAAATGGGAATTTTGGTGAAGAAAGAAAGAAAAGAGAGAAATGGGTTTTGGGGAGAAATGGGGGAGAAGAGAATGAAAGGAAGGGTGTTTTGGTTTTGGGGTTTTGGGGGGGTTTTGTCAGAGAGAGAGAGAGAGAGAGAGAGAGGTTTTGCAAGAGAAGCTGGAAAGGTTATGAGTGTGTTAGGAGAGTGTGCCTTCCTCTCTCTATTTATGGTCTTATTATGGTCGCTTTCTTTGTCTGCACGAATGTGTACGGCCAAATTCACCAAAATAAAATTTATTTTCATGATTTTGTAGATAATTTTCTCTTGTATGATTGGCTGGTTTTTGTTCTTTTATTTCATTTTATTTTGAGGGAATATTATCTGCATTTATGCACTTCCTCTTCATTTCTAGATATCATAGCATTTTTGGATAGATTTTACGACGAGCGACTGATTTGGTAATGAATCTAAATGTTACCAGTGTCTAGATTCAAATATTAAATCGCATTGATGTAACACATTATATTTTTACGATATGTTTACTTATTTAGCGGTCCGGTATTGAGTATAGTCGTAAATGTTACATATATCTTTATAAGATAATAACACCCGTGTTATAGTTACCTCAAATGACTTCTAATCATAAATTTTTAATATTTGAGTACTACGGGAAATAACGAAAGAAAATAAATGTTGTATTCGTTGTAGTTACCTACTTTATGACCAAATTATTGATTCATACAACTATTCCGATGATCCATCAATGATTACTTTGACATATCGTGTTTTGTTGTAATTTCTCTTTTCAGGTATCATCTTGTGTTGAGTCTCTACGTTATTTTTAGCTTGCTGATTTACTAGTTTTCATCAGGAGGCCAAATCCTCTATTCATTCCATTGTTGCTTATTAGGCCTAGTTAGTAAAATTCCGCATTCGAATAAAAGGTTAAAAATACTTTCGTACATAATTTGATAAGTTTTAGTAAAAAAAAATTGAAAAATTAGGACATAAAATACGAAAACAGCAAATTATAAAATTTGATAAGTATGTGTTTAAAACAAAATGTAATGAAAAATACGGATGGATATTTGTCATTTCTAGTACTTATATGTAGTTATATGACTTATAAAACAAAAATTTTGAAGAAAAATCAAGGTGAATTGTATAATTTTTTAATTATAAAAGTTTAAAATTAAAAATTAATCTTAAACTTGGTGTTGTTTTTTAATTAATTTTTTCTTTTTTTAATGTTTGGTGTTGTTTTTAGGGCTGTGTTTGGTATTGTTTTTAGGGCTGGCAATTTAGGCTGAATGAACCCGAACCGGTATGGGTCGAAATATCGGCCTATCGGCAATTTAGTTCAAACCTCGAACCTCTTACACACAACCTCTGCTCCCAACCACTAGAGCACAAGCTGCTCTTACTATAATATGTACACATTTTATATTTATTGCTTCTTAGTTCCTACTATCGAATTAAAACAAAGTGTCTTTATTCATTGTTTCTCCCCAATTTGAGAAATCAAAATATTCTTTCTTCCTCCTCTTTCATCAAACGTAACTTGCAAAATACTCTCCTCCTCTTTCTTCTTCTCTTTCTCTCTTGTATTTCTTCTTCTTCTTCTCTCTTCGTCCTCTTTCTTCTCTATATCAAGTAAACTGTTGAAACCCCAAAATCCCCCATTCCCAAAATCCAAGAAGTCAAAATCTTAGAGTTGTTCCTCCACAGAACTCCAATTGGGTCCTGAAAATTTCTATTCTTTACAAAACACCAAACGGTTCCTATAAATTTTGAATTACATGCAAATCTGGAAGAAAAGGACCATATTAGATTTGCGTCTTCACCTTATGATTCCAGATCCTGCAATCCTCCGGTATACCAAACTTGAGTCGAAATTCCAGTATATCAATTCATCGGTAACCACTGCTGGCGGTTCGGTTCCGGTTAAAAATTTGAGAAATTAACCTCTGATCGGTCGGTAGTCGATTGATGAGAATCATGCTCGATATTCAACCAAATCCAGGCATAGTTTTTTTTCAATCAAAAATGTTGGGAACAATATGTATTTGCCAATAATTTGGCTAACTTTTAAAAAAAAAACAGGCGAATTTTTCCCAATCTTTGAGAATAATTCGGAAAACGGGTGGTTTTTTGAAAAATTCGTTAATTCGCGAATTAACTAACTAGGAAACAGACATTAGAAAACCTTACATACGATCAAATAACTACTCACATTGTTGAACTTACAAACCTAGTGAATTTATTTCATATCAAAACTATTTCAAAATTTAGAAGTCTTGGACCTCAATTGATAACTATTTTTCATCCAAGGGTCCGAAGGTTTAGGGTCCTAGTACCTTAGCATGTATTTAGTTAGTTCATTTACAATAATTCCTTTTCTTCATGATCCTAAGCACTTTTGTGCACTAACAGAGTCTCTAGCGCCTCTACAGTAGTACCCAAGAAGGAATTACGCTATCTTCTACGTATTTGATGTCTAATGAGTGAGTGTATATATATATATATATATATATATATATATATATCTATGTATCACTGTGAGTACCACAACTATATTATTATCTGTCTATAGATGATAACGGAAGGATATATAACGGTCTATTCTGGTTTATGATGATTGTATTTCCGTCCGATTTGATTTTGATGCAAACACTATTTATTTTGGTAAATTTAAAAGAAGATTAAAAATCTGTAAAGCACTCTAAAAAAGAAGATTTGTTAGACAATATGGATAAGTCAATTATTGTGGCCCACAGCCCGGATTCACTTCTGTCCCATAGTAACCCGAAACGTGTAAAGTACCTCATCCACCGCCTATATATATAGATAGTTCCCCCGAAATTTCGATTCAAAATTCAAGCGCTGATTCACTCTCACACAGTGAAGAAAACGAGAGAGAGAGAGAAATGGAGGCCGAAACCCTAACCCTAGCCGAAGCCGAAGCTCTGCAATCGAGAATCGCAATTCGCTCGATCAAGGTCGCTCTTCTTCTCTCTCGGCTCAAACCGTCGTCCGCCAATCGCCGCCTCAACGCCGCCACCGACCACCTCGACGCTGCTACGGTACGGTAACTCGCACAAATCGTTTTCTCCGATTTCCGATCTGTTTCTGTAATTGATTACCGGAGTTGATGATTTTGTGATTCAGGAGAAGGAGGAGGCGCTGAAGAGAGAGATCGGAGATCTGAAAATGGAGGTTGTGAGGGAGCGTCTGAGGAGCAAGAGGATCAGGCTCTGTGGATTGGTGGAGCTCTTTCTTGAGGCTGCGGTGCTCTTCGTTCTGTGCGGTTTCTTGTTCGCGTTCGCAGTCGGAGGAGATGGAGGTTCGTCGGAATTACGTTACTGAGAAATTCAGATTTTACTGTATGGTAATTTGTAGCTGTGTCGTCTTTTACTGTTGAGATTTACGAGAGCTCGATTTACTACCGGGATGCGGTGCTTAAGAGAAGAGGTTGCTTGATTTGATTTCTTGTTAAGTACGGTAGGGTGAAGTATTGCTCTGGCCTATGGACGTAGTTGTGCTCGAGGTAAATGTAAGGATTGGTTTTGATTAGCTTGTGATAAAAAATTGGTTTTGTTAAGCTTGATTTACCGTATTGAAATACGAGTAAGGTAAGTAGGTAACTACAATCTTCTCTCCGTTTCATATCATAATGCTTGAAAATTTCTGTGCCTTTGGTAGTGAGACTAAATTGCATTCCATTCTCAGTCATGAATACATTACAAAGAGTTTACTGTCATTTTATTACAAAGCTCATATAGACAAGAGTTTGGAAAGGATGATCCAAATGGAACCTTAATTTGAATCAGTAAAAATGCCCTAAATCCTGCACGCGATCAAATCACATGCCGGCTTGTTGAGCTAAGCAGTTCAGAGAGGTAAGTAACAGAGATTTCTTTCTGGACCTGAAACAAGAGTAAGAAGCTGCTGTAAGGCTTCGATTCAGCGTCATGGAGTGTGTGCATGTATTGCAGACTTCTTAAAACTGTATACAGCAGATGCAGAAACATGAACAATCATATCACCTCTATCAGACTCAAAGTGAGTGTAAAAGGAAAGAAATAACTAGTTCTACCCAATTCAAGATCATTACTTGCAACTAAAGTAATCCTTTGATTGGTTGAAGTACCTTAATCAAATGCGTAGGGGATCTTTGCATATGGATTCAGATACCTTTCTGAAAACAAGTCACATGTTTGAAGGATCACCTTGCCAATTCCGTAAATCAATAAATTCATAATCAGAAGCAATGCTGCAGTGATATATTTTAAGCCCTGCTACATGTACAAGTATGGTTCAAAGCTTTTCCAATATGCAATACAGTACCCCTTCCAATATAATTATACCGTATTTATGAGGTAGCCTAATGAATATGCACAAAAATGATAAGAAGCAGAATATTTGGAATTTAGTTTTAAAAGTATTGAGGACTCTTATATCACTATCATTAGTTATATGACTTATATCCATCAATCCACTCACTGCTTTCAGTCTTTCCAAACTAGTACAAAGCAAAGGTTCTGAGCAATTTTGCGACATGAGAAAGTACAAGAATCACAAGAAATTGCAAAAACTGATAATAAGTAGGTGTTAAGCGTGTGTTACATTAACAACACTCCTGGAAGTCCTGGGGAATAGACGTTTGGTGTTCCTTGTCCTCATATGTGTTCTTGAATCCTGAATTCCTGACATCATATTACAAAATAGAAGCAGCAGTATGTGATGTTTACTTGTCCTTGTATGGTATCATGGATTCCCAAACATTAATATACAATTCACGCAAGTAACCAGGTCCAGGTGCATACCTCAAACATGAGTACTTGTTTTTCCTTTTAATTGTTCTTCCCTTAGTAGTTCAACTTCATCTTCATATGAATTACCTGCAATGCCATGAAGTCTCAGGTGGTGGAGGGGATAAACCATGAGTTAAGTAGATCATATTAGGAAGCAACATTAAACTCTTAAACTAATACAATTAAAGACTACCAAGGAAATTTAAATTAATATCTGCTTTCACACTGCTGAAATAGCATTTATAAGTTACAGAAAAGCAAATATAGGATTCATGGATATACTATCAGTAAAACTCTGACAGAAGATTTCTGTGATGCTTCGGAACATTCATTACACATGGTGTTTTTGCACTCTCTGTAGCTTTCTTCAAACTACTGTTTCTTTCACTCCAAGTAAAGACAAATCCTATAAACTAAATTGATAACAATGAAAATGAATGAAAGAAAAAAAAAAAGATTCTTTCGTTATTGTGTCACCTTCTGATCATTCTCTAGTCTTACAGTCTTACCAGAAAGATTTTGACCTCTTCTTCTGCATACAGGGTGTCATGTCGACGAAATTGAGTATTTCTGAGACAGAAAAAACTAGTATTTCAGATTAGTTTACCGTTATTCATTAGGCGCATCATCTAATTTTCTAAATGAAATTTTTACACTTCAGCGGCAGTTCCCCGACAATTTCCAACTGCTACAATTGAAACCAGTTGTACGCTCCCAATCCATCTCATATAGTCTCATCTTAAGATGACAGTGCTATATCATCACATATAAATATGGGTTGCCAAAAAGAGTAAATGAAGTGCTAATAGAAAGGTGCAAGTTCAATATAATGTCCTAAAATAGAGGGAACAGCAGAGCAATCAGCTAATTCCAACTTTTCTAGAAAGAGAGTGAACAAATATTATTTGAGTTTCCAAAGAATTTTGGTCATAGGAAACAGATGAGCCCAAGGGGAGTACCTCCTCATAGTCCCAGCATTGCTTATCGAACTTGAGGTGCAATGTAGCAGCTATTGTTCTAAACATGGCATCTTTCCATTTATAACCCAACAATGGATATAGCTACTGAAACAAAATGAGTACAGCAAGCACATAAAGATGACTAATGAGGTTAACCCAATATATTCAATGACTAATATGTTCTGCACAAGCATGGACCTGACCTGTTTTTGGGCTTGTAAGTCTTACCCGGAAAGTTTTCAATTTCATCACCTAGAAATCTCCATTTGAGTACCAGAAATTAATTAACAAAGGAAGAAAGAAAGACGTGTAACCAAGAAGATATAGAATAGACCCCAGGCCAGGATAGGCAAGCCAAACTTCCATGTTTGCAGCTCAAAAGGGTTTGCTCTGCTCCCAATAAACCCATCTTCCTGATCCAAAACACCAATTTGTCGAGTGCCCACCAAGTGCTCTACAAAATGACTGAGTATTAGTACTGCTACTCCCAGCTGCTTGTTCATTGGCAAAGATTGGCCACCGAGTAAGTAGAACCCAAATTGCTACAATCAGAGCAAAAGAAACCCCACCATCCTAATTCCTAAAACCCTCAAATCAATTCATCATTCAATCAAGCCCACTCGCAAACTACAAGATGTCCTCCTAATGCATAGTAAATCAATTTCAAGAAACTACTGCATAGTCCTACTTAAATTTCTAAATCCAGAATACCTAGAGCCCTAAACCGAAGTTACCAATAATCCCTAATCCCAAAATTTACAAAAGGCAAGAGCGATCAAATTCAATATTCAGAAGAGAAGAGAAGGGTGGTTTTGAAAATAATGTAAAATCATAAAAAGCTACATGCTTAACCTCTTATCATTGTCCAGACTTCACAGTTATAACAAGTACCATTTTTACAGTGATTGAGCCTATCATATCGTGCAAGGTTCAAATTGAATAGATTATACAATCAACTGGCCCAATTTTCCAGTGCTCGATTGCTTCTTAAGAAGCCCTAACCCCCAATCTCAAAAGCTTGTTTCAACTAAATTTCAAAACTTTAAGCTATACATAAAATGTGGGCATCTGGGTATATACAAAATGAAGCCATATACAACTCTCCGTCAATTTATCCCCATAAGACCGCAAAATTCAAACAACTCTCTAAGCTCAAACTGCACACCGAACCCTAGAAAACCTCATCATCAAATTAACCTTCAATAACTCATACCTCGTCAGCTTCGCCGTCAGCAACCCTCAACGGCCAGCGCCGTGCATTGTTCGCCGTCACCGTCCAGAAAGACTAAAACAGAATGAAAGCATTTATTAGGGCCTTTCCTTATATTTTCAACAAAAACAAGAAATAAAAAAATAATTTCGATTAAAAAAAAAGAAATAAAAATAGGAGTCGAAGGAAATTTCAAATTTGGCCTTTCCTCATCTGCTAAGGGAACCTTCACCCAGAACAAAAAGGAAAGAGAGATCGCCTATATAAACCTTCTCACAGCTCTTCTCATTTTCGGACTCAAGGATCAAACTCTCCCTCTGCAAGTTAGAGAGTTTCTCCCTTATAATTTCCCGGTTCTGTTTTTCATCTTATTCGCTTTGATCATTTCAATTCATTTGCTTTGATCGATTAGTAATGGCTCTCGTAGATCAATTCATGACTCTGGATCAGCTTGATGTGGGTGTGGTGAAGACATTTCACCCTACTGAAGCCGAGTTGGTGGGTTTCTTTCTATACAACAAGATCTCCATGGCCTCAAGCTCAGGCAATCAGATTCAGACCTTCCCTGAAATTTGTATATATGGCGAGACAGGCTTACCACCTTGGGAGATATGGAGGCTATATCAGCACTTCAAGTTTCCCCACCAGGATTTTCTCTACTTCTTCTCCTGGGCCAAGAAGGTGAGCCCCAACAAATCTCGCAACTCACGCACAGTCGGCTCTGATGGGGGAACATGGAGCGAAACGGAAGCCGCTAGGCCTGTGTATATCAGTGGAAGTGAAGCGGCGTTTGGGAAAGTAAGGAAGTTTCGGTATGAAAAGAACAAGGACAAAGCCTTTGAGCACCATGCTGCTTGGTTGATGGAGGAGTACACCATTAATCAAGCACCGGACTTGGCTCTGTGCAGACTCAAGGTGAATGATAAAGGAGGAAGAAGCAAGAGGAAGTTTGTTGCTGATAAGTATGAGGATCAGAATGTGAGAAGCAAAAAGTCTTTCAAAAACCAAAAAGGTGAACCGAGAAGAGATCAATCTAGTTTCATGTGTGAGCAGCAACAAGAAGGCAGCGCCTCCTTTGCGAGTACTACTTCACAGCTAATTCCCTCTCCCTGTCATCATGAAGATGATCAAGTGGTTCAAAAAGTGGTTCCGGAGAACAATTACGATTATGATGAGCTGCAGCAGATCCTCTTTAGTGATGATGATTGTATGGATGAGAATCTAATGTTCTCTCCCACTATCTTGTTTGATGATAATGACAACATGTCGAATGATGCACAGCTTATGGCTTCTGTTGATCAATCAGTAGCTAGTGAGCAACAACAAGAGCAACAACATCAACAACATTCAGATTATTCACTTGAGCCGCAACAGCAATTGGAACCTGACCATAGGTGTCCAGAGGAGGACCAAATACAACTACAACAACAAGATCAGCCCTCTTCCTCTCATTCTCATGAGCAGCAGCAGCTCATCGTTGATGATGATCTGATGATTTATGGCCAACATGACTATAATATTCCACTCGATAACGACTTCTTATGGTCAGATGAATTCATTACTCATGAAGATCAGCTGGAAGCTCTGCCATGGCAGGATAGTGATGATCAGTTTTAGTATTCTGACATCTTGTAGTTTCTTTTTTATTCCAAAATGTAGATATTTTGATTCTGAAGCCAATTAATTGATTGGTGGATACTCTACTTATACTGTAAACCAATTCTTCATCTATCAATGAAATCAAATTTCTAGTTTACTGTGTACATGTACTGCAGCTTTCTAATGTTTTCAAAATTTACAGAAACATGAAAACAGTATCATACTCGAATTGAGTCTATACTGAAAGAAATTTCTTTTGGCCTATTCAAGACCATATCTTGCAACTACATAAACTCTAATGTCTTTTTATGTCTCCCTCCTCTCCATTTCATATCCATCGGAACAAAATAAAAATAAAAAAGAGAAGCATATCCTGCAAAGTACTGAAGTAGCAAACAAATTCGATGAAGTCTTTGACCTTTTCTTCACTACCTATTTGGAGTGATTACATAGATCAAGTGTGTACCACTTTCAGTAACGAGTAGATCCCCATATGTACAAACAGTGTGATGTTAACTAATTACAAAATCCCATATAGACAAAAGAGTTCAGAACTAATGATCCAAATCGGTAAAAAGTGCCTAATTCCATGTCCACATATACGCAAGAGGAAGTGTGACGACCAAATCCTGTACACGATCAGATCACATGCCGGCTAGTGTGTTAGGCATTTAAGAGGTACCATAGAGATTTCTTTCCTGACCTGAACAAAAGTAGGAAAAGCTGCATTAAGTCTTCGATTTTGTATAGTTTATAGTTTAGTGTGTAGTGTATACATGTACTCTAAATTCTCTTAAAGGGTAGCAAAGCATTTTCAGAAACATGAAAGATTTTATCAAACCTAACTTGAGTCTAAGTCTAAACTGAGAAAGAAAGACCTAGCAGACCAATTCAAGATCATATCTTGCATCTAAAGGAATTCAGATATAAAAAAATTGAAAGAAATCTTATTGCAGAATTGGTTTGATTTTAACAAATAAAGTAAAATCATGTAAAGTATGGTTGGTTGAAATTGAAATACCTTAGTCAAATGCATATGGATCATCAGCATATGGATTCAGAGACCCTTCTGAAAACAGGTCACCTATATTTGAAGGACGTGGTTGACCCTCTCCCTTAGATCCCTACATAACAAAAATAACAAATTGCCAATTCAGAATTTGCAGAATCAAAATGAGTGCTGCATTATATAACTCAAGGCATGCATCCAGATTTTCCAATAATTCAATACAGTAATCTTTGGATTTAAGAAAATCTGTTCTAAAAAACCAACTTTTCCTCTATATTTCAGGTACATGGTATCAATTTTTTTTATTGTCTGAGGAAACCAAATGCAGAATCTTTGGACTTGTAATTCTAAAAGCATGAGGATTCTTATAGTATCCACTCCGAAATATTCTATCCAAGACTAGTACGAGACAAGCTTGTAAGATATGAGAAAGTAGATGGATATCATGAAAACTGAAATAAAGTAATGGGTTTAGCTTACCTTGACGACACTCCTGGGGCTTTTGACTTTTGGTGTACTTGTCCTCTTATGTTTTCTCGGATCCTGATGGTATACAGAAAGTAAAATTCAGTATTAGGAAATGTATGTACACATAAAGATACATAATTCTGAAGGTGAAAATGGAGATCGAGCATATAGCTTCATAGAAGTCACCAGGTTCATACCTCAAACATGACTGTGCTTCTTGATTTCCGTTTAATAGTTCTTCCTTTACCAGTTTCAACTTCATATTCGTCACGAATGACCTGCAATGCATGAAGTAAGTCTCAGGTAGTTGATGGGATAAGGCAAAAATTAATCTCAGGTTGTTGATGGGATAAGAGAAGAATTAATCAGATCTTAATAAGCAATATTAAACGCTCATTAATACTATTGTCATGCACTAGCAAGAAGATTCATATTTATAATCCGTTTTCAACTACAGAAGTTGCTCTAAAGCTAAAGTTGCATTATTCATGAATATACCATCAGTAAAACTGTACGAGAGAAATTTCTACCTTTTTGTGGTGCTTTGAAATATTCATTGCACTTGGTGAATTTATATTCTCTGAAGCTTTCTTCAACAGTGTTGACACTGGTGTTTGTGTTGCTCCCACTAGAGGTGAATCCTACAAACCAAATAGAATGAAATATCATAATGAGAGTCATATTGTCATGTGAAAAGGATCAAAAATGAAAGGAATTAAAATGATTTTCAGACTATTGTGCCACCTTCTCATGCTCCGGTCTTCTCAGAGAACGCTGACCTCTCCTTCTCACAACAGGGTTTCTCCTCGACGAAATTGAGTATTCCTGAGACAGAATGAACTCATCATATTGACAGAAATTCCAGACTATTATCAGACTATGAAATTTTATACTTCAACCACGATCTCAAAGAAATCTTTTAAATATACACTCTCACTGCATAAATCCATGCCTTTTTGTGTTGCCCTTCTAAACCTTAGTGAAATACATTCTTGATTAAAGGATCACTCTATTCAATCATGCATAATTTAATAAAGATAAAAGAAATTTGTGTCTCACTGTTCTTATATGAGTACAAACTTCAAAATTTAAATAGTAAGTATATCTGGCATAGATTAGTATCACTGCATCCAGATGTTAATGCAAATTCAAACAATTTTGTGTAGGTGTATATCTGTGTGTGTGTGTGTGTGAGAGAGAGAGAGAGAGAGAGATAGAGAGAGAGAGAGACAGATAGCGAGAGAGAGAGAGAGATGCATAGGTTTTAAAATCAACCTTCTTCGAATTCACTTCTTGCTCCTCTTCTGGTTTATCACTCATAACTTTCCACTGCAATTGCAGTAGTGCCCTCTGCTTCTCCTCCTGTGATAACAAGGATATGTAGAAGACGTACAAAGATTTAATTCAGAAAGAACATAGGAAGATAAATACTTTGGACTTTTGAAGATCCAAGTCCTCCTGAAGCTTCTTAATCCCATCTTCATGCTGAAGCCTCAAAGCTCTCAGTTGGGCTTCATGTTCATTCCTCATTGATGTAATTTTCTATGACAAAATAATCTGATTTAGTTACTTAGGCATATAAGACCCAACTTAGTTCGAGCTTAAAGCTACACGAAGTACAAACCTCTCTCAACTCGTTTTCAGCTTGAAGTTGGATCTGCTTTAGCTCTTCACTGTGTTTTGCTTTTAGACTTTGTTCTTTTTTATCATGCTCCTGCTGGAGACTACTGACCTGTAAATGTGAAAGTCAATAATGTTCTACCCCATATGTGGCAATCTAGTTAGTGTAGTTGAGAATATAGTCAGAAGCATGTAACAGAAATGCCCCAGAAAAAGGAGCAACTCCCCAGATCAAAACTGAGCTGCTTAGAACAGCGCCAAGGGTAAAATTAGGATTAATTCTTTGAAAAGAGTTGCACAGACACTAAAAAATTGCAGGTAGGCTCTATAGGAGAATTATTACAGGTGCAAACAACTTGAGTACCAAACAATTTTTTCTGCATTTTTTGTTTTGTCAGCTTATAATTTACAAATACTATAGACTAATGGTGAATGCTGATGAATGAAAAATCTGTTCACATGCAATACATGTTGAGAGGTATTTAACAGATGGAAAATAATTACTCCCCTACTGAATGTAAATGTTTGATAATGTCAGAGAATGTGTAGAAAAAGAAAAAAAAAATACCGTCGTGTAGTTATATCAAACAAATGAATTTTGATCAAAAAGTGATTATCAATTTAATAGCATGCACCACTTTCCCACACATACCAGTGCAGTATGTTCCTCCTGAACACGCATTAAGTGCTGCCTAGATTCTTCTTTGCATTCTTCAAGTTTTTTCTCACATTCTATCGCCCTTTCTTGAACAAGTTGTTCTGCCTGAAGTTTCAATTAAACGAAGATCAATTCAAGAATATGATTTATCTCTAACATATTCCAGGAGAAGGTAAAAATGAGCAAACCTTTTGCTTTTCCATGTTAACTATCTCCAGCTTCTCCACCTCATACTTCTTCCGGATGTCATTAATTGCCTAAGTAAATTGTCTTAATGTCAATTCAGAAGTAGTTAACTAACTGTATTGTGTCCAGATGCCTAGATCATAAGAGGTCACACCTGATCATTCCTCTGAGATATGTCTTTCAAATGCCTTGACAGTTCTAGTTGTTTACTCTCAAGCATGAGGTCATATTGCTTCTTATCTTCCACAAGTTTAGTTTCAGCAGCAGTCAGCGATGCACGATTCTGCAATAAAGTACAGAAATGTAAGTACATAAAATATGGTTTTATGAACATCTCACATTTATATTGAATAACAAACCTCTGTGATTTGTTCTTCCAGATTCTTCTCTCGTTCCTTATATTGCACAATAAGTTGCTCCTTTTCCTCTAGTGTGGTATGAAGCTGGCTGACTTGTTTATCCATCAAATCTACATGCTGCTCATGTGTTTCACCTTCCTTCAGTAAACCATATATTTGTTCCGCTTTCTTCTGTATCTCTGCTTGTAGTTTCTCTGTATTATCTTTATTCTCAGTTTCTAATGCTGAGATTTTCAGCAACAGATTTTGCTGCAAGATTGTACAAAAAAAGTTCAATGAGACAAAAACACATCTCATAATATAAAATGTATGTGTTGGAATTTGCAAACCATTTTATTCTCAGATGATCTTGAACTTTCTGACAGAGAATCAATTTGCAGTTCTAATTCAGACACCAACTTCTCTGTTTCAATCTTCTTTGAGACCAAAGCTTCAGCTTCAAACTCCAACTTCTGTATCCTCTCTCTGGCTATACGGCATTCCTCTGAAAGTTGTGCCATAATAGACTCCTGAACCTTCTGAAGTTCCATGACCTTATTGTTCAACTCCTGATTTACCAATTGTATAGCATCTTTTTCTGATGTTAAGTTCAAGAACCTGTCGTGCAGTTGATCATACTGTCTCTGAGCAAGCTTGGCAGAGAGGTCTCTCTCCTGATTGACTAACCGGAAGCACGCCTCATAGAGGGAGTTTAGCTTATCAAACTTTTCTAGAAAGTTCAAACTTTGTCTATCCAATTCAGCCAAATGTGCAGCCAACACATGAATAAAACCTTCAAGGTTCTTTATCTCAAGGGCTGACATATCTAATCTCTTAACAAGGTCATTGTTGCTCATATGAAGATCATGCTTTTCTGTTTCCAAGTTCTCCTGACCAGTTATCAAACGTCTGATTTCATCCTCTTTCAACTTTAACTCATGATGCACCTCACCCAATTTAGTGTTCAGACTCTCTGTAGCCAACCTATTAGTTGCTAGAGTTTCTTCAAAGTTCTTAATCATAGCATCTGCAAGGAAAAGACATATGAATGCTGTTATAATGAAAGTCCAGAAATGCTGTTATAATGAAAGTCCAGGAAAACTTGAACAAATAATTTATGAAAAGTGCAATCATTTTCTCATTGACAGCAAAATGGATGTAAGCCTTCCATGTGCATGCCTTCAAATTACTCTTTTACTTTTCCGTTGTATGGAAAGATGCACACACTTTATTAGAGAGTACTTTTTTGACTATTAAAGATACAATATGTTCTAACAGAAAATGTCTTGGTTCAAGTGGAAAAGAATTTTATTTATGCATGTCGACAAAGTTATAAGAAAGCTGAATATTGCAGAGTTATATGAAGCATACACCTTAATATGCTTCAGATGTCAAACTACTGATAGAATGGACTAACTTCGATCAGTGTTTATTATTTCCTTTACATTTAGGAGTCAGAATGTCGGAGTTACAGTGGTAATGCCAACATACATAAGAATATATCTGAACATCACTTGAACGGTAAGAAACCAACTTGGGTGGTCTGGTTCCCTAATTTGAAAGGCCAAGTCCAATACATGCGCAATGTGCCACATTTATACCATCTCCAATGTGGAGGTTATACAATGAATTTGAAGTATCTGATGCATGAGCTTTAATCATCTTCCAAGCAACTCACCATAGAATAAAATTGGGGCTTAGTAAAGTTGCCTGGTTATGTAATCTATAATTACTTGGTTCCAGGTTGTCTTCTGATGGCCATACATAGAGTAACTCCAGAAATGTCGGTTTATAATACATAAATAAATTGCAAGCTAAAGTCAGAATGCATGAATTGCAAGCTAAAGTCAGAATGCATTAGATGTATACCTTTTTCCTCTATGAGATTTGCAGTTCTGCACTGTTCATTTCTGTGAAGTTGATCTGTTTCCTCTTTCTCGAGTCTGCGTTCCTCCAGCTCCTTTTCACCTACAATCAGGATTCGGAAACATCACAGAATGGTAAATGCACCGTTATCCAGTTATACATTACACCTTCAAACATTCAAAATTTTGAATATCCTCTTAGAACAAGCAAATGAAGGGCAAATAACTTACGATTCCTTATAGTCTCCTCTGCTGACTCTAGCTTTATTGACAGATCATTCATTTGTTGACTCAAACCATCAAGAGCTACTGCACTCGCAGAGAGTTTGCCTTCAAAGGACTCTTTATCTTTCTCAGCTGTTAGAGCAAGTTAAATATCAATACCAGTGTGATCTAAAGCAAAATCATATAAGGCCAAACAGCACAGAATAGTACTCACCACCCTGAACTTGACCAGCTAATAGCTGTAAAGTTTCTGTGAGTTGATCACACAACGTTTTAGTTGAAGAGAACTTAGACTCTAATCCCTTCCAAAGCTTCTCATCTTCCTTCTGCTTCACTTTAAACTTAGCATTTTCATTGAAAGCGTTCTGCAACTTTTCCTCTAATGCACGGATGTGCTCCATTGATTTTTTCAGCTTAGTGTTCTGCATTTATTAGTCAATTACTTGTTCAAATACCTTTGAATTTCAAGAAAGAGATACAAGACATCTATATTGTAATGAAATTGAACCGAACCCTAACAAATTGAGGCAGAGTGAAACACAAACCCAAACACATATTTGCACAAGCTAGCGCGTGCAAATCACACTCGCTCACTCAAAGGCATACCGTACAGGAGAGAGAGAGAGAGAGAGAGAGAGAGAGAGTACCGCCATTTCCAGATCTGTTTTCACAGAAGCTTGCTCTTTCACTAATTTCTCTGCAAACGAAGAGAACGAACCAGAAATCGTCATAGAAATTCAAAATCACCGATGAAATCAACTAGAAAACGGAGAAATTCCGATCAGTAAGAACCTGCGGTGAGCTTCAAGTTCGCGAAGCTTCCGGACGAGGTCGACTCCTGCGGACGCGAAGAGTAGGCGAAGGTCTTCGGAGGTCCTCCTGAGACCGATTTCGAGAGGGACTTGAACTGATCCAAGCTCCTCATGCTCGGAAACCCTAGCTTATGCATCTTTGGAACTCGGATTGAAACCCTAGAAATTTGTACGAACAATCGCTCTGTCTCTCTCTCTCTCTCTCTCTGGTGCTCTGAGACTTTTGAGAGCGCTATAGTGAAATGAACTTGGCGCCAAATGACGAGGTCAGGTATTTATAAAGTTTTGCTTCTTATTAACCGCCTCTTAATTAAGCTAATAAGCTTCTTCTTTCTTTTTCTATTATCGCTTTTTGTAATTTTTTCTTGCAATTTTCATAAATGGTAAATTTCGTAAATTGTATTCTACCCTTTTCAGAAATTTGGAAAAATAAAAATTAAAACTTACTTCGGTCGATCTCACTCATAACACCAATGTATTTTTAGTTCACTCTAGCAACATATCAATCGGATAACCTATCTAAAAATAATAAAATTATTTATTAACTAAATATTTTGGTTTCCCATACACGTCATTCATTCGGCAATTGCCTAAAGCAAGTTCTAAATTGAAGTAGGAATGTAGGGAATAATTTCACAAGAAGGTAGTACAAGCATTCTTATTATCTTCATTGTGTAATATAGTTAAGTGATTAAAATCATATTTTATAAATTTAATCTCTTACTAATTCAATTAGTGTAATTTATTTGTCTAATTTAAAATAGCGATGATTGTGGCTTTTAGATTTCTTTATTCATTGATAAATAACTAGTATAAAATCACCAATAAAATTACTGAATCACTAGCTCTTATTGAATTTTTTTTTTAGGGTAACGGAATCGGGTTCCATTAATAATATCAACGACCTCACTCGGTCAAACTAGAAGGATTCGAAAATCCTTCATAATACAACTCAAAGCCCAAACAAACTGCTCAAAGCAGAGAAACTAAAAAAACAAAACCAAGCGACTACTAAAAAGACAAAAGCTTAAAGACCCCTATACCTCACTGGCCGTAATCAAAGCAACTGAATTGACAAACTTGGACGCCTAAAGATCTCTGTGGTGTATATCGCCATTCATCAACCAGCAATAGCTAAGACCAAGGACCAAAAGGTTAAGAGCATTATTCAAAGCTAAGAACCAAAAAAGACCGAAAGAAAGAAAAAACAAAAAAACCTACACTACCCAAACCAAAACACCTGGCACGGATGCAAAGACGCCTAAGACCTAATGGTGTACATCCCTGCAGCCATCCCAGCAACGCTTGACGTAGGATAGTGTAGGACTCCAAAACCTAGCCCTCATGGGAAGGGACTCCTGCTCAATCGGACCAACATCACTTGACAAGACTGCAGGCTTAGGTTTGTTCCGCCAACCACGGGGCCTACCCTTCTTCTTCGGCCCTTTCTCAACAAAAGCAACCGAGACACCCACAAGAGCTTCTGGTTGCACAACCAGCGAGACAATCGCATGTTTTAAACGCTTGCCAACCTCCATATAGTCATGCTCTCTCTGCCTATGAATGCCCAAAATCCTAGCTGACTCCCTGACAGAAGGAGGAGAAATCCCAGTTCCAGCCTCAAAGCCATCAACAACAGTAAAGCCCGGGCCATTTTCTGCCAGCCCAGTCTGCCCCAGCCCACGCCGACGCCACTGACCCAACCTCCGCTCCATGTGCTGACCCAGGCCTAGTATGCTTCGACACCATTCCAACCTGTTCCGATGCCATTCCAGTCATCACTGGCTCCGTGACCGACGCCTTCAGCGCAGGAACCTCCGCCGTCAAACCTTTGTCACAACTGCCACCGCTGTGCCCAAAGAAACCACACGCCGTGCAGATACCATGACATTTTTCATATTTGAATTCCAACATTTTTCATATCCTTCGGCGGACGTCGTGGATCAAGCAAATCTGGATAGGATCTTTCCGCTGCAGCGCCGCTACATCATACAGAACAAAAACTCCCAAAGCGTTCCCAAGTAGGGTTAAGGCGCGCTCATTGAGCATGGCAACCCGCAACCCCTTCACCGCCACCCAGAGTTCCCGAAGATGAAGGGACATCGCCTTCAACGAAGTAAAATCCATCGTAGTCCGCCAGCACCATCATCGACTTGCTGTAGAACCATGGACCGTCGTTCAGAACGCGGTTCTTCTCCTCTTAATCTTTGAATTGGAAGACATAAATCCCCGCTTCCTCCTCATGGATCAAAACCCTCTCCTTGAGCCCCCATACCCCGGAGATCGCAACTGAGAACGACGGGATTCTGACGGGCCTCATCAGAGCCAGTAAGCGGCCACACAGGCAAAAGAAGGGATCTTGAATTGCTTCACTGCCCTCGACCAGGCTCACAGCCTCTTCCGCTCCCTCCAACAACGACAACCTCGTCGCCGCCATCACAAAGCCAAGCTCGGTCAGTTTTTCAGCCAGAGAAAACCCTAGCAGAGAGAGAAAAAGCCGACAACACTCGTGTTCTTCTGATCATTCGGAAAACTAGCTCTCCTTGAATTTTGATTTAACACATTGAGTGTAAACTCTAGAAATAATACTTATGATTATTAGCCTGCTTAGAGAAGGATGTTCAAGTATTTTTAAATTTATTTCATAAAAAAATAATAAAACAAAATGCTATTATAATCTAATTTTAATTGGTCAGATCTAAGAGTCGAAATATAATCGAGAGAATGGATCTAAATCTTATTTGAAAAACAGTCACGTTTGAACCAACTTTGAACATATGAGACCGAAAAAGAAAAAACATTTGACGATTTTCCAGCAAAAGTGCAAACCCATATTTTCACTTTGGGAGGTTCTATTCATACCTCTAAAATTGATACTTAGACCTCCCTACTTAATAGACCTCAAACTTATTTTTACAAATAACCAATTTGCTATTTATACCTCTCTAAGTTTTCCACAATGTCCATTGTCCAATAAAATCAATGAAAACCATTTTTTTTAAGATTCTATTCATAACTCCAAAATCGGTAGTTTGACATTTTTTTCTTTCTTCAATTTTTGAAGATTTCACAATTTGTAGTTCGTACTCTCTCTCTCTCTCTCTCTCAATAGAGTTCTGTTATGATTAATTACAGTGGAAGCCATCATTAATTAGATTTACTCGTATTATTAATTATAGTGAAAGTCATCATTGATCAGATTTACTTGTTTTCTTCTTCTTATGATATATGATCACCATAATTCTGGAATTGGTAAAGAGACCAATAGAAAACTAAATGAAACAAGGTTCAAGGGGCCTAATTCTAATATTTAAATCAGTTTGATAGGAATTTGAGTATCGATCTTTGCTTCTGAAATGTCATCACTAGTATAAGTTTATAAATCACAAGACTTGATGCATTCTAATTATATGGATGGATTTTATAAAGCGAATTAGTAAAAAGTAAAGTAAAACACAAAGTTTTGGTGCCTTTTTTGTTTGGTAAGATTTTTGGAAAATCACTCAACCCAAAGAGGAAATTCAAGGCTAGAAATGCAGAACTACACCATTAGTCCTCGAATCCCAATCCAAAAATTGGTCCAAAGTCTTTAAACAAAAATGATTGAATCTGAATATTGTACTCACTTTGTTTTTCTACTAGATAGTAGTAAAGGACTCGGAGGATTGGAATCATCATTTCTTCCAGAGTTTGATCTATATTTTAAGGTTTACATTGGAGGAGAAAGTTTTCTTTCGTTCGTGGAGGTAAGAAGAGACACTATTTTTTTTTCTCCGTTTTTTATGTTCTTATTAGTTATTTAACATGAGTTGACAAAGTCAACTATAACTTTAAAAAAAAAAAAAAAAGGTCTAAATAACAGTTTTAGAGGTATGAATATAAGCTCTCTTGCACTTTTTCTCTTAAATTTCCTATGGGTGAAAGAAAAAAAAAATAGTCAAAAGAAATTCATCAAACTACATATACCCTCTTGATAGGATTTCAAAACACAAAAAACTCCACAACATTTGGTTTTGAACATTTAAGACAAAAGTTTACACTTAAGGACAATATGCTCTCCACTTGCTACATGTCATGAGTTAATTTACTTTTTTACCCGTAACTACTTATTTTGATTTGTAACCCCTTTATAAGAATTAAATCTTACAAATAAGACAATCTGCTCTCTACTTGTCACATGTCATGAGTTAATTTACTTTTTTCCCCCGTAACTACTTATTTTGACCTCTAATCCCTTTATATTACTTTTTTTTAGAATAATCCATTTATGTTACTTTTTTTTTCCTGAGAATAATCCGTTTATATTACTTTTTTTCCCGTTATCTACTCATTTTGACTTCTAGTCCCTTTATATTACTTTTTTTCTTTTTTTCTGAGAATAATCCATTTATGTTACTTTTTTTTATAGAATAATCTGTTTATATTACTTTTTTTTTTCTGAGAATAATTCATCTATGTTACTTCTCAAAAGCAAAAATATATATATATATATATATCTTTCTTTTACATGTTGCTAAGAAAAAGAATCTCAGACCTCACTCTCCTACTACTCTCATCTCATCGCCTAATCCTACTATTGCACTTGTCCAATCCTGCTACTGCATTCGCTGCACTCATACTCGTCAAGTTCTGCTACTGCACTTGTACTTGTGTCCAAGTATGCTACTCATGTTCTGCTACTGCACTTGCTGCACTCATACTCGTCAAGTTCAGCTACTGCACTTGTACTCGTGTCCAGTTTTGCTACTTGTTTTCTTCTATTGCACTCATCATTGCCTAATCTTGCTACCACACTCGCTGCACTCATGCTCGTCAAGTTCTGCTACTGCACTTGTACTTGTGTCCAAGTATGCTACTCATGTTCAGCTATTGCACTCGCTGCACTCATACTCGTCAAGTTCAGCTACTGCACTTGTACTCGTGTCCAGTTCTGCTACTTGTTTTCTGCTATTGCACTCATCATTGCCTAATCTTGCTATTACACTCGCTGCACTTATACTCGTCAAGTTCTGCTACTGCACTTGTACTCGTGTCCAATTTTACTACTTATGTTCTGCTACTGTACTCATCATCACCTAGCCTTGCTACTGCACTCACTGCACTCATACTCGTCCAGTTCTACTACTGCACTTGTACTCGTGTCCAGTTCTGGTACTCGTGTTCTGCTACTGCACTAGTCATCGCCTAATTCTACTACTGCACTCGTTCAATCCTGCTACTGTACTCGCTACACTCATACTCTTCCAGTCATCATCGCCTAATCTTGCTACTACACTCGTCCAATCCTGCTACTGCACTCGCTGCACTCATCCTCTTCCAGTCATCATTGCCTAATCTTGCTGCTGCACTCGTCCAATCCTGCTACTGCACTCGTTGCACTCAAAATTGTCCAGTTCTACTACCGTACTTGTACTCATGTCCAGTTCTGCTACTCGTGTTCTGCTACTGCACTCGTTCAATCCTGTTACTATACTCGCTGCACTCATACTCATCCAGTTCTGCTACCGCACTTGTACTCGTGTTCTACTACTGCACAAATTTACTCACAACTATCGCAACAAGAAAGGCTAATTACCTCTGCAGCAGAAAAGTCAGACCCAGTGACCTAAATTAGTAACCACAACCAATTTTCAGTAGCTAAAATCATCAATCTCAATGAATTACGGAGAAATTGAAAGTAACTATTGAACAGTAATTTCACCTTCTGGACCAATAGACATAAGTGGTGACCAAGGACAAGGCAATCAAAGCGATAATTAGATTGCACGTAATTATGGTTCGAGTTCTTGTTCTGAAGTAGCAAAGGTTGGGGTTTATCCAACCCATGAACTTGGACTATAACTACAATTATCAAACCCAAAAAAAAAAAAAAAGGAAGAAGAATACAAGTGAGTTTAAGTAAATATAAAATACTAGAGTTTAGTGCCATGCATGAAAATGAACTAACCCATAGGGGCTGCTATTGCCATTTCGCCCTTCTTCTACCTCAATTATGGGTCAATTGATGTCTCTAAAACACAAAAAATGACATTGGATACCCAAAACGGAACAAACTCGCAAGGAAAGAAAGTTGCAAGATACCTGAACCAAGTCTCAATCTCAAATGCAGTAGAAGAACATCTTTTTGAATAGACCACTCTGTCTCTTGTGCTTCTATCTCAGATTTCGCAATTAAGCTAAGATATGGAAAAAGAAGGAGAACCCGATACTCACTGGGAGAAAACCCCTAGCTGTTTCTTCGATGTAGTCGCCTGTAGTCGCCGTTCCCAATAACGAGAGGCACATGAAAGGCTTGGGTTTGCCCATGGCCTTGTACACCAGAGTCTTCGCCCGTCGAAGCACTGCTCCTTCCAAATCTAAAAGAATTTGAAGTGAAATATGGGAGAGGGTGTTTGGACCTAAAATGAGCATTTTGGCCTGACAAGGCACATCTTGGAGAAATCGAGCCAATGTCAGTGGCTCAAGCTATATATATTGTCGACAAGTTCGAAATATATATTTAGAGGCTAAATAAAGCCTACTATGGAAGCATGGAAATGAAAAGTCAACTTTAGCACATTTTCCTACTTCGGCTAGGAGAAACCGAGCTAAACAAGGAAGGAGGGGCGGCAGACTAACCATCCGAACTTCAAATGAGTTGAAACTTTCCAGACATCCCAAGGATCATTTCTTATGAAGAGTGCTAGAGCTTGTTCGGAGTGGAAAACCTTCAAACAATCAGTCCAATTTTCTGCATAAGCAAAACTGGAAAACTGGACCTGTAAGGAGTCCAGTAGCATTTTCGGCCCAACCACATGGAAATAAATTCTGAAATTTTACCACAATAATCTACATCCATGGTGGATCATTTCATATGAAGAAGTCGAAGGTTAAATATGAATTCTTAGTCGAGATAAAAATTAAAGGAATAAAGAAGTGTTAGTGCTCTCACCTAACAAAATTCACTAAGTGTTAGTGAATTTTGCCTAACAAATCCACTAAGTGTTTTTGTACTCAAACCTAACCCACTATGATTTGTTTAAAGGCCAAATAGTATTGCTTGGAAGCCTATATATAGAGGCTACAACAAGTATCATCTCACCAATTCACTCATCAAAACATCTATAAGATGATCTAAGTTCTCTCTAGAGCAACCTCTCTAAGAGTAACTCCTCTCCTTTTCTTTCTCTTATCGGTGATCACACTCCAAGTTCTAGTCTCCTTAGGAGCCAACTTTCAGTACCACCAAACCCTCTGTCAAAGTGCTTTTGTCCTAGTCTCCTCGGGAGCCGACTATAGTATCACGATCATAACGGTTGCGGAACCAACAAAGCAAGGGTAACGCCCTCGCAAACCAGCCAAGCTAGAGTCACACTTTAGCAAGTTCTCCTCACTTCCCAGTGGTTTTCGCTCTGCTCGATCTACAACATTGAGTATCGATTGTGATTTTGAAGAAGCTCAGCAAAAGTCCTCGCCACGAGGCACAAAGAATCTCACGACGAGGTTGGTGCTCTCCTCGTCCACAATCGCTCAGAAGAAGTCAGGTCAAGGGACACCCCCGATGACCGCACCCGAAAGGTGCTGGCACGCCTATGCAAGAAAAGAGACTGTTGACCAGCTCAAGAAAAACTGGAGCCAAACAGAGGGATAGACAAAGAATTACCCATTCTTGGGGAGGGAATTTGTAGTGCTTAGAATGACCAAAGAATTCAAGTTACTTTGAATCTGGTTTGCAGGTGGCCAAGAGATCAGAGGGATTTGGTACCAGAATCGAAAAAGTATAAAGAATGAAGTGAGAAGAATTAATAGTAAACTACATACCCCCTTGATAAGATTGGGGAGGCTCAAGAAGCCACAGGAAGCTTTGGAAGCTAGAGAATAGAGATGGGTGTGTGATGGATTGACGAAACGGGCCAACCCATCTCCGTACAAAACTAGACCGCCATTTATGAATCTCTGTTTTGTGGGGTTTGTATTGGGTCAGTGGCATACGCGTAAATATCTCATCAAACTAAGCATTTTGGTCTTTTTACATTAAAATTAGGAGTTAAGCTTGTATCATTTTACTTTTAGGTCTGGGTTTATGTTCTTATTTATATAAATATTTTTGAAAGTGGATTTTCTGCATTTACATCTTTGATCATATATTACTATGTAATTTTCTAAAAGAAATTCTCAAAAATTCACCAGTCGGGCTTACTTCACCGTAAAATCGATAGAGTGAAAAACACAGAGCACAAGCAATTCGCCTCGAGATAACAGAAATAGAAAAGAGAGACGAGTATAAAATAAGAG
This sequence comes from Rosa persica, assembly GCA_025331145.1. Classification (NCBI taxonomy): domain Eukaryota; kingdom Viridiplantae; phylum Streptophyta; class Magnoliopsida; order Rosales; family Rosaceae; genus Rosa; species Rosa persica. The sequence continues at coordinate 46,276,330 of WFKR01000007.1, read as the reverse complement.
GGAATTGTATTGTACTATGCTGTATGTGCGGCGATGGAAGCAAAGCTGCCGCCATTTTCACCTACCCCCAATAATCCCAATCCTCACCACAATCCCATCACCACACTCTGAAACCTAGTCAATCCCATTTCCTCCAAAATGCCACACTCCGAGCTCTCTTGCTCTGCAAACCCCAACCTCCACGACTCAAACTCCGGCCTATTTGTCACCGGCGGTTTGTTCCTGGAGCCCACAATCCCCAATTCGCTGCTTAATTCCGTCTCGTTCAGAAAGACCTCAAACGCCGTCGTTTCCGGGTCCGGTTATGGGTGCCGGTTGCGACTGGCAGGTGGCGGTGGGTTTTTGTCGGTGAGTTTGAGAAGCGATGAGGGCTCGGAGGAAGCAGCGGCGGCGGTGGTGGTTCAAGAAGAGAAGAGGGAGAGAGTTGGGTTTAGAAGAGGAAGAGCCATGAACACCACCAAGCATTTGTGGGCTGGTGCCATAGCCGCCATGGTTTCCAGGTCTGTACTTCAGTTTTCTATGGTTCTTAGTATTCTATGATTCTATTGCAGCTGATAGTGTAGGAGATTGCTTAATAGTTTATCGGAATTCGTATTTAGTTTGCCATGTAATGCACACAATTGCAGCTGATGGTGTAGGAGAATGCTTTCGAATTTCGATAAATTGGTTTTAGTGGTGTGTATATATTGACATTGGTTAACTTGAGTATATGTAGAGTCAAACGGGAAGGTTGTGTTTGATTTACGATCTGGTTTTAGAGATTTTTTTAGACTAGAGAGTTGCTTATTTGTTGCTACATTTAGGAATTCATATGTGGCTGTGGCTGATTGAATGTTGTTGTATGATATCAGAACGTTTGTTGCGCCGCTTGAGAGACTAAAGCTGGAGTATATAGTTCGTGGTGAACGGAGGCATTTATTTGAGCTTGTTAAGAGCATAGCGGTTTCTCAGGGCGTGAGGGGGTTTTGGAAGGGGAACTTAGTCAATATTCTTCGCACTGCTCCATTTAAAGCAATCAATTTTTATGCTTATGATACTTACAGAAAACAATTGCTTAGATTTTCTGGAAATAAGGAGACTACAAATTTTGAGAGGTTCGTGGCTGGTGCTGCAGCTGGAATTACTGCTACCATACTCTGCTTACCTCTTGACACGGTAAGTGATTGTTTTGGATTTCTCTATTTGGTCAATTACTAGATGAACTTAGGGTTGTTATTCCTGGTAGGAATTGAAATACACGCATCTGTTTAATCCCCAAATGTAGGGATCTGAATATGGGGTGACACAGCTAAATGATATAGTCTTCTTCTTTTCCCATCTCCACCATGGGCCAGTGGGAAGTAATGTATGCATGTAATAGGAAATGTTTGACTAGGGTATGCCTTTTTACTTGGTCTACTTTGTCTCAAATATAGGTAGATTATAAGACCGTGTGAGTAACTTACGAACTAGTAAAGTGTTGGTCTTCTCCTCTTTCTGGATGCACTTTCTCGGCGTATTTGCTACATAGTTTCATACCTATTATATACATTTTGTTTATGCAACTTTTATATATAGATAAATTGTGCTGTATACCTTATATTCAGGCTTGAAAGATAATGGATCATAGAAAGTATTTATATGTCAAATACCCTAAAGCAAATATGTCAAATACCCAAAAGCAAATACATCAGAAATCCAGGGTTCAGTAGCTCTATGGAGCCCTTCCCTGCTGAGGTTGTATTGCCCAACAATCCAAAATGGACAACTTGAGCTGGTCTGAAACTTCAGCGGTTACATCAATTTTTTTTTTTGGCTTTGGAAATTGGGGTATTGCATAAATAAAGGGTTTAGTTCATATTATTAACCAAGTCTTCTGCTTGTTTCTTACTTCTTCTTCTTCTTCTTCTTCTTCTTCTTCTTCTTTCCTTTGTGTTTTAAAACACAATTACAGAATACCTTTCTAATTGAATAAATACTAAATGTGTACTACCTGCGAGTTATATACTTACTGTTTTTAATTGGAATTGACTATGCATTTTTGACACTAATCCTCACTTTGAGCAAATCTAATCCCTTAAATAACACTTAATGAGAGAAAAATGAAAAAAAGTTTATAATTGTTGGTTTACGCTCACATAGAGATAATAACCCTGAAAACACTTATAAATGCTAATTTAGATGTTGTATGTTTCAGATTCGAACTAAGCTAGTGGCTCCGGGTGGGGAATCCTTGGGCGGTGTCATTGGTGCTTTCCGCCACATGATCCAGACTGAAGGGTTCTTTTCCCTTTATAAGGGCCTAGTACCATCCATAGCAAGCATGGCACCTTCAGGTGCAGTTTTCTATGGTGTCTATGACATATTAAAATCAGCTTACTTGCATTCACCGAATGGAAGGAAAAGAATTCAGAAAATGAACCAGCACGGCGAGCGCCTGAACGCTTTTGACCAACTGGAGTTGGGACCGGTTAGGACATTACTCTATGGAGCTATTTCTGGTGCCTGTGCAGAAGCGGCCACTTATCCATTTGAAGTTGTGAGGAGACAGCTTCAATTGCAATCCCAGGCTACTAAAATGAGCACCTTGGCGACTTGTTTTAAGATAGTTGAACGAGGAGGGGTCCCGGCACTCTATGCAGGACTTGTTCCCAGCTTGTTACAGGTACGTTGTTAAAAATATTCTTGTTTATTAAGCTTATTTTATGTTTTAAGGTAGTTAATATGGTCAATTAGGTGCTTTTGTACTTGTAAAAATGGTCATAGGTTCTGTGTATGAATGTGTGAAGTGTAGCCAATTCCATATTGCTTTTGAAATTTATTGTGTTCAACAACTAGGAAATCTGTTTGCCTAGATAGTTTGATTCCTAGGTTAGTGGTTCTACATACATCTCTTTCTCTAGGTATAATTAGCATTCTCATATTCTGACCTTTACTCCTATGGAAATTGGAAAGTAGGGCGTAAACATCACTTCCCCTTATAGTAAGTTTTTCTTTCAACCAGCAAATTCCCTTACTAACTGATACTTCAAACTCTATCCTTCTTCCTTTGGTCGTTTTCCAGATGTGGCCTGAAGTCATTGTCGGATGGATTGGCCCAAAACTGAGTTTTTTTTTTTTTTCTTTCAAACTTTGTTCCTGTATCAGCCTCCAAAAGAAATCAATTTCCAATTATCGAGTCATACTAGGGATCTGGTGCTTATTTTATTCACACTTTATCCAAATATTTTTTCCATAAGGTTTTTGACTTTGCAATTATCCCACTTATGTTGCATTTCCTTCCAAACTATAACTTTTAAGCATATGGTGTTATGCTCCTTTTCTTATCTTTTGTGTTTTGCATACTCAGGTACTTCCTTCGGCTGCAATAAGTTACTTTGTCTATGAGTTCATGAAAATTGTTCTCAAGGTAGAATGAATTAAGTAGAACCTTTTGAGGAATATGATTGGAGTTTTTACAGTGACTCTGAGAGAAGCACCGGCTATATATTCAGATTGGTAGGATTGTAGTCATACTTTAGCTGTTACCATTAATGTTCTTGAAAGACTCTTGTAATAGGCAAAAGAAGGAATACTACACAGGTTTCTACACATCTTCATCTTCTCTCGGTTGATGCTCTGCATTTGCAAATCAACCCTTTGTTCACTGCCAATTTTGACTTCATTCTCAAGAAACTTTACAGTCGGTCAGGAAATAGCATTGCTTGGTGCTACTCTAGACATGTTTACATTCACACGCACATTGGGAACCAGAGTTCAGGTGAGCATGCTTTATTGATGCAATTCCATACATACCCCATTTGATTTTGGCCTTGAAGCACGTGCCTGAAAACCGGAGGTGATTTGCTGTTTGCTGCCCTCATTTACTTGCAGCATCCATTCGATCGTCGTTGCTTTTTTTCCCCTAGTTCTGCAGTATTATGACAACATCAATCCTAGTACACTGTGGTTAGCACTGAGGCATTGCAACCATATGGCTTTGACTACCGTACAGTGCTACTGCATAGTGCTATTGTTGTGTAGAACTAGCTTTTAGCTGTAGAAAGTACACTAGTCACTCATTGAATGCTAAATGCTGCTGGAATGTGCTCATGGAATGCATGTTATTATTTTGAAAGGTGGGGTGCATGTTTTTGTTGTGGGATGATTTTTGCCCATACTCATGCGCACATGGAGATTGACTTCTGTGCCGTATTGATTAATAACATTATCTGTCCAAGTCCTCTGCAGTAAATAGGCAATTTTTAAATATCTGGCTAAGTGTTCATTGTTGTATAGCTTCCAACATTACATGCTGGAAGACAGCAACGTAAAGCTACCAACGAACAGCCACTATTGAGAATTGGATGATGATAAGGGAGACGATTTGTCACCATCTAGGTTTACCATTATGATTGATGGTGCTCGAACTAGAGAGAATATGCTGTGGTAGAATGGTCGTAGTTTAACTTTTCTACTTGTACCACGATCAGTCATATCCAGAAGGCGATCGTTTGGATTAGATTAGGGTTAAGTGACTCATTCATGTTTGGGTGGTCAGTTGATTTTGTACTCAATTGTACTAAACTGTCTTTATATTTAGATCAAAGAGTGGAGTAATATTGAGCCAAATAAATTCACCATAACTGCCTTATCATTTTTCACATTTTAAATCTAAATCCAACGACAATTCAGCGCGACTATGTATATAATCAACTGGCCATCTGAGCATGACTAATTGTTACTATGAGTAATTGAGAATCATTTTCTTTGGTAATAGTTGTTTTTACTTCTATAGAATTAGGGGTACACCTTTGATGTACGTATATTAAGATGTATTAATACATAAATGTACAAATACATGTCCTGAAAAGTAAAAATTGTGAAATAAAGTGATAAAACGCCAAACAGAAAAAACCGTCGCACACGTGTGTGTCCCTCGCTGGCGCTTTTCGATATTCGCAAAGCTCCACTCCCACCTTTCCTTTCCCTCTCGACTCCCCACGCCGTACCTCTCAATCTCCTTTGAATCCCTCTTTCCTCTCCACGCGCCACCCCATTCCCGCAAAAACCTAATCCACTCGCCCTCCATGTCGCCGGACGGCGACGTCTGCACCTGCTCCGCCTGCGAGAATGGCCGCTCCAACGGCGATCACGCCGAAGATCTGGTGTGCGCGCATTGCAGGAAATCCGATCCCTCTTCGTCGTCGTTTTGCTATTCTTCTTCGCTCAAATACGTTCCGGTGCCGTTGAGCGATTCCGAGAAGCTACGGCGTGTAGTGACTGCTTCGATTAAGGGCTTCACCATCGGCGCCGGCCTCAAAGGCGGCCTCGCCGTCTTCTCCATCCTAGCTAGACTCAGAAAGAGAAAGCTCTTAGCCTCTCTCAGGTAAAAAGTTAATATTTCAGAAATTCAAACCTAATTATGTCATAATTGAAGTGATTAATGTGCTAATTATATCGAATATTTGAACAATTCAAACTTGTTAATGTGTTTATTGGTGATAATTTAAAGTGTTTGATGTGTATTTGTTCAGGAGCGAGGGTGCGATTACGAATAATGAAGCAATTGTTACTGCTTTGAAGGAGACCTTGAGATATGGTCTGTTTCTTGGGACTTTTGCAGGCACATTTGTTTCAGTGGATGAGATTATTGCTTCTTTGGGAGGCCACCGTAGGCATGTTCCTTGTTCTTTTCTGTTTTACCGAAATATGGAATAGCTGTTTGCTCTGGTTTAATTGATTATGTTCCGGTGTTACTCTAGTTCAGGACAGCCAAGTGGAGGGCTTTGGTAGCGGGGCTTATAGCAGGACCGTCTATGCTTCTTACCGGGCATAACACGCAGCATACGAGCTTGGCTGTATACATACTTATGCGTGCTGCCGTGTTGGCCACGCGTTGTGGGATTAAAAGCAAACGGTTCGGTCGTGTTTGTAAACCACTCACTTGGAAGCACGGTGACATTTTCCTCATGTGTCTCTCCTCTTCGCAAATTCTGTAAGTACACTTTGTTGTAGAAATGTTCATATTTAGTACTAGTGTAGCCAGTGTATGCGTGTGTGTTTTATTTTCTCGTTGACATATTTTAAATTGTCTTGGTGCAATAATGGACGGGCACTATCAAGTATTATGTATGTGGGAATAACTTATAGTATCTTGACCTTTGAAGTTTTGATGAATTTATCTTGTTGATAGTGAAAGTGGATTACTAAGTCATGATAATGGATAAAAGTTCATTTCTTCAGGTCGGCTTACATATTGAAGCAGGAGAGTTTGCCTCCATCATATAAATCTTTTCTCAACAAACATGGGGGAAAGGATATCACAATTTTGCAAGGTGTTAAAGAGATTGCAAGTGGCTTACCGTTTACTAATTTGGAAGCAATAGAAAGATACTACAAATCTGTGGGAACAAATATTAAACTAGATCCAGCCATGAAAGTTCCCTGCACGGTATGCATTCTTTAAGCCTCTTACTGGTTGTTTCCTACCATGTGATAACAATTTGCATTAGTAGTATTTCTCGATATCTGTTATTTTGGTGTTTCGAACATTGTCCCCGCAATAGTGTTATTTATGCCATCATGGATCGTAATTTATGCAGATTGTACATGGAGGTCAGTCATGTAGTGGGCATATTATCTCTTTCCTAATTCAAGCCTACAAGAGGGCATTACCGGTTTATCTTCCGGTATATCTGATTCCAGCGCTTATAGTTCATCGCCAAGATCTCTTGAAAAGGTGATTAAATGATTTTTTTTCTTGATTCTATATTTTCCTATAAGGGTGCCTTATGAAAATATGGTCAAGTGAGCATCTTCTAGTTGAAATTCTCAGGAAAATAAATGAGTTGAACTTAGAGACACGTTGAGATCTTAAAAATGGTGGTGGTTTTATGTGTCACCCACGAGTCGTTTCCTTGGAAAATCTTAGCCTTTAAGCACTTCATGTATTACTAATTCAGGAGCATTCCTAGGGAATACATGTTACTGATGCTTTTTGTAGTAGCATATATTTGACAGGATTGTGAATTTATCAATATGATTTCATGCTTCATTGTCCAGCAATATGAATGCTTCTTAGATGAACTCTCCCAACTTTTTGTTTCTTGTTTCTTCTGTGATATCGTGTTAGAGCTGACTATAAGCTGATTACTTGAAGTATATCACCATCACCCATTCTTTGTAATCATATTGTCGTGGACCTAAAGTCTTGTCGTTTTTAAGCTCCTAGCAAATTGTGTGAACTATGCAAGCTTGGTCTTCGTCTCTTTTGCTCCTTAAAATTGCTATTTTAATATTTTTATTTAACTGTATGCAGGCATTACACTATACTGCTAAAGGGTCTTCTTGGCACTGCAAGATCAAGCTTGTTTCTTTCCGTATATTGCGCATCTGCCTGGTCAGCGGCTTCTTTTATTTTATATCTAACTCTGATGGTGCCATTTATGCTTTATGCGAACCTGCCACTAGAATATTGTTTTCACATTATTGTGTAGATTAGGTGAAAACAACCCTGAGAACTGCCCTAATTATATCCTGAAAACTCAGGTCTCTTGGGATGAACAACTGAAAGTGTTCTATTTATTTCATCACCTTAGAATAGGAATTTTTCAGGTCCATGGTTTGCTCCCATGTGGTCTGGTGTTCGAACCGCCTAACAGCAGCCACCTGGTTACCTGCTAGAGTTTCCTGTCTCGTAGAGATTGCAGGGTTTCCACAGGAGGCCCCAGCTTTGAGCCAGGTCCCCGAAGCAGATTTGGGTATAAAAAAATAAAAAAAACAAATAAAGGCACCTAGGATATAGGTTTTAGCAGCTTTTATATAGGATCTTAAAACACTTCATGGAGGCAGCCAATCTGATAAATTCTTGAGGAACTGAAGGCTAGATAGAATATTTTGGACTTTGAAGAATTTACAGGAGATTGATGAGCCCTATTTGTGCTTTTTACCTTTTCATTTCTGGTAATGCTACCTGGAGTCTTGGACAATCATCAATGGTGACAATTTAGGGAATCTAAATTCGAGGTTTAATATAGGGATATTGCTAGCCTTATGATATTTTACAACTGGAAATAGATCTTGCCACTACTAAATTTGTCAAGTAAACTGATCTTGTATCCTTATTGTTATTTTTCCTCAGGATGTGGACATGCTTGCTTTTTAGGATTTTCAAGATGTGTAATGTACCAATGGTAGCAATGGGGACGGTATGAACTTTCTTCAACTCTTTAGCTCGGTAACAGAATGAATTTTGTTCTTTGTTTACAATGTCTCAAATGAGTTTGTTGGACAGTTCCCGACTGGCCTGGCCTTGGCTATTGAGAAGAAAAGCAGGCGTATTGAGATATCACTCTACTGTCTCGCTCGAGCAATTGAGAGCTTTTTCACGTGCATGGCTGATACCGGATACTTGCCACAATCAAAAAAATTGAAGAGGGCTGACGTGGTGATCTTTAGCTTATCAACCGCCATCATAATGCATTGCTATGCAGAGGAGAGGGAAGTGTTCAGATCCAAGTACTTGAATGTTCTTGACTGGGTTTTTGGCGTCCCACCTCCTCCTTGTGAAACCCCCTTCTGCAAAAAGAATTGAGAAGTAGCACTTTGAGTCTCAACAGGCTCGCTCGTAACGGTTCCGATATTTGGATTTGGGCGCTCTAGCCAAAAGGAATCCTGTTTCATTGGCACCCACCATTTTTTGCTCTCGAGAGAAATCATAGGTCTCTGGTTTTACTTCCATTGAAATTTAATTTGGAGGAAGTTGTATAATTGTGTACAATATTTATCCTATTCTTACTTTATACTACCATTCGTAAGAGCTTCAATACGTACCCTGGATGTGGAATAATAGTTTAAACCATTAATGTTATAGCTAGTGATTCACTAATTTTGACATTCTGGGTTATCAATTACAAATTCACCAAGTTACCAATTACTGCATTAACTCATGTTCAGAATACACAGATGTTATGCTGCAGGGTTCAGTGTTTCACTTCAACCCTGCGATTACTTCGAATTTGACTAACCATGGCAAAAGTGTCATCGAGAAGGAAAATAGATCAAACCAAAAAAACAATAAACCATTCCAGTTTCGAATTGCCAAAAGCTACAGAACAGTGCCTAATTATCATTAAGTACAAGATGAGTAAATTGGCAGTCCAGTGACTGAATCATTTCAGACCTCGTCCTCATGAAGTAACATATTTGGTATCCCCTTTGAAACAGGAAACCGGCGGCCAGTTTCGGGGCAAACAAGAGCACCCTCCTCAAGAACAAGCTCCAAAAGGGCATGATGGAACTTTTGCAGGAATTCTTCAGAATCGAGCTTAGAAGGCTCGACCTCCTCAGGGAGCTCGGCATAGCCCATTGTACGAGACGCCTCTACAAGGGCCTTCCACTCGATCTTAGGAAACATGTTCTTCAGGAAATCAACGTTCAAGTCCACCTGCTTCTCCACCACCTTCTCTGCTTCAATACGCAGAGGGAAGCCATTGGTCACGCCTTTAATGTTGGAAGACAGCATGTTGTGACTAAGCAGCCTCATCTCTCTTTCTCTCTAGTCTACAGAGGGCAGTAGCTGGCAGTACAGAGTGTTGCTTCCCTTCTGTTTAAGAACCTGCTGTCACAAAGTTTTTTCGTAACAATTAGACCTTGCCAATCAACCCAAGACAGCATTGCCTGGATTCTGCGAGAACTTGCTTAACTCAAAACAGGCCTCTCATTTAATCGGCTACCGAAAACTATCTGTACTTAATAATCCTAATCAAAAAGCAAATATTGATTGCAAAACTACTAGCATCCACCAAACCATTCATATCTCAGCATTATAACAAGGACTAAAAACATCGTAACTATCCGAAATAGGTAAACAACTTTTCTTAGGTATAAAAAAACAAAAAAAAGACATCTTTCTTTAATCTACAGAAGCTTTCTATGTTCTTCAATGTACAGTAAACATGCTTAAACTGATTGAATACTCCCACAGCTATATGTAACCTAAAAATTAAAACAAAAGTTTGCAAAGATTTGGAATTTAAGTGCATAACGATCCATCCAAACAAAAGAAAAGAATTCATAAGAGCTCAACTCGATTCTCCTAGAAGCACTATTGCCATCTTTGAATTTGGCAATCCCTAAACTTAGATCCTTTAGATTTTCTGAGAAGAAAGCGGAAGCTACCTGCGATTCTCCGGAGACGGGGACTGCGATTCTTGCCGGCCGATGGAGCGAGAGAGAGAGAGAGAGAGAGAGAGAGAGAGAGAGAGAGAGAGTGGGCGTCAGCAGGGCAAGCAAGTGTTGTGATATGAGGGACTGTTCGAGTCGGAGGGAGAAGAAAGGGGTTAGGGTTTTATTGCATTATAAAATTACCGGAATGCCCACCCTTATTTTCTATATATTTTCTTTCTCTTTTTTTTTTTGGGTAAAGTTAAGAAGTAAAAATGGTTGTAACCATTTAAGATGGACTTTGTGGTGGTCGAGTAATTATTATATGGTCATGCACTACTATGTTACGGTGTTACGTAGTGGCCTGGGAGTTCGGGATAATAAAATCAATGCATCTCTGACTCTCGGATCACCACATAACACTGTAACATGGTAGTGCATGCCACAATTTATGGGTTTGCTATGCAAGAAGTTTAAAAAAATGAAAAAAAAAAAAGTAAATTGAAGAACTATAGTTGATGGTCCGAAACCATACAATAATTTTTCCATGCGACCGATTACTTTAACGTTCTACTATTGCAACTACTAATATGTGTAGATTTTTAATTCAAAAGCTCACTCATTTATAAATAATATTTTCTTTTATTATTTTTATAATATGAGATATTTCTTTTCTAACAAAAATACATCGACGCAAGCCCACGATAAATTCCACTCAACCAAAAGGTGAGAGAGAGATTTGTTGGGCATGACTTGTCTTGTTCTAGGCTTTTAACTCATGCGTAGCCTTTGTTGGGCCCAACTCAAGGCATGGGTTGGGTTAGGATGTTTTTAGGCTGGTTTTTAGTTGGAATGCCACCATAATGGGAAGAAATTTTGCCATGACCCTAATCCTCTACTATGAATCAAAGATCTTTCATTCCATCTTCAAAAAATCAATTGATAACAAATATATAAAATCAACAAAGAATAATATCTTGGAGAAGACAACGTACTGTCATTGCGCAGTTGTGCCTATTATTACTGACCGACTGTCCGCCAATCGATCACACCTTCCTTTCTCCCCTATTTTCACTCTACTGCTCTACTCACTGATACACATGCAATTCATTCACCCAGTTGTTACAAAAAGAATTTTGAAACTAATCCAACAATCTTCAGAAATCTTCTCCTTTACACCGGTGTGGTATACTTCATGATTTCTACGTTTGATCTGTGTTCCCGTTTTTGTCACCTGATCCAACGGTACAAAAGCATATGCTACACACCAGTCGGTGAAACTTCTCAAATAACTTACACATTGAGAAACTAGAAATTAAGTGCCCCAAAACCATAATCTTCACTAACTTGATACAAACCTCCACCACTTGTACAGAGCAAACCCATAAATTGTGGCATAAGCAGCCAATCTCATAGGATACCTTTTGAATCTGCAAAATGAGAGAAGTTGCTCACAAGTCAGAAGACTACGAACTCATTTGTGCAAATCGGATTGAAAAGAACAGAACAAAAAAAAAAAAAAGTTTGGTGAAACTCTCCTACACAATCCATTTAGACATAGTCTGATCCAAGTCGATTTTGTTTTTCAAATTTATACACACATTAAACTGTTAACGAGCTACTACAAGCTAGTCTAGCTACAAGGAAACTCTACACAACTTTTATTACTTTTTTTAACTTATTCATTGATGAAGAACGATTTCAATCAAAAAAGAAGAAACAAGAAAAAGGAATCCTAAATAATGTCAATGGCAAAATCAAACCAAGATAAGGTTACATTGGAATATAATGCATGCATAGTAATTGCTAACCGGTTGGCAACACTGTTAACTTGTCAATTAACATGTTAGAGCATCTTTAACAGACTCTCTATTTTGACTCCTTATCTATTATGGAGAGCATGTTTAGCTTTTTATCTATTTTAGCAGCTGCATCAGACTCCTAAGTGGCTCTCTATTATAACTTTTAGCTATCTCGCTCCTAAATACAGAAAGCGAGATGAGGCTCTCTATAATTTAAACATTCCCTTTGAGTTATTTTATGTAATTTATAAATACATTTAAACTATTTAATCTTCATTTAAAAAATAATATAAATTCAAAACTAGCTAAAATAGAGAATACTGATGCAGACGTATTTCTAAAGTGGTTAGCCAAAATGACATTTTAGCTATTTTGGTTAATTTGACTTAAAAATGACTAGTATTGCTAAAGATACTCTTATGACATAACCTGAGGCCTAGCTATAAGTAAGCTGACTGGTGGGCAACACCATCCATATAATTATTAGTTCCTATTATATTCTCTTTAGACATATATTTACCAAATTTGGCTAATTAGAATTTGCCATCTTAAGTTGGTGTATGTCATTCTATTGGTAACAAGAAGTAAAATATTACCAATTTCAACTGCTCCAAGTAACAAGAAGTAAAAATTCATCTAAAATTCGGGTACTTTGGGAAATTACTTTTTGAAGAAAAACTAAGATGACAGTTGTCTACATACTACATTGAGTTGCACAAATTGATATGTTAGCAAAAAAATGGTCTAAAATTTCACAATTAGGCGAAAATGTCAGTATGATACTTTGGTAATGTAATTAATTAAGATTCCTTCGATTCTCAACAACAAGTGCAATGTGAATACAACTATACAAGTACGCAACTAGAGTCCTATAAGGCTATAAGTAAGTTCCTTTACTTTCACCATATATATTTTAAAACCAAATTAATTATGCATATGGCGTTATATGGAAAATCATGTAAAACCTAGCTAGCAGAGCCAAGTTAGGCTCAACTGATCAATTGCACCTAACATCAGGCTATTACGAGTGACCCCAACCCAAAAATATTGCATTATCGATCGAAAATTTATTTTTGTAGGATCATCAATCAAAACAATTAATTGAGAGGACAACTAATAAGTACTTCCAGTGACCAAGTATTACTAACCTTGCTAATCCAGATCTTTCAGCAGTTGCAATCGCAGAGGCCCTTTCCTCAACCGTAACCGGAGAACCCCACCGGGAAAAATCCCGGTCAAAGTAGCCCCAATCAGGCAAAAGCACACCCCCGATTCCGATCATTCCAACCAGGTAAGTCGCCATGATCTTCTTCAAAGACTGAGTGCAAATCCCAACAACCACGACAACTAGGGCTAAACAAACCAGAGAGGACCTGAAGACGGCGTGGTTGGCCATGGGAAGCTGTACTAGTTCAGAGGGTGTGGTGAAAACGACAAGCTAATGGAAAAGCTAAAGAAGAAGATGGGCGATGACGGCGATAGTGGTGCTGTTACGGATGTGGGTATGGAGGAAGAGATGTGCATGATTGGATACTGGTGGTGGTGCCGGCCATGCCCACATGAGAGTTGCACAACTTGATTCAAAGTTAGGGATGGATCAAGCCGAGTGGTTAGAAAATGCTTTCAATGCGAACCCAACTGTCCTTATAAATGCATTTTATGTTAGTTACAGCAAAGCTTTGCTTTGAATGGTTGAGCTGCTGTCTTTGCATGGGGAAGGTAGTAAGCTACGCCAGGAAATGCCCCCATTTTAAGAAGCTTTCATGGGCCTGTGAGATCCCCAAATCAAGCCCATACATTACCTAAAACAGATTTTTTTTTAATCATTATTACTTGGTTACATGCTGATGCTACTTGACTCAACTGTTTTCTAAAAGAGGAGAAATTCATAGAATTTGGACTGAACCAAAGCTCTTATTGAACTTTACACAATTACTTTCATAGAATTTGGACAACCAAAGATCTTCGTGGACTATATTCAATTACTTTGAAGGAATGTAATTTGGTCATGAACTTATGTAGGGGTGGGTTTAATTTGGTGCTTCGTTATTTTGGTCATAATTGATTATCCAATTTTGGTTTACGAAAATGTGAATTACCACCAAGGTCGAACACTTTAGATTAATAAGTGAGATTTAACTAACACGACGGTGAAGTGCAGTTTAGGTAATGGTGTCTCAAAGACCACAAGAAAAGATGAAAGAGGATAAGAATTATCTTAAATATGAGAAAATGATTTTGAATTATCTTTTTCATTGTTATTCAAATTTGTTTCGCAATTTTAATTTTGATGAAATTATTATGATGTCGTGGTATATAGGAGTTGAAGGTCCGATGAAGCTAACATTGATGCAAGTGGGTGGGTGGGTGATGGTATGGGGAAGAAATTGAGGTGCATGCGATGGGATTGAGTAAGCAGTTTGGTGCGGTTTCTTCAAAGCGAAACTGATCCGACACCGAAGCTGCGAGTTCAATGTACTTTTGGTTACTGATGTTGTTTTAGTTTGGTTTTGACAAAAATGTTAAGAATTTTGCAAAATACTAAACATTGAAACCCTATCAAGTTGAACGGGAAAATCATTGTTTGGATAAGAACTTTACAAATGGGACATTTTATTTCTTTTTAAGAGGAAAGTGACAATTGTTTAATATTCGAACTTAGGATTAGAACGAGCGGATGCAAAACTCTATCTAAAATGAAAGGAACAAAAGCATTACTACTTTTTTTTTTTTTTTAGTAGAAATAACAAAGTTTTTCTCACATAACTCATCTCATAATGCAGGAAAATTTGAAACCGTGACTTCCACGGAATCAGTTATTCTAAAAAACAAAGACACAGCTCACTAACCAAGAAAAGTTACTAGATGCACATGCACATCTGAATATAAACTTAAGAACTTGATATGATGCGGATCTGTATTGTAAATTACACTGCAGAAATCAGTCATGCGGTGAGAAATGTAGCTGCAATTGGTAGCATGGGGTGTCATGCGATTCCAATGCAGCCAATTAGGGGTCATCATGGGCCGGGCTAGGGCCCGCCCTACCCTAAATTTTAGGGCTTAGGGTCGGGCCGGGCCGGGCCTAGTCAAAGTCAACGAAATTTAGGGCCGGGTAGGATTGGGCCGGGGCTTAAATATGCTAACCCTTACCCACCCTAAAAGCCCGATCTGCTAGGGCCAAAAGGGTCGGGTCGGGCGGCCTTCCGAATAGGGCCAAATAGGGCCGAAATGGGCCAAAAAGGGCCTTATTTTGTATAACTAAAAAAAAAAAATTATTTTTTTTCCTTAAAATGTGACTCAATGATGATATAGGTAATATAAGATTCATTATTTTTTATTGATTATATTTAATATATACATACACACACACACACACACAAACACACACACACACACACATATAGAAATTAACTTATAACATTTATTAATTTAGTTAAGGTGGTTATATTCAATTAACTATCTCTTTAAATCTCCCAATATTAATTGTTGTGTAACAAAGAAAATAAAAATTAAAGAAAACAAAGCCTATGTTATAGAAAATAATAAAAATAATATATAAATTTTAGGGTTAGGCCTGGTAGGGCTTTTAGGGTCGGGCCGGGCTTGGCCTTTAAGGGCCCAATCGGGCCGGGCCGTAGGGTAGGGCCGGGCTTCATTTGCATGACCCTTACCCTACCCTATTTGAGAAAGGGTAGGGCCGGCCCGCCCTAATGTAAGGGCCGGGTAGGGCTTCGGCCCTATGGGCCAGGCGGGCTTAGGGCCAAAGGGCTAAATGATGAGGCCTAGTATTGGGGATGAAAAGGACAAAAAATTGAGGGACTAAAAAATAAATATGTAAATAATTTAATAAAAGTTTAATAAATATATTTCATACACACGTATTTTTTATTTTTTTTCAGGAGTAATTGCTGGAGCTGTGATTTAAGTGGGATCCATCAAATACATTCACACTGATAGTAAAAATCCATATGAAAGTAGCATCAGCAACGCCAGCAATACGTACGGATTATTAATCCGTCGTTGTACCGTGTGTATTGGCATTTTCATACGGATTTTCGTATGGAATACTACGATTTCACATGGATTCTCATCCGTGTGTGATGGGAAGTTTTTCTAGTAGTGGGATTCGTAAAATCAAATACATGTAGTTAATATGGTTTTTTTTTTTTTGAATTAGAAGTTGAAAATATTAGATCAATAGCGAAATGACTGTAGTACACCAAAAGTTACATAAGAACTCCGGCAAGAAAATTCGGAATAACCTATCTATGCTAAAGCAAACCATTAAAGATCACTGGGACGCCCTGATTTAAGTGAGTCTGTACAATAATGAACAAACCTCGCCTCCTATGGAAAAGAAATCATTCAACTAGCCCCCACTTGTCAATTACACAATTGTGGTACAATCAAGACACTAGAAAGGTCATAGAACACTCATAGAAGTTAATCCAACAACACACAGACTTAATACCCTAATACATTAAGGCCCAGATTGCCTTGACCTTAGCCAAGCTTGTAGGCCCAAGCCCAAATCAATACTTGCCTAGCAAGAAGAGTCCCCTGTCCCATCAGCCCAAGGATGAGCCCAGGCCCAAACCCAAGCCAACAGAGGAGGAGCATTACTGCTCATTGCTCCTTTGCCTCTACCATCATCCTGTCCTCCGGCGGCGCACCGTTCGAACAGCTATGGAGGCCGGCTTTTCCAACCGTGCATCAACTTCGACCTCGAGCAAAGACAGCCGAAGATCCAACCTGGTTGGAAGACAATCTGTGCTTCACTTTTCACTTGCGAAGCAAGCCTCATCCAAGTCGGCAGATAATTCACCGATGTTGCCTCGACCTGCTACGCCCCTCAATCTTGTTAGACCCGCCGAACTTTAGCACAATCTCGCAAGCTAAGGTTTGTCAGATCCAAATCTGGAAATCACAAACCCACCGCCGAAACCTTCTTTGCTCCTACCACCCCAACGCTCCCAACGCCTGAGAAAGAACCCAGACAAAAGAACACCGTGCCTGGCCCAAGATCGATGCTAGACACGGTAAGACGCTATGCCACCATTTGCTCGAACCCTAGGTCTAGGCTAGCTTTTTGATCTTTTTAGATTTCAAAAACTTTACATAACTTCACCACAAATAAGTTTAGACGAGCCGAATCCATTTTATAATATGAAGCTAATCACTCTTTAAATTTTAAGATTAAATGATTAATCTAAGGATTAAACTTAAAATCCATGGCCAGGTTCTAATTGTTTGAAAAAAAAAGTTTATTTATTAGGGGTCGTGACCACTTACCCAATTTCAGCCTAAAAATTGTCCACTTACTCCACTAAGAATTTTTACTCCCATTTACCAAATTTAAACATCAATGACAGTTTTACCCTCATTTTAATTAACAAAATACAGTCCTCTCATACCCTCTCTACTCCTCTCACTCACACTCTCTCTCTCATTATATATATATATATATATATATATATATATATATATATATATATATCTCCTCCTCGTCCCCTCTCCGATTTCTTCTCTCACCGAAGATTGAATCCGGCAACGTCGTCACCCTCTGTTGTTGAGTGGCGGCGACTCTCTCTCTCTCTCGTCCCCTCTTCTATCTCTTCTCTCTCTCCTCCTCCCCTCTTCAATTTCTTCTCTCACCGGGGACCGAATTCGATGCAGTTGAGATAGAGAGAGATTTCTTGTGCGACGCGTTACCGTGCGCTTTAGTTGGAATGAACTGTGATCTGATGAGCTGGTACATCGAGTTCATCGCTGATAGGCTGCTGGGTGCGTTGGGATACAGGAAGATCTATGATGTGCAGAACCCTTTTGATTGGATGGAGTTGATTAGTCTTCAGGGGAAGACCAATTTCTTTGAGAAGAGAGATGGAGTGATTTAGGTCAGTGAGAGGCTTCAAACTCAGCGGTGGATAACTGAGTCAATAAATTTGCAAAACAAAACCTTCATAATTGAGAAAGTTATTGACTAAAGGGGTGGGACCCAAAAATGACACTAAAAAATATGCGTGATCTTTCGCACAGTTTGTGCACTCTCTAATTTACTCTCTTTTTGTATGTAGGGGCAAAAATGGTGGGAGGCATTTCTTACTCAAAAAGCATGTTCTCCATTATTGTTAATTATCAACTCTTTATTATCTTGAATTTGTTTTAATTTACTAATCTTGTAATATTATGGAGAGGTTCACATTGTGATAATCCAATACAACATGATTATTTGGGGGCAGTAATATGATTATTGGGAGGCAATAATATGAGTATTGGGAGACAATAATATGATTATTGGGTGGCAATAGTATTATTAAGGGGCAATAAAATCAGACGAGTGAATCCAGTCACCAGTCCGGTAGCCGGATTCAAGATTCCAGTGATCAATTACAGGATTCCGCAGCTAGCCACTGATCACCGGAGTCCGGCAAGGTCTCTGATGACTTCTCTCTCTAAGTGACAAAGGAGGAGAGGGTAAAATTGTCCCAAAAATAAATAAAAAGGAATAAAAAAAATATTGGGTATTAGAGAAAAATATATATTAAATATTGGGTAAGTGGGCACTTGAATGAGAAAATTATG
Source organism: Rosa persica (assembly GCA_025331145.1). NCBI lineage: Eukaryota > Viridiplantae > Streptophyta > Magnoliopsida > Rosales > Rosaceae > Rosa > Rosa persica. The sequence continues at coordinate 46,257,815 of WFKR01000007.1, read as the reverse complement.
AAATCTATAGGAATTTATAAATGATGGAATGTTTAACTCCATCAATCTAAAATTCCATTAATTGCAATTTCTGTTGTTTGGTTGTATCAATTTAGGATTTGAAATATGTAATAAATTAAGAAAGTTTGAAACAAATAGAAAAATAAAATAGAAAAAAAAAACCTTGTTTTGGAAATGAAAATTAAATATTGCAAAAAAATTCGTAAATGACATCTATTTTAGTTGAAATTGAAGTGGGAAATTCAAATGATCAATTCCTTCGTTTTTTTTCATTGAGAAATTTAAAATTTCTAATATGATAATGCCAAATAAAGGAATTAACTTGTAAGAATTATAAAATCCTCACTTTTAATTAAATTCCATCATTTTTTTCGGTCATCCAAACACACTCTTATTATACCGCTAACCCATTATTTATTTAAAGATTATTATATTGTCTTTCCGGTTCCATGTAATTTAGGAATGTATGATTTCTGAGGCCCAATTACCTTAGACTTTGGAGTGGTATATTAGTAATTTTAGGTGCAAAACGTGTGCGTGGCCCATGGCGGCGCATAAGGCGCGAAGTGACGTCTACTACCGGAGCTCATTGTTTCGTACTCTATAAGCTTTAGCTTTCCATACGAACTCGGTTCTTCTGATCGAACGGTTCGGATACTGACCCATTTCGTCATCTCTTCCACGAAGGTACGGAAAGCGGTCTAATGGAGTCGCTGCCGTCTCCCCAGAATCCCAAGTCTCTCTTTCTTTCTTTACTTCGCTCAACAACAAAACTCTCTCTTCTTATTCTTCCTCCTCTGACCCTCTGTCACTTTCAGGAAGCGACTGTTTTCCGATACTGTGAGCAGTTCTCCGAGCATGGACGAGGACGACGTCGTCTTGATCCCCCCTCCGGTTACTCGGACTCGGAAATCACGCAAAGGCAAAGAGGTTCGTTCATATACTAGCTATAATCACGAATTCTATCCTACTTGTGATCAGTCTACCTGTGATTTTTTTATTGAATTTCGATCATGTGGTTGTAACGAAATCAGTTATATTCATGTCATGTACTGTTTCGGTTAATATTCAATTGAGGATTTCAGCAATTTTCTTTAGGTTGTTTGGGGATTCTTATATCTACTTGACTAGCGATTGTATAGGCTTTATAAAGCTTAGTTATTTTAGATAATGCTTTTAGGATGCCCAAACACTAGGAGCGAATTTGCTCAAACTCTAGGAGTTCTTGTAATCTTCTGTCCTATATAGGGTTTACCCTAGCAACCGGGTGATGTAGGCAAATTGTCAAACCTTGTCAAGAATGGCATTTTGTGCTGTTTTGCACGTGTTCTTCTAGGAATTCAAGATCTGAATTCCTAACAAAGTCATCACATTTAGTTATGTCGCTATAAAGAACAAGCATTTAGTTTAGGTTTTTCTATTCACTTATTAATAAGCATTGAGGAGGTTTTCGGTCACTGCTTCACTGTTCATAGTGACCTGTCCTTCACATTTTAATCTTTGACCAATTTTTTGTCTCTCAATAGTATTTTTGGAAATAAACAATTGCACCCCAGCATAATGTGTTCTCTTAAAAAAATAACTGAATCGACACTTTACACTAACCATATCTGTTATACAGTGTATGATTTGATTACTGAAGTGCCATCGTGTTATCTATTAGTATATTGTTTGGGTGCTACTTATGCCAATTTCTCTAGCATTTTTCTAAGAAAATCATTGCTCTTCCCCCCTCCCCCCCCCAAAAAAAAACCCAAAAAGGTAAAGGATTATCCTTCTTCTTTTTTCCTCTGAAGTTGTGGAATTCAGCTGTATGTAACTATGTATAGATATGTTTACATTGTATGTCTGTGAATTTCTGTTAGGCTATTGTGCCGGATGTGATCGAAATTGATGATGATGAAGATTCTGACACTGCATTGTTTATGGATAAGAAGAAAGTTCACAGAAGTAATAAAGTGAAGGCCATAAAATACTCTTCCGATGATTACCTTGATCATCAGGCTAAGGTTTATGATTAATTTCATACTGCAGTCATTGAATATTATCTTTTTGTTTGTTTTCGTGAAGTATTCAATGTCACTGTGAACCATTTAGCATATTTAATAATACCAGCACTTTCAGGGAGCTGTGACCAATAGTTTTATTAGTTCTGGTAAGAGTTCTTCCTCAGCATCACGTAAGGTTGACAATGGTGATCATTTTTTGGATGAGATAATCGATGTCGATGAGTATGCCCGACTGCAATCCCATTTTGATAATGTGGAAATTCCTCCTGGAGTAGAAGCACCTATGCCACCTATCCCCTGGTTGTTGAATCCACCTAAGAGTATTGAAACTGCAGTTTCTGGAAGTAGTTCTTTTGATAGAAACTATCAGCAGGCTGCTAAGAGTTTTGCCTCAGCATCGCATAATGTGATGTACTTAGATGGTCCCAGTTGTGAGGCATCTAACTCCAATGGTGACCATACTGGTCTTTATTTGAACGAGTTTATAGATATCAATGAGTATGCCCAAATGACGGCTTATTTTGATGAAATGGATGTTCCTCCTGGAATAGAAGCACCTATCCCACATAGTCTCATGTTGTCAGATTTTAGAAGCAGTGTAAAAGCAGTTTCTGGAAGTAGTTCAAGCTTGAAGACCCAAAAGGATACTGTTAGTCACTCTCTTGGGATATCATCATCTTGGAAACTTCCACAAGTTTCCAGCAGTAAAAAGAAACAATCTTATCTGCAACACCAAGGGGGTGCTTCTAGTCTCCCAGTGGGAGCAGAATCATCAGTATTTCAAACACAAAGTCAAAACAATGTCTCTGTGAAGCCAGTTTCCAGCATGGATACAGAAAAAACTATGGGGAAGGTAAATGGTTTCAAACAATTTGATACAGTTGAAGATCATTCAGACCATCATTATACTAAAACGAGTCATTTGACAAAGCAGGTGAGTTTAGATGATGCATGTATTGCATTTGCATTTGCATTCTCATATCCGTACTCGAGTGTATACTTGAGTGTACTTGATGCTATTCTAATTTTACTCCCTTGACGGCTTCAGAAGAACTGGGCAAAGAAAATTCAGGAGGAGTGGAAGATCCTGGAGAATGATTTGCCCGGTGAGCCCTTATGCATGAGTTTTATTTTATGGCAGTAATGTATTTCTGGTGCAGTCTTTTTACCTGGTCTAGCGAAAACACTTTTCATCATGCTGAGTATTTGAAATTTGGGAATTGACAATATATGGAACATAGATATAGGCATATCTATGTTTGTTTTGATACCGTAGAAACTTTGTTGCACTCTTCCCTAGTGTGCAATAATATATAATTCGCTGCATATCTGAACCCTTAGCTTTCCTATTTTAACATTGACAGATACGATATTCGTTAGAGTTTATGAGACAAGAATGGACCTCTTGAGAGCTGTACTTGTTGGAGCGGAGGGTACTCCTTACCATGATGGTCTCTTTTTCTTTGATATTTCCTTCCCCAGTGGTTACCCCAATGGGCCACCGGTATGTGATTGATGTTTTTCTGGCATTACTTTCTATCTACTGACATCATGGGTTTGACTTGGGACTTGGTAATGCCAGCATGTCTACTGCCACTCTGGTGGCCTTCGACTAAATCCAAATTTGTATCATTGTGGAAAAGTATGCCTCAGCCTTCTCAACACCTGGTCTAGGGGCAAGCAAGAGATGTGGATCCCTGGTAAGTCAACGATGCTTCAGGTTTTGGTCTCTATACAAGGTCTGATCTTGAATACAGAGCCCTACTTCAATGAGCCTGGATGGGCACCTACGAAGGGGACACCAGACGGTGAAATGGCATCGAAGAAGTACAATGAGGACACGTTCATCCTATCTCTAGGGACGATGGTGTACATGATGAAGAAGCCTCCGAAGGTAAGAGTTGATATCTTCTTGCTATTTCTTAATACTACTGGCCGGTGTCAGTCTTCTGCAGTCTGCAATGTTAGATCGGAATTGAAATTTTATAGGTAATTTGGCTTGTTTTATCGTCATGGTCCAAGTCATCAAAAAGTGAACTTGTAAGTTGTGACATATGAAAAATTTCCAAAAAGGAAAGTCAAATAACACATAATTTTTTCCTAAATCATGTCCACACTAAAACATTTTTAAAGTCAGTTTGATGACTTGAGTTCCTTTTTTACTCATGCTAAGTGATCTTTTTTGCTTATGAGAGCTTAGATAGAATTATAAATATCTTTAGGCCGACTAGAAGGGAATTGGAAATTCATGATATGCAACGTATTGACAGTACATAATTTCTTGATAAAATGATGTAGGGAATTCCAGTATTATTTACTTGAGAAAACTGGTGTTTCTAGTTGTCTAATGTGGAATGTTAGATATTGGACTAGAAAACTACATATCAAATATCACTTGAGCACACGAAATTTAGGGCCGGGTAGGATCGGGCCGGGGCTTAAATATGCTAACCCTTACCCGCCCTAAAAGCCCGATCTGCTAGGGCCAAAAGGGTCGGGTCGGGCGGCCTTCCGAATAGGGCCAAATAGGGCCGAAATGGGCCAAAAAGGGCCTTATTTTGTATAACTAAAAAAAAAACATTATTATTTTTTCCTTAAAATGTGACTCAATGATGATATAGGTAATATAAGATTCATTATTTTTTATTGATTATATTTAATATATACATACACACACACACACAAACACACACACGCACACACATATAGAAATTAACTTATAACATTTATTAATTTAGTTAAGGTGGTTATATTCAATTAACTATCTCTTTAAATCTCTCAATATTAATTGTTGTGTAACAAAGAAAATAAAAATTAAAGAAAACAAAGCCTATGTTATAGAAAATAATAAAAATAATATATAAATTTTAGGGTTAGGCCGGGTAGGGCTTTTAGGGCCGGGCCGGGCTTGGCCCTTACGGCCCCAATCGGGCCGGGCCGTAGGGTAGGGCCGGGCTTCATTTGCATGACCCTTACCCTACCCTATTTGAGAAAGGGTAGGGCCGGTCCGCCCTAATGTAAGGGCCGGGTAGGGCTTCGGCCCTATGGGCCAGGCGGGCTTAGGGCCAAAGGGCTAAATGATGAGGCCTACCGCCAATGACTATAGAAATCAAGTTGATGTTGACAGTAGGAAATCCTCCCACCTAAAGTAGATTGAGGCCGACGAACTTTGTCAGGATGTGACCATATTGGCAGATGACCTATCACGAACAAAATCCATAGAATTGGGTCCCAAATGCATAACCAAAAAAGATTGGGAGGCTAGATCCATTCATGAACCAAAATAGCAGGCCGAAAACCATTTCGAACCCAAACTAAAACTCAGGAGTTATTAACATTAATTGTTCAACCCTTTCTCTATGAAAATTTTAGTCATTTTATTTTGATTTCACGAGTTTGTTTTTGTTTGTTCATTAAGTTGTAACAAGATTATATGAATAACGTTTTTCAATTTCCCTCTTCTATAGATTATGCCACGTTTCTATTATAAGGTCAATATAAGTATACAACCTCTCAAGAGAAAGGCCTTAGAGAAGACCCAAAGGCTACCTCTTGTAGCAACGTCGACCTGCTGCTAGCACGCCTACAAGCTGCCATCTGTGTGCCTTCCCCTACATATCCATGGCCTCTATAGATGATGTTACAGCAAGCTTTGCTGCATCCCTTGCTTTGGCTAAAAACAATGGAGTGATTGATATCACTTGGCTTGGTGGAGGAAAAACCAAGCTTGCTTCTCAATCATTCTTATTGGGAAAAGTTTAATCACACAAACATGTGGATATCAGAGATTTGCGGCGCCATTTTTGGTAGATTTGGATGCTAGAGAAAGGATTCAAGATTCAGGAAAAACAGAGGTTTGCTTATATTTTCATTTAATGATGGTGGTGACAAGAGAAAGGTCCTCTGCTGAGAGGGTTGAAATTTTAGTCGCTCTCCTATGCTGGTATAGGATTATGATTGAATGAAATCAGTTGACAAGATCAAGTTTGATGCCATGTGCTATTGGGTCAAAATCACAAACATCCTACGGGCAGGGGCGGATCCACTTGAGAGGCAGCGCAGCCTAATATTTTACTTACTATTAGTGTTCTACACCATGAATGTGGGTTTGGTTCAGTTGACAAGGTACCTTGTTGTTTTGCTTCTTCCCTCGGTATAGACTGAAGTTCGAATCCCACTGATGCAAATCTTGTCTGCTTTTCAATTTTCTCCCTGTTTTTTCACCCCTTTAGTTATAACATTTCTGCAAAAGTATATCTTTATAGTTTCTACCCCTTAAAAGGCAAATCTAACCTTGCATTTGCCTGTTATTTATTATTTTTTTCTTTTTGCCATTTTTTCTTTTTCTTCTTCCTTCTTTCTTTAGTTATAACATTATCTAAATTTTGCTAATTAAATGTGTGAAATAAACGAAAATGTTCTCGCTCTTGCTACGAGAACTCCGAACCTTAGCAAACCCTAGCCACCTTGGCATAGGGCTCCTTCAATGGCGTACGACACCACTGTCTAGCAGATCACTCATCTCTGCTTCTCGTTGTCTTTTTGCAACAAGCCAAAGTTGATCTTATTCGACGAGTTCTTAATTGCAGTTGGCTCTCATCGAGGAGACATACTCAGTTTTCACCTCCACCACATCGCACCAGAATGATTTTGGAGTGAAGGGAGGTTGCGCTATCATCGGTCTCTCGAGCTGGGTATCTGAGGAGAATTCGGTTTGGTTTCGATGGCACATAGATTGCTTTATGCTTTCTGGTATGCGTCGGGATCTTTGGGATCCAAATCGGCCTCGAAGGTTGGGGGTGAGACGCTGAGTACGACGGCGTGCAATGGTTTTTTTCCTGGTTTTGGCTGAGAAGAATGGCAATGATGTGGAGTCGTGGCAGAACAGAACGATGGTTCTTCCTAGTAGGGAATCAACATGTTCATGCCGACGGTCCAAAAACAAGGCGAAGTGCCGGGCTTTGGGTGCTTCGGCCGATGGGTGTGGTGAAGAAAGTTGTGACACATTGCCCAAGTAGTGCAGCGGTGGACATGGCGGTAGTTGGCACGGCCGCAATTGCTAGTATTGCACATGGAAGAGGGCTCACCCCATGTTGGGTGCCCAAATCAGTTGGATGGTCCTAGGCCAGTGGGAGGCCCAAAGTAGTTGAAATTTGGGTGTCCAAATCATTTGAGGATGCTTCTTGGACTAGGGCCCAAGTTTGGACTAAATGGTTGGGCCTGATTTCTCTAGGGTTTCGTATTTGAGATCCCAGTGATTTGATTCATACAGCCTTGTTGATGTTTGTCATAAGTGACATTGGCTTTCTTTCATGTTTCTATGCCTATAACCTATGTATTCGATTATGTCATAGTTATAGGCTCAGTTTAGATAATTGCGCGATAAGTTCGAATATAGTTGGTCTATCTTATGTACCATTATGGCTCTCTCACGAATCTTTGTTCTGTCCATTGTTATGTGAAAGCGAGTGGATATGTATAACCTTCTTGGCATGCGTTTCTATCAATGAAATTTGCATTAATTAAAAAAAAAAGTTATAACATTATCTACTAATAAAAATTTCTTCCAAAAAATCTAATCTAACATTCTTGGAAGTATTATAGACAAAAATAAATAAAAATTCTTCTAAGCAAGTGTTAGATTAGCCCACCCGAACTTCATATCTTAGATCCGCCACTGATCCTACCTACTTTGGAGGTAAAGGTTATCATTGCTAATATTGCATATTTTACTGGTAAATTTATTGATCTTGATGAAAAAATTTTCAATACAAAAAGAGGGAGGTTAGGGTTAGAGTTTCTCATGAAATATCTAAACCTATTTTTCTCAAGAAAGATTTGAAATTAGCTCCTAGATTGGAGGAGGAAATCTCCTTTTACTTTGAAAATCTTGTAGGAAGATGTCACGAGTTTGGTCTGGTTTTCCATGCAAACAGAGATTGTACTGCCATGCCACCCACTATAGAGACGGGAAAAACTGGATCTGCACCCAAGTTTGAGTTCACAGGAGGCTAACTTAGGGTTGGAGATGCAATCTTCAAACTATCTATGTCGATATCCCTTTCACTGCCAACACCATTATTTTCCAGTTTACAATTTGTTGGCATGCCAAAGAGGGATAAGAGAGTTGTATATTATGATCAAAGATTTGGAGAACATATCAAATAATACTTTGGCACTTATAGCTATTGAAGATTGTTAGCTGCGGAAAATGGGAAGAGTTAGCATTCCTACTCCAAAAAAATTGAAGGGTGGCTCTGATTTGACTTTTAACGATCACTACGCCAATATCTTAATCAGACGACACAAATCAGACAACAACAACAATTTTAACTGTCGTCCCAAAAAATCAGACGACAGCAAGAATTATTCTGTCATCCTAATTTTCGAATCAGACAACAGTTGTTATAATTCTGTTGTGCAATTATAAATCAGACATTGGTTGTTTTTTTTATATTGTCTGAATCAATCAATTCAGACAACAATTATTACAATGATGTTGTCCAAGGTCAATTAACACAATAGTTGATAGAAGATGTTGTCTGAGTGGTTTTAATCGCACAACAGTTATTACTTATCTGTTGTGCAATTACTATTAATAGAATGGTTGAAAAAGATGTTGTCTGATTATTTTGATTCACACGACAGTTTTAGCGGTCTGTTGTGTCACTCTGTTTCAGACAATGTATTTATATTGATGTTGTCTGACTAACTGACTTTTAGGGTTCAATATGCGCGCGCGCGCAAACTCTCTCTCTCTCTCTCTCTCTCTCTCTCTCTTCCTCAGCCGCACAGTTAATTCTCTCTTTTCCTTCCCTTCCACTTCTCTTTTCCATCATCGAAGGCCACTATTTTTGTTCACCAATGCACAATACCGCCACCACCAATCGAACCAGCAGCTCAATCCGATCAAAACCTAAGCCCAGCACCGCCGTTCACCCACTCCTGCCTCCGCATGCGATCCTCCATTCCGCGACGCTGCTGCTCCCTAGCCTTCAGCTTCCGGCCGCCATCTCGCAACATCTCCACCATCGCTTTGATTCAGTAAGCTTTGAACTCTCCTTTTTGTCAAAAAGCTTCAGTTCTAAAGATTATGGATTTTGATTTGCATTTTCTGAGTTTGGAGGTCCTGTGGATCTTGAATAGATTAGTTCGAGTACTGAAGTAGAGGAGAGTGGTTATGAATTCCTGATTTTCTTTTGGGCATCTTGTGCTTGAAATTATTTAAGTACTTGAAGATTACTATTCTTCTAAATCAGAGGCATGGAGTATCATTCAAAGCAAAAAGGCATGTGGTTCATCTTGTTCATTTTACCTTTGATATTTTACTGTTTTAGTGGGTATTACTAATTGTTGATATTTCATTAGATTATGTTTTTGGTTATGTCTGATGATAAGATTCACTGCAATTAAGATTGCAAGATTCGAATAAGCCTCGGTTGAAGTTGAAAAATGTGAATTAGTACTAGGATATGATGTGATTATTGTATAACATTACTTTCTATGCCGTGATTATATCTCCTGTGCAAGACTCGATAAAAAGTGATGGTTTTCAGTTCAGTGGCTACTATATATAATGTGATCAGTGGCTATAAAATGAATTATGTTTTCATAAAAGTAAAGATGATACAGGTTGCACCCTTATGAGCTTGTGATCTCACAATTCTCTAGTTGTATGCCCTGCTTTTGTTCAATTTTCATCTTATGGCATGTTCTGCACACAGTTCAGTTGGATCATTTATAACTTACTGGCTAGTATTTGGTCTCTTATGTTTAATCATTCATGCCTTTAAGCCAATCGGCATGGTCATGTCTCATCTTTGTTATAAATGACTTCCTACTCAATTTTATTGTCAAAGATCCCATTTATTATCTAAATCACAAATATATATATATATATATATATATATATATATATATGTATGTATGTATATGTAGAGCCTCTCTTCATGCTTTCAAAGCATTTAACCAGTTGAAAGGAGTACTATGAGTGGAGATCCATCCCACCGCATTCACTTGTTGCTTTGCTTCTTCACTAGGTATGATATCCGTGTTTGACTGTTAATTTAAAAAATATGAAATTCAAGCTTTACATGTATGCATGTAGCTTGTACAAATATTTAGCAGTATGCATCTAAGAAAAGAAATGTTGTATAAGTTCCACAATGGGAATCTCATTTAAGTTTCTCTCCCTTCCAAATCCATGACTTTGATTCAAGTGTTGTATGACTTTTTTTTTTTTGACATACTGATACATATCAAAACTATAATCACCTGCCTTTTCATTTCAATCTCTTACAATTCACTATGCCACTCAAGTAGCTGGTTCAGGAAGCTAGAGACCTGGAATCAATGGCAAATTGCACATACACTATCTTGGTACTGTGTTGCCTTTAACAATACATACTCCCATGTTAGCTGGTTTGATATTAATGGTCTAATATCATAGTAATATTCCCTTAAAAATTTATAGTTATATGAACTGAATTCTCACAGGCCTTGAGAAAGACCTTCTTCAGCCTTTTGTCTTCTCGGAGTTGCATGTACTTTTCCCTAACATGGATGTGCATATAGATCTTATTAGACCTTCAATTCCACAACATAGTTAGATTGTACCTTTGAATGGTTTTGCGTGTGACTCCTTTACTTGATTTATTTTGCATTGAACTTTATCAAGGTATGCTTATTATGACATCTATACACACATCTTCGCAACCTTTGTCACTCTTTTGCAATCTTATAATTTGGTTTGGCTTGTTCTTGCAGCAATATTTCTCAACGTTTATCCTTCTAGTTTTCATTGTCACCATTCTGGATGATTTGGATCCTTGCCTTTTATTTTCTTTTCATTTGTATTAGGTGGCAAGCTGATTATGTAATCCCATGTCTTGCTGCTTACTGGCTTGTTATTACTGTTGGTATTGTTATGTTTTTTGTTATCTGGTCTACCAGATGAATTTTCTTGTTTGTTAGTCTATGCACTTGGTTACTTTGAGACCATCAGGACTTTGTTTCTCTGAGCACCCTAGGCATGGATCCCGTGGATTTCTTCCAAGGAAGTAAGCTGCTTGTCAAAGAGGAAAACCGAGCACCTTATGCAGTGAAGCTTTTCCCAAAGATGACCCATCTAAGCTCTGCAAGCAGATTGCTTCCCATATGTGGAACTATTGTTACATTTATACAAGTCCAAATGTTGTTCACCATAGTTTTATTGCTTTCTTTTGATGCCATTGCATCACCCCATGTACTTCCTAGTTTCATTTAATAAAGATTGTTATTCTTCCATACAAGAAAATGTACGTCATAAAAGTCACTTTCAGACCACTCTCAACTAAGTAAAAATTATTGTCTGAGAGAGTTAAACACAACTAAATTGATAGCAAAAACTGTTGTTGGAGCCATCTTAGCACAACAAGACTATATCCAAAACCATTGTCCAATAAAATCTCAAACAACAGTTATTTAGAGAAATCTATTGTATCAAAAGTGGATAGCCAACGCCATTTTAGCAATCTGTTGTGTTGTTTAAACCCAGTCAACAGAAAAAGCTAGTCCTTTGATGTAGAAGCTTCATGGAGACAAATAGTAAGCACATATGGTGCTGTTGTTCTTTCTGGTGTTTAGACAACAGTCATGTATGCATATGCTCTTGTGTAAAATTTACTCAGACGACAAAATCTTGCTGTTGCCTGATAACTTCATCAGACCGCGGGACCTCAGACAACAGCAAAATGGGTCATCAGACGAAAGCGAAAAACTGTTGTCTGATCGTATTATTGGCCTGGTGGATGAACAAAGAGGCTTGTTTCTACAACCAAAGAAGGTGAAGCTTCCTGAATTTAGGTCAAGATTTACTACAAAATCTTTCGGGCTGGTTGACACCCCTAGGGTACCGTGGTTCCTATTCCAGTTGGTACTGTGGTTCAAGTTGCCAAGAAAAAGCGTGGATGCCCTTTAGGAGCAAAGAATAAAACTTCACCCAAAACAAAGAAGAGACAATGACGCCTAGCCCTCTCCAACTGATATACCCAACCACATCTTCTTGCCCTAATCCGAAGGGTAAGGAGAAATTTAATGTTTAATTTTTTTAAGTTTTCGAGCTTACATACTATGAGGTGTTTATACACTAAATTAAGGAGATTTCTAGAGCACCACAATTAAGTGTATTGGCAAAGAAAATCTCACTTAAAGTTCAATTTTGTGTTTTGAATAAGTGATAAGCTTTGAGCTTCTATGTACAGTGAGTGGTGGTACTGAGTTTCCTACTATCTAAGCAGATTATTGGTAGGAGAAATGTATGTAAGTGCTCTTCTGGCTTGTGTTTGAATAAAAAAAAAAAACAGAGAGAGAAGATTATATAAATAAAATAGCCAATTGTGTTATTTCCTTCTTTAAGTTTTGGTGAGAAGTATGTTCATTTTTAACCCTTAAATTACTAAAGTTTCTGAGACTATAAAAAAGGAAAAGAAAAGAAAAATAGTCCAAGTTGGCGGGTTGCACTCTGGAGACTTTCTCTTGTTATTTATCAGTAAGACAAAGCTTCATTTATGTAATGCATTTAAGAAAGGCTATGACCGTTATTCCTGTGATGTGATGAAGTTGTAATGTCTGTGACCCAGAAACACATGTAGTGCGGGGAAGGAGACTATTGATTCTAGCTGAATCCAACAGATCACCATTACTAGTCCAGGCTGGATCTATTCTGGATGCAGAAACCAACTCATTTTGGTAAAGATGTCTTTATGACAGCAGAATTTGTCTTTAAATCACAGGCCCACTAATCAAAATAATATTTGCAGACGGTCACCTAGGAATTAGCTACAAGCTAGTTAGCTTTTACCAAAAGAAAAGATTAGTAAGAACTAAGAACCTGCAATCTATTCCAGTCCAATAATTAATTGACCCCAAATTACAAACGGCAGTTAGTTTAAGGCCGGTCCTTGAGCAAGTTTATATGGAGGGCTAAGCGACCCCATTTAATGGTACTATAAACGTCACTTTGCCTTTGAGATTTACTTGTAGTGGAGGATAACCTTTTACTCTATATAGTGGTTGATATTACAAAACAGAAGGTTACCAATATCAAAGGAAAATATGCATAATAAACAAGGTGAATGAGGACAAGCCACCAACGAATTACTATTGATGAAGAGTTCTCAATCGTGTTAAAAATCGTCTTCTATCTGTGTTACACAGAAAAGGAAAAAAAAAGAAAAACTGGTGTGGATTGGGGAACCCATTTCCTCTCTAACTGCCCTAACCCTTCAAGTCAAATAGGAACGTCTTCTTCATACTGTCGCTTTCTAACAATGATCTATGCCTGTACATTAAACAAGTACCCGTTTTTGGGGGGCTACTTGGAGAAGGGATTGGTAAACATTGCTTTCAAAAATTTATTTCTCTATAGCTAGTTTTTCCAAGTAACCTAATTTAGAGAAAAGTTGCGAAAATAAGTCACCATTGTCATTAGCATCTGTACGGTTAAAAGTAACATTTTGGAAATTTTGATAAGAGTGCTTTTGCATTTCTAGATGATGAGTAAATATGCAAGACTTTGAATATTAATTACTAGATTGTTTTAATTTGTTGTATCTCATTCATCACATAAGATTTAACTAAACTTTTATACAACTATGAATCTCAAATTCTTAGCACCGACCACATACCAAACAACAAATCGTCGGATACACTTCTGAGCATCATGTTGTGGTATATACAACTTTTTCGTTTTGTGTTACTTTCTAGATAAGTTACCTTGTTCATTCATTGTTTATCCAATTTAAATTTGGATATCTAACTTTAAATTTGGCAATACTATTAATTCTAGCTCTCTACTTGCTTGTTCTTTAGAAATATTAAAACTAATAGCATGTCGTTAGTAGATTCTTACAAAGTAGTGATGTGGGATTTTAGCTAGTTTTTTCTTTACGGGCCTCTTGGTTGGTATAGAAAGATAGATAGAGGCCTCTTGGTTCTTCCATTACAAGCTTTAGACCTAACATGCAATCTCGTTTCAATAATCGCTACTGCTCATGTTTTTGGCCTTGATTACAACAACAAACTTCACCCTTTGATCTAACCTTGTCTAATTACTCTATAATCATTAAAAAACCAAAAATCTTCGGCGTCCTCTAGATTGTAGTCAAAACAAGTCAAAAACAAAGGAGACCACATAGTTTCTAGTTTGAGAGTGGTTTCTCACTTTAATATTCTTATTTAGTTATGATAACTACATAGTTAAGTTCAACTTGCCTCTTTTTAAGTTTTAGTGTATTTTGGTGGGTAAAATCTTTATATGGTACCTGAACTATCATGAAATGTATTTTTTGGTACCTACAAATTTTTAGGGAGTCTAGTGGTACCTGTATTATCCATCCGTTAGTCATTTTAGTACTTCCGTTAATTATTCTGTTAAAGTATGGGTAAAATTGTAAAACACCTATTTTTCATATTTCTTTTGCAAATTTTTGATTAAACTAAATTAAAATAAATTAGACTAGGTTAAAAGAAAGACATATAATTGAATTTAGTGAATATCTAGATTTACCTACCATCTCTATATTAATTGTTCGAGGAAAAAGTTACGTCTAAATTAATATATATTAAATTTTCATAAAATAAAAAAACTAAACAAAACTAAAAGCACTTAAATTAAGTGATCCAAGTATCCCAACAAAAATGAAGAATATATTGGGATTTTTTTTTATATGTCAAAATATTTTTTAATTATAGATATTCAATATATTAAATTCTATAATTCTAAATATGAATGAAAAAATTATTTTACCCTTGTTATTTTACTCACATGAGTGTCACATGATCGCCACGTAGACATTTTTAACGGAATAATGGACGGAGGTACTATAAGGATTAACGGAGGGATAGTACAGGTACCACTAGACTCCCTGAAAATTTGTAGGTACCAAAAAATGCATTTCGTGATAATTCGGGTACTATATGAGGATTTTACCCTATTTTGGTAGCAAGATGTATGTAGAGTGGTATTATCATGACTATGTATGGGGGACTTATTTTGTCAAGTCATTCTACACATTAGATTATTTTGCAATATTGTTAACTTGATAATAAAGTTATCATTTTTCTTAAAATAATACTAACCCTAGTTATTATCCAGAAAAAAAGAAAGCGAAAAACACTAACTCTAAACCTGAGTGAGATTGAGATATAGAGATGCAACAACTACATTTCACTTGTCACATAATGTTATTGCTTCTTGTGAAAAATGAACTCGATC
Source organism: Rosa persica (assembly GCA_025331145.1). Taxonomy (NCBI): domain Eukaryota; kingdom Viridiplantae; phylum Streptophyta; class Magnoliopsida; order Rosales; family Rosaceae; genus Rosa; species Rosa persica. The sequence continues at coordinate 46,242,551 of WFKR01000007.1, read as the reverse complement.
TGCTACTAGTATTGCTAATTAATCCAAAGTTTGTTTTATGGTTTGAACTCTTCCGTTTTGGATCCCTAAATATTCCAAAGTATTTTTTTATGACCGGAAGAAGAAAGAACTTGTTAAAAGGTCTCAATCTAAATAAACATGTCGCAAGTTAAATGAAGCTTGAAGCAAAGCTTAGCTTGGTCGGCCATGCATGTTTAATTTCACAAGCTTCCATCCTGTAATAGATCTCATAATTATGATATATCCGTGCGATCAACAAATATTTCTAATTAATGCTATATATAATTAATATGTCTAAAATCATTAAGATCTTTTTGAAATGTATAACAGATCGATGTCATAATTAAGCTTGACTACATTGTGAAGCTAGCCATGCAAACAATGACGAAATAGTCTTTTCTTGCGTGCATGGATCGCCTTCTCTGAAAAATGTGGCGACCTGCAACGTTGACATTGCGATTTTTGTCTGAAGGTTTTAGAGCTTATTTAGCGTGTGCCATTAAAACTCATCATATTTTAACTCTGAAATTTCATTTGTGTATAAATAGCCAGCCAGAGCCTGCCCCAGTTTAACTCTCTTCAAGAAACAGAATGGGAAAATCTCCTTGTTGTGATGAACCTGGACTCAAGAAAGGACCCTGGACTCCCGAAGAGGATCAAAAGCTTGTGCAGTACATCGAACAACACGGTCATGGAAGCTGGCGAGCTCTTCCCAAGCTTGCAGGTTTGCCGTCGATTGATTTGTTCCATCCATAAGGATTGTTGGTTTAGCCACTATGCTAAAAAAGATCTCCAACATGTTGTAGTTACTAAGTTATAAGCTTGGACGATCTACTACTCGGATACCGGGAGAAGATTTAATTTTTGGGTTACCACGTACTGTTTCCAAGAACTTGATGAATATTTTCCCTTAATATTGCAGGTCTCAACAGATGTGGCAAGAGCTGTAGGTTGAGATGGACAAATTACTTAAGACCTGATATAAAAAGAGGCAATTTTTCTCAAGAGGAGGAGCAGACCATTCTACATCTCCATTCTATCCTCGGAAACAAGTATACTTCTTCAACCAATTTCCTCGATCCGATCACGTTCATTTCTATCTCTATGCTTTGAATATCACAAACTGACTCGTCTTATTTTAACTACAAGATGGTCAGCAATTGCAACACATCTAGACGGACGAACTGACAATGAGATCAAGAATTTCTGGAATACTCATTTGAAGAAAAAACTGATCCGGATGGGGATTGATCCGATGACCCATCAACCTAGAACTGACCTCTTCTCCAGCCTCCAGGACCTTTTGCCGCCGCAATATCAGCTGTTGGATCAACATGCTGCAACAACATTACATGGTGCTGCAGAGGCTGTAGCTCAGTTGGTCAAGCTTCAATACCTGCAGCAGCAATATGTACTCCAATCACATTTGTTAAACCCGACTGTTGGTAGTTATGCTCTCCTCCCATAAAAGAAAACCTCCCAGTTTTAAATTCATCCCATGTAGTACATGAAAATCCTAGCTCATTTTCTCAACCACTCCACTATGGAACCTTGGAACCCCATCAGGACGACCCACGAGTCCCTTTCAGTACTTCTGCAGTACCTGAAATTGATGAGATAGGTCAAGGCTCCAACTTTACTCCAATAATCAGTAGTCTCAGCCAAGCAGAGAAGAACCCACCTGAAATTGATGAATACTGGCCATGGTATTTTCAGTACTCTTCTAATATGCCTACACCTTTCTGTAGTACTTTAATTAACAATCCTGGAGATGCCAGCTGCAGCACATCTAGTAATGGAGGAATAAGAAGTAGTACTTCTTCTTCCTACTGGCCCGAGCTTTTTCTTGAGGAGACCAAAACCAATTATGATTGAAAACTTTCGGTTATGATTCATTTCATGCATTAGCATATAGAGGAATACTACCAACGTTTGCTTTCAACCATTCTCTATTCAAGCTTTCCTTTCAACCATTCTCTATTCAATTCATGCATTAGCATATAGAGAAATACTAGCAAGCTTTCCTTTCAACCATTCTCTTCCTTCCTTCTCATCGAAACTATTCATTCTCTAGATTACTGTCTCTTCCACTATTTAATTGTTATCAGCTATATGGAGTAGTCGTCATGAGAATCTTACTATTACCAAACCTGTCTATTTAATAATAAACGTTTATTGTTTTAATGGGTGATCTACATCATGAAACTATTATATTACAGGATGAGAAAGAGAAAAGAGAATGTTGATGGGAAAGACTACTAGGATTCCCCTTGCAGATTTTCCTGGGTATAGACACGTGTAATGTACATTTATACACATACCTACCACTCATGTATGTTTACACATTATATATGTACATTATTTTGGTATATAAGTCTTATGGAGTGTAGGGTTTATCTTACGGAGTTGCCCTTTGATTCTTTGATATTATTAAGTTCGATCTAAGATATCTGGTTTTATAACCCTCCAAATAGTTTTCTCTCTTACTAACACATTAATAATCATAGCATATGGTTTGGTTAATTCATGTGATGAGAAAACATAATCTTCCAAAGTCAAGCATTACTTAAGACATAAATGGCAGCTGATGGCTTTGATAGAGCGGGAAATAATATGTTTGCCAAAATGTGGTCTTTCTCATTTCCTAAGATGGTTACTAGTAGGGTTTATCTTCTATCTTAGTTATGAGGCATGAAAATCTTTATGAACAAAACAAAATTAGAGGGCAATGTTTCTTTCTTTCGATTTTTAGTTTGAAAATGCAGTGTCTCTTTGTTGGACTTTGTGTAGAATTCTCAAATGATAACTAATATATTAAACACAAACACTATAATATTGTAGACAACAATGAACGAGAAATAGATAAATCAATAAATATAAAAATAAATCGAAGACGTGTGCTTAAAGAAATCATACAGATGATCATAGAAGAAACTAATTTTAGTTTTATCATGTTCAAGTCGTGTCATTTTACGCTCTTCATTATCAATATTCTTTCCTTCTAATATCATTTTCATATGGTTATTAGTCAACACTAACTCAAGTTTGTTTAATCAGTGGTTTCATATGACATTAGGAGGGTCCCTAAAATTGGTCAAGTAGGTCATGGTTGTCAAAGCAACATAGAAAAACAAACGTTGATTAGGTTTCTTCCTCTCCTCACCACCTAATCCCACCCCATGGTTGTAAAGAACTAGAAGTTTCTTATGTCATGGCAATCATGTCTAAAAGAGATGTATATATATATATATATATATATATATCCAAATAATTAATGCATGGTGACTACAAGAGACAACTAACAAATAAAGACAGGTTTTACATTTGTCTCTAGCTGATATAGAGTACTAATCACATTTAGACAAGTTTAACCTCCAATGATCGTTATCAAATACGACAGCTGGGGACCGTACTGCTCATAACCAGCTGTAAGTCTATCTCCTTCACTCTAGGCCTTGAATCTCTGGGATGCTACTCCAGGAACCAACTCTACGCCTAGAAAAGAAGAGCACAATGAAAGAAACTATTGCCAATCCCTTTCAATGATTCAGCATACTAAAGCCGTTTCTGTTATGCAGTAGATGCTTGGAAAAACATACAAAAAAACATACTTATGACTATCGACTTTGCAGGCACAACGCTCTTACGTTTTAGCAACGAGAAACTACTGCAGCATATCATTATGAAGTTTGACAAGCAGTTATAATTATTGTTAAACCAGTAAGTCATCATTGTAACAGCAAATACAATATCTAAAGGAAATTTACAACTTCTGTGTTAGGAAATTAATCTAGCAAATCTTCTATTTGAAGTATATATATTTTGTATATAACAGTTTTCCTTTGTATTCCTAGATTGTAGTTAGCATTGATAGATGATAGCTTGATCATAGGAGAAACTAACTTGTAGCCAAAGTATGTACATCGATCGACATCAATGAAATTTATTCTTCTTTGTTTTCATGGTATTAGAGCAGGACTAAAATCCTGACTCCATAGCCGCTGCACCTTGTCTCTCGTGCAACAAATTTTCTTATCATTCCGTTCTGCACTATATCTCGTACAACAATTCTCGATCTCGTCTCCATGGGAAATCAAAATTTCAAATCATTTTTCATTGATCATTCTAATCATCCGGTTTTGGTGATAGTGTTCAATCTGAGTCGATCACGGTGCTCTAATTCACAAGTCGATGCTGCTATAACTAAACCAAGTCTATCTAAGATCGCTTTCCCCTTCAAAAAAAAAAAAAAAAGATTGCTTCCTACAGCTGGATCATTGATAGCGGGGTGACAGATCACATCTCCTAAATTATTCTCGCATAAGAGTAAAAATTGTCCATTGCCTCTTGTGTTATTACCTAGCGGAGAGAAGGCTAATATTGTTGCACAAGGATCATTGCCTCTGAATTCTGTGTATTACCTGCATGATGTATTGTGTGTGCCTACATTCAAACTTGATATGTTATCGGTCGGTTGTCTAACAAGGGGCTTGAATTGTTCAGTGACATTTTTTCCATATTGATGTGTTTTGCATGATCTGGATACGAGGAGGAAGATTGATTTGGGTAAGCAGCATGATGGATTATACTACTTGATGACATTGGCAACGAAGAAAACCTAGACCAATTCTCACTCATCACCAAACCATCGACCAGCCTGCAACCTCACAGTCTCATCTATCGATCTCTGGTATAGTCATTTAGGTCATGTTTCCCGTTCCCCTTAAAAATTCATTGCTAAGAATTTCTTAAATCTTCAGTTCAGCCTATTGATGCTTGCCATATTTGTCCTTTGGCTAAGCAACATCACCTGCCTTTTGGTGTTAGTTCCATCTCATCTAAAAAACGGTTTGATTTAAATCATTATGATATTTGGGGTCGTTATAAATATGCTTCTCTTTCTAGTGCCCATTATTTTGTCACTATCGTTGATGATTACACAAGATTCACTTGGATTTTTATGATGAGACACAAGGATGAAGCTAGGGGTCATCATGGGCCGGGCCAGGGCTGGCCCTACCCTAAATTTTAGGGCTTAGGGTAGGGCCTAGTTAAAGTCAACGAAACTTAGGGTCGGGCCAAGGCTTCAATATGTAAGCCCTTACCCGCCCTTAAGGCCCTTCTTGTAAGGGTCAAAATGGTCGGCCCGGGCCGGCCCTCTAAATAGGGCCAAATAGGGCTAACAAGGGCCGACCCTCTAAATAGGGCCAACGAAAGTAAGGGCCGGGTGGGGCGGGCTCGAAATGGGCTTAGGGCTTAAGGGCTAAATGATGACCCCTAGATGAAGCACAATCGATTTTGAAGCTATTTTCAGCTATGTTTTCACTCAATTCACATCTCGTATAAAAGCTTTTCGTAGTGACAATGGTAGTGAGTTCCTTTCACTTCAATCCTTTTTCAATGACAATGGTGTAAGTTTTCAACATTCTTGCGTTTACATGCCCCAACAAAATGGGGTTGAGGAATGCAAACATCGTCACATTTTACAAGTCACCCGAGCTTTGAAATTTCATGCTCAACTCCCTACCCAATTTTGGAGATCAGATTGTGCACTTCATTTCGTTCACATCATCAATGGATTGCCTACACCTCTTCTTTCCTTCAAAACTCCGTTCGGGCGCCTTTACTCGAAACCACCTCCTTATCATCATCTTCATGTGTTTGGTTGTCTAGTATATGTTACCAATGTCCACCCTTCGTACAAATTCAATTAGCACTGTGCTATGGCTTACATGTTTATTGGTTATCCCGTTGGACAAAAAGCTTAATTACAAATTATACAATTTTTCAACCAAAAAGGTCTTCACCAGTCGGGATGTGCTCTTTCATGAAAATGTTTTTCCATATGCATCTGCCCAACCCATCTCTTCTATCACCCCTCTGGCCCATTCTCACAGCTCAATCCCTCTTCCCATACCTGACCCAACATCATCTTTTGACTTTCCTCTTGTCTCACCTCCCAATCTCACAGTCGTGTCTTCATCTCCTTCCAAATCAATCACACTAGAAGAAATTGAACCAGAACCCACAGCCACCTTTCCAATCCAACACCAGATCCTCTCTCATGATCACAATTCCGACCCTGCACCACCATCCTCTCCTTGTCCGACACTTCTGACCTATGCTTGCCGTCCCAAAACTCCAGCCCCACCAAACCCTTTCGATCTCCACACGCCGCTTTATTCAGAGCTGCCTTCCCACCCGCTTAATCCTCCACCAAAAACTCTACCCGGACCCAGCTCCCTCACCTGCCAATTCTAGTCTGAATCATCGATGCTGTTATCCTCGGTGCTATCATCATCACCGGCCCCTCCACTCTCGCCAGCCCCACCTGAGTCTCAACCCACTTCACTCGAGCCTTAAGCCGAGCCTCAAGCTAATCCTCAAGCCTAGCCTCTTCGTCATTCCGTCCGTCCCCATAATCCACCGGTGAAACTCAAGCATTATGTTTGCTCCCACATCACGCATGCTTGCTCTGACCAATCGACGAATTCCTTACTTCCAGGTCAGACTAAAGGTGCACGCTATCCTCTGGCTAATTTCCTAGCACAAATATAAGCCTGCATATTGTTCTTTTATTGCTTCAATCGATAATGTCACAGAACCCAGGTCTTATTCGGAAGAAGCCACTCATATTGAGTGGCAGGAGGTAATGCGTTCAGAATTGTAGGCTCTCCAAACCAATGCACTTGGACTCTTACATCTCTTCCAGCGGGTAAGACACTAATTGGATGTCAATGGGTGTATAAGATTTAGCACTGTTTTGATGGTTCCATTGAGAGATACAAAGCTCGATTGGTAGCAAGGGGATTCACTCAATTAAAAGGTGTTGATTAACAGGATACCTTTTCTCCCACTGCCAAGATCATCACAGTCCATTGCTCCTTGCCTTGGCCGCTATTCGAGGGTGGTCCCTTCACTAGTTATATGTCAATAATGCCTTCCTTCACGGTGATTTTAATGAAGAGATTTACATGTCAGTGCCGCCAGGGCTTCAGAGATAGGGGGAGGAAGACTTGGTGTGCTGATTACATAAATCACTATAGAAGCAAGCATCTTGGCAGTGGTTCTCAAAATTCTTAAAAGCTATTCGAGCTGCAGGATATGTTCAATCTCGAGCGGATTACTCTTTATTCACTAGAACACAAGACAAGTCTTTCACTGCCCTCTTGATATATATCGATGAAATTTTGATTACTGGAAATGATGCTGTGAGTATTGCTTCAATCAAGAAATTCCTGCATAGTCATTTTCATCTTAAGGATCTTGGTGATTGGACATATATCTTTGGCATTGAGGTATCTTCTTCTAAGAATGGAACTTTTATTTCCCAATGTAGGTATGCTTTAGAAATCATTGAGGATGCGGGATTGTTAGGTGCGGCACCCATTGATACTCCTATGGAGTGAGGTTTGAAGTTGTCTACTAAAAGTGATTTACTCAAGGATCCAGGTTGTTATAGAAGGTTAATTGGTTGGTAGATTGATATATCTTACTGTTTCAAGGCCAGATATTATATATTCTGTGCATGTACTAAGCAGATTTATTAGCCTTGTAAGCTTCATATGGAGGCAGCACTCCGTGTTGTGCGTTATCTGAAGAACACACCTGGCCAAGCATTGTTCTTCTCCTCAAATAGTGATTTCAGGTTGCGAGCCTATTGTGACTCTAATTGGGAAGGTTGTCCATTCACTAGAAGGTCTACCACAAGTTACTATGTCTTTCTTGGCCCCTCATTAATCTCATGGAGATCAAAGCGTCAAAAAACAGTGTCACTTTCTTCAGCTGAAGCAGAATATCGTGCCATGACAGGCACTTGTTGTGAGTTGACTTGGATGAGATATCTTCTTAGAGACTTGGAAGTATTGCATTGTGAACCTATATTGTTATACTGTGACAACAAAGCTGCGTTGCATATTGCAGCAAATCCGAACTTTCATGAGCGGACCAGACATATTACAATGGATTGTCATTACACCCGAGATAAGATTCAAGATGGATCTGTTGCTACAAGGTTCGTGGGTTCAGCATACCAATTGGCAGATGTCTTGACTAAAGCTTTGGGAAAAGAAGTCTTTACTCCTATGGTTCCCAAGTTGGGAGTGCAAGTACATCCACTCTCCAACATGAAGGGGAGTGTTAGGAAATTAATCTAGCAAATCTTCTATTTAAAGTATATATATTATGTATATAATAGTTTCCCTTTGTATTCCTAGATTGTAGTTAGCATTGATAGATGATAGCTTGATCATAGGAGAAACTAACTTGTAGCCAAAGTCTGCTTGCTATATATGTACATAGATCGACATCAATGCAATTCACTTGAGCCAATTCTTTTTTTTTTTTTTTTTCATTTTGCTATAAGGAAGTACACCCACACCATCGGACATGAGATCGAGATGCAGTAGCGGTAGTAGGAATAACCCCAGTTAAAATGGCCGGTTTTGACAAATGCAGGAGCCTGAGAAAATCAATGTCAGATGTAAGAATAAATTGTCAAGTCAATAAAAATTCAAGGCCTCCATCATCCGTAGTTAGTTTGCTTCATCCATTTTAAGAACCAACAATTATTAGCTTTATGTAACTTTACGCTATGTCCATTTACTGCTTCATCATATATTGTATGATCAACCAACATGCCTAATTGTGAATGAGATTATAACGAAGTAAGGGTTTCTAGGCACTACATATGAATTAAAGCTCACCTGGCTATACCTTAGGCTTGGGAAAAAAGAAAATAGAGAAAAAACAAAGTAAAAACGGTGCAAGATATTCGCAAAAGAATGACTCTGCCGACACAACTTCAGTATAAGTTTCATGCACGTTTGCTTATTTAGAATGAACAAATTAAGTCATGATTCGGAGACAACTGAAATGGAAGAAGAAATGAATCGGTATGAGAATCATTAAACCTATACCCCCTTTGGTATGAGAATCATTAAACCCATACCCCAATTGGTTATCAAATTAATTGCACATCTACTTACCTCGAATGAGAATAAAAATGGGAATGATTCTGATGTATGAGATTTCCTGCATTTACTAACTTATATAGATATGAGAATGATTCCAATGTATAAGATTCTTGCGTTTACTAACATATATAAGTATTGGAATGAGTGTTGGTTATTAGGAATAGAGTGTTGGTTATTCAAGAATCTATTCCTAATAATGAAGTGGGACTCACACTCATTCTAATATATATATATATATATATATATATATATATAGGGTAAATTTCATTTTACCTTCATAATCTTTAGACCTGAAACCATTTGTGCCCCTGCACTTTTAATTTCATCGCGCGTGCCCCTGTACTTACCAATTTCAATCGATCTTGTCTAACTCTTGGCTTTTTTGCCAACTATTGTGTGATGTATTTTGAAAATGTAGTCACATATGATATAATTTTACATGCCACATTTGTGAATCGTCATTATCCAAGGGAGCCCATTAGAGTCATATTTTCAATTTACAAAATACTTGACAAAAAAATGAATTATTGGACATGATTGATAAAATTGGAGAGTACAGAGGTACATGTGATGATATTAAAGTACATGGCCACAACTGATTTAACATGTAAATGTTAGGGTGGTAAAATGAAATTAAGTCATATATATATATGTTAGTAAACGCAGGAATCTTATACATTAGAATTATTCTTATATTTATATATGTTAGTAAACGCATGAAATCTCATACACGGGAATTATTTCCTTCACATCCATTCTCATTCCAGGTAAGTAAATGTGTCATCAGATGATGTAGGGGCTGTCACTTCAACCAATAGTATCCCGAGAGTTATAGAGACAACTTCATCTGTATTGTGTAGTTGTGGCCTCTTATTAACTGCTGACACAACTCCTGATTTTTATAAGGACAAAATACTGTTTACTCCTTATGCTTATAGGATTTCTTTTTTAGTCCATAAACTTTCCAATTTCACATAATTGGTCATTGCCATCAACTTTCCGTCAAAAACTCCTTCATCTTGCTGACTTGGCATTCTGTCTACAGTAAAATAACTATTTTACCCTCACTGACCCAAAAAAAAATAGATTTTTTTTAACTCTCTTTCTCTCTCTTTTCTCTATTTTTTTTATTTGTTCTCTCTCTCTCTCTTTCCTTACTCTCTTTTCTCTTAACCTCTTATTCTCTTCATCTTCCCCTTTCTCGTCTCCGTCCTCATCTTTACTGCAAACCCAAGCCAAGAGTGCAGCTATTGTGATCTTCGCGCCACCATCTCGTAAGCCAAAACCTTGCCGGCTCACCACCGTTGGTGTGCCTGTCGCTCCGAGCAAGTGCTGGCCACTCCACCATCCATCCATCAAAATCTACAAATCTTAACCAAATTCAGTTATACCGAGAGGTAGAGCTCGGTAAGCACATAAACTCTACCTGAGTTGAAACCACTGGTCGTCGAAAAACATGGAAACTGTTAGAACTGGATGGAGAATCACACACTGAATATTATGGAAAAGAGAATATTTCACTACAATGCACACTTGGTTACATGCAACTCATGCAATATATAGGACACTAGCTATAACTCTAGACTCTATAACGTCCATAATCGATGTTCAACTTATTGACTCATAACTTCCTATCATAATCACCCACTACACCATGAATGACCACTAACTTACATAACAGAAATGTCCATTATTTCATGCTTTACACCCACTAACTCATGCATGTAACTCACACATTAACCTTCTAATTAAACACCAAATAACAACTAATTAAAGACATGTTTATTTTCCAATATCCCCCTTAAACATGACTATTAGGTTTTGGACCGACTCCAAGTGAAGCTCTCAATTTGCTAAATGTCTTTATCTTCAAAGGTTTTGTGAAGATGTCGGCAATCTGGTTGGCTGACTTGACAAACTTGAGCTGAATCTCTTCTTGCTCACAAATTCTTTGATTTTGTGATACCTTGTGTCAATGTGCTTGCTCTTTTCATGGAACACTGGATTCTTGGCCAAAGCTACTGCAAACTTGTTGTCAATGCAGACTTCAGTAGTTTTCTTTTGTGCCAAGTTAAGCTTTTGCAACAAATTTCTAAGCCAAATTGCATGACAAACACATGATGTTGTAGCAACATATTCCGCCTCACAAGTAGAAAGTGTCACAATGGGTTGGTTCTTTAAAGTCCATGTGAAATCTGCATCTCCCATATAAAAAACAAATCCAGTGGTACTCTTTCTATCACCAATATCTCCAGCCCAGTCACTATCACTATAACCCACAAGTTTCAAATCATTTGCTGGTGAATAAAGTAAACCAAAATCATGTGTACCTTTGAGGTAACGAAGAATTCTTTTGGTTGTCTTCATGTGGGTGCTAGTTGGCTCCTCCATGTAACGGCTAACAAGACTAACTCCATAAAGAATATCAGGTTTAGTGCATGTTAAATACCTCAAGCTCCCAACTAAACTCTTGAAAGTAGTTGGATTCACCTTCTCAGCAACATCATGCTTGGATAACTTCACTCCACACTCCACAGGTGTGATTGCAAGATTGCACTTATCCATCTTGAATTTTTGGAGAACTTCTCTTGCATAGCTTTCTTGTGAAATGAAAATGCCTTCCTCCATTTGCTTCACTTCAATGCCAAGATAATATGACATGAGCCCAATATCAGTCATCTCGAATTCTCTGGTCATTGCTTTCTTGAAATCTTCAAACATTCTTGGATTATTGCCTGTAAAAATTAAATCATCCACGTACAGGAAAACCAACAACATATCACCATCATTATTCACCTTGACATAAAGAGCATGTTCATGTGGACACTTCTTGAAACCATTATCTTAAAAATACTTGTCAATTCTGCTATTCCATGCTCTTGGTGCTTGCTTGAGCCCATAAAGAGCCTTCTTGAGACGAAGCACTTTCTCTTCATGTCCTTCCACCACATACCCCATGGGTTGATCAATATACACTTCCTCTTCTAACACTCCGTTCAAGAAAGCAGACTTCACATCCAATTGATAAATCTTCCATTTATTTTGCGCAGCCAAAGAAATAATCAGTCTTATGGTTTCCAATCTAACAACAGGAGTGAATACCTCATCATAGTCAATGTCAGGTCTTTGGTTGTAACCCTTGGCAACAAGCCTTGCTTTGTACCTCTCCACTTCTCCAATTTCATTCTTCTTAGCCTTATAGACCCATTTTACTCCAATGGTCTTTTGGCCTTATGGCAAGGCAGCAAACTCCCATGTATTATTCTTCTTGATTGCCTCAATCTCCTTATCCATTGCTTTCTTCCACTTCTTTTCTTGAACAGCCACTTCAAATCTTATTGGTTCACATTTAGCAAACAAGCAAAATAAACTAACATCATCAACCGGTAAAGCTACCTCATAGATTTCATTCAAGCTCTTCTTTCCTTGAGGTCCTGTATTTTGTGGTGAATCATCTTGAATTGGTGATGGAGGAGGAGTGTGTGGTGGTGATGGAGGAGGGGTTTGTTGTTCCTCTTCATGTCTCTGCACAACTTCTTCTTCTTCCCAAAAAGGAAAGAAATTGTAATCTTTTTCTTGATTTTCCCAATTCCAACTGCCTTCTTCATCAAACTCCACATCTCTGCTGTTTGATGGGGTTATACAATTTGTAGCCTTTGGAGGAAGCGTCATAGCCAATGAAAATAAACTTCTCACTTTTGTCATCCAATTTCGAACGTCTTTGGTTCGGTACATGAGTATATGCAACACTCCCAAATACTCTTAAATGGAACACACTGGGCTTTCTTCCACTCCATGCTTCTTGGGGTGTTTGATTCCTTAAGCTTCTAGTAGGAGATCGATTGGAAAGATAAACCGCACACTCCACAGCTTCAGCCCAAAATTCTTTTGGCATGCCCTTGCTCTTCATCATACTTCGAGCCATATTGAGAATTGATCTATTTTTTCTCTCCACTACGCCATTTTGTTGAAGAGAGTATGACACCGTTAGGAGGCGGTGAATTCCATTGTCATCACAAAATTTTTGGAATTCATTTGAAGTGAATTCCCCTCCTCGATCAGATCTCAACGCCTTAATCTTGCAGCCACTCATATTTTCAACAACAGGCTTGAATTTTTTTAATGCACTAAACATCTCCGATTTCTCCTTTAAAAAATACACCCAAGTTTTTCTGCTAAAATCATTAATAAATAGCATAAAATAATTATTCTTACCAAAAGAACTTGGTTTGATTGGGCCGCAGACATCAGCATGAACAAGCTCCCGTGACTCTTTTGCTCTTGTAGTTGCCTCCTTAGGAAAAATTTTTCTTGAATGCTTGCCAAGAAGACACCCTTCACATAAAAGATTTGGAGAATGAATTGTTGGCAAGCCTTTCACCATTTTTTTTCTTCCGCAACATAGATAAATCTTCAAAATTCACGTGCCCAAATCTCAAGTGCCAAAGCCAAGAAGAGTCTTTGACGGAAGCCTTTAGACACCTTGCCAATTCAGTTTGCAGCTTCAGCAAGAACATTCTATTCTTCGTCATTGGAACTTTGGCAATTAACTTATTCCTCCGATTTCTAATTGAAAGACAAAAGTCTTTCAATAGAATGGGATATCTTTTCTCCAGAAGTTGACCCAGACTCAAAATATTATTTTTCAATGAGGGCACATAATAAACATTTGAAATAAATTCTTGGTTGTCATCCTTCAAATAAATTGAGATTTTACCTCTCCCTTGAACAACAACACGAGACTCATCTCCAAATGTGATCTTGCCATTGAATGATTCATCAAGATCCACAAACATGTCTCTGTCACCAGACATGTGATTGCTTGCTCCAGTGTCCAAATACCATGGCTTGTCATTCTGCTTTATTTTTCCTTCACACTGGAAGGCTAATAGCATGGTTCCTTCGTTATCTACTTCTGCATAATTGCTCCTCCCTTTGTAGTATCCAGCACCATTTCCACACTCAATAGATTTGTGTCCAACATTCCCACATCTATAACATTGAATTTGGGACTTACCAAACCTAAAATTTCCTTGTTGGTGCGAATTGCTCCATCTTCCATTGCCTCTTGAAAAGTTTGCATTTTGATCTCTTCCTTCATTGTAGGGTGACTTATAGCCACCTCTTCCAATTCTTCCTTCTCTGCCACCTCTTGCGCCTCTGAATCTTCTTCCACGTCCTCTCCCATTGCCACCTTTTGCTTCATTGAAATTGTTCTCATTGCCGGAACCTTCTCAACTGTTTAAGGTGAGTTTTGTTTGAAGCACTTTCTCCAGGATTGGTTCTTTGTTCTTCTTCTTCTTCATTCTCTCCTCATGAGCTTTTAGAGACCCAGAGAGTTGATCAACAGTCATTGTATCCAAATCTTTGGATTCTTCAATTGCAACAATCACATGCTCAAACTTTGAGTCTAATGATCGTAAGATTTTCTCAATTACCCGGGTGTCGGTTATCTGTTCACCATCTCTTTTCATCTGGTTCATGATTGCTTGGACTCGTGACATATAGTAAGAAATTGATTCTGACTCCTTTTGATGCAGACCTTCAAATTATCCTCTCAGAGTTTGGAGCCGCACCTTCTTCACCTTGTCAACACCTCTATAGAAGTTCTTGAGGATCTCCTAAGCTTCATACGCCTTCGTTGCATTTGAGATTTTCTCAAATGTATTGTCATCCAAAGCTTGATGGATGTGCCTCTTTGTCTTTCTTCCTCGAATCTTTTAGTGCCTCATTTTGGGCTTGTGTCAAAGCCGCTTCATTTTCGGGTACTACAAATCCTGTCTCAACAACTTCCCAAGCATCAAAACAACTGATCAAAGTCTTCATCCGAACACTCCAATTGTTGTAGTATTCTTTGGTGAGAAAAGGAACTTGGAAAGGGGCATTGTTTGGACCATTGGCCATTTTCCTGGTGGTCTCTCACTCTCACTCTCACAGGATTCTCACAAGCTTTGATACCAGTTTGTTAGAACTGGATGGAGAATCACACACTGAATATTATGAAAAGGAGAATATTTCACTACAATGCACACTTGGTTACATGCAACTCATGCAATATATAGGACACTAGCTATAACTCTAGACTGCATAACGTCTATAACCTACGTTCAACTTATTGACTCATAACTTCCTATCATAATCACCCACTACACCATGAATGACCACTAACTTACATATCGGAAATGTCAATTATTTCATGCATTACACCCACTAACTCATGCACGTAACTCACACATTAACCTTCTAATTAAACACCAAATAACAACTAATTAAAGACATGTTTATTTTCCAACAGAAACTCGTAGGAAAACTCAAACATCTTATCTTCTTCAATTCTCTCTTGGCTCATCATCTCAGCAAACCAACACTATAGAAACGTTATTGACGTCGAGAGAAAGCTTCTGATACAGCTTGGACACCATGAAGCGGCCGGAATCTAAAGGGAAGAGAACCCGTCCATGGCGTCCAGGCGTAGTCGGAAATTGGAGCTGCGATCAGAGAGGGGGAAGAGAAGGCCAAAGAGTAGAAAGGAGGAAGAGGTAAAAAGAAATATAAAAAAAAACAGAGAGAGAACAAATAAAAAAAAAAACAGAGAAAAGAGAGTTAAAAAAAGAGAGAGAAAAAAGAGTTAAAAAGAGAGTAGGAAACAAAAAGAGAGAACAAATTTAAAAAATAGAGAAAAGTGAGTAAAAAAAAAGGAGAAAAAACAGTTAAAAAAAAAAGAGAAACGAGAGTTAAATAGAAAAGAGAGAACAAATTAAAAAAAAAAGAGTTAAAAAAAGATAACAAATTAAAAAAATAGAGAAAAAGAGTAAAAAAAAAACAGAGAAAAGAGAGTTAAATAAAAAAGACAGAACAAATAAAAAAAAAGAGAAAAAATTAAAAAAAAAGAAGAAAAAAGAGTTAAAAAAAAGTAATAAAAAAAATATATATAGAATTTTTTTTTTTAGTGAGTGAGGGTAAATAGTCATTTTACTGTGGCAGGACTGCCACGTCAGCGAGATGACAGAGTTTTTGACGGAAAGTTGACGGCAATGACCTATTGGGTGAAATTGAAAAGTTTAAAGAGTTTTTAGGTGAAAATGAAACGTCAGGGACTGAAACGTTGAAACCCTGTAAGTACATGGAATAAATAGTATTTTGTCCTTTTTATAATGTTAATCCCCATGTTAATTTTTGTTAATTTATTTTATTTACTTTTGTGTTTATAAGGTATTTTGGAGTAAATATACAAAAATGTGATAACAACTGAAGAAATATGCACAGATGAGGAAAAACTTGAAGTCCTGGTCCAAGCAGGAGACCTTGATGGATCTAGGAGCCCAATATATATATGGAAAAGTAGCAGTAAATATTGGAGAAAATATTGATATGATGACATGACACATTCTCAATATTGGATAAAGTGGTGTGGGAGAAATCCTAAATCAATCAGAAAATCAAGAAGTTGGCTTTCTCTACACTTCAAGGAACCTTAAAAAAAAAAAAAAAAAGGGAATGAAAGAGGACTCAAGGAGCAATACAAAAGGGCTGTGCAACATTTGGAAAAACTCTTTATTCTCTCTCTCCCACGACTTCTTCTTCACCTTCTTCTTTATTTTCTTTTATTTTTCTTTCTATGAATAACTATCTCTTAGTAGTTAGGGGTTGTTGAAGCCTCAAATCATGATTATATAACTAGTTATATGACTTTCAATTAGCTTTGTTAATCTATTGGATGAGAACCTAATTTCTATTTCTACATCGATGAGTTCTTTGCATGTTTTCTTTGGTGTGCAACTTAGATTGTATGTTAGGGTTCTATTGCTATGAATGATCATTGTTGTGAGGCTTCCGTTGAAAGTTTTAGAGTAGTAAATTGTCTGTAAGGCAAGTGATTAGGTTTCTAGCTAGGTTAATTGAGACGTATCGTACTCAAGATGCCTTGTTATGTCTCGTTTTTCGTCTTAGTGATTTCTTTATGTTAAATATAGTGTTGCATCAAACTAGGTTGCATTTTACAAAATAGGATAGACGTAGAGCATCTCTCACCTAGCATACAAGTAAGGAAAAACAATAGGTTAATTCAGGCGTTAACTTGAGCATCTTCATCCTAAGATAAATGTATTTTGTTGAACATGACTAGTTTGCATGATTGATTGGTGGTGGTTGTAAATCCCCTAACTTGTTTTCTCTTTGATTTTAAAACTCTGAATCAAAAAACTAAATGAAATATTTTTATTATTTTCATAGACATTTATTATTTCATCTTTATTTAATTATATCACATACCAACCAAAACATCTTCAGCACTCATCAAACTTTGTGAGTATGTTGTTAGCTTGTTGTGTCTAGAGTCTGTTTATAAATTTTCGTGACATTTAGAGTAGTTTAGAGTCGTCTGCCAGTCAGATCATTCTAACTGGACAAATTTTATCTTATTTTGAGTGTTAGATTAGTGATTAGATCGCAATACGATCCCTAGCTACTTGCCCATACTACATTCGACATATTGTAGACATAATTGTAGACATTTTTGTGCATCTATTTAAGTGGATAGAAATAGCTTATCACACAGTCACTGTCATCTACATGCCTCTCTAGATATGGAAGGCAAACCCGACTCTCAGTAAAACTTGTAGCCGAGGGCATAAAATAAGCGAAGCACATTCTTGCTTGCTTTGCTTTCGATCACAGTTCTTACTAGAACTTGGAAAGTTGCTCGGCACCCGCACCTCTCATAGTATTTAGAATGTAAAATATGTGCTATATGTAATCAACTATTCAACTAATCATATGAAAATAAAAATACATATGTTGATGAATTTCACAGGGGAGAGATTTTGAGCTTTACCATGTAGGTTCAGTTAGTTCAAGATTGCAAATAAGTCGAACCGATCCGAAGGTACAGCTCCTAGTCGAACCTCCGATGATCACGCCTTCCTTTCTCCTCCATTTTCACTCTATCGCTCTTCTCACCGATACACATGCAATTCATTCACCCAGTTGTAACAAAAAAATGGTTTGAAATTAATTCGACAATATTTAGAAACCTTCATATCTCCTTTACACCAGTGTGATATACTTTCATGATTTCTACGGTTTGATCTGTGTTCCCTATTGTGTCACCTGATCCAACAGTGCAAAAATTCACAATACTAGTGCACGTGCTGAAACTTCTCAAATTACATATAATGTAACTTACACATTGAGAAACTAGAAGTTCAGTATCCCAAAAGTCCTCACCTAGATTTCACTGCTCACTAGGATTTCCTGAAAGGGAATACTCTTCATCCAGATTCACGTTTAAGGGATTTTTTCTTACCGGGATTCACCTTGATGAGATCTTTTCTCACAGAGGTTTGCATTTAGAGAATTACTTCTCACCCAGAATCACCTTGAGGGGATTTCTTCTCACCTAGGTTCGTCTTGAGGGGATTTTGCTTCACCCAAATCTGGTTTCAGAGGTTTCACTTCAGAGATATTATTCTCAGACGGGTTAATTTGCCTCTCTATTAGGTCATACCTTGATTAAAAATCGTTGTTAAAATTTTACACTCTAATATAACTTGATCCATATTCCATAATGTATGTTTCTATGTGAATAACAGAGTTTTTTTTTTCCTATTTTTCGTTTCTTTTTATCAGACTTTATAGATATTTCTTCATTGATGTTTTTGAATATAAGTCCAATTTCATTTCGTCATAATGGATGCAGTCCATAAGTAATTTTATTATCAATCTAGGTCCATTGAATACTGTCATTATATTTTCATGCCCATTTTGACCATTTGAGTTAAATATAGAAACAAATTAATTACTTTTTAGCATTTATTTATTTATTTACTTTTTTACTTTTTCAATTTCAATTTTGAACTCATGAACCTGCAATTTCAAAATATAATTAGTATTATAAAAGTAGCAATTGGACATTGGAAATTAACCTAACTGGAAGGTACAAAAAAAAGTTCATCAAAAAATTCTAGCTAAAAGATTCGTATAACCTAAGTGAGAGATATAGATTTAAGGATTTCCTTTATTGTAAGTATAACATAAATAAGAGACACGTATATAAGTAAGAGATATACATTTACGGATTAATGTTCTTTGATTACTATAATCGAGATATGTACTTAAGTAAGAGATATAAGTTTATAAATTAGATTTCTTCTATTGTAGGTATAAATAATCAAGATATACAAAGTAAGAGATATACGGATTAACTTTCTTCTACTGTAGATATACCATAAGCAAGAGATATGTACCTAAGTAAGAGATATATGTTTACGGATTAATGTTCTCAATTACTATAATTGAGATATGTACCTAAGTAAGAGATATAAGTTTATGGATTATTTTTCTTCTATATTGTAGGTATAAACAATCGAGATGCATATGGTGAGAAAAACTACATATATATGAGGTATACTGAAATGCTGAGTTTTTGAGCTCTTAATACATCTACCACAAAAATTAAGTAATAATTACCTTAGCATAAGGTTACAATAGTGGTTTGTCAACCAACAATACACACATAGACACATGTTCCTTTAAAATGTTAAAAAAAAAATAATAATAATAAAAATAACAACAACAACAACAACGACTACAACAACAACAAATGACAAATGAAGAAGAAGAAGAAGAAGAAGAAGAATAACAAATGAAGAAGAAGAATAGCTACCATCCATGGAATGATTTACACCAAAAAGATCATAATCGTATTAGGCCGACAAGAAAATACCTTGACCATAGAAAGCTTAATGTTAAAGAAGGAGAACCACATTCATAAAAAACTTGACATTACATATAAGAACCATAATCATAGAAGTTTTGGTGTTGAGGAAAAACATTATCAAAAAATTGCTTTGGAAAGATTCTTAACTTATAGACAACATCTTTTAAATTAGAATAATTATAGGGATGATTTATATTAAATATGCTATTCAATGTCATATCAATTCCATAATTTTATACCAGATTAATAAGAATAACTTAAGAAAGATATATATCAAATATGATATTAAATTATTGATCAGATTGCTAATTTTAATCCTATTAATTCTTGCCTTTTATGTTCAAACTTCAAAGACATTCGATAAGGGCATATAAGTCAGGTAAAAAAGAAAAATGAATGAGGATTGAGTAAGGATGGAAAAAGAAATAAATCCAAGGTGCCAGCTGAGTCATTGGACCGCAATTAACAAGAAAAATTGTTGCGGACTGCAATCAATATGGGGTCTAACTTTTGGATTTTAATCTAATTAACTTTTCTTTCTTCATTGAGATTATCAGGAATATATATCAAATATATAATATATTGGGGATATCTGACGATATTGGAGAAATTTCGCAAAATTGTGGTAGATAAATGTTTTAGAGAAACGAGAATTTAGAGAAATTTGATGTGTATTCTCATTGATAATCCTCTTTATATAAAGGATTACAATGTATAGAATCTGAATCATACAAGAAAGTAATCATACATTGAGTCGGAATCTAGATCATTCTAATGTAACCCTATTACCACTAGGCCACGTAACCTAGAGTTTGGGTCAAACACAAATTAGAGATTTACTTGAACACTGCCCCTTGTGTTGCCCAAACGCTGTGCTTCTCTTGTTGCCTCGCTAAAAACCTTGTCGAGTAACAAAAACCTAGTCAGACAAAAATAACCTCGGTCGAAGGGGAAAAAAAGCACAACACAGCTTTCACATTTCGAGACCATACATGTAGACATCTCCCTCTAATGACTACGGTCATAAGAGTTCAGATAACTTCTGCAAACGATGCTACCAACATGTTTCTCGAAAGTGGAATTTAGGCAATGACTTAATTAGCAAGTCTGCCACACTATCCTCAGATCGTACCTAGTCCACTTTGATCTTGAGGAGAGTTTGTTGTTGTTTATCATTCTTGGTGTTGTCGCTTTTGATATAGCCTTGCTTAATTTGTTCAAAACAAGCAGCATTATCCAAAATGCTTGTAGGCTCATCGGTGGTAGACTTTAAACCACAATTGTTCGAACATGCATAACTATGGATCCAATCTATATATATTCACAAACCACTTCGTAAAGAGTAATAGTCTCTTACATTGTTCGAAGATATAGCGACTAGGGTCTGTTTTGTAGACCTCCAAGATATAACGGTCTTTACCCATGGTGAAGTCTTAATCAGTTTGGGAATGACCATTGTGTGAGTTAGAGAGATACCTAACATCAGTAAAACCTTTCAAAACACTTATCATTTTGGGGTGGGGATAAAGGACGCATGCCAGTGTTGGCGGCGTTCCTGGTGTGTGATGGGTCCAAATCCATCATATCTCTGTAGGGATAGAACAAGTCCATATCAGTCGTACATCTCAAGTACTAAAAGATATCTTTTACACCAATCCAATGGTGTCGCGTTGGCGCAGAGCTATACCTCAGCTAACAAGTTCACAACATATGAGATGTCCGATCTTGTGCATGGAGCTAATTACAATAATGCACCTACTGTACTTATGTAGGGCACTTCCTGTCACGCCCCGAATTTCGAATAATAAATTCAAATCCGAAACATGAATACAACTAAACAAATAACGTCCTAACATTGTTTTTTCTCAAAACCAACATCTCTCAAACCATAATACAAACCTCGTAGCAAACTATCTCTTGAGTCAATTATTACAATACTAACATAAATACAAAGTTATGCTCAAAAGAGTCTACAAAACACACCAAAATAGACCAAGTGCTGGTCTCAACCTTGCTGCCCTACGCAGCTCGCTCACCACTCTGATTATCCTGACCTGCAGGATTATCAGCTACATCATTTGAATAGTGTACCGGGATTGCAACAACATAAAACCCGGTAAGCTTTCTGAAAGCTCGTGTGAGTAAATAAGAATGAACGGTTGATTTATTAAACCACAACTCATTTATCTCAAGTAAACATCCAACAATCACAAGAAACATCAATCCAACACACATGAAACAACATGAAACACATTTCCACAATCACCAAATCACAACTCTCACCACTTTGGCACCTAATCACAACTATCGCCACTTTGGCCCCACGTTAGAACTCTAACTGCCTCGTTACCTCTGACACCTCGGCCCAGGGTCAAGTAACGGCACCTCCAGGTTACTCAGTAACCCGCGAACTTTGGACCATTTCATGTTCTCAGAATAATATATCCCCGTTATTATTTAACGGTCGAACTTTGGACCTCCCTGTCCTCAGAACACATACACTCCGGTTATCATTAACCAAAGATCCTTGGATCATTCGATCCTCGAAATCCTACGTTTCTCTACCTTTTATTCAACTCACAAAATCAACATGCTTATCACCAACATTTATCAAATATTAACAACATAATAAAATCATATTATCAACATTTATCAACAACATATTATCACAATTCCACACCTCGATGTCACACCATTCAATATATAATCACGTAAATATATACATACGTAACCATCCACACAGGAATGATCACGAATACCAACTATAGTTCACACGATGCATAATCAAGAAATTCATTTTTAATATACTTTAAAACACATTTCTTAAAACCATTTTCTCACACATAACAAATAAATTGGGCAATTAAGGAAATTCGGTTCGTAAATGAACCAAGTGAGATTTACTCACCTCTAAACTCTCGCTGCGTCTTCTTACAGCCCAAAATACGATTCACAATCGTCCGCTAACAAATCCGTCAAACACCTAATCAAAACGATAATTAACTTAGCGTATAATTTCAAAAACACACTTATATGAAGATCCAATAGTCGGATCTTCACCCGTGACCACACAATGTCATCGGGACAGTCCTATGATCATTATATCAAAACTAGAATTCTATCGGACGGTCCAAACTTCATAGATCACAAATCGAGCGATCGAAATCAATTGAAATCGTAAAATTCATAACTAATTCATACGATATCCAAAATTCACATGCTATATATCAAAATGATTGTATCGACTTGTAGAATCTAAAAATAAGCAGAAACTACTCATGGTACCCCCGGAGGTGGCCGGAAAGGGCCGCCGGAGTTTAGGGCAGAGCCGCCGCCGACCACCTCCAATGGTGTCGGGGCCGGGTTTATCATTTTCGTTTCATCATTTTGAGCAACTTTCATAACTAGCACGAAGTAAGAAAACAAGTGGAAGTGGTCGAAAATACCTAAAAACAGTCCGGTTCGCGGGAAAACCGAATTTTTCCGATAGTTGCTCCGTTCGACGTCAAAAGCTTCACTTCTGGTCTGGTCTTTTTGTTGCGTGTTCTACTCCTTAATATGAGTTCAACAAGATAAAGAACTCAAGTTTTCGTGGCCGGAGCTAGGAGAAATCGCCGCTGGTTCATTTTAGGGCTCGGATTGATTTTTGAGTTCCACCGCCGTGTAGCCGCCACGAGAGGGGAAACCGTGACCACCAGTCAACTCACAGGAAGGAGTAGGGTCGATCTGGGCTTCGTTTCACCTCAAACGGTGGCCGGAGCTGTGAGAAAAGGCCGACAAAAAAAATGCTCTGTTTTGGAGCTCGGTGCGCGTTCACGGGAGAGAAAAAAAAATGAAGACGATGAACAGTGACACCGACTGAAAATGGAAACCCCATTTTCGGAAACTTTCCATTTATATATACCCAAATTGGCAACTTTTCTAAATGCTATAACTTCTTCGTACGAACTCCGATTCTTGCGTTCCGCATATGTACGAACTCGTATTGACGAGCTCTACGACTTTCAGGAAGGAAGTTTCCTCAAATACCTTACGTATAAATAAGTCAATTAATAACCCTAAATAACGTTAAATTTCGATACTAAAATCATTCGAAACCAAATTTATCAAATAACGACATTCGAATCACACTCACAACTCATAATTCATATAATTTGAGAAATATGGAATTACGAAATATTTAACTGAAATTTCGGGTCTTCACACTTCCGCTTCTAGCACATCTTCGCCATCATCCTTCGGACAAAGAGGATCCTTTTCAGGATCAAGACTACGGAAAATCATGCGGGTGTTTGAAGGCTTGACCTTATCAAAACGCCTAAGCATCTCTCAACACGATGCTCAAGTTCCAAACCGAGACACAATCGTGCTCTCCCAAAATCCTTCATCTCAAAATTGGATTTCAAGTGTTCAGCGGTTTCCTTAAGTCTTTAAGGGCTTCCAGTGAAGATCAAGTCCAACATGAACCGCGTAGAATCTGAAACTGTTCATGGGAATGAGCGGGCATATCCATTCCTAATTAAGTAGTAACTTTAGTGAGCATTTCAACCTTATTGCAAACGTGCTCTGTAGTCTAGAGCTACTTGACTTGGGTAAATGAAGTTCACCATGAACCTTCATGTATATTCCGCATTTAGATCCCCATAGAGATATGTAGTGACCGCATTTGTAAGCTGCATGTTCAGTTATTTGGAACTACTAAACAGACAAGGTAGTGGAGTGCAATAACATCCATTACGAGAGAATATGTCTCATCGTAATCGATTCCAGGGCGTTTTATGAGAAGCCTTGTGCCATAAGGCGAGATTACCATATTTTTTTCTCATCACACATTCTAACAAAGACCCATTAGTCAATAAGTTTTATGTTAGGAGGTGTTGGCATCACTGGCTCGAAAACCTTTCTCTTCATCAGAGAATCCATCTTAACATGGATCACATCTTTCCATTTAGGCCAAATTTCTCTACGTTGGTATTCATTCATCAATGGAGCATGGTTTGATATCATCGAACTCAACAAACTCATGCGCAATGAAATGCGTGACTACATCATCAATTATGATGGAGTTTCTATCCCACGTCTCATGTACACCAATGTAATTTTCATAGAACTCTATATTCTCAAAATAGGTTCTGATGTTGAGGCGTCCCCTAATGATAACCATAATCGGAAGATTCTCATGAGACTGATTTTGAGTGTCGATGATCAAATGATTAGGTTGTGCTAAAGCATTCTTCGAACCCACGGGTCTCCCATGCATCCTAGCCGGGGCCATGGCCTATAATGCCAGAGTACCACTTTCTTTGGCGTTGGTGCCCTGCCTACCTCCGTATAGGATGGCGCTACGTCCTCTCATAGGGACGTACTTCCTTGAAGGCATATTTACAGCAGATGTGTGATCTCGTCACTTTAACAAGGATCAAGATGAGACATAGTGGGGACAGACCACGACAATTTTTGTCGTTCTTGTTGAATATTGGTGTTCTTATCTCCCCCTAACGACGGGAAGACTGTCTCATCAAAGTGGCATCCATAAATCTAGCTGTAAGGAGATTGCCTTGCAAGGCATTAAGTGGCGAACGATTATTGGAGTCTCAAATCCAACTGAGTTGCCCATTCGTCTGTAAAGAACTACCATAGTGCGTTGTGGCAGCGCAATTGGTACTTAAATGGCTCACTCAAATGTGCATAAGTACAAAATACTTGTACCCAGTCACTAGCTGTAATGCAGAGACACATTGAATGGCTGTAGGTCGTAGACCAATTAGCATAGCTGCATGCGATATTGCATCACCTTACGCATATATAAAGAGATCGGTGCGCATTACCAATGTCTGACTACTGTCGTATTCTTTTTCACGAGACCATTTGGGTGTGTTCTCGGGAATATGATGTCTAACATTAGTCCCAATGCAATAACCATCGAAAATATTCGATGTAAACT
Organism: Rosa persica; assembly: GCA_025331145.1. NCBI lineage: Eukaryota > Viridiplantae > Streptophyta > Magnoliopsida > Rosales > Rosaceae > Rosa > Rosa persica. The sequence goes on along the minus strand of WFKR01000007.1, from coordinate 46,216,915 downwards.
CTCTAGCATTGTCAAATCCAATTTACTGAATAGGATTATCCGGGGAGTGAGCCCATTGTCATATGATATGTGCTAGGAGTATAGCATAAGCAGCATTTGCATATGGACAATGTCATAACACGTGACCACCGTGTTTGCGTGTCAACCAAGATCATGAGATATTTAAACATCCGCAAGTTAGTTGAATCAGTCCGTAGAATCCTCATAGATTCTATGTAAGAACACAATGAGTATTTTCATATCCTTTGCATAGGATGGTCTCAGTCCTAATTTCCTTAAGAAATGGGCTTTGTAAAACAAGTGATCGGCTTCAGAAGCAACCAATAAGGATTTTGGTTGGGCCTAAGCGTTTGAAACGCTCTTTGAAGCAAAGTTGGTGATTGCATGATTACCTAGGGCGCCATCACCATGATGGACACCATCTATGGCTTCATGGATAGGGATTACGCCAGTCCTAGGCTGGTAGTGGACTGCGGCGGAGGTGGTCACACTTTTTCCAGGAATCAACTTTTGATTCATGCTTTGTTTCGCTCGAAAGAAAGGATGTCCATGTGAAGTCTTTTGTAGACCGATCATCATATCATGACTAGGATGACCTATTTTGTCGTGACAAAGCCAATATGTGTCTAAATTCAAGAGATCTTCTCTCATAACTTTTATTGGATTAATAGCTCGAATAGTGGCATAGAGTTCACTAGAGAGACACATAAACTTCTCTAAGATGCGCCTTTGTTCGCAATATTTAGAGGCATTGCAAAGGAACTCATTTCCGTTCTCTACATGTGTTTTTGCATGGAACCTGTTGACTATTGGTAGGTGCGATTTGCTCTAGGAGCGTAGAGAGTTCTTGTGACAGTAATCAAGACGCCATTTGGCAAGGGAAACTTAGGCTATTCTATGTCCTTGAATTAACACTGATGGCCCAGCCGTCGTAGTCACAAAGTCATATGCTCAGAATCAAAATACAGCCATAATGAAAAGAACTCAAAATTTTATTCAAAAGCTAATGGAGTTACATCATTGTCTCTTTGACCAAAGAAAATCTAATCCAAAATGCTAGCTAATGCAAAACAATAGTAGTTGTCTAACTTCTTTCGCTAATTCCAAAATAAATGTGACCAGGTGAGTAGAGAGATGTCGGTGGAGCAAGGCTCGCTTAAGTACTAATCTCAGAACCTTCCTAGAAATCACACTTACTTTGGGTGAGCCTACTTTGAAGAAAGACTAAACCATTTGCATCTACTACAAAAATATATGGCAATTGCCTATTACATCTCTTGGAAAAATAAAGACTTAAACAGAATTGACGATCTATTTATCCCAGCCAAATTTGTAATCTTCAACCCTTCACTCTAGATCATCTTCTTGATCTTCTTGTTCCATATAGTGAGCTTCTCTTGCTTCACAATATGCTTTATAGGTGGAGACAATTTCTTCACGAGCTCTACAAATGTGTGTCCAATGACTGGATACTACACATCGAGAACATTCATCTCTTTGCTCAGACTCCATTGATTGAGGCGCTTTGAAAGCGTCATTTAGATGGCTCTTAGTGTTGGTGGCGCCACCAACATGACCAGAGGCGTTGCCTCCCACTCTCTTTCCACGTTGACCTCTTCGGTTCCATCGGCCTTGAGATGTTGGCAGACATCACGAACCTACCTGTGATATCCAGAGCCAGTTGTTTCCAATGGAGCAAAGTCCAATTTATTCAGGTTACTCATCTTGAAAGAGAACAAGGAAAAAAGGTTAGTTTCAGAGCGGAAAAGCTACCAAGAAAACAATAGAAATTTTGAGCGTAGCCGCTTCCAAGAAATTCAGGATTTCTGCTTCCAAGAAATCTGATTCTAAGAGGAATTTGATTAGATCGAAACAATGATATGTTTGTGGTCGATCATAACATCTCAACAAACTCTAAGTTTGGAGAACTCTACATGCTCCAAGCTTGGAGTGAGCACGAACCCTCATAATTCGGCTTAATTAGGTCTCCCCTATGATGAAGAAGGGGAGGTAGAAGAAGGGAGCTTGGAAATCCAAAAAAAAAAAAAAAATTGAAATTACGGAAGCAAAAGAAATTAAATAAAAGAAAATACCTTGAATGTGGGCTTCCTATTTTTTTTTTTTTTTTCTTTTCTCCTCCGCTTGGGCTGCAGACCCATTTCCTCTTCTTTTCTTTTTCTTCCTCTTTCTTCTTTCTCCTTCTGGGCTCGCCTTCTTCTTCTTTTCCTTTTTCTTTTCTGGGCTCGCACGTGGGCTGCTGCTCGAGGGTTTGATTGTGGGCCTGCTCCTTGCTTCTGGGCTTGGGCTGGATTGGGCTCGAAACGGAATATGGGATTGAAATAAGAAGGGTTGCCGGCGGTTTAGGGTGCAGGTACTTCAGGCAGGCGGTTCGGGTATTTCTAGGCCGGTTCTCGGAATCTGGGGACAAGATGCAGCTTTTGACAAAAGGTGGTAGTGAAGGGTGGACGGGAAGATGGCGAACCAGGCAGGAGATCTTCGAATTCTTCTTGGGAGGCCGGTTTGGTCACTTCCGGTGGCCGGTTCAGGTATATTCCGGCCGGGTCTAGGGGCACTGTTGCCGGTTCTGGCCTGCTGGAGGTGAGAGCTTTAAGGTGGGCGGTGGAGGTTTTTGGGATTTGAAGGCCACGAATTTAGGGTTTCAAGGTTAGGACTTCATGCTGATAACGTGTTTTAGAGAAACGGGAATTGAGAGAAATTTGTTGTGTATTCTCATTGATAATAGGGGACTCTTTATATAGAGGATTACAATGTATAGAATCTGAATCGTACAAGGAGAGTAATCGTACATTGAGTAGGAATCTAGATCCTTCTAATGTAACTATATTACCACTAGGTCAAGTAACCTAGAGTTTGGGTCAAACACAAATTAGAGATTTACTTGAACAATAAAATATTATTCTCTTATGATATATCGGTTCTTCCAAAAAAAAAAAAAAAAAATATCGGATGATATATTAGAAATATCACAGATATTTCAATCCTTGATCTATGGTATGAGGTCATACAATTCCAATGCATCAAATGACTGTAGAAATCAAATTGATGTTAAAATTCATAATTCCTCCCACCTAAAGTAGATTAAGGCTGACCAACATTGTCAGCTAATGACAATATTTGACAGACGATCTATCACGAACAGAACAATAAAATCGGGTCCCAAATCCATAACATAACCAAACAAGATTGGGAACCCAGATCCATTCATGAACCAAAACAGTAACCCGAAAACCATTTCGATGTCCAAACTAAATCGAGAGCGATTAACATTAATTATTCATCCTTTGCTTGTGACAATTTTGGTCATTCTCATTTTGAATTTCGCAATTTTTTTCATGAATTTGGGACAAAATCATATGAATAAAATGGCCAATTAATGATTTCCTTCAACTGAGAAATATGTTCATTTTTAATTAACTCTTAAATTTCCAAAGTTTCTAAGACAATAAAAAAGAAAAGAAAAGAAAAAACATAGTCCAAGTTGTAATCTAGAGAATCTCTCATTATCTATCAGCAAGACAAAGCTTAATTCATGTAATGCATTCAAGAAAGGGTATGATCATTGTCCCTATGATGTGATGAAGTTGTAATGTGTGTTACCCAAACACCTGTGGTGCGGGGAAGGAGACTCTTGATTCTAGCTGAATGCAACAGATCACCATTACTAGTCCGGGCTGGATCTTTTCTTGTTGCAGAAACCAACTCATTTTGGTAAAGATTATCTTTATGACAATAGAATTCGTCTTTAAATCACAGGCCCACTAACCAAAACAATATTTGTAAATGGTCACCTCAGAATTAGTTACAAGATAGCTTTTACCAAAAGAAAAGACTAGTTAGAACAACAAGGATATTCTCCTCTCAACCTGTAGATTACTGAGTATCATTGTCAGACCTTGGATATACAGGTAGTTAGTCTGCTTCAGACCAAAAGTTAAAGGTCTATCCGTTACTGTACATGCACAAGTTCCCCTGGGTAGGTAATATTCTTGGATCTTTTATCTCATGCATCAAGTGCCCCGGGTATGAATATTTTCACAAGCTTTGATTTACCAATAGTTAAACTAAACCTACTGTATCTTATCAAAGTATCTTATTTCTAGGACTGATGAGAAAGTTTCTATTCAGATATCTTAATTGATGAGTTCTATTGTTGTACTGATGTAGCATTTGAACCCCCAAGGTGTACGTGCCAATCAAATCGCTGCCGCTGACTGATTATCCTTTTAGCCCAAGATGGGAAGCATCGCTAATGGCTGAACGAATATCGGACTTTTTGGCCGATGACGCCTTGATCTTATTCAAGAAGTACTGCAACGAGCAGTATTAGAGGGAGTGGCTTAGTTTGTTGTCAATGTTTTGTTTCCTCACCGGTACCATACCAATTCAAGTCGTGTAAAGTTAGTCCCTTTGAACTCTTTCGATTGTTTGATATTAGCGTGGATCAAATAGATCATCACTTTAAGAACTGGGAAATGAAACTGATTACAAGTACAACTTATGTTCTTGAATTTGAAATCTGGCAAACTCCAAGATTTTGAAGTGTCTATTACAGCAACTTAAAAAAAAGGATCGATAAAAAAAAGGATCGACTAGTTAGAACCTGTAATCTATTCCAGAATTTACCCCAATCCAAATGGCAGTTTATGGTCCTTTAGCAAGTTTATATGGAGGGCTAGCGCCCCCATTTAGTGGTACTATAAACTTCACTTTGCCATAGAGATTAACTTGTAGCGGAGGATAACCTTTTAGTTTCTTAGTGGTTGATAATACAAAACAAAAGGACACCGACAGCAAAGGAAATTATGCAAATGAAAAAAGGTGATTAATGAGGACAAGCCACCAACAATTTACTATTGATGAAGAGTTCTCAAGCGTGTTAAAAATTGTCTCTATCTGGGTTACACGCAAACGGAACGGACAAGAAAAACTGGTGCGATTTGGGGAACCAATTTCCTCTCTAACTGCCCCAACCCTTTTAAGTCAAATGGGGTCATCTTCTTCTACTGTCTCTTTCTAACAAGGATCTATGCCTGTACATTAAACAAGGACCAGTTTTTGGGGGTTACTTGGAGAAGGGATTGGTAGACATTGCTTTCAAAGTTTTACTTCTCTATATATAGCTAGTTTTTTCAAGTTACCTGATCTAGCGAAAAATTGTGAAAACATGTCACCATTATCATTAACCATGTCTTTACAGACAGAAGTAACTTTTTCGGGAATTTTGATACGAGTATTTCTAGAAGATGAGTAAATTATTTAATACATTTTGATACACGTAAGATTGGGTAAATTGTACATAAAACAAGTACCAATTTTTGGGGGTTACTTGTAAAAGGGACTGGTAAGCATTGCTTTCAAAGATTTATCTCTCTGTAGCTAGTTCTTCCAAGTTACCTGATCTAGAGAAAAGTTGTGAAAACAAGTCACCATTGTTATCGATCAGCCATGTCTTTACAGTCAAAAGTAACATTTTGGAAATTTTGATTAGAGTATTCTACATGATGAGCACATTATCCATTACATTTTGGTACATGTATAATCGGGTAAATTGGACGTTAAACACGTGCCAGTTATTGGGGCTACAAGTGATTGGTAAACATTGCTATCAAAGATTTATTACTGTATAGCTAGTTTTTCCAAGTCACATGATCTAAAGAAAAGTTGTAAGAAAAAAAGTGGCCACATACCAAGCAACAAATCGTCCAATAATTTCTGAACATTGTCTTGTGGTGTAGACTGTATCCTCTTGTACATGATGTTTCTCTTGTATTACTTTCTAGATAAGTTACCTTGTTCATTTATTGTTTATCTAATTTAAATTTAGATATCTAATTTTAAGGGGTGTATTCATTTAAGAGTCTATAAGATTTTTTTGTATTTTGAAAGTCTATGGATATTCAATTGAGATTTTAAACAATCCTTTAAAATCTTGATGTATTCGATTAAGGTTTAAAATTATCCATTCAAATATGTAAATATTCCAAAGTATATGGATTTTTAATGATTTCATTAAATGCTGGATTTTGGAGGATTTTATAGTGCTTTTTATACATATCAAAACTCAAAAACATTCTAACCACTTCCTAAGAGATTTTGATGGATTCTTTCTCACTCAAAAAATGAAGAAACTCTTTACAAAAAAAAAAAAGAAGAAGAAGCAGCTATCAATAGGCGACACTCATCCATTTTGTCTCAGACCTATCTTCCCACTATCATTCTCTGTCTCTGCCTCTGCTCTCATCTAATAATTGTTTTTATTTTTATCACTATAGCTCTGGAAGCCTTATCATTCTAGTTAATTAAGCTCACTTTCAATGGTATTGTTAAGATGATACATACACACATGTTTCATTTTTTTTAATCAAACACGAAGCCGGGTGCCGATATATATATATATATATATATATATATATATTCATCTAAAGTTAGAATAGGCCGTTACATACACACATGATTTTTTTTGTAAATTAGATATGAAATAAATTTTGTCATTAGTTTACTACTTTATTTTTTGTGTAACATTTTGGCTGATTAGTTTTCTCTTATTATTCATATATCATTATATAAAGAATGATATTTCCAGCTGAGGCTTCTAGAGCTATGTTGTTTGACTCTGTAAACGGTGGTTGCCCCAGAGGCTCCAGTCTTATTTAAACTATAATCTTTTCGCAAAAATAAAATAAAATAAAATAAAGAATTGTCACGCCCCTAATTTTAGAATAAAATTCAAAATCCGAAACATGAAAATTACCACCACTCAAAATAATCATCTTGAAAATTTCTTTTCTTAACAACCTCACCACACGAAATAAATCAAAACCGAATTTGTCTCGGTTAATTATTACAACACAAGAACACAATAATTTGTAAAGCTCTAAATGAGCATACACACCTCACAACTCAATGAAATAAAAATAACTGCTGTAACACCTAAGCAGCTCGGTCAACTCCTTGGTTATCCTGACCTGCAGGGATATCCGCTACACCATTGAATAGTGCACCGGGATTGCAACAATACAAAACCCGATAAGCTTATGAAAGCTCGTATGAGTAAAAGAAAGAACGTTTGCTTAATTTAATCATATTTATTTCTACCTAAGTCAACATGCAACAATTCTACAATCACAAAAACCAACAATCGCAATCAATCAACAACTCAACACCAAACCCTAACTCACATCTTTCTTCACAATACCCCATCATCGTATTTATAAAAATACGGTATTCTACAGACTAGAGCTGTAACTGAATCGTAGCTCGTCACCTGACCTAGGTTATGGCATCCGACATATTTATCTTTATCTTATTTCATCAATATGTATACTCATATACATATTTAGAACGTTCGATAATTGTACATACTCAATCAATCGTATCCCATCATCCACCTAGGATTAGAGCGTCCGATTACCCCATACTGGTCACTACGTTGACCCTAATTCCACAATATGTACAACTGTATGTTTTCACATAATTAAATCAATTCAACCAACATATATGATATTATCATGAAATTAAAGCATTTGAATATAATCCAAATCATCATTCCAACTCAATCATATCGTCATTCAAAATCACGCCAATCAATATATATATTCCACGTAAATATATATATATATATATATATATACACGTAATCATCCACTCAAGAATGACCACTAATACCATCTATAGTTCACACAAGAAAATTCATGAAATTCATTTATATAATCAAAATTCATTTTACTTACCTATGGACCGTAGTGATCAAATCCATGTGATTTTAAAAACAAATATTTTCCACACAATTACCAAAAATAATTAATTTAAGTACTCGGTTCATAATATGAACAACGTGAGATTTACTCACCTCGAAATTCCCGCTGTGTCTTCAGTACAATATAACTCACAATAATCTAAATGCTCGTCAACTCAAGCCGTCAAGTATCTAATCAAGTACGGTCTTTACTTAGCAACGAAGCACGAAATAAACCTAATAATGATCCAACGGTCGAATTTCAAAATAACGACAATCCAACAGTCGGATTCTAAAATAAAGACAATCCAACGGTCGGATCGAATTTAAACGATGATCCAACGGTTAGATCCTCACGGATCGCCCTTGGAAACATCCTATCACAATTATACGAAAATCCGATGGACGGATATTCACTAATCTCCTCCCGAATTACTGTTTTACAATTATACGAAGATCCAACGGTCGGATCTTCGCCCGTGAAAACACAAAGTCATTGGGACAGTCATATGAACATCATATTAAAATTTGAAGTAAAACCGATGGTCTGATCTCTGTAAATCTTAAACCGAAGGTAAACTGTAAAACCATAAATAGTAACGTTAAAACTGAAATTGACTATTTATCAACTTTTTCTAACATAACCAAGTTATATCAAAACACTCGTATGGATGCATAGATCATCGTCCAGATAATATAAACTCAAAATTTGGTCCGATATGCCGCCACACGAGGCGGTCAGAAGGCGGTCAACGACGGTCACCACCTCCGATACAAAAGTCGTCAACTACAAACTTCTTCAAAATGAAATTGTGAACAACTTTAATACCTGACTTTTTTGGAGATGAGGTCTAGATCGTCCTAGATCGGGCCTTGAAGTTGGATTAATCTCGGCCCTCTAATCAGTCTCCAGATTAAATCAGGGACGTTGAAACCTTCAACTCTTGATCTACCACTCTACACTCAAAATCATGATGCAAGCCACATATGGAGATGATCAGGAGGAAGAGCACGTCACGAAAATGGGATTGATCGGCCCGTGCACAGTCGGAAAAATGGTTTTTCGGCTGGGTCGGTTTTGAGCTTCGGAAAGTGATTCCGATCCAAGCCTAGGGGCGGCGGCTGAGTGAGGTGATGGCGGGGATCGACCGAGCAGCTCGAGGCGCACACGTAGAGGGCCGGGTCGGCGACGGCGGAGGCTAGTGGCGGCATGTGGTGTCGGGTCTGGTCGAAGCCGGGTCGGCAGTGGGTTTGGCCACAGTCGCGCGCGAGAGAGAGAGAGAGAGAGAGAGAGAGAGAGTGAGAGAGGGGGGGGGGGCTTTTGTGCAAAATTCTGATTTTTTCGTCTTTAATGAAAAAATCAGATTTTTCCTACTATTTATAGAAAAATTTCGATTTTCAAATATTCATAACGTAATCATACGAACTCCGAATAATACGTTCCACATATGCACGAACTCGTATCGACGAGCTCTACAACTTTCATGAAGGAAGTTTTCCCAAATTTTGAATGTATAAAAAGTTGATTTTCACGACTCCCTAAATAACTTTTGTTTTTGAAAATAAATCATTCGAAACCAATTTTCTCAACCCACGTCAATCCAAATAATCCCAATATCTTAATTCATTTAACATAACAATTATTGAATTACATAAATACATTGTATGAAAATCTGGGTCTTCACAAGAATGGTAGATACCTATATATATATATATATTGTCATTGATATAGTATTATAGTTGGATCCATGCATCCATTGCTTTTAAAGAAGAAGAAAAAAAAATTACCTACCAAAAACGTTATAAGGACTTGTAAAATCCAAACAAATACTAGTAAATCAATCAATTAGAATCAATCAGAGTCCATATAGAATTTAAACAATCCGTGGATTAAGTAAATCCACGGATTATAAAAACTCAATCAAAATCTTTTAGAATCTGAATTGAATACACCCCCCTTAAGTTTGGCAATACTATTCTAACTCTCCACTAGCTAGTACTCCTTTTGTAGCTAGTACCCTATCATGCCTCATTAAACTGTTTACGGACCAATTCTCATAAGTAGGAATATATGTGATTCTCAATGATACTGTATACTAATTCCCCTCATGAGGAAAATCCTATATACAATGCACCGAAGAATTAGTGTTTGTAATCTGGCCACAAAGAAAAAGAGAATTGACTACACCTAGTCTAGTCTATTTTATGTTATTTTGTAATTATTTGACACACACACATAATTACTTACCTAAGGGATAGTTTTTGAGGAATTGTAAATGGCAAGTTCATCCAACAATTGAGGATAAATTAGGGCACAATTTTAAGTAATTGTAATTTTAGCATTTAAATTTAGGGAAAATTATTGGTCACTCTCTATACTTTTAGGGTGTCAACAGTTCAGTCCTTGCTATCTTAATTTTAACAAGTTACATTCAAATTTCAAATAATATGGTCCAAAATTACTATTTTACCCCTCACTTCATGTTTTATAAATATATATATATATATATATATATTTACTCCTCATCTCATCTTTTATAAATATATATATATTCATTTGCTCCTCATTTCATTTTTTATCTCTATATATATATAAGATGAAGTGAGTGGGTAAATATATATAAATTTATATATATAATATATATATTTACATATATATATATATATATATATACATATATGCATATATAGATATATAGAGGGCTTCCACTAAGGGATCCCTTTTTTTGGTCTTTTATAGGGATAGGCATTAGACCAACTTTTAGATCATATTTTCACATCTTAACCGTTCCGTTTTTAGGTCCTAATGTATAGATCACTTCTGCAAATTTTCAGCCAAATTGGTGATCGTTAAGGCATCCAAAACTGGAACTTACACGAACGGACCGAATTTGTCGAATAGGAACCGTTCGTGTTTATAATGGTAAATTGTAGTTTTAGATGGCTTAACGATCATCAAATTGGCTGAAAATTTGATTGGCTGAAAATTGCAGCGGTGATCTATACATTAGGATCTAAAAACTGAACGGTTAAGATGTGAAAATATGATCGAAAAGTTGGTATAATGTCTATCCCTATAAAAGACCAAAAAAAGGGATCCCTCACTGGAAGGGCCCTATATGTATATTTATATATGTATATAATGGAGAGAGACAGAGGAATTAAGAAAAGGAAAAGAAAAAAAAAGGAAGTAAGGATAAAATAGTCATTTTGGACCTATTATATGAAAATTAGAGAGGATAAGACTAAACTGTTTAATTTAAAAGGCAAGAGACTGAACTTTTTTTTAGAGAAAAGTACAGGGAGTGACCAGTAATTTTCCCTTAAATTTAATATAGGGTTAAATACTGTTTAGTCCTTGAGCTTTTGACAATAAAACACTTCAGTCCCTGACCTTCTAATTTCACAAGTTTAGTCCCTGTACTTCAAAATTTCAGACCAATAGATCCTTGCCGTCTAAAAGTCACGGTGAAATGTCTATTATGCCCTCAGTTTTTTTTCTTATATAATAAATTTATTCTTTTCTCTTTTTTTTTTTAATTTTTTTTCTTTATTTTATTTATTCTTTTTTTTTTTCAAACAGAAAGAAAGAAAGAAAAACAAAACAGAAAAAAATAAAAAAAACAGAAAGAAAGAAAGGGAAAAAAAATTCATTTTCCAAAAGAAAAAAAATTAATTAATTAAAAAAAAGAACTGAGGGCATAATAGACATTTCACCTCGACTTTTAGACGGCAATGACCTATTGGTCTGAAATTTTGAAGTACAAGGACTAAACGTGTGAAATTAGAAGGTCAGGGATTGAAGTGTTTTTCGAGCAAAAGTACATGGAGTAAACAATATTTAACCCTTTAATATATGTGGCTGAGATCCAATTGGCCCTTAGAGTCTCTTAAAATTGTCCCTACTATGTGTGTGTGTGTGTGTACAGATTTAATCTAAAGCGAGACCTCACTCTAAAATTAAAGTGCGAGGGTTAGAGTTTATGGTCACGTTTTGGCCGCATATCTATATCTCGACCGTTCAGTTTTTAGGTACTAATGTATAGATCATCTCTACAAAATTTCAGCCAAATTGATGGTCGTTAAGGCATTGATATCTGCCTTAAAGCTAGTACAGTTCAGGTTGGACAGATTCAGTTCCTCGATTGGTTTAAGCGAGTTAGATACCTTAACGATCATCAATTTGGCTGAAGATTTGCAGAGATGATCTATACACTAGTATCTAAAAACTGAAACGATCAAGATGTGGATATGAGATCGAAAAGTGACCAAAAACTCAAACTTCACACTTTAATTTCAAAGCGGAGCTCCGCTCTGGATAATATATATATATATATATATAAGCGGTTCCAAATAGGACGTCCGCACTTTCGCTAAAGTGCGGATGGCGATGCTGTAGCTCGGCTCGGGGCTCGATGGAGCGGCGGGGCTGGCCGGACTGAAGGAAGGGGTCGGGCAGACTGGTCTGCAGTCGGAAGAGTCGCCAGTGACGTGGTTGCAGCGTTGCCTAGAAACCTGCAGTTGTAGGTGAGGTTGTTGCCCAGAACCTGCAACCTCGACCTCCTCTGACCTCGATCACTACCCAGACCGGGCTGTGTATATATATATATATATATATATATATATGCTATCTCCCCAATGGTTCGATAAGAAGTACAGTTGCTGAAACCCAATGACTTGGTGTAAATGTTTGTTATTAGGTACCTCTATGATTAGTTGAAGGCTTATAAAATGCTGGACATGGTTGCATTTGTTGCCCCTTAATTTATTGGTGATGTGGGGTGTGGGAATAGAATTGTCCAGGCTCAACTCATGAAAGATAGGCTTGTATAGGGGAAGTTTGTTGTAAACACATATATGCATGAGCCATGAAGTGACACGCTTGTTGCTGGTACATTTTTGATAAGGAAAGCATCTTTTTTGTGCTTCTCTGCTGGTACATTGTCATGCACCCTGTGTAGCATGTTTTAAAATAATATATCAACCTTTTGGTATCCTAAGTAGATGGGCCTGCACTAGAATGCTGTTTTTTTTTTTTGTTTAAAATATTGGCTTCAGTGATTGGGAAATGCACCCATTTTGCTTTTGAAGTTTAAAGTATTGGTTATATTACTCATTTGATGGTTTGCAATGTTTGTATTTGATGAACTACTATTCATTTGGTAAATGGACCAAATGAGTGCACAATCTAATTCAGGAATGGGATGTTCAAATGATCACACAACAGAATAGATATAATGACAACTGCCTGCTGTCTGAATGGCCAAAAATGGAACAAAAACACATTGCAATCATTCATATCACACATCGGTTTTTAACAAATCAGTGTCTTCTAATTTATACTCACACAACATAAGCAAATTAATGTCTTCTGTGTAACGCCCAAACTGCACCTCACTAGCTAGAGCATGTTATAGTGTAGCGGGTTTGTAAACCATAAGCTGGATAATCCAACTTACATCTTAAATGACCGCAAGGCATTTTATTTAAAACAAACCATAATTTATGAAATTCGAAACTCATAGTTAAAATCGAAAGCGTGAAATAATTTGAGGTGTAAAAAATTCTAAAAATTAAGTTGGCTTTCTTTGAAGTCGAACTACAGATCATAAGGCAAGAATAGTGTCGAAATACAACTCAAAAATGACATTTTCACGATTAGCCAAAACATGGCTCATTGATGGTGTGGGTAAATGGTCGAAGAATAAGGCAATTGCAAGACAAACAACTCCGAGAAGATTTCCAATAATACAAGAAATGTACCAAACACTATGATATGAAATTGAAACCTTACGTGTGATTACAAAATTTCAAAGACACTTACCATTGAACAATTATGCACACCCAACTTGATTCAGCTCTCTTCCATTCTTGTGCACAGTACCTGCATCCAAAGCTGTTGTAGAGGTGAGCTTCAGTCCTCGCTGCTCATTAAAGACTCAAACCGACTAGGTTTGAAAACTATTTAATTTACTGGCCAGTATGCCAAAACTACGTACTGATAAAAAAAAATCAAGATCAAATCATAAGGCAGAGATTTTATCTCGAAAACATTTGCGGGCCCAGAAAACACAAACCGGCAATGAGTAGCGAGATTGTCCATTTACGCCGTATCACCTAGAAGTAGTGTCACACCTCAAAGGATGTCGGACACTATCCAGTCCATAGAGCCCTCCAGAGGTTTATGGGATCGAAACCCAAGGTAGTCGCTATGCTCCGCTCACTCTCAGGTCATCACACAATATCAAAAATGATTGAAAACTAGCCTGGCAATAAAAATATCAAAATCTTTAAATTCATAAGGAAATAACCATAGCCATGCAATCACCATTGTATATACGTTATATATGAAAGCCAATAATCAAGGAGGGTCTTGAACCCCCTACCTAGTATTCCTAGAGTTCGAACCTCTACTCCACAATGTTTGGCAAACACCACCACTACTTGCATCGATAACTGGAGGTCTGTCCGACAAATCCAACATTAATTTTTCTTATCTTTGTGAACAAACTTTTCTCAAGCTCATCATGCTTAAAGGACTTAATTACTCAAATTCTTTGATTTACCAATAACTACCGATGAGCTTCCAATTTCAAATAAACATATGGTATGACCACACAGTCATCTCAATGAACTTGTTTTCATTATTGGTATTTGGAGTCTCTGTCCAAGCGAATATTCGTATTCAATTGGGTTGCTCACTACACAAATCGAACAAAACCAACCTTTGCATTCATACTTACTTAATTCCAATTAATCAAATCTGGTACCTCATCACATTTAATAGCTGAGAGACCATTTTAACTCTTTTGTCATTTCTTGAATATTAGGATAGCAATTATACTATAACTGAACCAATTTGTAACTTGTGCAGAATCATACCAATTGATCCAAACCACGCCACTTTGAATACTTACAGCAGCCTAATAATACCTCGTCCAAAACTTAATCAAATATCACGACAATGATTCAAAGTAAACTGCCACGTTACCTTGTAAAGTCCTTGATCACGAATTCCTTTCTTCTTGCTGCGTTGTTACACTAGAAGCAACAGTACGCTCCTCTTCTCTATCTTCATCAAATAGAAACACCAGTTATCACTGCCAAACTCTAAAGTACAAAATCCATTCGGACTAGAGAAAGAATCTTACCCTTTTCTAGTTCCCTCTCTTGTTTTCCTTCATCGTCTAGTACCCTCCATTTTTCTCAATTTCTGACTTGATGGAAGGTCCTTATCTTGCTTCTCAACCTACCGAATTCATCACCCAATCAAGTTCCAGTTTCCCGTCGTCACCGACAAACAAACCATCAACAAACAATCAGAACCCAATCTCCCTTATAATTAAAATCCAATATAGAAGGGTTCTCAGGTTTTTACCTCGCAATGACAAGAGAAGGAGGGCGAAAGTTTTGCATGTCGATTTCTAAGACTCAACGTGATGTCGACGGTGAGTGTAACACATTCGCCGCCGAGCTCCGTCACCGTTGCAGCCTCAAGTTGAAGGTTAGCGTCGAAGTCAGATCGTTGTGGCAAAGTTGTCGTCTTGACAATGACCATGGAGGCGATGTCATCAGAGAGGTGAAGAGAAGATGAGAGGAGGCGAGAGATATCGAGAGAGTGCAAGGCAGAAGCTTCTAATCATTCAGACCAAGCTCTTCATTTTGTAGTCTAACGTTTGAATCCCAGTCTTGCCTTTAACTTGACTCTGTTAGCACATTTGTGACCCAAAGTGGATTGGGCTGTTCCCAAGTCTTCTCCATAGGCCCAATTCGAAAATAAAAACTTTCGAGCCCAAACGAAATCGAGCAACGATTGTACGTTCACAGTAACAATCGTCTACTAAAATTTATCCTCGACTTCAATTCAAATAACCATAAATTTACCGGGGCTCACTATGAAGACCCGAAATTTCATTTAAATAAATATATGTAATTCAATATTTGTTCAATAATATGAATTATGAATTTTAGGCTTTCTTCGTATGTCGTTGTATGAGGAGAGGGGTTTCGAACAAATTTTATTTTCGAAACGAACATTATTTAGAGGGTCGTGAAAATTGACTTTTTATACGTTCGAAATTTAGAAAAACGTCCTTCATGAAAGTTGTAGAGCTCGTCGATACGATCTCGTGCATATGTGGAACGTAATATTCGGAGTTCGTATGAATAAGTTATGAATATTTGAAAATTTGAATTTTTCTATAAATATCAAGTAAATCTGAGTTTTTTCATTAAGGACGAAAAAAATCTCATTTTTGCGTTTTGGTCTCTCAGCCTTCTCTCTCTTTCTCTCCCGTGCACAGCCCCCCCCCAACCCGTTCCGACCTGACCCGGCTGGAATGATGCCTTCCCAGCCACGCCGCCCCCAGACCCGGTCCTCCTCGCCTTCGCCTTGAGCCGCCCAGTTGCCTGGTTTATGTTTTGACATTACTATCTACGATTTTTACGTTTTATCTTCGATTTACAATCTGGGGAGATCAGACTATCGGTTTTGCTTCATATTTTAATATGTTGATAGTATGACTGTCCCGATGACTTTGTGAGGTCACGGGCGAAGATCTGACCTTTGGATCTTCGTATAATTGTGAAACAGTGATTCGGGAGGAGATTCGTGAAGATCCGTATGTAGGATTTTCGTATAATTTTTATAGGATGTTTCCAAGGGCGATCCGTGAGGATTTGACCGTTGGATCATCATTTAAATTCGATCCGACTGTTAGATTGTCTTTATTTTAGAATCCGACCGTTTGATCGTCGTTTAAATTCGATCCGACCTTTGGATCATCTTTATTTTAGAATGTGACCGTTGAATCGTCATTTAAGTTAATTTCGTGCTTCGTTTTCTAAGCAAAGACCATACTTGATTAGGTACTTTATGGTTTGAGTTTACGAGCATTTGGATTATTGTGATTTTCATTGATAGAAGACGCAGCTGGAATAGAGATGAGTAAATCGCATATGGTTCATTTAATAACCGAATTTAGTAAATTATATTGATTTGATAATAATAGGCATTACTGTATGAATGTTGTCTATGTATATATATTATTTATGTAATGATATATATATTTGTTAATGGATTGTGTTCAGGAAACAATACGCATGATTGTGTTGCTATTATTGTTTAAATGTTTACTTTTCGTGATTGATATGTTGAGAAAGAAGTTGAGTTTTATTGTTTGAGAAACAATAAATTGTTTTGATCTGTGAAGATCAATAGGTCACGAGTGTGACCATGACATACTATCAGTGAACAACGCTCTTGCACCGGGCTAGTGGTTACTAATAGCATTATAATCGTGAACCACGCTCTCGCGCCAGGCTGGTGGTTGCGATCAGTTAGAGCTCTAGTCTGTCTGTCAAATGTTGAGTGGTCTTATGAGGGTAACATTGAGGTTACTTGAGACTCATAAGTATGAGTTTTAAAAGAGAGTCTTAAGAGTATTATTTCTTTTATGTTTCTGTATATTTTGGAGTTACCTTGTGTGTTTTTATTATTAACTTAAATTGTGCAATCTTTAAATTTACTCATACGAGCTTTTAGAAGCTTACCGGGTTTTGTGTTGTTGCAATTCCGGTACACTATTCAAATGGTGTAGCGGATAATCTTGCAGGTCAGGAGAACCAGGACGATGATCGAGCTGTTTAGTGTAGCAGTGTTTGATTTATCGCATTTGTTTTTGTGAGGTTGGTTATGCTTATTGAGCTTTACTATTTAAGTTAGTGAGAGTGGGTTGTAATAATTAACTTGAGAATTTGGTTTATGTAATATTGAGTGGTGTGAGGCGTGATGGTTTCTGAGAAAAAAATTCAGAACGTTATTTGTATTTGTGATTATTCATGTTTCGGATTTGAATTTGTTATTCAAAAATTCAGGGCGTGACACTCTTATTCTGATTTATACTCATACAACAGAAGCAATTGAACTCAGTTGTCTTAAAAGCTAATCATACCGCAGAAGCAATTAAACTCTGTTGTCCCAAAAGTAAATCATACAACATATATAGTCCGAGAATTGAAATTTGAAGATCAATCAGACAACACATAAAATAAAAGTATGTTGACTGACAAGCTTAACATACAGCAGCTTGAAAATAAGCAGTGTTGTCTGAAGGCAACGCCTTAACTGCTGCGCAGCTTCGTCTGAAATCTGTCGAGCTATCACACAACACTTATAACATATACCCGTTACCTGTGTGTTTTTCAGACAACTGTGTTCCACCGTTGTCTGAATTTTCAAAAGATAATGGCTCGGTCTACAACGGTGGCACTCCAAATCACACAACAGTTTTCTCCCGTTGTCTGATAAGGTTTTTGGTGTAGTGCAACTTTATATAATTGCATTATATATTTTGTGTGTGTGCGCGCACACGTGTGTGTTATTTGCAAAATTTTAAGCGGCCCTTACAATAATGCACTGAGCTTTTCTTAGTTAGAATCTCATTCAGCACACTTGTTGATCCATTTATTTTTCTCTTTTTTCCTCCTCCAATTTTAACTATGGAAGCAAGTGGCTTAGCAGATTAGCGGCCCTTACAAAAATACACTGAGCTTTTCTTAGTTTAAATCTCCTTTAGCGCACTTGTTGATCCGTTTAGTTTTCTTTCTTTTTTTTCTCCTCCTCTTTAATTGTTGCCTTTCTGTCTTATTCTCCCCACCTGCTGCCCCCCCCCCCCCCCCCCCCCCCCAACTTTTAGATACCAGGTTTTGAACTTAAACATATATTTCATTCTCAGAAATATATATATATATATATATGTGATTTTTCTCAGATACGGACGTCCGTACCGAAATTCAGTTTTTCGATCACTTTCCGATTATATTTTCACATCTTAACCATTCAGTTTTTAGATCCTAATGTATAGATCACTTCTGTAAAATATTAGCCAATTTGGTGATCGTTAAGGCATCCAAAACTGTAATTTACACGAACGGACCGAATCTGTAGAACCGGAACTGTTCGTATTTATAATGGTAAATTGCAGTTTTTGATGCCTTAAAGATCACCAAATTGGCTGAAATTTTGTAAAGCTGATCTATACATTAGGGCCAAAAAACTGAACGGTTAAGATGTGAAAATGTGATCCGAAAGTGGGGGAAAACCGGAAATCCGTACCATCCGCACCATAGCCGGACTCTGTGTGTGTGCGTGTGTGTGTGTGTGTGTGTGTGTGTGTGTAACTTTGTGTGTGTGTAACTTTGCTCAGGTGTGGATATCTGCACCTAAGAAAAAAGTACAGATTTCCAGTTTTAACCCACTTTTCGATCATATTTTCACATCTTAACTGTTCAGTTTTTAGGTCCTAATGTATAGATCACCTTTGCAGAATTTCAGCTAAATTGGTGATCGTTAAGGCATCCAAAACTGCAATTTACACGAACGAACCGAATCTGCCGAACCGGAACCGTTAGTGTACATTGTTGTATATTGCAGTTTTGGATGCCTTAACGATCACAAATTTGGCTGCAATTTTGCAAAGGTGATCTATACATTAGGACCTAAAAACTGAACGGTTAAGATGTGAAAATATGATCGAACAGTGGGTCTGAACCTAAAATCTGTACCTAAGAAAAACTGCTGACGTCCGCAGTGGAGAAGCGTTGTATATATATATATATATATACACGAAAATATTCTGAAGAGGACGTCCGCACTGTTGCTAAAGTGCGGACGTCGCCGCTGCAACTCGGCTCTGGGTTCGACGGAGCGGCGGGGCTTGTCGGACGGACGGAACGGTCTGCAGTCGGTGGAGTCGCCTGCGACTGGGTTGCAGCTCACTGCAGAAACCTACAACCCCGACCTCCTCCGACCTCGAACGCTGCCCAGAACCGTCCGGGATGCCTCTGGCTTCCCTCCTACAAGCCGTGCACCGCCGTCACCGCCTAGAACGCCTCAGCTGCATCGACGTCCGCACTTTAGCGAAGTGCGGACATCCGCTTCAAAACCGGACTCTATATATATATATATATATATATAATAAACTGTAAACAAAATTAAATAAAAAAAAATCTTTCCCCAAAAGCACTATAAACTCAAACTGAGACCTCAAAAAAAACCTGCCTGATTGCGAAAATGTGAGATTCAGGTGAGGCCACATTTATTGCTTTTGCCTCACGAATCTAACAACCGGCCTATATATTCATACGAGAGCTGACATGCAATCTCGTTTCAATAATCACCACTACTCATGTTTTTGGCCTTGAATACAACAAACGTACTTTACCTGTAATCTAACCTTGCCTAATTCCCTTTATTATAACCATTAAAAAGAAAAAAAGAGAAAATCCTTTGTCACGCCCCGAATTTTATAATAACCATTCAAAATTCGAAACATGAATATACTACAACAACAAAATAATCATCCTGAAAATTTTTCTTTTCTTAACATACTCACCACACAAAATAGATTCAAACCGAATTTAGTCTCGGTTAATTATTACAACTCAAATCCAAATGTAATGTAAAGCTCTAAATGAGCATACACACACATCACGACTAAATAAATAACATGACTGCTGTAACACCTAAGCAGCCCGGTCACCTCCCTGGTTATCCTGACCTGCAGGAATATCCGCTACACCATTGAATAGTGTACCGGGATTGCAACAACACAAAACCCGGTAAGCTTATGAAAGCTTGTATGAGTAAAAGAATGAATTGTTACTTAATTAAATCTCATTTATTCTCACACACAGCAACACTCAATTATTTCCACATATCCAAATAATAACAATCTCAATCAACACCAATTCAATATAACAAGACAACCCAACTCACAACTTTCCCCACAACTCTCATCATCGTATTTATAAAAATACGGTATTTGACAGACTAGAGCTCTAACTGAATCGTAGCCCGTCACCTGGCCTAGGTTATGACATCCGACATATTTATCAATTATTGTATTTCATCAATATGCATACTTATATACATATTTAGAACGTCCAATAATTTCACATACTCAACCAATCGTATCCCATCATCCACACTAGGATTAGAGCGTCCGATTACCCACACCGGTCATTATGTTAACCCTAAACCCATAAATGAACCCAACATATAACATCACATACTGAAATCAACCCAACCAAGATACATCATATTATTATGGAATTACACAATCGTAATAAAATCAGCTCATCAATTCCACTCAATCATATCATAAATCAAACAATCCACTCATCAATATATATTTTCCACGTAAATATATATATACGAAATCATCCACTCAGGAATGACCACTAATACCATCTATAGTTCACACAAGAAAATTATGAAATTCATTTGTATAGTTAAAATTCATTTTACTTACCTATGGACCGTGGTAATTCAAGTCCATGAAATTTTAAAACAAATATTTAATCCGCAAATATTTTTCACACAATTACCAAAAATAAATAAATTAAAATGCTCGGTTCGTAATATGAACCACGTAAGTTTTACTCACCTCGAAACTCCCGCTGCGTCTTCAATATAATTATAAATTATAATTTATAATTAACGCCGAATAGCCCACGAAATTAAAATCCGTCAATCACCTAATCAAATGTGATTCGAATTTAGCCAACAAATTCAACTCATAAATTAACCACTAATTAACGGTCAGATTCTAATTTACATTAAAATCCGACGAGCGGTTTCTCACGAATCGCTCCCCTAATTACCGTTTTTCACATATACGAAGATCCAACGGTCGGATCTTCGCCCATGACCACACAAAGCCTCTGGGACAGTCATATGATCATCATAACAAATTTACAAGTTCATCCAACGGTCATAATTTCACAGATCAAAAATCTAACGACCGAAATCGATCGAAATCACAAAATTCATAACTAATTCATACGATATCCGAAAAATGCGTATAATACGGCGAAATGATCGTATCGAAACATAGAATCATAAAATGGACAGAAACCAAATTTTAGACCTCCGGAGGTGGCCGGAAAAGGCCGCCGGAGTTAGGGACAGAGCCGCCACCGACCACCACCAATGGTGTCGGGGCCGAGCTTGTCCCCTTCGTTTCATCATTCTGAGCAACTTTCATAACTAGCACAAGACCTAAAAATGAACGGAAGGCATTGAAATTACCGATTTACAGTCGGCGGCCGGAAAAAATGCACAAACCGGTGAGCTTGAAAACCGACGTGAAAACTGCAACCTCAGGCCCCGATCCCTTCTGGAAACTTGTTCAGAACTTCCTTGCGAACTCAACAAGCTTGGAATCACAAGAAACGATCGTGTATAGCTCGAGATATCTTGATCGAAAGTTTCGGTATTTCGATCCGTTCGGGTCGAGCTCCGACGAACGTGAAAACGTTCGACCCAGTTCCGGTCCTTCTTGGTGCTTGTAGAGGAAGTTGAGGCGAGCTCAATGAGACAAGAATCAAGTGAAATGATGGAGTGTAGCTCGAGATATCGAGATCGAACCGAAAATGGACGTTTTCGGTTCGGGCTTCGCCGCCGCCGCCACAGGCTGCGCCACCGTGTGAGACTGCCTCCGGGAGCTAGAGCAGCTCGAGATGAACGCCTGGGACTTGGTTTGAGGTCGAGAGGTGGTCTGTGGAGGGAGAACAATTAAGGAGAAGTTTTCCTCCTCTTTCGGCCGGTTGCGTCTGGAAGAGAGAGTGAGAGAACCAGTTTTTTTTTCAGAAACGGAAGAAGAAGAAGAAGAAGGAAGAAAAGGAAAAAAAAGAAACCGGTAGGGAAAAAAAATTAGGGTTTCTAAAATTTTTCTATATATACAAGTTTCGGAAAACATTCGAAATTCGATAACTAATTCAGAAAAAATCCGATCTTCGTGTTCCGCACGTGCACGGACTCGTATCGACGAGCTCTACAACTTTCATGAAGGAAGTTTCTCCAAATTTCGTACGTAGAAAAAGTCGATTTCTCAACCCGAGTATTTCGAGTTTTTCGTTAAAATAAACGTTTCGAAACTTCGATAATTGTAAAAATGAATGATTATTGAACATAAATAGTGAAATCGCATAATAATCATTCGATACAATCACTCGAATTTAAAATGGAAATTGCGGGTATTACAATCTACCCCCCTTAAAGGAATTTCGTCCCGAAATTCAAGTACCCAATTCCCCAAAAAGCTATGGATACCTCGTCCTCATGTCAGATTCTAACTCCCATGATGCATCACCCTCGTCATGATGACTCCACAACACCTTCACGAGATCAACCTCTTTCCTACGAAGTTTCTTTGTAGACCTATCCAAGATACAAACAGGTTCAACCACAAACGTCACATCCGGGTTCACTTCAATCGTACCGTGGTCAACCACGTGAGACTCATCTCGAACATACTTCCTGAGCAGAGACACATGGAAAACGTTGTGCACACCCGACATGCTAACAGGTAAAGCAAGACGATATGCTAAGTTACCAACCCTTTCTAGAATCTCAAAAGGTCCAACATACCTCGGTGCGAGTTTTCCCTTCTTGCCAAATCTCACCACACCTTTCATTGGTGAGACTTTCAAGAACACAAGATCACCTGTCTCAAACTCCAACGGTCTCCTCTTCAAGTCAGCATAACTCTTCTGTCTACTCTGAGCGGTTCGGATTCTGTCCCGAATAGTAGTGACCTTCTCTGTAGTCTCCTGTACAATCTCAGGTCCGATGAGCCCTTTATCCCCTGCTTCCGCCCAACAGATAGGAGTTCTACATGGCCTACCATAAAGAGCCTCATATGGAGCCATACCGATACTAGAGTGATAGCTGTTGTTGTAGGCAAACTCTACCAATGGCAGATGATCCGCCCAACTACCCTTAAAATCCAGCACACAAGCTCTGAGCATGTCCTCCATCACCTGATTCACTCTCTCGGTTTGTCCATCTGTTTGTGGGTGAAATGCAGTGCTCATAGCAAGAGACGTACCAAATGCCTTGTGGAACCTACGCCAGAATTCTGATGTGAAACGAGCATCACGATCCGATACAATCGTCACAGGCACTCCATGAAGCCTCACTATCTCGTTCACATATAACTTACACAATGCATCACCTGAGTACGTTTTTGCCACCGGAAGGAAGTGTGCTGATTTAGTCAACCGGTCAACAATCACCCAAATCGAGTCATAACTTTGCCTGGATCTGGGCAATCCAGTCACAAAGTCCATAGAGATGTCTTCCCATTTCCACACAGGAATCGATAAGGGGTTCAGCATTCCTGCTGGTCTCTGATGCTCTGCCTTCACCTGTTGACAGGTAAGACACTTCATCACGTGTTCCGCCACATCCCTCTTCATACCATACCACCAAAACTGCCTTCGTAGATCCATATACATTTTAGTACCTCCTGGATGTATAGTATATCGAGACCTATGTGCTTCCCGCATGATCTCCTCCCTGAGGTTATCAACACTCGGTACATATAATCTCCCTCGAAATCTCAACCCTCCATCAGCCCCAATCATCCACTCAGAAGGACCCTCCACATCTGGGTCAGCAGACTTCTCAGAAATCCTCGCCTGAGCAAACTCATCAAGTGTCTGACCCTGAATGATCCTGGAGATCAAGGTGGGCTGTAAGGTGATACTACCGAGAAAGATTCCCTGTCCTGCTCCTGCGGGCATAAGGTCGAACTCAGATGCAGCTTCTAACATGCGCCACTCCCGCACCATAATCGATGCCATGATTACCCGCGGTTTCCTACTCAAAGCATCCGCCACCACATTCGCCTTTCCGGGATGATACTCCAAGGTGAAATCATAGTCCTTAATGAGCTCCATCCATCTCCTCTGCCTCATGTTCAATTCCTTCTGGGAGAATAGATACTTCAAACTCTTGTGATCAGAAAAGAGTTCAAATTTCTCACCATAAAGATAGTGCCTCCAAATCTTCAAGGCAAACACCACAGCTGCTAGTTCTAGATCATGAGTAGGGTAATTCCGCTCATGTACCTTCAACTGTCTAGAACCATAAGCAACGACACTACCATTCTGCATCAACACACACCCCAAACCCTGATGAGATGCATCGCTGTAAATGACTAATCCACCACCACTAGTAGGAATAGTCAACACCGGAGCTGTAGTCAATCTAGTCTTCAGCTCTATGAAAGCCTTCTCACACTTATCCGACCACACGAACTGAGTGTCTTTCCTGGTCAATTTGGTCAAAGCCGAAGCAATACCAGAAAACCCTTCAATGAAGCGCCTGTAATAACCGGCCAATCCAAGGAAGCTACGGATTTCTGTAACCGTAGTAGGGCGACTCCAACTCATCACTGCTTCAACCTTCGAAGGATCCACAGAAACTCCATCCTTCGAGACCACATGACCAAGGAACTTGACTTCACTCTGCCAGAAGTCGCACTTCTCGAACTTGGCAAATAGTTTCTGCTCTCTCAATGTCTGCAGCACTATTCGCAGATGCCTCTCATGCTCAGCTGACGACCTTGAATAAATCAAGATGTCGTCAACGAACACTACCACAAACTGATCCAAGTAAGGACTGAACGTACGGTTCATCAAGTCCATAAATGCTGCGGGGGCATTCGTGAGACCAAAAGGCATGACAAGAAACTCAAAATGTCCATACCTGGTCCTGAACGCCGTCTTTGGAATATCTTCCCCCTTCACCCTCAACTGGTGATATCCAGACCTCAAGTCAATCTTCGAGAATACAGTAGCTTCTCTAAGCTGATCGAACAAGTCATCAATCCTAGGTAAAGGGTACCTATTCTTGATGGTCACCTTGTTCAACTGTCGATAATCCACACATAGACGGAGTGAACTATCCTTCTTCTTCACAAACAACACTGGTGCGCCCCAAGGAGACACACTTGCCTGAATGAACCCTTGTGCAAGTAAGCCCTCAATCTGAACCTTCAACTCCTGAAGTTCAGCTGGAGCCATTCGATAAGGTGCTTTTGACACAGGTGAAGTACCTGGTATCACATCAATGGAGAAGTCCATTACCCTTTTCGGAGGTAACCCAGGGATCTCCTGAAACACATCTTCATACTCTGAAACTACAGGAATCCCTGTAATCTTTGAAGTACTACTCCCTGATTCAATATGGGCCAAAATCCCTATCCTCATGGTGATGTCAGACTTCAGACAACGGTAATGAAACACCAGTTATCCCGGAACATGGAAGGACACAATCATCCTAAAGCAATCAATAACAGCATGGTTCGGGCTCAACCAATCCATACCCAAAATCACATCATACGTGTGATCCGGAATCACAATCAAAGATGCAGAGAACTCTCTGCCACCAATCCCAATAGGGCAATCATCACAAAGCATGCTAAGCTCAAGAGACACACCGAGAGGTGATGTAACACACAATGATCTAGTCAGAGGCATAGCAATCAAACCCAAAATATCCACAACCGAACTAGATATGAAAGAGTGTGAGGCTCCCGTATCAAACAGTACTCTAGCAAGAAAGTGATAAACAGATAAGGTACCTTCCACTCCCGTGCCTGCCTGACCGATGGCAAAGACCCTAGCATGAGCAGGTGGTAACTGCCTCTGCTGGTTACCCTGCACTCTACCCTGAATCCGAGGACACTCCCTAGCCTGATGCCCTGCCTGTCCACAACTGTAGCATAACCTACCCCGTGGCTTCGTGCACGCACGAGAGATGTGGCCCGGCTCGCCACAGTTAAAGCACTTCACTGGAGCTGCTGGTGCTATCTGCCTGATAGGCATAGCCTGAACAGGAGGAGCTACTGCTGCCCTAGCTGGAGCCTGATGCTGAAACTGAGTCCTCTGTCTCTTCCAGAACCCACCCCTGAAGTCTCTAGCTCTACTGCTCCCTGCTATGGCCTTCCCCTTGCCCTGGAAGTCTCTCTCAGCAGACTCCTTCTCTCTACGAATCAGGTTCTGCTGCTCAATGATCTGTGCCTTAGCCAAGATCTCTCTCTTGGTCTTCAGCTCCAAGATAGCTACATCACGCTCGATCGAATGACTCAACCCTCTCTGAAACTTCTTGGCCAAGTCCTCATCCTCCATCTGCCTCACATACTTGTACAATCTGGAGAACTCCGCATCATACTCAATTACGGTCATCTTCCCCTGTACAAGTGCAAGGAACTCTCGCTCCAACCTCTCCTTCACTGCTGGTGGAAAGTACTTCTCCCTGAACAGCCTCTCAAAGCCGTCCCATGTCAAGGTAGACACCTCAATGCTCCTCTGAGTGACGTTCCACCACACCCTAGCCTCATCCTTCAGCATGAAAGCGGTTAGCTTCCTCTTATCGGTCTCAGTGCAATCAAGCAGATCGAAATAAGTCTGCAAATCCTCTATCCAACGATCCGCCACCATATAATCTGTGCCTCCTCCAAACTTGGTTGCTCCCAAGCGAGTAATTTCCCTTGCTAGCATCAGCAAGCGAGCAGGATTATCAACCACAGCTACCGGAGGAATAGGCTGATCCTCATATGGTGCATCTTCCTCCGACTCGAATACTTCTTCGACTGGAGGGGCCCTACCCCTTCCTCGGCCTCTACTCCTGCCACGAGGTCTACCTCTACCCCGACCTCTGGCCTCGTTTCCCTCAATCTCCATTACCTAATAAGCATGATATACTTGATTAATACACGCATAACACTTAAATAAAGCATAAGTCAAATGCAAGTCCATATTAACCAAGTACTGATCATACATAACGATACTCAAATTTCCTAAAAGTACTAACGTTCCTAGCCAACCTAACGCACTCACATACCCAATGACATTGTCAATACCGAAGAGCACACGATGGGGATCCGCTGCAGACGGGCCATCACTCGGTAAGTATTGACATATCACCAAATATGTACCTTACGCTCTGATACCAAACTGTCACGCCCCGAATTTTATAATAACCATTCAAAATTCGAAACATGAATATACTACAACAACAAAATAATCATCCTGAAAATTTTTCTTTTCTTAACATACTCACCACACAAAATAGATTCAAACCGAATTTAGTCTCGGTTAATTATTACAACTCAAATCCAAATGTAATGTAAAGCTCTAAATGAGCATACACACACATCACGACTAAATAAATAACATGACTACTGTAACACCTAAGCAGCCCGGTCACCTCCCTGGTTATCCTGACCTGCAGGAATATCCGCTACACCATTGAATAGTGTACCGGGATTGCAACAACACAGAACCCGGTAAGCTTATGAAAGCTTGTATGAGTAAAAGAATGAATTGTTACTTAATTAAATCTCATTTATTCTCACACACAGCAACACTCAATTATTTCCACATATCCAAATAATAACAATCTCAATCAACACCAATTCAATATAACAAGACAACCCAACTCACAACTTTCCCCACAACTCTCATCATCGTATTTATAAAAATACGGTATTTGACAGACTAGAGCTCTAACTGAATCGTAGCCCGTCACCTGGCCTAGATTATGGCATCCGACATATTTATCAATTATTGTATTTCATCAATATGCATACTTATATACATATTTAGAACGTCCAATAATTTCACATACTCAACCAATCGTATCCCATCATCCACACTAGGATTAGAGCGTCCGATTACCCACACCGGTCATTATGTTAACCCTAAACCCATAAATGAACCCAACATATAACATCACATACTGAAATCAACCCAACCAAGATACATCATATTATTATGGAATTACACAATCGTAATAAAATCAGCTCATCAATTCCACTCAATCATATCATAAATCAAACAATCCACTCATCAATATATATTTTCCACGTAAATATATATATACGAAATCATCCACTCAGGAATGACTACTAATACCATCTATAGTTCACACAAGAAAATTATGAAATTCATTTGTATAGTTAAAATTCATTTTACTTACCTATGGACCGTGGTAATTCAAGTCCATGAAATTTTAAAACAAATATTTAATCCGCAAATATTTTTCACACAATTACCAAAAATAAATAAATTAAAATGCTCGGTTCGTAATATGAACCACGTAAGTTTTACTCACCTCGAAACTCCCGCTGCGTCTTCAATATAATTATAAATTATAATTTATAATTAACGCCGAATAGCCCACGAAATTAAAATCCGTCAATCACCTAATCAAATGTGATTCGAATTTAGCCAACAAATTCAACTCATAAATTAACCACTAATTAACGGTCAGATTCTAATTTACATTAAAATCCGACGAGCGGTTTCTCACGAATCGCTCCCCTAATTACCGTTTTTCACATATACGAAGATCCAACGGTCGGATCTTCGCCCATGACCACACAAAGCCTCTGGGACAGTCATATGATCATCATAACAAATTTACAAGTTCATCCAACGGTCATAATTTCACAGATCAAAAATCTAACGACCGAAATCGATCGAAATCACAAAATTCATAACTAATTCATACGATATCCGAAAAATGCGTATAATACGTCGAAATGATCGTATCGAAACATAGAATCATAAAATGGACAGAAACCAAATTTTAGACCTCCGGAGGTGGCCGGAAAAGGCCGCCGGAGTTAGGGACAGAGCCGCCACCGACCACCACCAATGGTGTCGGGGTCGAGCTTGTCCCTTTCGTTACATCATTCTGAGCAACTTTCATAACTAGCACAAGACCTAAAAATGAACGGAAGGCGTCGAAATTACCGATTTACAGTCGGCGGCCGGAAAAAATGCACAAACCGGTGAGCTTGAAAACCGACGTGAAAACTGCAACCTCAGGCCCCGATCCCTTCTGGAAACTTGTTCAGAACTTCCTTGCTAACTCAACAAGCTTGGAATCACAAGAAACGATCGTGTATAGCTCGAGATATCTTGATCGAAAGTTTCGGTATTTCGATTCGTTCGGGTCGAGCTCCGACGAATGTGAAAACGTTCGACCCAGTTCCGGTCCTTCTTGGTGCTTGTAGAGGAAGTTGAGGCGAGCTCAACGAGACAAAAATCAAGTGAAATGATGGAGTGTAGCTCGAGATATCGAGATCGAACCGAAAATGGACGTTTTCGGTTCGGGCTTCACCGCTGCCGCCACAGGCTGCGCCGCCGTGTGAGACTGCCTCCGAGAGCTAGAGCAGCTCGAGATGAACGCCTGGGACTTGGTTTGAGGTCGAGAGGTGGTCTGTGGAGGGAGAACAATTAAGGAGAAGTTTTCCTCCTCTTTCGGCCGGTTGCGTCTGGAAGAGATAGTGAGAGAACCAGTTTTTTTTCCAGAAACGGAAGAAGAAGAAGAAGAAGGAAGAAAAGGAAAAAAAAGAAACCGGTAGGGAAAAAAAATTAGGGTTTCTAAAATTTTTCTATATATACAAGTTTCAGAAAAATTCGAAATTCGATAACTAATTCAGAAAAAATCCGATCTTCGTGTTCCGCACGTGCACGGACTCGTATCGACGAGCTCTACAACTTTCATGAAGGAAGTTTCTCCAAATTTCGTACGTAGAAAAAGTCGATTTCTCAACCCGAGTATTTCGAGTTTTTCGTTAAAATAAACGTTTCGAAACTTCGATAATTGTAAAAATGAATGATTATTGAACATAAATCGTGAAATCGCATAATAATCATTCGATACAATCACTCGAATTTAAAATGGAAATTACGGGTATTACATCCTTTAAGCCTCACTAAACATTAACCCTAGGGTACGGTCGTCTGGCAGGTAGTTGGAACAAGCCAAAGCTTAGTTTGTAGTCCGATGTGTCTCTGAGAAAGATACACACACACACACCATGTATTTAAATAGGAAACAGATAAATTCTGAACTCGATCTATCAAGTACATGTAAACTCATTATAAGTCTATTTAATTTGATCTAGCTATAGCAGCGAACTTATAGTAGAAAGAAGAACTTCGTGTCTCCTAGTCCTAGGGGGAAATCATAAGCTAGCCTCCAATTAGCTAAGCATGCAATTGTGGTATCAACGGAATGCCACTTCCTAGCAAACAAATAGGAGTGACTCCTTATCCGTAAGCCTCTTAACAACCAACCTTATTCAAGATAACTACCAACTCTCGTAGTAGTCATGATCCGAAATGATTGGTCTTGGACCAAATATTAGTGTTTTTTTTTTTTTTTGGGATCAAAATATTATTGTTTAGTTATGATAATAATATAGTCAAATTCAAGTATTTGATTAATTTATTTGCGTTGTATCATTTCTAATTTCAAAGTATTTTGGTAGCAAGACACATGTAGAGGGACTTATTTTGTCAAGTCATTCTATATATTTTAGATATGTTTGTAATTTTGTTAGCTTGATAATAAAGTTATCGTTTGTCTTTTAAAAGAAATTAACCAAAAAACAATTTCTAACCCTAATTATTATCCACAAGTATTAAAATAAAAAAAAAATAAACAAACTAATCCTAAACCTGAGTAAGATTGAGATTGAGATATACCAACCAGATCTACCGAGTCATGATTAGTTCTTGTAGAAAATGCAACTTTACTAGTATTGCTAATCCAAAGTTTGTTTTATGGTTTGAACTCTTCCACTATAGATGTTTTGGCTTCCCAAAATATTCCTAAGTATAGTCTTTTGACCAGAAGAAGATTAAGGCAAAGCTTAGCTTGGTCGGCCATTCATGTTCAATTTCAGAAGCTAATAAGTCTAAAATCATTATGATCTCTTTGAAAATATATAAGATCGATCGATGTCGTAATTAAGCTTGACTCCATTGTGAAGCAAGCCATGCAAACGATGACGAAAGAATCTTCTTGAATGCATGGATCGAATTCTCTGAAAAATGAACAGCGAGCTACAACATTGACGTTGCGATTTTTATCTGAAGGTTGAGCTCTTTATTTAGCGTGTCCCATTACAAGGTCTCAATCTAAATAAACATAAGTTAAATGAAGATTGAGGCAAAGCTTAGCTTGGTCGGCCATTCATGTTCAATTTCACAACCTAATAAAACTAAAATCATTATGATCTCTTTGAAAATATATAAGATCGATCGATGTCGTAATTAAGCTTGACTATATTCACTGTGAAGCAAGCCATGCAAACAATGACGAAAGAATCTTCTTGAGTACATGGATCGAATTCTCTGACAAATGAAGCAGCGAGCTGCAACATTGACGTTGCGATTTTTATCTGAAGGTTGTGCTCTTTATTTAGCGTGTCCCATTACAAGGTCTCAATCTAAATAAACATAAGTTAAATGAAGATTAAGGCAAAGCTTAGCTTGGTCGGCCATTCATGTTCAATTTCACAACCTAATAAAACTAAAATCATTATGATCTCTTTGAAAATATATAAGATCGATCGATGTCGTAATTAAGCTTGACTATATTCACTGTGAAGCAAGCCATGCAAACAATGACGAAAGAATCTTCTTGAGTACATGGATCGAATTCTCTGACAAATGAAGCAGCGAGCTGCAACATTGACGTTGCGATTTTTATCTGAAGGTTGTGCTCTTTATTTAGCGTGTCCCATTACAAGGTCTCAATCTAAATAAACATAAGTTAAATGAAGATTAAGGCAAAGCTTAGCTTGGTCGGCCATTCATGTTCAATTTCACAACCTAATAAAACTAAAATCATTATGATCTCTTTGAAAATATATAAGATCGATCGATGTCGTAATTAAGCTTGACTATATTCACTGTGAAGCAAGCCATGCAAACAATGACGAAAGAATCTTCTTGAGTACATGGATCGAATTCTCTGACAAATGAAGCAGCGAGCTGCAACATTGACGTTGCGATTTTTATCTGAAGGTTGTGCTCTTTATTTAGCTTGTCCCATTAAAACTTCATCATATGTTAACTCTAAAGTATCATTTGTGTATAAATAGCCAGCCAGAGCCAGCCTCAGTTTAACTTTCTGTAAGAAACAGAATGGGAAAATCTCCTTGTTGTGATGAAACTGAACTCAAAAAAGGACCCTGGACTTCCGAAGAGGATGAAAAGCTTGTGCAGTACATCCAACAACACGGTCATGGAAGCTGGCGAGCTCTTCCCAAGCTTGCAGGTTTGCCTTCGATCCATTTGCTCCATCCATAAGGATTGTTGGTTTACCACTATGCTCAAAAATATCTCTAACATGGGGGTTTTCTACAGTACTTGGATGTTTACCATACACTCATTTACATCTAATTGAATCAAAATTACAGTTTAGTTAAACTAAATTTACAACATTGACAACAAAGTTATCACATTTGTTTTACACATTTACATATAGTTGAACAAAGTTACCACATGGACAACAATTTGTTCATAAACTTGCAAAAATATCATAGGTGGAGTAATTACCTCTAATAGAACTAAAATTACCAAAAAAATAACTCTATTTACCACAATGACAACAAAATTGTTGTTAAATCTGTAAATGAGTGTATGATAAATATCCAGGTACCGTAGAATTTCCCCTCTAACATGTTGTAGTTACTAAGTTATAAACTTGGACGATCTACTACTCGCATACCGTGATAAGATTTGATTTTTGGGTTACCACGTACTATTTCCAAGAACTTGATGAATATTTTCTCTTAATATTGTAGGTCTCAACAGATGTAGCAAGAGCTGTAGGTTGAGATATACAAATTACTTAAGACCTGATATAAAAAGAGGCAATTTTTCTCAAGAGGAGGAGCAGACCATTCTACATCTCCATTCTATCCTCGGAAACAAGTATACCTCTTCAACCAATTTCCTCGATCCGATCTGGTTCATTTCTATCTCTATGCTTTGAATATCACAAACTGACTCGTCTTATTTTAACTACAAGATGGTCAGCAATTGCAACACATCTAGACGGACGAGCTGACAATGACATCAAGAATTTCTGGAATACTCATTTGAAGAAAAAATTGATCCAGATGGGGATTGATCCGATGACCCATCAACCCAGAACTGACCTCTTCTCCAACCTCCAGAACCTTTTGCCGCTGCAATATCAGCCGTTGATCAACATGCTGCCTACAACATTACATGCTGCTGCAGGAGCTGTAGCTCAGTTGGTCAAGCTTCAATACCTGCACCAGCAATATGTACTCCAATCACATTTGTTAAAGTGTTGGTAGTTATGCTCCTCCTCCTATAACAGAAAACCTCCGAGTTTTAAATTCATCCCATCTGGTACTTGAAAATGCTAGCTCATCTTCTCAACCACTCCACCATGGAAGCTTAGTACCACATCGCAACAACCCACAAGTCCCTTTCAGTACTATTGCAGTACCTGAAATTGATGAAATGGGTCAATGCACGAACTTTACTTCAATGGTCAGTAGTCTCAGCCAAGCAGAGAAGAACCCACCTGAAATTTATGAATACTCTCCATACTCTTCTAATACTCCTACACCTTTGGCTGATACTTTAATTAACAATACTGGAGATGCCAGCTGCAGTACTTCCAGTAATGGAGGAATAAGTAGTACTTCTTCTTCTTCTTCCTACTGGCTTGAACTTTTCATTAAAGAAAACTAAAACCAATTATGATTGAGAAATTTCAGTTACGATTCATTTCATGAATTAGCATTTAGCATATACAGAGAAATACTAGCAAACTTCCCTTTCAGCCGTTCTCGATCTTTCTTCTTTCTCATCGAAAATGTTCATTCTCTAGATCACAGTTCCACGTACTATTAAATTGTTATTAGATATGTGGAGGTTTCGTCATCAGAATCTTACTATACTATTACCAAACCTGTGTATTTAATCAATAAACGTTTATTGTTTTAAAGGGTGATGTACATCATGAAGCTATCATATTACAGGATGAGAAAGAGAAAAGGGTAAGTTGATGGGAAAGACTAGCTACTGGCATTCCCCTTGCATATTTGCCTAGGTATAGATATGTGTAATGGAATAGCACATGTACGTTTATACACATATCACTTATGTATGTTTACACATTATATATGTACATTAATTTGGTATACCAGTTTCATGATTATTAAGTTCGATCTAAGATATCTGATTTTACAACCCTCCAAATATTTTTCTCTTACTAACACATTAATAATCATAGCATGAGGTTTGGTTAATTGATGTGATGAAAAACATAATCCTCCAAAGTTCAAGCACTACTCAATAAATGGCAGCTAATGGCTTTGAATCTTTGATAGAGTGCGACATAATATGTCCAAACTGTGGTCTTTCTCATTTCCCAAGAAAGTTACTATTAGGGCTTATCTTCGATAATGGTTATGGGCATGAAAATCTGTATGGACAAAACAACAAAAATTAGATGGCAGTGTTTCTTCCTTTTCTACTTCTAGCCTGAAAATGTAGTGTTTTTGTTGGAGTTTGTGTACATTGTACAATTCTCAAATGAGTACTAATATATTAAAAACAAACACTATAATATTGTAGACAACAATAAACCAGAAATAGAGAAATGTTTAAGGAAAACTAAAATTGGGAGAGAATTGAGTCGTGCTTTCATTGATAATATGGACCTCTTTATATAGAGGATTACCAAGCATAGAATCAGATTTCTACAAGGAAACGTAATATTACAATTGATTGGATATCTCCAAGATTCTCCAATATTATCTCTAATTCTAACCATATTACCACTAAGTCAAGTAACCCTAAAGTTTGGTCCAGACACATATTCTGGATTTACTTGAACACTCCCCCCTGTGTCGCCCAAACTTGGTGCTACTCTCCTTGCCTCATTAAAAACTTTGTCGAATAACAAAAACCCAGTGGGACAAAATAACCTCGGTCGAAGGGG
Source organism: Rosa persica (assembly GCA_025331145.1). Classification (NCBI taxonomy): domain Eukaryota; kingdom Viridiplantae; phylum Streptophyta; class Magnoliopsida; order Rosales; family Rosaceae; genus Rosa; species Rosa persica. Next base: position 46,181,516 of record WFKR01000007.1, on the reverse strand, counting down.
AAAAGAGTACAACACACCCTTCACGTTTCAAGACCATACATGTAGACATCTCCCTTTAATGTCTACATTTCCTCCTGATAACTTCCGCAAACGACGCTACCAACATGTTTCTCGAAAGTGGAATTTAGGCAATGACTTAGTGAGCAAGTCTGCCACACTGTCTTCAGACCGAACCTAGTTCACTTTGATCTTGAGAAGAGTCTGTTGTTGCTAATTATTCTTGGTGTTGTCGCTTTTGATGTAGTCTTGCTTCATTTGTTCAAAACAAGCAGCATTATCCTAAATGCTTGTAGGCTCATCTATGGTAGACTTCAAACCACAATTGTTCGAATATGCGTAATTATGGATCCAATCCATATACATTCACGAACCAGTTCATGAAGAGCAATAATCTCTGCATTGTTCAAAGATATAGCGACTAGGGTCTGTTCTGTAGACCTCCAAGATATCACAGTCTTTACCCATAGTGAACACTTAACCAGTTTGGGAATGACCTAAGTATGGGTCAGAGAGATACCAAATATCAGCAAAACCTTCCAAAACACATGTTATTTTGGGATGGGGATAGAGGACGCATGCTAGTGTTGGCGGCGTTCCTGGTGTGTGATGGGTTCGAATCCATCATCTCTCTGTAGGGATAGAACAAGCCCATATCAATCGTACATCTCAAGTACTAAAAGATATCTTTCACACCAATCTAATGGCGTCGCGTTGGCGCAGAGCTATACCTTAGCTAACACGTTCACTGCAAATGAGATGTCCGGTCTTGTGCATTGAGCTAAGTACAATAATGCGCCTATTGTACTTATGTAGAGCACCTCCACCTCTAATACATCTTCGCCATCATCCTTCGGACGAAGATGATCCTTTTCAGGATCAAGACTAAGGACGATCATGGGGGTGCTTGAAGGCTTGACCTTGTCAAAATGTCTAAGCATCTATCAACACGATGCTCAAGTTTCAAACAGAGACATAATCGTGTTCTCCCAAAATACTTCATCTCAAAATCAGATTTCAAGTATTCAGCGGTTTCCTTTAACTCTTTAAGAGCTTCCAATGAAGATCATGTCCAATATGAACCGTGATAGAATCCGAAACTTGTTATGGAAACTCGCGGGCATATCCCTTCCCAATCAAGCAATCACTTTAGTACGCGTTTCAACCTTATTGCAAACGCACTCCGTGGTTTAGAGGTACTTGACTTGGGTAAATGAAGTTCACCATGAGCTTTCATATATATATTTCATATCTAGATCCCCATGGAGATACATAGTGACCATATCAGAAACTACCAAACTGATAAGGTAGTGGAATGCAATGACATTCATTACGAGAGAATATGTCTCATCATGGTCAATTCCAGGACGTTTTGTGAGAAGCCCTGCGCCGTAAGACGAGAATACCATGTCTTTTCTCGACACGCTTCTAATGAAGACCCATTAGTCAATAGGATTTATGTTAGAAGGTGTTGGCATCACTCGCTCAAATAACCTTCCTCTTCGTTAGATAATCCAACTTAACCTGGATCAGACTTTCCATTTAGGCCAAATTTCTCTACATTGGCATTCAATCATCAACAGAGTGTGGTTCGATATCATCAGACTCAACAAACTCATGATTAACCAAATGCGCGATTACATCATCAATTATGATGGAGTTTCTATCCTACGTCTCATGTACACTAGTGTAATTTTCAAAGAGCTCTATATTCTCAGGAATAGGTTCTGACATTGAGGCGTCCCCCAACGATAACCTTAATCCAGAAGATTCTCATGAGATGGATTTTGAATCTTGATGATCAAAGGATTATAATGTGCCAAAGTATCGAACCCACGAGCCTCTAACGCCTCCTAGCTGAGGCCATGGCCTATAATGCCAGAGTGCCACTCTGTTTAGCATTGGCGTTATGCCTACCTCTGTGTAGGGTGGGGCTATGTTCTCTCGTAGAGACGTCCTTCCTTGCAGGCATGTTTGCAGCAGATATGTATGATCTCGTTACTTTAGTGGGGATCGAGATGAGACATAGTGAGGACAGGCCATGACAATTCATGTCGTTCATGCTGAACATTGGTGTTTTTATCTCCCTCTAACGATGGGAAGACTGTCTCATCAAAGTGACATTCAAAAATCTAGCGGTAAGGAGATCCCCTTGCAAGGGCATTAAGTGGCGGACGATTGTTAAAGTCTCAAATCCAACTAAGCTGCCCATTTTTCTAGAAGGACCTATCATAGTGCGTTGTGGCGGCGTACTCAAATGTGTGTAAGTACAAAAAACTTGTACCCAGTCACTAGCTAGAATGCAGAGATACATTAAGTGGCGGTAGGTCGTAGACGAATTAGCATAGCTGCATGCGATATATCACCCCAAGCTGATATAAGGAGATTGGTGTGCATTACCAATGTCCAGACTACCATCATAGTTGTTTTCACGAGACCATTTGGGTGTGTACATGGGAATGTGATGTCCAACATCAGTCCCATTGCAATAACCATCAAAAAGTTTTCGATGTAAAAGCTCTCTAGCATAGTCAAATCCAATTGACTGAATAGGATGATGCGAGGAGTGAGCCTGTTGTTATATGATATGTGCTAGGAGTGTATTATAAGCAGCATTTACTGGTGGACAATGGCACAACACGTGATCAGCGTGTTTGGGTGTCAACCAACATCATGAGATATTTAAACGTCTGTAAGTTGGTTGAACTAGTCCACAGAATCCCCACAGAATCTATGTAAGAACATAATGAGTATTTTCATATCCTTTGCATAGTCTCAGTCCTAATTTCCCTAAGAAACGGGCTTTGTAAAACGAGCCAGAGCCTTTTGGAAGTAACCAATAAGGATTTTCGTTGGGCCTGAGCGTCTAAAACGCTATTTGAAGCAAAGTTTGTGATTTCAGCATCACCTAAGGGGCCATCACCATGATGGACGCCATCTATAATGTCATGGATAGGGACTGTGCCAGCCTTAGGTTGGTGATGGACGGCGGCAGCGCTAGAGGCAGCGGTGGCGGTCACACTTAGTTCAGGAATCAACTTTTGATTCATGCTTCGTTTCGCTCGAGAGAATTGATGTCCGTGTGAAGTCTTTAGTAGACGGACCATCATATCATGACTAGGATGACCTATCCTGTCGTGACAAAGCCAATATATGTCTAAATCCAAGTGATCTTCTCTCATATCTTTATTAGATTTAATAGCTCGAATAGTGACATAAAGTCTACTAGAGAGACATATAAACTTCTCTAAGATGCCCATTTATTCGCAATCATTAGAGGTATTGGACAGGAACTAATTTCCATTCTCTACATGTCTTTTTGCATGGAATCCATTGGCTATTCATAGGTGTGATTTGCCCTATGAGTGTAGAGAGTTTCAGTGACAGTAATCAAGGTGCCATTAGGCAAGGGGAACTTGGGCTATTCCATGTCCTTAAAATAATACTAATGGCCCAGCCATCATAGTCACAAAGTAATATGCCAAGAATCAAATTGAGTCATAATGAAAATAACTCAAAATTCTATTCATAAGCCAACAGAGTTACATCATTGTCTCTTTGACCAAAGAAAATCTAATCTAAAATGCTAGCTAATGCAAAACAATGGTAGTTGTCTAATTTCATTCGGTAATTCCAAAATAAATGTGACCGGGTGAGTAGAAAGATGTCGGTGGAGCAAGGCTCGCTTAAGTACGACTAATCTCAGAACCTTCCTAGAAATCACACTTACTTTGGGTGATCCTATTTTGAAGAAAGACTAAACCATTTTCATCTACTACAAAAATATATGGCAATTGCCTATTACATCTCTTGGAAAAATAAAGACTTAAACAGAATTGGCGATCTATTGATCTCAGCCAGATTTGTAGTCTTCAACCCTTCACTCTAGATCATCTTCTTGATCTTCTTGTTCCATATAGTGAGCTTCTCTTACTTCATAATATGCTTTGTAGGCGGCGACAATTTCTTCACGAGCTCTACAATTGTGTGCTCAATGATTGCATACTCCACATCGAAAACATGCATCTCTTTGTGCATACTCCATTGATTGAGGCGCTTTGAAAGCGTCATTTAGATGGTTTTTAGTGTTGGTGGCGCCACCAATATGGCCAGAGGCAACGCCTCCCTCTCTCTTTCCACGTTGACCTCTTCTGTTCCATGTTTGCCTATTTTGGCGGTTAACTTCCTAAGTAGAGTGATTATATGAACCAGAACGTTCAGAAGTATCCCTAAGATCAGGATTTCGCTTTTGGCGCCCTCTCTTAGGGGCGCAACTTAATTGGACTTTGGAATATACTCTATTTCCACGGATCTCGAATTATAGTTCTTCACAAGGATGTTGTCATGCTTTTCAGTGACATTCATAGCTCCAATAAGCTTATGAAACCTTATGATCCATCCTGCAGTAACATCGATTCGATAGTTCTTAGCAACCATCAATGCAGAGACGGAAAAGGTAAAGAAAGTCTTCTCAATCAACATCGCATCTGTGATCTCTTTACCATATAATTCCATTAAGGATTTAATGCGAAGTGCTTCCGAGTTGTAGTTAAGAACTGACTTGAAATCACAGAAGCGGAGGTCATGTCATCTCACTTCTAGGTCAGGAAGCGGGGAGTCATAGACGTTGCCAAATCTTTCTTCGAGTGAGACCCACAGCCTTCTGATATCGTCTTCATTCATACACTCGTACTGGAGTGAATCATCCCTATAACGAGTTATTGGGATGATGACTTTTGCCTTATTTGCCTCTAAGGCTGCTCTATTTGCTTCCAAAGCTTGAGCTTGCTCAACAGTTAACACGTCCTCGCTAGGCTCGAGAATCGTATAGAGGATTCCATTGGCCTTCAGATACTGGCTGACATCATAAACCCACTTGTGATATCCAAAGTCAGTTGTTCCCAATGGACCAAAGTCCAATTTGTTCAGGTGCGGAAAATGCTACCACAAAAACATATAAAAATTCTGAGCGTAGTTGCTTCCAAAAAATTAGGGATTTCTGAGCGTAGTCGCTGCCAAGAATCCGATTCCAAGAGGAATTGGATTAGATCGAAATAATGATGTGTTTGTGGTCGATCATAACATCTCAACAAACTCTAAGTTTGGAGGACTCTACAAGCTCCAAGCTTGGAGTGAGAACGAACCCCCACAGTTCCGCTTTTGATCTCCCCTATGATGAGAAAGGGGGGTAGAAGAAGGGAGTTTGCAAGGCTTCCTAGAAAAAGAAGAGAGAAGAAATAAAAACTTCAAAAACGGAAACTTTTAGTAAAAAAATGCTTCGAAATAGATCCCCGGAAATTTGACCGGAAAAAGTGGCTGGAATAGTGCCCAGGTGGTCACCAGGAAATGGCCAAAAAAGTAGCTGGAAATGGTTGACCAGTGTTGACTTGTGTTGACTTGTGCTGACGTGGCACTATGGTCCGTTGCTGACGTGGCAGTGCTGACTAGCTGATGATGTGGCAGGCTGACTTGGTGATGAAGCTGGGCCAAACTGGAAGTGGGCCGCGTCAGCCTTATTCTTCTCTGGGCCGCTCCTTCTTTCTTCTCCTATGGGCCTGCTTTCTTCTCCTCTGGGCCGCGCTTTCTTTCTTCTCTTCTGGGCATTCTTTCTTTTCCTCCTTTTTTTTTTTTCGGGGAATGAAAACGACGGTTCAATACTTACAGTAGTTCCACGGCTGGTTCAAGCACTTTCTAACCAGTTTTGGCCGCGGTTCCAGGTTTCTAGGTTTAGGGTGCCTGTGAAGGAACGGTTTCAAGGTAGAAGGCAGACTGGAAGAGTATGAACCGGGTCAGGGGACTATAGTTCTCTTCTTGCGGCCGGTTCGGTATTTTCTGGCTGTTCTGGACTCCTGGGATTGAGGGCTTCAATATATACTGAGTTTTTGCTAGGATTTGAAGGCTACAATTTTAAGGTTTCAGGATTAGGGCTTCGTGTTGATAACATATTAAGGAAAACTGAAATTGAGAGAGAATTAATGTGTGCTTTCATTGATAATAGGGACCTCTTTATATAGAGGATTACAAGGCATAGAATCAGAATTCTACAAGGAAACTTAATATTACAATTGATTGGATATCTTTAAGATTCTCCGATATTATCTCTAATTCTAACACTATTACCACTAGGTCAAATAACCTCGAGTTTGGGCCACACACATATTCTGGATTTACTTGAACAAGAAATTAATAATATATAAAAATAAATCGAAGACATCTATTTAAAAGTAGAGTTGGGCATAAACAGAACCAGGGGTCCAAAACAAACCGAATCAGGCCAAAAAAAGGGGTCGGATATTAAACTAGATAAAGCAGAAACCTTAATTTTCTAAATCGGACTGTTTCCATCAACGTATGGACAAAAACCGAACCAACTGAGTAGTTATATTATAATTAAAATGTGATTAATTTTATTTATTGTCGATTCTTGATTGGCTGAAGATAGGTTTCACGTAAACATGCCACACCATGACCAGTCACACTAAGAGAAAACTCTAAACTTATGAATAAAAAATCAGACCAAACAAAAAAAATGCGCCAAAAAATGACTTTCTCTCATTCTTTGTTTCTCTTCTCTCATCTCTCTCTTGACTCTCTCTTTCTCTCTTTCTTAATAAAAACCGGAAAAATCCACACATTTGTTCTTAAATCGATCTCTCTCTTTGATTTCATTTCCCGACTTCATCTTTGGTCTCTAAGATGGACTCGATATGTCTCTGGGTTTTGAAATTGGGGTTTTTCAAAAATTTGATTTCAGAATTTTGATTTCCAGTTTTGATTTTAGGTTTGGGGTTTTAGGAAAAAAAAAAAGTGTTTTGATTCCATTTTCAACTTTAATTTCAAATGGGTTTTGGTTGTTGGGGGATTTTGATTTCAAATTAGGGTTTCAATTTTTCATTATGGATTTCGAATTAGGATTTCGATTTTTGGGTTGGAGCTTTATAAAGACCGTTTTGATTTCATTTTCAATTTGGATTTCAAAGGGGTTTCGCATTTTTGTTCTTAGAGATTTCAAGTTAAGGTTCTAAGTTGTCAAAATACCAATTTCGAATTAGGGTTCTAAACTTTCATAATTGGGTTTTTCAGACGAGAGATTTGATTTCATTTAACTTGGGTTTTCAAACTAGGGTTTCTATTCTTGTATTGGGGTTTCCGATTTGAATTTAGGATTTTTCTATTTCATTTGTTATAATTAGTGCAGCTTTTCTTGTTTTCACTTTTTAGTTTATGTATGAAAGAAGCATCACAAACTCCCAATCTGACACTAATTGAGTTGATCATCGAAACAACACCAACTATTACCAATAAAGCTGCTGCACCACTTCTCATTCCTCCTCCCCCTCTTCAATCTAAAGTTGTTGCACAACCTCCTTCTCTAACCAATGAAGCGGAATATATGAAGAGGAAGAATCAATCTATAGCATGGAACCATTACGTGAGGATGACGAATTTGGATAATTTGAAGATGGCGAAATAGAGAGCAAAGTGGAAGTACTGTCCCCAGACTTATGGCCTACCACTCCAAATAAAATGGGGACGACATCGATGAGAACTCATATGATGTACCCGTGCAAGAAGTACCCGATATTTATCCCAGCTAAAAGGCAAAGATATCTGGCTTTCGATAATATTGTAATCGATGGTAAATTTGTGACTGTTACTTTCATTAAAGACAATTGTAGAAGAGCATGTGTTAGGATAATTGTGAGGGATGACCCTACCCTTTAGTCATCGAGAGGGGCAGGGCTTTATAGATCTCATTAAAATAACTCAGCCAAAGTTCAATCCTCTTTCTTGTAGGAAAGTTTCTAGAGATATCTAGGATCTCTACTAATTTAAGAAGGAGAAGAGTAGAGAGTTTTTAGCACGGAACAATCTAAGAGTTTCTCTTACCACTATACTTGGACATTGGTCCAGAATACCAATTTTCTTGTCTTAACTACCCTGTTTCATAGATAAGACTTGGAATTTGCACAAAAGAATTTTAAACTCACTATTACTTCAAAGGGAAAATTTTAAGAACAGTACATGAAATATGGACCATTCCGAAGTTCGGTGTATTTGGTTTCAAAGAGAGTTAACTTTGTTACATGAAGTTCCAATCCTGACCCACTTTTAGTACATGGCGTCAATAACACTGTTAAACCTATGTAATTATTCAATTTTCAAAGAGTAATTTTGAGTTTTCGCTATCTTTCTCTCGCTCATACAGACACCCAATTCTGGGTATCCTTCTCCTTCCTTCTTCTTCTCCTTCTTCTTCCTTCTTCTTCCTCCCCAATTTGACTTGGATACCCAGATTATCCAATTTTCTCCTCCTCCTCCTTATTCTTCCTTCCTTCCTTCTCCTTCTCCTGCTTCTTCCTTCCTTCCTCCTTCTTCTTCTTCCTCCTTCCTTCCTCCCTTCCTCTCTGATATCAAGTTTTATTTGGACACCCAAATCTAATTTTCTTATCCTCCTCCTTCTTCTTCCTTCTTCCTTCTTCTTCCTCCCTTCCTCCCGGATTTGTTTTGGACACCCATAGGTACCCAAATCTGGTTTTCTTCTTTTTCTTCCTTCTTCTTCTCCTTCTTCTTCTCCTTCTTCTTCTTCCTCCTTCTCCCTCTTCTTCGTTCTTCTTCTGCAATTTTTTTTGTTTTTTTGTTAATCCATGAAGATACGGATTTGCCCTTACAAATTTGACTAAAATCACACTGACTAACGGGGGTCCGTAACGGCATACACTGATTTGGGGTCAGGATTGTAAAGTCATGTACCGAAGTCAATTCTTTGAAACCAAATATACCAAACTTCGGAACGGCCAATATTTCATGTACTGTTCTTAAAATTTTCCCTATTTCAAATCACAAGGGAAATGCAACAGAAAAATTGGTGGAGTCATGTTTGATTAACTGGGGTATTGAAAACGTTTTTAATATTATAGTTGACAATGCTTTGACTCATCAATTTTTCATAGATTACATGAAGGAGAAGATTGGAAATTGGAAGCAGTTAGTGTTAGGTTGGAGTTTTCTGTGTGTTAAGTGTTGCTGCCATATTTTGAATCTAATTGTGAGGCATGGGATGGAGAAGCTTGATTATTCCATCGATGTAATTAGGAACTATGTTAAGTTCATTAGAAGTTCACCTGCAAGACTTGACAAATTTAGGAAGTATGCCTCTAGAGAGAAGGTTAATCACAAGGGGGGATTATGCCTTTAAATGATGCACGAGGTGGAACTCTTCCTATTTCATGTTAGACATAGCTGTGAAGTATAAGAAGACATTCATGAGGCTGGAAGATGAGGATCAACAGTACAAAAACTACATTTAAGAGAGGGTTGGGGGGAAGTAAAAGGGTGGGGTCGCGTAGAAATGAGGGTTGGGAGAAGGTTGCTAGATTAGAGAAGTTCCTCAAGATTTTTTATGAGGTAACTTTGCAATTTAGTGGCACTAAGGTGGTAACTGCAAACCAGCCCTTGCTGTAGATGTGTACCATCATCGGAGAATTAGAAAAATGTACCGTAAGTTCAGATCCGCTGATGGTTAGCTCATGGACCTCTATGAAAAGAAAAATTGACAAGTACTGGTTGAATTTAGAAGACATGAACCAAATATTGCAGCTTGCAGTTGTATTGGATCCAAGATACAAGTTATTATGTCTTGATTTTTTTTTCCTAAGCTGCAGCAAGACAACAACATGGTACTAGAGTCACTTCTTGCAATTGTACTTTTGAGTATGCTGATTCTGATGTTGTGGCTACATAAGCCTCAATTGATCTAACACAACCTCGTGTTGATAATTCCACTTTTGATCTGGGAGAGGAGGACAATCATGTTGCAACAATGCATTAGTTCTTGAAACATAGGTAGGAGAAGGATGTGGTTGAAATAAGGAATGAAGTAGACATGTACTTGCTTGAAGCTATTATAGACCATAACAACAAAAATTTTAAACTTTTAGTTTGGTGGAAGAAGAATGCTGCTAAGTATCCAATTTGTCAAAAATTGCAAAGGAAGTCTTTGTTGTTCCAACTTCAACAGTGGCTTTATAGCCTGCTTTAAGGTAGGCAAAAATTTTGTTGACCTATTTAGAGCTTTATTAACTCCTAGAATGGTTGAGGGGCTGGTTGTCTCAATGATTAGTTAAGGGTAGTGCTTTTAGTGAGTTCGAAGAGCCTACTAAGGTTGAGATGGAGCTCTATAGTCAACCTAGGAAAGCTTGAGTCAAGTAGCTACCCTTATTTCATTTTTTTACCGTATTGAAAGAACAGTTGATTTGTGACTCTGTTGAGTTTGCTATGTGTTATCATTTTATCAAAGTTTGTGACTTTGTTCTTTTTTTTTCTTTCTTTCTTTTTGAACTAGAATATGTTGTTACTCAAGTTTCTGATAATGAGGAGTGAAGTGAAAGCATGTTGGACAATTGAAGACTGATGGAAGTTTGCTGCTGGAAGCCTAGAAGACTCTATGTTTTGCTGCTGCTGGAAGTCAAGTTTCTAAGTTTTCTAAGTTTCTTTGAACTTGCTTTTTAATTGGAATTATGATTTGTAATAACTTAATGTTTGAAACTATCGTTTTACAGTTTGATAATATTCTGTTAAGTCTGGGTCTGTAATAACTTAAGTTTGGTACTTTGGTTTAATGCTATTTAGAAGCATGAACTTTCAAGTTTGATTGTTTGAAGTAACTGAAGTGTTGAATAGTTGATGTTAGGTTACCAAGTTTGATAAATGCTATCGAGAAGCATGAACTTGTAAGTTTGCTAAATGCTAAGTTTGGTTACAAAATGGGCCACTTGGGCTGAAAATATGAAGAAAAGAAACACCCGTCTAAAACCGACCCTGATCAAGACCGATCTAAAAATTTAGGTGACCCGAAGTTTTCAACCCATCCATTCTCTTTCAATTCACAGACCAAATTTTAGACCAACCGACAACTCCGAGTCAAACTCAATTTAGGCCAGAAACCGAGTCGGGCCGATATGCACCCACCCCCAAGGGATCATATAGGGCTTCTTAAAAGAGACCGATAATAATTATGTCATATACGAGTCAAGAGACCCATAGTAATTATGTCATATTCGAGTCATATCATTTTACATTTTTATCAATACTCCTTCTTAATATTATTTTTATGTGAATATTAGTCAACGCTAACTCAAGCTTGTTTAATCAATGGTTTCATATGACATTGCGAGGGTCTCTAAAATTGGTCAAGTAGGTAAACCGTAAACGGTTGTCGGAGCAACATGGAAAAACAAATGTTGATTAGGTTTCTTCCACTCCTCCCATTTTCTCCTCATTCTATTTTCACCACCTAATCCCACCACATGGTTGTAAAGAACTAGAAGTTTCTTATGTCATGGCAAATACGTCTAAGAGAGACTTATATCCAAATAACTACAAAGAGGCAACTAACAATTAAAGACAGGTTTTACATTTTTCTCAAGCTGAAGTCGAGTACTAATCACATTTAGACAAGTTTAACCTATAATGATCATTATCAAAGACAATAGCTGAGGACCGTACTGCTCATAACCAGCTGTAATTCAGTACTCCAATCGGTGTATTATGCGTAAACAAGTCTATCTCCTTCATTCTAGGCCTTGAAACTCTCGGATGCTTCTCCAGGAACTAACTCATCGCCTAGGAAAGAAGAGCACAACGAAAGAAACTATTGCCAATCCCTGTCAGTGATTCAGCATACTAGCAAATGCTAGAGCCCTTTCTAGTATGCAGTAGATGCTTGGAAAAACAATTAAAAAACATAGTTATGATTATTGACTTTGCAGGTGATGAGTAACTGTCACCAGCACACCTCTTAAGTTTTAGCAATGAGAAACTACTGTAGTATATTGTTATGAAGTTGACAAGCAGTTATGATTACCAACTATTGTTAAACCAGCAAGTCATCATTGTAACAGTAAATACAGACTTTGAATGAAATTTACGACTTCTGCTATAAGGTAGTACCCCCACCATCGGACATGAGAGATGCAGCAGCGGCAGCGGCAGTAGGAACAACCCCAGTTGAAATGCCTGGTTTTGATAAATGCAGGAGCCTGAGAAAATCAATTTCGGATGTAAGAATGACTTGACAATTTACTATAAATTCAAGACCTGCATCATCCCGTAGTTAGTTTGCCTAATCCATTTAAAGAACCAACAGTTATTAGGTTTATGTAATTTTTATGCTCTGTCCATTTATTGTGTCATCATATATTGTATGATCAACCAACATGCCAAATTGTGAATGAGATTATAATGAAGATAACGGGCATCTAGGCACTACATATGAATTAAAGCTCACCTGGCTATAACTTAGGCTTGGAAAACAGAAAATAGAAGAAAAAAATATAAACAAACTAAACTTACGGTGCAAGATATTCGCAAAATGATGACACTGCCGACGCAACTTCAGTATAAGTTTCAGATGATGCAGGGGCTGTCACTTCAACCAACTGTATCCCGGGAGTTACAGGGACAGCTTCATCTGTATTGTGTAGTTGTGGCATCTTATTAACTGATGACACAGTCACAGTCATCTGCGTGCCTCTCTGGAAATGGAACGCAAACCCGACTCTCAGTAACTCATGATCCAACTTGTAGCCAAGTGCATAAAATAAGCGAAGCACATTCTTGCTTGCTTTGCTTTCGATCACAGTTCTTACTAAAACCGAGAGTTGCTCAGCACCAGCACCTCTCATCGCACCCCCCACGAACCTCACAGTCCTACAAAATTTAGGATGTAATCTTGAATATGTAATCAACTAATCATATAAAAATAAAAATACATATGTTCATGAAGTTCACAGGGGAGAGATTTTTTGACCCTTACCATGTAGGTTCAGTTTGTTCAAGATTGCAAATAAGTCGAACCTCAGAAGGTACAGCTCCTAGAGAAAGGAAAATCATAACTAGTAAGGGCCAGCCGAATCATCTCTTTCAGTGCTGTTCAGCACATATATAGACGACTCTATCAAAATAATGACACACTAGCAGGCTCATGTGAAATGTCCTAGCAGTCATTTTTGTGAAAGTAATCATATGTTATTTTGCTACTTAAAAACATGAAAACATGTACATAAATTCTTAAGAAAGACTCTGAATGTCACATGGATCAATTCAAAGGTCACTCAATGAGAAAATTCTGAACTTGGAGTCGCTAAGGAAAAGAACCAAACAAGTAAAAAGCCAACAGACTGCTGGAAATTTTTTTATCGATCCACACCAAAGAAGGCTTTGAGCTTCTCCTTAATATGAGTCCACAAAAGAGGAAAAATAGCATACTGATTTGCCTAATCGCTACACAGATCAATAGTGCATGAGAAAAACAATCTTTACCTAAGTTTGGGCCACTTTTAAGGAATATCTCATGGACCTTCAAAGGTTCTCTGCGAACGCCACAAAGACCCTGAAGAAGAATCTCAAGGGCTTCAACATGCTGCAAGACGTAAACCATACATTAGGTACAACTTCAAATACTCCACGCATAAAGCAGGAAAATATAAAATGAGGGAATACGGTTCTTTCAAGGACGTTCCTCCAATTGTAAGCAAAATAATGTCAATAATCATAAAATCTCTGCGCACATAAAAAAGAAAAGTACTAACTAAAATGATCAAATTCAAACTTGGTTCCTCACACGTTAACCTCAAACGAATCATTTGTAAACTTGGTTAAGACTTAAGAACCTACACACCAAAAAAGTAACTGCAAGCAAGAGATTCAATCTTTCTCATCTAGCAGCAACACAAAGACAGCTAACCAAAAGGTATCAAATGCCATCAATCGACACTCGAAGAAACTGCATTACAAATTGTAAGTCCAACTGCATTACCTGTGTTTCTATGATCCCCTGAACCACGCACTCCATCCAAATTTGCTGATATAACCAACCTCACCAAACCCTAATGAGCATCCGTACCCAAAAAGACAGAGAATTCAAGATTGTAAATTTCACATCATGGGTCTCTAATTTAAGAATTTACAGCATACTAGTAAACTATAAAGTACCATTCAAATCTCCCAGACAGTGTTTTATCAAAAAAATTACAAAACCCTCTAAAAGTTCTAATTTTTAAGGAAATTCAGAATTAAAGGTCGAAACTTTAAATCAAAACAACCCTAGAAAGAAACAATATAGAGACTAAACAAACAAGAAGTTAGAACTTACTGAGAGTGAGCTTTGGGTTTGGAGTTTTACTCTTTACAGCCTAAAGCTCTGGTGCCAAGGGAATAAGGTCTTCCTTGTTCTGGGTTTCTGTGAATCCAGAAGACTTGAAATGGGGGGAGCTTTAGATTATTTCTATGGGCCCCTAATGTTTTTCAAAAGCCCATTTTAATATAAGCCCAAATATAAGCCCATTTACTGGAATAACGCTGCAAAAATTTAGCTGTTTTAAACACTTTTCTATTATTATCAAAGAAAAACACTTCTTTTTTTTTTTGGTCTGAAGCTGTTTTAACACTTGGGGCATTGGATTCGACTTTCATCCGAAGACAGGGTTCTGGCCCCTGGGCATACCTCTTGAATCTTGATTATATACCCTGTTATTGGAGCTTCTGGACGTCCTCCTTGTAAAAACACACTAGACCAGTTGGTGAGAGAACAAACGACACTAGATAGACAAGCCTAGAAGTCCTTTTTTCAATTTGAGCGATTGAAGAATGTACTAAAATTGTAACTTTAGCAAAATGAATGAGAGAGAAACTTTGGACTTTGTTCACTTCATTAAAATCAGTAGGTCATGAAGATGAAATAAGATGGAATAATATTTTGATGAGTTAAAAAGTAATAAATTCAATAGGTCTCAAAGATGGAATAAGACCTTGATTAGCTAAGAAAACTGTAGTATGGATGTATACATCTCGGGGTTACATATTAACGTGTGCGCGCTAGGGCTGCTGGCTCTTGAGGGAGAAGAGCCCCAGAAATAAATTGCAGGGCCAAGAGGAGATGTACGTGGTCCTGCTTTGTAAACAAGGGAGAGGAGAAAATTATGGTACAAAATATCTAAAACCAATTGGAGTTTCTGCTTGGACTTTAATATAATTATTGGCAAGGTTGATCTTTCAACTACAATAGACCCTCAACGTAAAAGATAGGAATTTGATCAACAATCCTACACATAACCTTTTTGCGTTTTTCATGTAAGAGGAAGAACAAACTTCTCATTAAATTATATTATTGACATACAAAATAATTAAAACTACAACATCACTCAAAACACAAAATAAGGAAATGTAGGATCCAACCGATCTTCAGTTCAAACTCTCAAATAATTTGTAGTGTTGATGATTCTATTCTTATAATTAAATTACGTCGTTTGTAAAATTTTCAATCTCATCAAAATCTTAAATGTAAAATTAGTTGTATATCCAAAACACTTGACCTATACACGCAATATTTACACTTGCTACCTAAGAAATCGAAAACCAATTACTAATCCAAACTTAGTCGGAATAAATTGATCACTTATATTGCAATCAATCTACCAAACGGAATCATAAAAGAAAAGTATGATTTCCTCATCTGGCTTTGACTGCAGGAAGGTTGCATTGAAGAGCCAATTTGTACTATATGTTGATAGGTCATGGTTGGTGGTTAATACTTTGAGAATTGAGAACATGAACATCATGATCATGTCATTGGCTACTAAAATACAAACAAGAACGAAACGGACCACATGCACACATGACATGTCCACTCATCTTAGCCAAAGCTGACCTTGCATATAATGTCTATGACTCTATGTTTTTGTTTTCATCTTCGATCGGGTCGCTTACTTGGTTTGTGAAGCAGCAGAGTTACATTTCATCTTGATCTTGAATCATGATGATGTGTTTATCAATTATTGATCCATCAATTTCAGGACCTGTTTTATGTTATACTTTCTGATAATTGCTTGTTTAATTAAGTAGCCTGTCTCTCTCTACGTGGATTCTGTCCCCCTATCAAGATGTGATGATAGCATTAGCATTAGCATGGGGCAACAATACTGATGCATGGTTAGATTTTGTTTCAATTCTTTTAGGGGTTATTGGAATAGTCTCGGGTGGGTTAGGTTGATGGCACAGAAAATCAGAGTTCCTTCTTCTTTTTTCGTCTGAAGCTGAACACTGTTTCTTCTACTTCTGCACAATTTAGAGAAGTTTAAGAAGAGAAAAAGGATCAAATTCTGGTCATGTTAATTATGTTGCACGGGAAAAACTACTACCCTATCAAGTTCATCTCTCGATTCTGGTCATATTATCTTTATCAAGTGTCTGTCCGTACGGAAAATGTTATCTTGGGTCTTTCATACCTTATCGTCAATTATATGCATAAGATGAATCACCACCATCAGATTTTCTGACTGTAAAACTGGTATGAGTGGAAATTTTGTAGAACTGATTGAACATAACATGTAGGGATTGGTCGTATTGCAATTGGTATTATGAGTGGGATTAGTCTGGATTAGACAACCTTATCTCCAAAACATCATCTTGGACTTTTTAGTTTCCACATATTGAATTTTGCTTAACATCCAAACTTGATTAGCAATCCTCATTGTAAACGGACCAAAAACCATACTGACTGATCTACTTTATTTCATCCTCTTCAACTAATGTTCGGGTATGAATTTGAGCAGACTTGAGCTTATGTTGTCAATCATCATCACCGTTCTTTTTTTCGATGACATCATCATCATCACCGTTCTTGCTCTTCAGAGCTTTTAGATTTTTCTATTTCTTGCTTTGTTCGATTTGATGGTTGTTCACTTCATACAGTGGGGCGGCTCTTTAGGTTGATAATCGCGCGTTCTTTGATTTAGAAAATTTATGGATAGATGTTCTTTGGGGGGGGGCTTTGTCTTGGTCACAGCTTCAAAGCTAACTAGTTGGTTTGCGTTTTGCTACAGGTCTTGTTTTTACGTTTTGTACAGGTCTTGTTGCAGCACCGACCTTCGCATCCTCCCTCTCCTACTTGGATCGGATAGAGTCATGTCTGTTAGGAAAGAAGGGCTGTCTTAATACAAGGTCAATGGATAATTGGTTATCCTATGATCTAACTTTTCTCATCTCTCGTGTGATTTGCGAAATAGCAACAAATAAATAAAATAAGACATAATATTTAACAAGGTTCGGCAAATGTGTCTACGTCCTCGGGGCAGTAGTAATACTCTCTTCCACTATATAAATAATGGGATTACAAGGCAATCTCACTTTACTAATGAAACTTCACCAAAGTGGTAACACACACTCTATCTCTCAAGAGGAATTTTCTTCTCACCCATCTCTCAAATTAGGATCTCACTACAATCTCAAATTCTATTAGTTTGGAATGACTCTTGCCTTGGTTGTTTTTGCTACAATCTTTCATGCCTATTTATAGGTAATTAGATTCATGGATATGACATGTAATTGGAAGCAAAGTCAAGTTTTCTTCCAAGTATGGCATGCCTAACTTCAAAGATGGCTTGCTACCTACCTTCCAAGATGGCTTGCTATCTACCTTATTTGAATTTTCAAACCCATGCTTTCCTCATGTGGTAAATCATCACATGGATTTCCTCCTCCATTAAGGAGGGACTGCCCATCAATCTCCCCCTCCCGACTTAGATGGAGGGATGCGCCAATCCTGACGCGCTTTTGCAAAATTCAAACTTGTCCTTTGGTAAGGACTTCGTCATCATATCTGAACTATTATCATCTGTGTGAATCTTCTCAAGCTGTAGTTGCTTGGCTTCCAGCACATCACGTATCCAGTGATACCTCACATCAATGTGCTTTGATTTCGAGTGAAAACTCGAATTCTTACTCAGATAAATTGCGCTTCGACTATCACAATGCAGAACATACTTTTGTTGCTTATGGCCCAATTCCTGTAGGAATTTCTTCATCCACAAAATTTCTTTACAGGCTTCCGTAGCTGCAATGAACTCCGCTTATGTAGTTGACAAAACAACACATTTTTGTAGCTTTGATTTCCATGAGACAGCTCCCCCTGAAAATGTAATCAGGTATCCTGATGTAGACTTTCTTGAGTCAACATCTCCGGCCATATCTGCATCTGTATAGCCTTTTAGTTCAGGCTTCCCACTTCCAAAGCATAAGCCCATTTTGGAATTACCTTTGAGATATTTAAGAATCCACTTCACAGCATTCCAATGCTCTTTGCCTGGATTAAACAGAAATCTGCTAACAACACTAACCGCGTGTGTTATGTCTAGTCTTGTACACACCATTGCATACATCAGGCTTCCTACAGTTGAGGCATATAGCACCTTTGCCATTTCTTCCTCCTCTTTCTCACTTGTAGGACTCTGCTTCGAGCTGAGCTTAAAGTAACTAGCAAGTGGAGTAGCAACTGGCTTTGCTTTCTCCATATGGAACCGCTCCAATAGCTTCTCAAAATATTTTTCTTGTGATAACCACAACATCCCATTCTGTCTATCACGGGTAATATTCATACCAAGAATTTGCTTTGCTGGTCCCAAGTCCTTCATAGCAAAAGACTTACTGAGCTCTTTCTTCAGTTTGCTAATCTTGTCACCATCTTGTCCTATGATCAACATGTCATCAACATATAAGAGTAGTATGATAAAGTCACCTCCTAAGAAATTCTTCACAAATACGCAATGGTCTGAAGTTGTCCTCTGATATCCTTGCTCAATTATGAAGGAATCGAACTTCTTGTACCATTGTCGCGGCGCCTGCTTTAGTCCATATAAACTCTTTTTCAGTTTGCAGACTAGATCTTCCTTGCTTTTGACTTTGAATCCTTCTGGCTGCTCCATGTAGATTTCCTCTTTAAGGTCACCGTGAAGGAAAGCCGTCTTCACGTCAAGTTATTCAATCTCCAGATCTAAACTTGCAGCCAAACCAAGTACCACCCGGATAGATGTCATCTTCACCACGGGCGAGAAAATTTCTTCAAAGTCAATTCCTTTTTTCTGATTGAAACCTTTAATGACCAGTCTTGCCTTGAATCTGGGTCGTGAGCTATTCTCCTCAGTCTTCAATCTAAACACCCATTTGTTTCTGAGTGCTCTCTTACCTTTTGGTAACTCCACCAGCTCATAAGTTTGGTTCTCATGCAAGTACTTAACTTCTTCTTGCATGGCTTCCAACCACTCCCCCGTGTGGTCATCTGTCAGAGCTTCTTCATAAGACTCTGGCTCACCTCCATCTGTGAGAGAAATGAACTCATGTAAAGGATATCTATTTGAGGATCTGCGTTCCCAGACTGATCTTCTAGGGGTTAGTGTCCCTTCCTCATCATTAGTTGCATCATCAACTGGATCATTAATCATCGGGTCATTTGCTGCATCACCGACATCTTCAGTATCTCTCCAGCCATCCTGGTTTGTTGGCGGAGGTACTTTATCCGGGTTCATCGGATATTCTCGGGGTTGTTTAGACTTCTCAGTCTTCCGAGTATCTTCTATGTTCAGGTCTTCGAAGAAGACAACATCTCTGCTTCTGACAATCTTCTTATTGACATGATCCCACAACCTGTACCCATATTCTTCATTTCCATATCCCATAAATATGCATTCTTTCGACTTGCTATCGATTTTTGATCTTTCATCTTTGGGAATATGAACAAATGCTTTGCAACCAAATACTTCAAATGATTGTATGAGACGTCATTTCCGGTCCAAAACCTGTTTGGCACGTCACCATTTAATGGAGCTGAGGGAGAAAGATTGATCACATCAACCGCAATCATTAGAGCTTCACCCCAAAAGCTCTTAGGCAGCTTAGCATAAGATAACATTGTTCTGATTCTTTCAACAATAGTTCTGTTCATCCTCTCGGCCACTTTGTTGTGCTGAGGAGTCTTCGGAACAGACCGTTCATGCCTGATTCCATTACTTTTGCAATAGTGTCTGAACGCCCCCATGTACTCTTCCCCGTTGTCGGTGCAAATGCATTTCAATGTCCTGCCTGTTTCTCGTTCAACTTTGGCATGAAATTGCTTAAATACTTCGAGCACTTTATCTTTAGTTTTCAGTGCATAAATTAATACCTTCCTGGAATGATCATCAATGAAGGTGACGAAGTATCTTGCATCTCCTAGAGTACTGGTGGTCATGGGACCACACACATCAGAATGTATAACATCCAAAGCATTGGATTTCCTTAGTGCAGGAGAACGATGGAATGAAGCTCTATGTTGCTTTCCAGCCAAGCAATGCATACACGCTTTTAGAGGCATATCTTTAACATTGACACCAATTAATACCTCTCTTTTGGCTAGAACAGTAAGTCCCTTATTGCTGATGTGACCGAGCCACTTGTGCCATAGCTTGACCGGCGAATCTTCTCCAAGTGTAACTGCATACCCACTACAGATTTTTGCATAAGTCATGTAGAGAGTGTTCTCTTTCCTTCCTCGGGCTAGAATTCCTGGACCATTACTGAGCCTCCACTTTCCACCACCAAAGACACTTGTGCAGCCTTCATCATCAAGTAATCCTATGGAGATCAGGTTGAGACGCATGTCTGGAACGTGTCTCACATCCTTGAGAACCAAGCAGTGGCCTGTGTTGGTTTCAAGGGAAATATCTCCCCTTCCCACGATCTTGGACTGCTTATCATTTCTCATCCTGACATTACCGAAATTTCCAGTATTGTAGGATGTAAAGAACTCCGTTCGTGAGGTTACATGAAATGATGCACCGGAATCGATGATCCAACATGTATCTTGAGATGTCAAATTAACATGACCCTCTCCATAAATGATGAGTACTTCTTCTTCATATGAGGTAGTAAAAGCTGTGTCTCTGGCACCACCTTTCTCAGCCTGCTCTCTCTTGAGCCTCCTACAATCCTTCTTTATGTGGCCTTTTCCACCACAGTGAAAACATTTGATGTCCTTCTTTGGGCTGAACTTGTCTTTTGACCGATCTTTCTCTTTGCCTCGGTTGTGGAATTTTCTACTACTTCCACGGTTATTGGTGACGAGGGTTTCTGACTCAATCGATATTCCTTGCTCCTTCCTCCTTGCTTCTTCGTTGAACATCCTGTCTTTTACAATGCTCAGAGTGAGAACGCCTTGAGGAGCTGAGTTGCTTAATGACACCACCAACGTGTCCCAGCTATCTGGCAACGAGCTTAGTAACAATAGTGCTTACAACTCATCATCAAGCACCATCTTCATATTCGTCAATTGATTCACCATGCCTTGGAAGTCGCTCAAGTGTTCCAAAACACTTTGACCATCCCTGTACTTTGTGTTCACCAACCGCTGAATGAACGAGGTTTTGTTTTGTGCGGTCTTTCTCTCGTACATGGACTCCAACTTTGTCCACATTGAGTAGGCATTGGTTTCCTGTGCCACATGATGAAAAACACTTTCATCAACCCATTGACGAATTCCTGCAAAAGTTTTTCTGTTCAGGATGTTCCAATCCTTGTCAATCTTGCCTGCTGGCTTCTCCCCACCATTTGAAGAGACTCGTACATATCCTTGCAGTAAAGGATGTCTTCCATTCTGGGCTTCCAAATGGAGTAATTCGATGATGTCAACTTAACCATTGTTGCTGCTGATGACGACAACTCCGCCATCTTGATCACCACGAGATGCCACGTACAATGAGCGTCGGGCTCTGATACCACTTGTTGGGAAAGAAGGGTTGCCTTAATACAAGGCCAATGGATAATTGGTTATCCTAAGATCTAACTTTTCCCACCTCTCGTGTGATTTGCGGAATAGCAACAAATAAATAAAAGAAGACACAATATTTAACGAGGTTCGGCAAATGTGCCTACGTTCTCGGGGCAGTAGTAATACTCTTTTCCACTATATAAATAATGGGATTACAAAGCAATCTCACTTTGGTGACTAAACTTCACCAAAGTGGTAACACACACTCTATCTCTCAAGAGGAATTTTCTTCTCACTCATCTCTCAAGTGAGGATCTCACTACTATCTCAAACTCTATTAGTTTGGAATGACTCTTGCCTTGGTTGTTTTTGCTACAACCTTCATGCCTATTTATAGGCAATTAGATTCATGGATATGACATGTAATTGGAAGTAAAGTCAAGTTTTCTTCCAAGTTTGGCATGCCTAACTTCAAAGATGGCTTGCTACCTACCTTCCAAGATGGCTTGCTATCTACCTTCTTTGAATTTTCCAACTCATGCTTTCCTCATGTGGTAAATCACTACATGGATTTCTTCCTCCATTAAGGAGGGACTGCCCATTAATGGCTGACCATCTCCTGGCCAACAGAGTTGTTTTTCTTGTTTCATTATGCTCTTTTAGGCCCGTGTCTGTATTATTTGTTTCATGACTTTCATCTGTTGAGATTGTAGGTTTGATTGGTAAACAAAAAAAATATATACAATTTTTTTTTATGCCAAAAGAAAAACAAGACAATTACAAAACAAACCTCTAGAAACACCCCTGCCTAGCTGATCCAAGTGGAACGCTGGGGACACAAACAGAAGGATTTGAAATATTATGAGCCAAGTCAACAAGCCGATCAATCACAAAATGAAACTGTGTGGTAAGCCTGTTGATATCTTGAATAAGAGCCTTAATCCTCCAAGGAACAGCAAAACTCAAAGTTATACAGCCAGGAGCAATTTCGAATCCCCCACAACAATGACACGTTGATATTGATGCAGTAAGGTTGTATGTAGCCCATCTCTTGACATTGTAGCTTCAACAACAAGGGCATTAGTGTTTCTTAAATTTTGACAAGCAGCAAACAGCAGATTGCCATCAAAATTTCTGAGGAGAAAGCCAATGATAGCTAACCCGTGTCTGACCGAGCCATCAAAATTAAGCTTCACTTGAGAATGATCAGGAGGCTGCCATTTAATATGAAAGAACTTTGAAACTTTAGGATAGGAAAGCTTAAGGTTAGCCTTGCAGTAGTTAAACCCGAGATTGAATGCTCCAAACACAGTTTTACTAGGTGAAGGGGTCAACTGCTGAAAAATCACTTTATTCCGAGTATGCCAAATAGACCAGTCAACTACGAAGCAATGAATTAAAGATTAACATATGAGAAGTGTCTGCTAACAAAATCTAACCAAACAAGAAATGAGTCATTCCAATTAGCCGAGATTGACATAATGGTAAGATGCCAGACCTGCTTAGCAAAGGAGCAATGCAAAAAGAGATGATCAAGAGATTTTGTGGCATCATTACAGAACAGGCAAGAACCAGGGATATTCAGGTTAAAAATAGAAACACGATCCCTTGTCTTTAAACCTCCTCGAATAAGAGTCCAGGCAAAGATCTTTACCTTGGGGGAATAGTTAAAGCCCATACTTTCTTCAACAAGGGGGCCTTAGAATGAGCAGGACTATTCTGATATCGCAACCAAGAAGCACTTTTGACAGTAAAGACTCCCGATGGGGAAGGACCTCAAACAAACTCATCCGTAATACGATACACTGGGATATGAATAGCTACTATTTGATTAACAATGTCTTCAGGCAGCAGCTGTAAAAGAGCATGTTTATTCCAAGAATAATTCTAAATAAAAGAAGAAACCTTGAGAGACCAATCCAAATTATTCCTATCCTGATCAGGAATAAGATAATACGACGGAAATGGGAGTACCCAATTAAAAGACCAAAATATAATGGAATCACCAGCACCCACTATCCATCTTAAGCCTTCACAAAGAAGGTCTCTAGAGTCCAGAAGAATTCCTTTCCAAGCTAGTGACGCTGTGGACTTTTTTGGAACTGTAAGAAAATGATTATGTTTAATGTACTTTCTTATCACTATTTGAACCCACTAATTTTGTGGCTGAGTCAGGACTTTCCAACCCAATTTAGCCACCGCAGCTTTTTTAAACACACTGCTGGTCTAATGCCAAGCCCTCCTTTCTACTTTGGTAAACAAGGACAACTTTCTTTTTTTACTATATTAGACGAAAATCTTGTGATTACAAATAATATGAGACTGAGCGTGAGGTTGAGTTCTGAACTCCTTAAAAAAGAAAAAAAACCCGAGATTGATTTCAATTAACATATGCATGGGAAGACACACACCAAATGTCAACTTCACTCCAACTACGCTATCCATGATCAGAGACAATCAAGTCCACTTATTTAAATTATAGCATAGGAAGTAATCTCTTAATTAGCCTAGGGTCCCTTAATTAGGTTGTTTTTGTATATACAAAATCCATTTCATTTATCTCTGATACCATTGAGATTGGGACTCGTAATCTCCATCGTGTTAAGCTAACTAATCTAGAGAGCAAAACAAAAGGTCAATCACCAAACCAAAAGGAGAGAGGAGATGATACTCCTAGCAAATCACATCACTGTTATTTATTCAGCCTTATAAATGATCAAATGAGAATTTGTATGGTCATTCAAACGTATTATATAAATATGACATTTTATAATGATCATTTTGATTACTTCCAATATTGTTATTTCTTTTTAATCATATAACAATTGAGACTATACAATAAGTCAATAACTAATTCATAAGTTAAATTCAGAATCTCCAATTTATAAGAGTTAATTACATATAAGTGCATATTTGAATGTTCTTTTTAGTCATAAGGTCACCAACTAGTTTTTTTCCCTCATAAGGTCACTAGATTAAAAAATATGCTATATTGTAGATACTAAAAACCAACATATTTACATAAATGCGACTAGAATACAAAATCAACAATTATTCTCTCTCTCCTCTTCGGCGAGGTCTCTAGTCAACTCCGGCGGGTCTCCGGCCGACCTCCGGCAAACTCTTGCGGGTCTCTGGCAGACCTCCAGCCAACTTCCGGTAACCACAAAAGCTACTGTCACTAACACCAAAAGCTACTATGATGAGATTTCTGGCAACCTTCAGCGATGTCACAAAAGCTACTGTCAGCAGCAACAAAAGCTACTGTGACTAGCAAGAAAATCTACTGTGACTAACAATAGTGAGATTTTCGGCCACTTCCAACGAGGTCACAAAAGCTACTGTCACGAGCATTAAAAACTACTTCCACTAGCAACAAAAACTACTGTCACCAGTAACAAAAGCTACTCTCACTAGCAACAAAAACTACTGTCACCATTAAAAATTATTCTCACTAGCAACAAAAGCTACCGTCACCATTAAAAGTTACTCTCACTAGCAACATAAAGCTACTCTCACTAGCAACAAAAGTTACTATCACCACCAAAAGCTACCCCCACCAGCGTCAAAAGCTACTCTCACTAATAAGAAAAGCTATTGTCACCAACACCAGAAAACTACTGTCGATATCAACTAAAGTTACTCATACCAACACTAAAAACTACACCAACTTTAAAAGCTACTCTCACCAACACTAAAAACTACTACCAAGTAGAATAAAAGCTACTCACAGAACTAAGAAAGTTATTTACTTAGACTGAGAAAGTTATTCCCAGCTATCAAAGCTACTCCCAACGTCTGAGACAGCTATTACTAGCTGATACAAAAGCTACTTTAAAACATCAAAATAAGTATATATTTACAATGCTTGAATCAAAATAATCCGATTTCACCCAAGTACAATTGCAATTAGGCACAAATTCAGCCAAATCGTCCGAAACCAAGAAGTTAAGAACAACCAGTCCATTAGGAAAAGAAATTTTTCATTTCTTCTTAAAGATCACTCAAACTCATACGAGGAAAAACATTCAAATGAATATCCAAATGAATCTAAATCTACACAAACACATGAACATCCAAATGAATCTGAATCCACCATAAACCAAATGAACACATAAAATAAGAAACTCAATCACCACAAAATATATGAATTCGTACCAGGAAGCACATTCATCATCAACCAAAGAAGAAGAGATCACCAATCCTTATACAAAACAAAACAAATCCTAAACAAAAATAAAAGTATCAAGGACATGTTCGTGTTGTCACTTATTGCCAATCAAAATAAATCAAATCAAATCAACGACCTGTTAGTCCCACTTATTACCAAAAAAAAAAAATCATCTGGCAAGTTTCTCGCCTGAGAAGAGTAAGGAGGCTCGGATCCGCCACTGAAGGATAATAGGAGAGGTCAAGGCCTCCAGCGTTCAGCAACTTTAACCATTAGAATTCCATATTTTAACCGGATCTGTGAAGCAGTTAAAGAAGAAAAGCTCCAGCTCCAAATCCGACTCCAGCATGCTTCGACGGCGATCGGAACTCAGCTTCGGCTTCTACCTGCATCAACTCCAACAACTGGACCTACTTCCCTGGCCTTGCCAATCAGACCTCCATGAGTCCTCAAATTCAATTGTTGTTTCGGCGATCCGAAATCAGCCCCAACTCTGGCCTACTTCCACTCAGTGAGCTAGACTGTCACGCCCCGAATTTTGAATAACAATTTCAAATCTAAAACGTGAATTAAATAACTCACTCTAAAACATCCAGAAATTATTATTTTGTTTTTTTTAAACAAATACAACATTCGCCACTCAAATATAAAATTCCAAGATCCTCGAGTCCATTATTACAATTCACACACAATGTAAATTGTAAAGCTCTAAATGAGCATAAAAAACCTCACAAATAAATGTTGTCGCTCTAAACAGCTCGATCACCACCCTGGTTCTCCTGACCTATAGGATTATCAGCTACTCCATTTGAATAGTGTACCGGGATTGCAACAACACAAAATCCGGTAAGCTTTTTAAAGCACGTATGAGTAAATAGAAATAAAACAGTAAATCAACAACTTTTTACCCAAAACAATCTCAACTCAAACAACACATTCAACCTCAATTTCAAAAGTGTATTCATGATCACGAATAATCCAACTCGCTGCAGACATACTATACCAAAACATTTAAAGGATTCACACTAGACCCAAAATGTTACACGATACACAATACTTTTCAAAACAGATATTTATTTCCATAAAACCCCTTTTTCACTTTAATCACAATATAAATAAGGAAATTAACGACATTTGATTCGTAATATGAACCATGTGATATTTACTCACCTCTTATCCAACTGCGTCTTCTAAACAAGCAAAATCACAATAATCCAATCGCTCCTCAAATCCAACAATTAAGTACGTAATCAAGTATCGTCTTTACTTAGCAAACAAAACACGAAATAAACTTAAATGACAATCCAACTATTGGATTCTAAAATAAAGACAATCTAACGGTCGGATTCTAAAATAAAGACGATCCAATGGTCGGATTTAACTTAAACGATGATCTAACGGCAGGATCCTCACATATCGCCCTTGGAAACATCCTACCAAAATTATATGAAAATCCGACGGACGGATTCTCACGAATCGCCTCCCGAATCACTGTTTTACAATTATACGAAAATCCAACGGTCAGATCTTCGCCCGTGACCACACAAAGTGATCGGGATAGTCATAGGATCATCATATCAAAATTTAAAGCAAAATCGACAGTCAGATTCTCAAAAATCGTGAACCGAAGATAAAACCTCAAAACGTTAAATAGGAGCGTAAAAACTTAAATTGACTATTTATCAACTTTTTCTAACATGACCATGTTATATATCAAAACGCTCGTATGGATGCATAGATCATCGCCTAGATAATGAAAACTCGAAATATGGTCCGATGCGCAGCCACAAGCGGAGGTAAGACGGCGGTCAACGCGGTGGTAAACGCCGGTCAACCACCTCAGATACAAAAGTTGTCAACTACAAATTTCTTCAAAATGATGAGGTGAGTAATTTTCATACCTAGAGCTAAGCATGATTTGGTCTAGACTGTCCTAGATCGAGATTTGAAGATTGATTAATCTCGGCGCTTTGATCACGTTTCCAGATCCAACCAGAGCCGTCAATCTTCAATCCTTGATTTACCGCTCTCCACTCAAAATCGTGATACAAGCCATATATGGGGATGATCAGGAGGATGAGGAGATCATGAAAATAGGGAGGATCGGCCGAGGTGATGCCGGAAAATCCAATATCCTGCCGGTTCGGGTTTTTGGCTCGGGGAAGTGCTTCGATCCAGGTGGAGGAGCCGCGGCGGGGTAGAGGCCGGTGGCAGTGGTGGAGGCCGGTGACGCCAGCGGGGAGGGCCGGGTAAGCGGTGGTGGAAGCCGGTGGCGGCGTGTGGCACCGGGTCGGGTCGTCGGGTTGGCCAAGGGAGCTGCGCACGGGAGAGAGAGAATCGCTGGAAAAAAAAATGGGAATCTTTTTGGGTTTCTGAAAATTCCAAAAAAAATCATATATTTATAGAAAAAATTCAATTTTCAAATATTCGTAATAAATTCCTACGAACTCCGAATATTACGTTCCACATATGCACGAACTCATATCGACGAGCTCTACAACTTTCATGAAGAACGTTTTCCCAAATTATGAACGTATAAAAAGTCGATTTTCACGATCCCCTATATAACATTCGTTTTTGAAAATAAAATCATTCGAAACCAATTTTTTCAAACAACGACATACGAATTTATTCCAAATATCATAATTCAAATAATAGAACAATTATTGAATTACATAAATTTATTATATGAAAATTTGGGTCTTAACAGTCTACCCTCCTTAAAGAAATTTAGTCCCAAAATTCAAACACGCTCGTTGACAAAAAGCTGTGGATGCTTTTTCCTCATGTCAGACTCTAACTCCCATGATGCATCACCCTCATCATGATGACTCCACAACACCTTGACCAACTCCACTTCCTTCCTTCGAAGCTGCTTTGTTGAGCGATCCAAGATACGTACAGGTTCCACCATGAAGGTCACATCCCCTCTAACCTTTATCGTACCATGATCAATCACGTGTGATTCATCTCGTATATACTTCCTGATCATAGACACATGGAAGACATTGTGTACGCCAGACATGCTAACAGGTAGTGTAAGTCGATATGCCAAATCACCGACCTTTTCCAGAATTTCGAAAGGTCCCACGTATCTTGGTGCCAATTTCCCCTTCTTGCCAAATCTCATCACACTTTTCATAGGTGAGACTTTTAAGAACACGTGATCACCTACTTCAAACTCAACTGGTCTTCTCTTCAAATCGGCATAGCTCTTCTGCCTACTCTGTGCTGTTCAGATCCTGTCCCGAATAAAGTGACCTTCTCAGGACCGAAGAGCCCTTTATCCCTTGCTTCCGCCCAACAGATAGGAGTCCTACATGACCGACTATAAAGAGCCTCATATGGAGCCATACTGATACTGGAGTGATAGTTGTTGTTGTAGGCAAACTCTACCAATGGCAGATGATCCACCCAACTCCCCTTGAAGTCCAGTACACAAGCTCTAAGCATGTCCTCCATCATCTGAGTCACTCTCTCGGTTTGCCCATCTGTCTATGAATGAAAAGCAGTGCTCATAGCTAATGATATGCCAAAGGCCTTATGGAATCTGTGCCAAAATTCCGAGTGAAACGAGCATCCCTATCAGAAACAATCGTTACTGGCACACCATGAAGCTTTATTATCTCATTCAGATACAACTTACATAATGCATCGCCTGAGTAAGTTTTCGACACGGGTAGAAAGTGTGCTGACTTTATCAATCGGTCAACAATCACCCAAATCGAGTCATACCTTTGCCTGGACCTAGGCAATCCACTCACAAAGTCCATGGAGATATCCTACCAATTGCAAAAAAGAACCGATAAGGGTTTCAGCATCCCTGCAGGCCTCTGATGCTCTGCCTTCACTTGCTGACATATAAGACACTTCGACACATGTTCTGCCACATCCATCTTCATTCCATACCACTAAAACTGTCTTCGTAGATCCATATACATTTTGGTACCCCCTGGATGTATCGTGTATCGAGATCTATGTGCTTCCCGCATGACCTCCTTCTTGAGGTTATCAATACTCGGAACATACAATCTCCCTCGAAATCTCAACCCTCCATCTACCCCAATAGCCCACTCAGAAGGGCCCTCCACATTCAGATCAGCAGCCATCCCAACAATCTTCACCTGAGCAAACTCATCAAGTGTCTGACCCTGATTAATCCTGGAAATCAAGGTAGGCTGCAAAGTAATACTACCGAGGAAGATTCCATGTCCTGTTCCGGTTGGCATGAGGTCAAACTCAGATGCAGCCTCCAACATGAGTCACTCCTGAACTATAAGATATGCCATGATTCTTCGGGGTTTTCTACTCAAGGCATCCGCTACTACATTGGCCTTTCCGGGATGATATTCTAAAGTGAAATCATAATCCTTAATAAGCTCCATCATTCTCTTATGCCTCATGTTCAACTCTTTCTGGGAGAATAGATACTTCAAACTCTTATGATCAGAAAGAGTTCGAACTTCTCACCATAAAGATAATGCCTCCAAATCTTTAAGGCAAAAACTATTGCCGCTAGCTCTAGATCATGAGTCGGGTAAGGCTGCTCATGCACCTTCAACTGTCTAGAACCATATGCGACAACACCACTATTCTGCATCAACACACAACCTAAACTCTGATAAGATGCATCACTATAGATAACTAGGTCACCACCACTAGTAGGGATGATCAACACTGGAGCAGTGGTCAACCTAGTCTTCAACTCATCAAAAGCTTTCTCACATTCTTCAATCCAGGCAAACTGAACGTCTTTCCTCGTCAGCTTGGTCAAAGCTGAAGCAATACTCGAGAATCCTTCAATGTATTGCATATAATACCCTGCCAATCTGAGGAAGCTATAGATCTCTGCAAATGCTTCTCATGCTCATCAGACGACCTTGAATAAATCAAGATATCGTCAACGAACATTACAACAAACTTATCCAAATAAGGACTGAATGTGCGGTTCATCAAGTCCATGAATACTACAGGTGCATTAGTTAAACCAAAAGGCATGACAAGGAACTCAAAATGTCCATACCTAGTCCTGAACGTCGTCTTTGGAATAGCCTCATCCTTCACCCTTAACTGGTGGTATCCAGATCTCAAATCAATCTTTGAGAACACAGTAGCCTCCCTAAGCTGATTGAACAAGTCATCAATCTGAGGTAAGGGATACTTGTTCTTGATGGTCACCTTGTTCAGTTGTCGATAATCCACACATAACCGAAGTGAATTATCATTTTTCTTCACAAATAGTACTGGTGCGCCCCATGGTGAAACACTCACCTGTATGAACTCTTATGCAAGTAATCCCTCAATCTAAACCTTTAACTCCTGAAGTTCAGCTGGAGCCACCGAATAAGGTGCTTTCGATGCAGGGGATGTATCTGGTATTACATCAATGGAGAAATACATTACCATTTTCGGAGGTAACCCTGGTATCTCTTGGAACACATCAGCATACTCTGAAACTACAGGAATTCCTGTAATCCCAGAAGCACTCCTCCCTAATTCAATATGAGCCAAAATCTCTACTCTCATGGCAATGTTAGACTTTAGACAACGGTAATGAAACACTAGTTATCCAGGAACATGGAAGGACACAATTATCCTAAAGCAATCAATCACTGCATGGTTCGGGCTCAACCAATCCATACCTAAAATCACATCATATGTGTGATCCGAAAGCACAATCAAAGAAGCAGTAAACTCTTTATCACAAATCCCAATAGGGCAATCATCACAAAACACACCAAGCTCAAGAGAGATGCCAAGAGGTGATGTAACACTCAAAGATCTAGCAAGTGGTGTAGCAGTCAATCCCAAAACATCTACCACATAACTAGATATGAAGGAGTAGGAGGCTTCTGTATCAAACAATACTCTAGCTAGATAGTTATAAACAGATAGAGTACCTTCCACCCCAGTGCCTCTCTGACCAATAGCAAAGACTCTTGCAAGTGCAGGTGGGAATTGCCTCTGCTGGTTTCCTTGCACCCTATTCTGAGGTTGGGTACACTCTTTAGCTAAATGCCCTTCCAACCCACATCTGTAGCATGCCCTACTCTTCGGTTTAGTGCATCCTCTGGAGATATGGCATGTCTCCCCACAGTTATAACAAACCACTGGCGTGGCTGGTGCTGCCCTAGTTGAAGCCTGGTGAAGATAGGCTGCCCTGGCTGGAGTCTGCTGGTGAAATATGGTATGTTGCCTCTTCCAGGGCCCACCTTGAAGTCTCGTCGAACCACTGCTCCCTGCTATAGCCTTCCCTTTGTTTCGAAAGTCTCTAGCAGCTGTCTAGTCAATCCGACGAGGTGGGTTCGCCTCTTCTAGTACCATTGCCTTTGCTGCCATTTGTGCCACAGTTGCCAACTCAAACGGCACTACTGTAACTCGAAGGTTCTCGTTCATCCCTCGCAGAAAGTGCATAGCCAACCTTTTGACATCCCATGGTCGTACGAAGCGATACATCCGAGAGAACTCAGCCTCGTAATCCCGAACAGTCATATTCCCCTGAGTCAACCCCAGAAACTCCTTCTCCAAGTGTTCCACAACAGACCTAGGAAAGTACTTTTCCTTGAAGCGCCTCTCGAATTCCTCCCAGGACATGGCAGTCACGTCCTCACTCCTCTCAATGAAATCCCACCAAACACGTGCCTCATCTTTCAGCATGAAGGTGGCAACATCCTTCTTCTCAACACTAGTACAGGTGACCATCCTGAAACAGTTCTGCATATTCCTGACCCACTGATTAGCCTCTAAATGATTGGTACTACCACTAAAAGGGACAACACCAAGCTTGGTGACCTTCTTGACCAACCTTGCCAAATGTAAAACATCCACTGGTAGAGCAGGCAGTTCGACTAGAGGCACCTCCTCCTCGTCCTCGTACATCTCAACAGGAGGAACTCTGCCTCTACCTTGGCCTCGGCCTCTGCCTCTACTACGGCCTTTGCCTCGGCCTCTACCTTCGCCTCCCACCAAATCCATTCCTAATGAGCATAGCATTCCTGGTTAATACATGTATAATACTTAAACAAAGCATAAGTCAAATATAAGTCCATATTAACCAAGCTACAAACACGTCAAGGGTAAAACAAAACTCCAAACATGACCTAACGTCCTAGACGACTCCTAACGCTCTTACATACACAATGATGTTGTCAATACTGAAGAGCGCACGATGGGGATCTGCTACAAACAGGCCATCACTCGGAAAGTATTGGCGCATCACAAAATATGTACCTTACGCTCTGATACCAAACTGTCACGCCCCGAATTTCGAACAACAAGTTCAAATCCGAAACGTGAATTAAATAACTCACTTTAAAACATCCAGAAATTATTATTTTGTTTTTTTTTTTAAACAAATACAACACTCGCCACTCTAATATAAAATTCCAAGATCCTCGAGTTAATTATTACAATTCACACACATTGTAAATTGTAAAGCTCTAAATGAGCATAACAAACCTCACAAAAGAAAAGCAAATAAAAAAAATGTTGTCACTCTAAACAGCTCGATCACCACCTTGGTTCTCCTAACCTGCAGGATTATCTGCTACACCGTTTAAATAGTGTACCGGGATTGCAACAACACAAAACCTGGTAAGCTTTAGAAAACACGTATGAGTAAATAGAAATAAAACAGTAAATCAATAACTTTTTACCCAAAATAATCTCAACTCAAACAACACATTTAACCTCAATTTCAAAAGTGTATTCATGATCATACTATGACAGACAGACTAGAGCTCTAACTGATTGTATCCACTAACCTGGCCAAAGACGTGGAGTTCCGATTTTTCTACCCACGATCATACTTGATCCACGATCCCCAACTCGTAAGTCTTTGGATCCAAGGTATAAATACCAAAACATTTAAAGGAGTCGCACTAGACCCAAAATGTTACACGATACACAATACTTTTCAAAACAGATATTTATTTCTATAAAACCTTTTCCACTTTAATCACAATATAAATAAGTAAATTAACGGCATTTGGTTCGTAATATGAACCATGTGAGCTTTACTCATCTCTTATCCAGCTGCGTCTTCTAAAAAGGCAAAATCAAAATAATCCAATCGCTCTTCAAATCCAACCATTAAGTACTTAATCAAGTACCGTCTTTACTTAGTGAACAAAACACGAAATAAACTTAAATAACAATCCAACGGTCGGATTCTAAAATAAAGACGATCCAACGGTTAGATTCTAAAATAAAGACAATTCAACAGTCGGATTCTAAAATAAAGACGATCCAACGGTCAGATCGAATTTAAACAATGATCCAATGGTCGGATCCTCACAAATCACCCTTGGAAACATTCTAGCAAAATTATATGAATATCCAACGGACGGATTCTCGCGAATAGCCACCTGAATCACTGTTTGACAATTATACGAAAATCCAGCGGTCGGATCTTCGCCCGTGACCACAAAAAGTCATCGGGACAGTCATACAATCATCATATCAAAATTTGAAGCAAAACCGACAGTCAGATTCTCAAAAATAGCGAACCGAAGATAAACCGTCAAAACGTTAAATAGGAGCGTAAAAACTTAAATTGACTATTTATCAACTTTTTCTAACATGACCATGTTATATATCAAAACGCTCGTATGGATGCATAGATCATCGCCTAGATAATGAAAACTCGAAATATGGTTCGATGCGCCGCCACACGCTGAGATAAGACGGCAGTCAACGCGGTGGTCAACGCCGGTCAACCACCTCATATGCAAAAGTTGTCATCTACAAATTTCTTCAAAATGATGAGGTGAGTAATTTTCATACCTAGAGCTAAGCGTGATTTGGTCTAGATCGTCCTAGATCGAGCTTTGAAGACGGATTATTCTCGGCCCTCTGATCACGTTTCTAGATCCGGCCAGAGCCGTCAATTCTCAATCCTTGATCTATCGCTCTACACTCAAAATCGTGATACAAGTCGTATATGGGGATGATCAGGAGGATGAGGAGATCATGAAAATGGGGAGGATCGGCTGAGGTGATGCCAGAAAATCCAAAATCCGACCGGGTCGGGTTTTTGGCTTTGGGGAGTGCTTCGATCTAGGTGGGGGAGCTACGGCGGGGCAAGCTGGTTGGGGGGGGGGGGCTATTGGGCGGCTCGGGGCCCACTCGGGGAGGGCCGGGTCGGCGGCGATGGTGGCCTTTGGAGGCATGTGGCACAGGGTCGGGTCGTCTGGTCGGCCAAGGGAGCTGCACACGGGAGAAAGAGAGAATGGCTGGCCAAAAATGTTTTTTGGGTTTCTGAAAATTCCAAAAAAAAAAAATCCTATATTTATAGAAAAATTTCAATATTAAAATATTTGTAATAAATTCATACGAATTCCAAATATTACGTTCCACATATTCATGAACTCGTATCGACGAGCTCTACAACTTTCATGAAGAAAGGTTTCCCAAATTATGAACGTATAAAAAATTGATTTTCACGACCCCTTAAATAACGTTCGTTTTTGAAAATAAAATCATTCGAAACCAATTTTCTCAAACCACGACATACGAATTTATCTCAAATATCATAATTCAAATAATAAAACAATTATTGAATTACATAAATTTATTATATGAAAATTCAGGTCTTCACATGCACCTACTCTGAAATTAGGTGGAAGGGTAAAATCATCATAAAAGAGATAATTGGAAGATGTATGTGGCCTTATGTGTACAAGATAAATTAGGTGGCCTTATACCTAATTAAAGTTTCAAAATGATACTTATGTGTAATTTTCTAAATTTATAAAGAGAAGTCACTAAACTAAATGGTACTGAACAACCATTCATTTTGTTTTTTGAAACAATTACAACTAAATGATATATATTTTTTTCAATTTCAAGTAGTGATTATAAAATAAACTATTGCTATTATGATTTTGGGTGGACTTGACACAATACAAAAAGCAATGATAAGTTTCCCAAAAAGGTGGACTTGATTATATATGGAAGAGGGATAGTGTTGTAAATTATGCAGGAGAAAATGGGAATGTGTAACGCGGCATAGAACGATTCAATGATAGCGAGGGGATGCATCATAATTCACTTTCAACAGTGACCCAGAAATGGAATCTAGAACTTTATCAAGGATTGCCCAAAACAGAAAAAATAGAAAATAATAAGCAGAGTCAGCAATACCTATCTTCCCCATAATGCTGTCCCTCTCCAAAATCTAAGCTGCCAATGTCAAATCCCAACTTGACACTAATGGAGATAATAATAAAAATTATAATAATACAAAAAATTCAAAACCAAAATCGCCAACTTTCATTTAGAATCAGATTCAGTTGCAAACGCAGCTATCCATAATTGGACAATAATTCTTACAAAATTAGAAGTTGGACTGCAATGATACTTATCTAGATTATCGAAAAAAACATAGTAGCTAAAGACAAATTAAGAACTATGTATATATGCTTACGAAGAAGCTAATATATTGTCAACCTATCAGACCCTAATAGCGCTGCGGCACCCAAAAGCGAGCTATCTTGCTTGTCTGGCGGCCCTCCACGCCGGCGCGGATCTTGAACCTCGATGTGGTCTTCGAGCTTCATTGAAACGATGGAGGTTTTGAGTCTTGCAGGTGAGATGCAGGTGCTACAGGACAGGCTGTCTGAACGGGTCCAAGTGGTGGAGGTGAGATGTTGGGACCAATATTTCTCAACAAGGATCTTTGGTTGTTTGCGGCTATTCCGGTTGGGTTCGTAGTGGATAGCCCGAGTGGTGCTAGTGGTTTTGGAATCCCGATATGCTCGTGGTGTCATCTAGATTTTAAGGCGTTTCTGCCTTGCATCAATTGCAGGCAGGCTACCAATGGCGGGTCGAGTGGAAGATGGTGGCTGTCAGTGGTGGCAACAAGGGTTCATGAAAGAAGATGGTGCTGGGCTCTTTGCTGTCCTCACTTTGGGCTTGGTGAAATTGCGCCTCTCTTTGGGCTTGAGCAAATTGGGCCTGGTTTTTTGTTTTAGGTTTGTATTATGTTAGTAACTTAGTTTACTCTCAATAAATTCTCTAAGTTTTTAGGGAGCTGAGCACCTTTTGATGGTTTTAGCGAATCCTCTGGAGCAGTGTCGAAGGAGGAGACCCACTATTTTGATGTATTTGATGTCTAATGAGTGACCTATGTCTATGTACCATTATGAGTACAGTCATATCTTCTTATCTATCTCGGAGATGAATATATTGATGCCCGTTGTGGGTTTGATTAAAAAAAAATATATATATATATATATGGAATAAATTCATTTTACCCCCCTGAACTTTGGGCCTAAAATCAGACTGGTCCTTAAAGTTTTTTTTTTTTATCAGACTGGAACTTGTACTCTTAAACGACATTACCCGAGTTCAAAATTTGAATTTGCCTCCAAATGTGACGTTACTATAGTTGTTGGAACCGACAAGGGGGCCCACAATTCAGATTTTTAAACCCTAAAGGAGGGCAGAATGGACATTTCCTATTTAATATAATTTTTAAATTTTTTTTTCTCTATACTCTCTCTCTCTCTCATATCTTCTCTATATGGCAGACCGCGAAAGAGGCGCCATCGACCCGGAATAAAGATCAAACCGGAACTTCGTCCTCTGATCGCCTCCAACTAGCCCACTGGCACCTTCTTCTTCATCTCAATGTCACCATCAAGCTTGAGGTTGTAGTTCATCCAATCATCCATTGTGGAGGAAGAATCGAACACCGAAATCTTTTGTAGCTCTGTGAGAGACGACGACCACCACTAATCACCATCGCCTCCGCCTCCCTCAAATTCAACCTCACCTTCTTGATTTTGTTATCGATTCTCAAAGCCGAAGTGGGGGCTTTGATTTCAAACACACAGAAAGGGAGAGAGAGAGAAATTGAGATAGGAGAAACCGGAATCATTTTAGCGGGTGGGGCCCACCTGTAAATGTCAGGCCACAGCCCCATCGATGATTGGATGGCAGCGAGAGCGACAACAGGTCCACTCTCGAAACCGGACAAGTATGGCGACCTCTCGACGTTGCCGTCGTTTCTGACCTAGTCCACGTCAAAATGAGGAAGGACGAGCCCAACACCATCGATTTGTCCTCCAACCGCGCAGCCACGATGCAGCCTCAGTCGTCCTCAATTCCAATTCGCAAATCTCCACCGCCACCCACTCGGCCTCTTCGGTGGTCGCCGATATAGAGAAGATGAGAGAGAGATTATAGAGAAAAAAAAATTATATTAAATAGGAAATGTCCATTATTCCCTCCTTAATGGTTTAAAAATATGAACTGTGGGCCCCTTTTTCGGCTCCAACGGCTATAATGACATCATATTTGGAGGCAAATTTAAATTTTGGACTCAGATGATGTCGTTTGAGAGTACAAGGACCAATCTGTTAAAAAAAATTTTAAGGACCAATCTGACTTTAGGCCCAAAATTCAGAGGGGAAAACTTATTTTTTTCCTAGTTATATATATATATATATATATATATATATATATTGCTCCAATTTTCTTTTTTCTATTTTATTATATTGGAGGAGTCAGAACTGTTTTATTTTCCAAAAAACATGTCAACTCTTTTATTGATCAGCAAAATTACACATAACATGTCTTAGTGGGACAGTATAAGAGTTATTACCTAAAGAATTCAATAGTTTTGAAACAATGAAGTTCATCCAAAACTACCCCACACTGTCCATGAATAAACTCAAATGACACAAGCACTGCGAGTTTTCTTGACAACATTTCTCAAGTTTTAGTCGAAATCGGTGCCAAAGAAGAGTAACACTAAGCACCTCCTTCAATGGCCTCCCCCATAGGAGCTTCCATCATCTTCGCTGCATCCATCACAACATTTTCAACCCCCACCTCCTCATTCAAACAAAGTTTTCGGGAGAATCTTTTCTTCTTTGGTTTAGGCCCAGTGTACGGGCCCTAGGAATATCTTGCTCCCCTTTTGGTCATCCTCTCTTCTTCTTTGCTGAAGAAATATGCACTACTCCATTTGTATTGGGGAGGTTATTATCATCTTCCACATCCAATTGTTAAATAGCTTGAATTACAACCAACTTAGACTGCTTATCCGACCTAACCAACAACTTCAATGCTTCTAGGCGCATCCCAAGAATATGTTTTGTATAGCAACACTCCTATCCCCTGCCAAAGTCGGTGGAGCCACCACCGTCTTTTCCCAATCAAGAATGGCTTATAAATTAGCCTGTGAGAAACTCATTAATTGCACCAATGTTATACCAAGTAGATTCATAAGCCCTAGACCAATTTGACCCTCAGCCAAGCTAGGTTCAAAAACCCTAGCCTCCCTAGATCCTCCATCAAGGCTCGGATTCACCAAATTACCTAACTCAGCTTGCTTCGCCTTCCTGGATCCCAATATTGGTAACCCCATCATCGTTGCTTTTGACTTCATGGCTTGCTTGACTAAAAATTGGTCGCAACCAGTCTGTACCATGCGTGCACAACCCACATGGTAAGGATACCTCCTTTCTCAAACGCGGTGAAAGCTTCCTCACCACTATTCATATCTCTAACAACTGAAGCAGCACACTTGCCGCATCCCAAAGACCTTCATATTCCCCTAGAATTACCATTCGGCCGTTGTAATGCCATGGATCACCATGGAGAACTCGGTTACACTCCTCATTCCTCTTGAATAGAAACAGAAAGCGGCCTCTGCCTGAGCCATTATCGACAAACAATCCTTCAGCCTCCACACCGCCACTAGAGTTCCTAGTAAACCCTTCTCATCCCTAGACTTGTGATTGATCAACCTCCTCACCAAGTAGAAGTATGTCTTTGCAATCGCTGGAGACTTATCTCCCCAAAATCCACCACGACATCTTCTGTAAGTGCCAACACCGCTAAAAGGTGCAGCGCCATCACAGGAAGAATGAAAATGCTAGAAGAAACTAGAGGAAATCCAAATTTTTCTCAACCCTAGTAGATGCATGAGGCTAGGTTTTGAAGCTCAGCTATTTGAGGAATGCTAGAAACCTTCCCCTTTCTACCTTCCTCATTCATTGCATGCCATGTAGATTCATTTATGATTACAATCTATGTATTTACTACCTTGAAAAAACAACTAATTTCATTCCAAGTTTTACCCTTATTTATGTTTGAGCTTATTAAATGCTCTCTATTAATATGAATAATAAAAAACTAAAAATAAAAAGCTCTTGACTCTTTTTTTTCTAACATTTTTTTCATTTCTTATATTTCCTAAATTCTTCAACGAAAATTTTTCTTTTATTTATTTGATCATGTTCCATAATACTGAGACTTTTTTAACATTTTTTTATATATAAAACCCAAAAAAGCCAAAAAGAAAAGGAAAAAAAAAAGATGATAAAGCTCAGGAACATGGCAGTTGCAATTTTTTTTTTTTTTTTTTAACATTCTCTTTGATATATGTATATAAGTAAAGCAAACGTTTGGCTATTTTTTTTGTTTCAATTCTGTCTTTTT
Source organism: Rosa persica (assembly GCA_025331145.1). Classification (NCBI taxonomy): domain Eukaryota; kingdom Viridiplantae; phylum Streptophyta; class Magnoliopsida; order Rosales; family Rosaceae; genus Rosa; species Rosa persica. Next base: position 46,141,320 of record WFKR01000007.1, on the reverse strand, counting down.
TCTTTTTGGGAAAAAATTTGAAGTATGTTCTTAAATATATATGTACATATTTGCAATATGTACGCATTTATGTATGTAAGCCCACAAGAGAATATAAATTGCAAATAAAAAGGATTCACAAAAGAAAAGAAAAAAGTTGAAAAGCTAAAATTAATTACTTAATCAAATGCATGTGAAATTAAATAAGGGTAAAGAGGGGAAGTGAAAATTTGTCATTTAATTGTATTAATTATTTGAATTTTTTAGTAGAATACACATGGCATACAATGAATGAAAAATATAGAAAGGAAAAGGTTACTAGCATTCCTCCAGCTGTTTTATTATTTCAACAAAATTGGAGGAGATAGAATCTAGACTAACGTAATGGTAATCATAATTTAGTCCAATTCTCCACCCTCCTTCACCATTTGAGATAATACTAAGAGTGGAATTTTAAAGAATCATAATTTATCATAACCGTTTAGAAGTAAAGTTTATTTACAGAGAAATACAAACAAAACTTGTAATGTTGGAGAACTTTCTCTCTCAAATTGATGAGATTTAATTAGTTTTGTTATTTTAAGAGTTTAGTAGTGCATATATGGGTGGTGGATTTTTAATTTTTATTTTTTGAATTTCTATAAGTATTTTTTTTTTTTGGAATAATCTTCATATGGTACCTGGACTATTGTCTAATGCACATTTTGGTACCTAATTTTCAAAACTACCCTGATGGTACCTGAACTATTGCTCTGTTTCTCCATATGATACTTCCATCCAATCTTCCCTTAACTTTGCTACGTGGCTCATTTTTATAGGATAACATTCATCTCAAAAAAAAAAAATTATAGGCAAAATTAACTGCAAATTGGATAGAAGTATCATATGGAGAAACAGAGCAAGAGTGCAGGTACTACAAGGGCAGATTTGAAAGTTTAGGTATCAAAATGTGCATTTGACCATAATTCAAGTACCATTTGAGGATTTTTCTCTTTTTTTTGGGTTAAATACTGCTTACTACCCTATGGTTTAAGTCCAAAATCAATTCAGTCCCTGGACTTCTAATTTCATCAAAAACACTCTTGCACTTTCAATTTGATTTAATATGTCCAATTCATTAATATTCTGTTATGGATTCAAGTTATAGTTAGATTATTTGTTGAAAAATTATTTATTTTTACTAGTAGGACTCACTCCTAAATTGACTATGTAGGCCACCTCGACACCACATCATAAAACATAAACTATATATGAGCCACGTTAACAAGTTAAATAACTCAATTGTCGGAAAACTAACAAATTTGACCTATTAGATTAAAACTGAAAGTGCATGGGTGTTTTTGATGAAATTAGAAGTTCAGGAGCTGAATTGATTTTGAACCCAAACTATAGGGTAGTAATCTATATTTAGCCCTTATTTTAACTTGAAATTGTTAACAAGATTAGAAAAGAAAGAATCATGTACATGTAGCTAGTAAGTTATGTTATGTTTGTTATTGATTTAATTAGGGATTTTGTTTACCCCATTTCTAGAGATTTTTTCCTACTCACCCATTTACCCAAAACACTCTAAGGAAGTCTTCCCTAATACCCCATTAAATATTTCTTTTTGTTTTTTGTTTATTTTTGAGAATATTTTACTCTCACCCCTTTGTTACTTAGAGAGAGAGAGAATGGATGAGAGAGAAACCATAGGAGACTTCGTCGGACCCCGGCCATCGACCGCGGGATTCCCGTCACCAGTCATCAGTATCAGGATTTCTGCCACTGGTCGTCGGAATCCTGCCACCGGCCGCCACCTACCGGACTTCTCTGAAAACCTCGCCAGAGGCCCCAAAGAGGTTGTCAGAAAGGTTTATTGCCCCCGAATAGAGGGGCACTAAACCTCTATTACCCCCCTATAGAGGTTTATAAAACCTCGCCGGAAGTCACCAAAGAGGTTGTCGCAGATCTCATATAGGGTCGGAGAGGTTTATTGCCCCTTGAATAAACATATATTGCCCTCAAATAGACCTTTCGGTTGACGGAATGGAAACTAATCTCCCTAAAATTAGACAAATTAAATAAAACTTTTGATTAAAGGAAAAAAAAAAAGAGATTACATCAATTTAAAACATTTATTGCCCTTAATAAACGTCTATTGCCCCCCAATAGGCATTATTATGAGATAATAAATTTTTTTTTCCTTTTTTTCTTTCCTTCTCAGACTTTTATTGCCCACAGAAAAAAAAAATGATTTGGGCATTCAGAAAATGCTCTGAGTACCCACCTCTCAACCGGTTTTTGCCAGTTGTAGACTCGTTGCCAGTTGCAGACCCTCAGTTGCTGTTTCGGTCCCAATCGATCGATCGAAATCGGAGCACGCAAATGTCTAAATGCCGTGGAAGGTGAGGAGACCAACGAGATGGAGATTATGACCTCACCAGTGAGATGGAGATCACGAGTTCGTTGGATCGTCGGAATTTGCAAGATAGATAGATAGATAGATAGATAGATAGATAGATAGATAGATAGATAGATAGATAGATAGAGAGAGAGAAAGAGAGAGAGAGAGAGAGATGACGACGACGTTAAGATCGATCGGAAGTTCGGCCACTCCAACGACAATCTCAGAGACTTCGTCGAGGTAGCTCATAGGTGAGGCGGCGATGTTCTGAGGCTCTGATCGAGACTGAGTTGGACGCCATCGCTGCATGTCGTCCAAGATCGTGATGCCGGAGTTCGACGCCGTGCTGGAGGTGATCAGAGATCGGATAGGGACAGAAACCTAATGTGGAAATCTAGGGGAGAGAGAGTCTGTGAAGACCCAGATTTTCATACAATAAATTTATGTAATTCAATAATTGTTATATTAATTGAATTGTGATATTTTGGATTATTTGGATTGTCGTGGGTTGAGAAAATTGGTTCCGAATGATTTTATTTTCGAAAACGAACGTTATTTAGGGGGTCGTGAAAATCGACTTTTTATACGTTCAAAATTTGGGAAAACTTCCTTCATGAAAGTTGTAGAGCTCGTCGATACGAGTCCGTGCATATGTGGAACGTATTATTCGGAGTTCGTATGAATAAGTTATGAATATTTGAAAATCGAAATTTTTCTATAAATAGTAGAAAAATCTGAGTTTGTTGTGAAGGACGAAAAAATCCCATTTTTGCACATCAGTCCCCCGTCTCTCTCTCGGCCTGGTCACTGTGCCTCCAGACCCGGCGACCCGACCCGACTGGAAGTCGGTCCTCCCGGCCGCGCCGCCGCCGGACCCGGCCCCCATCCGCTTCGCACCTCACGCCCGGTCGATCCCCGCCGTCGCCACGCCCAGCCGCCGCTCCTAGGCCTGGATCGAAGCCCCTATCCGAAGCCCAAACCCGACCCGGCCGGAAAACCATTTTTCCGGCGGTGCACGGGCCGATCGTCCCCATTTTCGTGACGTGCTCTTCCTTCTGATCATCCCCATATATGGCTTGCATCACGATTTTGAGTGTAGAGTGGTAGATCAAGAGTTGAAGATTTCGACGTCCCTGATTCGATCTGGAGACTGATCAGAGGGCCGAGATTAATCCAACTTCAAAGCCCGATTTAGGACGATCCAGACCTCATCTCCGAAAAAGTCAGGTATTAAAGTTGTTCAAAATTTCATTTTGAAGAAGTTTGTAGTTGACGACTTTTGCATCGGAGGTGGTTGACCGTCGTTGACCGCCGCGTTGACCACCGTCTGACCGCCGCGTGTGGCGGCGCGTCGGACCGAATTTTGAGTTTTTATTATCTGGACGATGATCTATGCATCCATACGAGCGTTTTGAGATATAACTTGGTCATGTTAGAAAAAGTTGATAAATAGTCAATTTCTGTTTTGACGTTACTATTTACGGTTTTACAATTTACCTTCGGTTTGAGATTTACGAAGATCAGACCATCGGTTTTACTTCAAATTTTAATATGAGGTTCATATGACTGTTCCGATGACTTTGTGTGGTCACAGGGCGAAGATCCGACTTTTGGATCTTCGTATAATTATAAAATGGTGATTCGGGAGGCGATTAACGAAGATCCGTCCATCGGATTTTCGTATAATTTTGATAGGATGTTTCATGGGAAATCCGTGAAGATCTAACCATTGGATTATGATTTAAATTCAATCCGACCGTCGGATTGTCTTTATTTTAGAATCCGACCGTTGGATTATCATTTAGGTTTATTTCATGCTTCGTTGCTAAGTAAAGACCGTACTTGATTAGGTACTTGATGGCTTGAGTTGACGAGCATTGGGATTATTGTGAGTTATATATATATTGAAGACGCAGCAGGAGTTTCGAGGTGAGTAAAACTCACGTGGTTCATATTACGAACCGAGCATTTTAATTTATTTATTTTTGGTAATTGTGTAAAAAATATTTGCGGATTAAATATTTGTTTTAAAATTTCATGGACTTGAATCACCACGGTCCATAGGTAAGTAAAATGAATTTTAACTATACAAATGAATTTCATAATTTTCTTGTGTGAACTATAGATGGTATTAGTGGTCATTCCTGAGTGGATGATTACGTATATATATATTTACGTGGAAAATATATATTGATGAGTGGATGGTTTGATTGATGATATGATTGAGTTGAATTGTTGAGTTGATTATATTACGATTGTGTAATTCCATAATAATATGATGTATCTTGGTTGGGTTGATTTCAGTATGTGATGTTATATGTTGGGTTCATTTATGGGTTTAGGGTTAACATAATGACCGGTGTGGGTAATCGGACGCTCTAATCCTAGTGTGGATGATGGGATACGATTGGTTGAGTATGTGGAATTATTGGACGTTCTAAATATGTATATAGGTATACATATTGATGAAATACAATAATTGATAAATATGTCGGATGCCATAACCTAGGCCAGGTGACGGGCTACGATTCAGTTAGAGCTCTAGTCTGTCAAGTGCCGTATTTTTATAAATACGATGATGAGAGTGGTGGAGAAAGTTGTGAGTTGGGTTGTCTTGATAAATTTGAATTGGTATTGATTGAGATTGTCATTATCTGCTTATGTGGAAATTATTGAGTGTTGCGGTGTGTGGGAATAAATGAGATTAAATTAAGTAACAGTTCCTTCTTTTACTCATACAAGCTTTCATAAGCTTACCGGGTTTTGTGTTGTTGCAATCCCGGTACACTATTCAATGGTGTAGCGGATATTCCTGCAGGTCAGGATAACCAGGGAGGTGACCGAGCTGCTTAGGTGTTACTGCAGTTTAGTTATTTATTTCGTTGTGAGGTGTGTGTGTATGCTCATTTAGAGCTTTACATTACATTTTGGATTTGAGTTGTAATAATTAACCGAGACTAAATTCGGTTTGATTTTATTTCGTGTGGTGAGTATGTTAAGGAAAGAAATTTTCAGGTTGATTATTTTGAGTTGTAGTATTTTCATGTTCCGGATTTGGAATTGTTATTCTAAAATTTGGGACGTGACAGAGTCGTGCCGGATCGTCTGAGTGGCATAAAATGTAGTTTGTTAATTATGTCAAGGGCAAAACTGTCATTTTGCTTGAAAGAGGGTAAGTGGGAATAAAAATTTGTTGCTGGGGTAAGTGGGATAATTTTGCTCAATTTTAGTGCATTGGGTCAAAATCCAATTTAATTAATATTCTGAATGTAATTAGTTCGATTCTCATTGACATATAGGGTGGATAAGGTAATGTCCTTGTAGAAAATCCACATAAAATAATCTTTTTTGTCACAAAAAAAAAGAGGAATTCTCTTAATTTTTTTTTCCCCTTCTACTTTGGTATGAGAGGATTGGCAACGATGGGGGAGACTTTTCATCTCCGATCAAACCTGCAAGGGAGTTGGAGCAATGGTTTCTCTCTCTCGATCGTGGATATGACGACGATGTTGGTGGTGATGATGGCAGGGAGGGATTCTCTGTGAATGGTAGTGTTTGGGGCCAAAGTGCTCTAAATAGGGTTCCCACCAATCTGTGATGTGTGGAAGTGACAAATGTTTATGCACCTAGTGACCGAGCTTGGGTGGCAGTTTCGTGCGGTCAAGCTTTGCTGGTGTAGCGTGGTAGGTTTCAAGGAGAGTTACCGGGCATGTGACCCAGTGGTGTGAGGTTTCAGTTGCGATTGAACTTTCCGGAAGGGTCTTCATTTTTTGGTGACAATATGGTGGAATGGATTGTTGGGATGGTTGGTTGGTCCTTTAGCAAGGTGATATGGGCCTGGGCCTGGAGCTGGGTTTGTGGATTGGAAGAGTGGGGGTAACGATGCTGGTAGAGGCGACGTTGGCCATGGCAAATAGGGCAGCCTCAACTCAGGTTGTTACAACTGTGTTGCGGGTGGCCGTGCCCCATTCCTAGGGTGGCCTCATCAATTTTCACTTGGCTTAGGCCTTCAGTTGGGCCTGGCCTTCAGCTGAGTTTGTGGACTGGGGGAGTGGGGGTGACGATGCTGGTAGAGGCGACATTGGCCATGGCGAAGAGGGCAGCTTCGACTTGCTACAATTGTGTTGCAGGTGATCGTGCCCAATTCCTAGGGTGGCCTTATCAATTTTCACTTGGCTTAGGCCTTCAGTTGGGCATGGGCTTCAAGTATTAGGGTTTGGTTTCTTTGTTTGGGCCTTGGTATGTCAGGGCCTAAATTAGAGTATACAATTTTATTTTTTTATTTTAGTTTCTTTTAATTTGTATTGGGTGACTGATAAACTGGTGACTTCTTTCCTTTTGAGAAAGAAGTTGGCGGATATTTTTTTAGATATGTCGCCAAATATACCCGCACCATCTGTGCTTGAATTTCATAGGTAGTGTAGGGTAGGTTCATATGTGCTTCGTTGCCTTTTAAAAGGTTGAATTGCTTTGTGCTATGGTGGAGCTTTGCTGCCGAGGCTATTGGAGGTTTCAGGAGTAAGCAAGGATCTCCTGCGGATCGGAAGAAGAAAAAGACATGAGAGCTAACTTTTAGTTTTTCTCATGTAGATGAGATTTCCAACCTTAAAAGTAAGACCGGGAACTCCAACCCCAAGGGGGAGGAGATGGTGCTTGCTAAGGATTTGGTCTTGGTCTAGTCTAGCCTAACTGAAGATCTTTTATAAGTTTTCTTAGAAGTGTTGCTCAACATGTGTACCACAATTGTGTGTTCGGCTTAGATTAAATAAAAACCTATATTTTCCTTTGAAGGCGAAGCTCTTTTGTTGGTTTTTAGACTCTTGTGCTCTAATGTATTTTTGGAGTAATTTATATCCTAATGTAGGTGTAAACCTATGTCTTGTATTGGTGTATTCATAATTCCAACCTTGTGGTTGCTTTTCATTTATCCAATGAACCGTTTTTTTTTTTTTTTTTTGTGGTGAACTGTTCGATGAACCGTTTTAAAGGACAAATATTTATATTATTTATTCAAAATTTAAGCCCTTTTAATATTTATATAAACTCACTCTATATTCCACCCTGTCCCAGACAAAGTATTTGAGAAGGAACTAGAGACTGGATGAGATTTGTTTCGTTGCAGCGTAAGATAAGAGAAATATACAAATAATGTAGAAAATAAAAGTAGTGGCTGCAATTAGCCTATCAATTTTGTTATGTCTACCCACTTCTTTGACACTAACCACCCACTTCCGTCCTCCAGCCGTTTCTCTCTAGCCAAAAAGACCCTTTTGTGGCAACAAAAACAACCCATTTATGCATGGGAAGAAAATTATACCCAAAAAATGGGAAAATTATTTTAATATAAAAAAGAAATCAGAAAAGTAAAAGATAAGGGCAAAAATTAAAATCATGCACACCCAAAATTGGGATCAGCTCTTTCTTGCTGCTGCTGGGGTCTTAAATCCCATCCTCATAATACCCAAAAGTATGAGAAGTAAGGCAAAAGATAAGATTAATTACGACTCCCAGGGTGTGTGCTCCTAGAGAGAGAAAGCAACAGTTAGAAGGGTGTGGTATATAGTTGAGATAGAAAAAAAAAAAAAACACTTGTTCTTTCTGGGTTTTGTTGGGTTGGTGAATTTTTGTTTGGAGATGTCAGGTGGTGGTTGCAGTGTAGTTTGGTTCAGGAGAGATCTGAGGGTTGAGGACAATCCAGCTTTGGCAGCTGGAGTCAGAGCAGGAGGAGTTGTTGCTCTCTTTATTTGGGCACCTGAGGAAGAAGGGACTTATTACCCAGGAAGGGTCTCAAGGTGGTGGCTCAAACACAGCTTGGCCCATCTTGATTCCTCTTTGAGAAGTTTGGGCACTCCTCTCATCACCAAGAGATCTACTGATAGTGTTTCTTCTCTTCTTGAGGTTTGTCTTGCAACTGGTGCCACTCAGCTCTTCTTCAACCACTTATATGGTCAGTTCTTCTTCTTCTTCTTTTCTTATTTGTTTTACTTTTCTTTTTCTTATGTTGTGTTCAGTCTGCTGCCTACTTTCGAGTTTTATAGGCTTTTAGATTTTCTGTTCTGGGTTTGTTGGAAAGAATAAATTTTTTTTTTCTGTCAGATAAAAAAGGTCGGTGCTTTGATGACTTGTAGATTACTAGCCTCAAGTCTTTGAATAATTTGATCTAAGATCTCTGTTTGTGTTCCTTTTTGGGGTGATATACCGTTTGGTAGCATTTACAATTGTTTGGTATCTTGATTCGTGCAAGAATGTTTATTTGGTTGTTTGCTTCCTAGTGGTCCCTTTATACTTAGAAGCAGATTTTTTTATCTGTTCTCCTAGCCTACTTGAATTTTCTTGAGAGCAACTGTTCTTGAAATTCATTAACTCCTGTATTACCATAACATAATTGAGGGAATAAAGTCACAAATCAGCTGTTGCAATCTGATGCTTAGTGTGTCTTCTGTATTTCAGATCCTATATCACTGGTTAGAGATCACAGGGCCAAGGAGGTTTTGTCTGCCAACGGTATTACTGTGCGTTCCTTTAACGCTGATTTGCTCTATGAACCGTGGGATGTTAATGATGTCCACGGTCGCCCATTCACAACCTTTGATGCTTTTTGGGAAAGATGCCTTAGCATGCCATTTGATCCAGATGCACCACTTCTCCCCCCTAAGAGAATTATTTCAGGTTTGCATTTCAAAGTACCCTTGAGCTTCAATCATGTTCAAGATACTGAGCCTCTTATTCTTAATTTTACCATTTTTTTTTTTGAAAGCCTGAACCACATTAATCATTGTGATCGTTTTGGTTGGCCATTTTCTGTTCTGAGTATTATACTTGAATGGTAGATTGGTCTTCAGGTACTTATATCATAGGATGTATCAAATTGTTGGAGATTTAGTAGTAATAACAACCGGTTAACCATCAACAGAGAAATGTGAATACATATTGAGTTAAAATGTGGAACATATCATACTTGTTGCAAAATGTGTGTCAAGGGGTTTTCTGATTCCTCCCATATGCGCACTTCTTTCCACAAGATTCCAAGTTATACTTCCATAAAGCATCTTTCATGTCTCGGATCAACATTCAAATGCTCCTGAACTTTTCAGGTGATGCATCAAGGTGTCCTTCTGATACATTGATTTTCGAAGATGAATCAGAGAAGGGAAGCAATGCGTTACTTGCTCGAGCATGGTCACCTGGGTGGAGCACTGCTGATAAGGCTGTTACCACATTTATTAATGGTCCATTGATCGAGTATTCCAAAAACCGCAGAAAGGCTGATAGTAATACAACTTCTCTGCTTTCTCCCCATTTGCATTTTGGGGAGGTAAGTGTGAGGAAAGTATTTCATCTTATTCGGATCAAGCAGTTGCTTTGGGCCAATGAAGGTAACAAGGCTGGTGAAGAGAGTGTGAACTTGTTTCTGAAATCTATTGGTCTTAGGGAGTATTCAAGATACATTAGTTTCAATCATCCTTACAGTCACGAAAGACCTCTTCTTGGGCACCTAAAATTCTTCCCCTGGGTTATAAATCAGAACTATTTCAAGGCGTGGAGGCAAGGTCGAACTGGCTATCCGTTGGTGGATGCTGGCATGAGAGAGTTGTGGGCTACTGGCTGGCTGCACGATCGGATACGAGTTGTAGTTTCTAGTTTCTTTGTAAAGGTTCTGCAGCTTCCATGGAGGTGGGGAATGAAGTATTTCTGGGATACACTCTTAGATGCTGATCTTGAAAGTGATGCTCTTGGTTGGCAGTATATATCTGGCACTATCCCTGATGGGCGTGAGTTTGACCGCATAGATAATCCACAGGTGCAAATGTTGAGCTTGATCATCTTTAACTATTAAAAAGCATGTGCCTCTGCATCTGCAAACTTTGCCTAAATATTAACCATGGAAATCCATGCATGCTTTCTATGCTATATTTTGCAATTAGGCATTTCCAAGATTGTATATAGCTTACTTTCAATAGAACATATATTTTTATATATATAAAGAAAAAATGGAACAACAGTTTCAGTTGGATATTTTAGTGGTCCTGATCCGGCAGCTATGAATTAAATCCAGTGCACTTTTCTGTCAGCGCGCATCATAGGACTACAATTTTTCTTCTCACAGAAAAAGTTTAGACACAGCTTGATTTATGCACCTCTTTTCCCGAGAGGATTTATGCCATATTAAGGTTTTTACTAGTGAACATTTTTTTATTGATTTGATTTCTGCAGTTTGAGGGTTACAAGTTTGATCCACATGGAGAATATGTGCGACGATGGCTTCCTGAACTTGCCAGGTTACCGACTGACTGGATACACCACCCATGGAATGCGCCAGAATCCGTACTCCAGGCAGCTGGAATTGAACTAGGATCAAATTATCCTCTTCCTATTGTAGGAATAGATGCAGCAAAAACCAGGTTGCAGGAAGCATTAACAGAAATGTGGCAGCATGAAAGAGCCGCTGTTGAGAATGGAACTGAAGAAGGGCTCGGAGAGTCTTCTGAATCAACCCCCATTGCCTTCCCTCAAGACATACAAATGGAGGATAGTCATGAACAGGTGAGGAATAATCCTCCCCTTCCAACTCGGCGCTATGAGGATCAGATGGTCCCAAGTATAACTACTTCTTTTGTTCGAGTTGAAGAGGAAGAAAGTTCTTTGGATCTTCCGAGCAGAGCCGAAGTGCCTACAAATGTTACTGGGGATCAAGAACCAAGGAGAGACACATTAAACCAGGAGGGTTTTCAGCCTACTCATAACAACACTCCACCACAACCCAATACTGCCCTAACCCTGCAATTTGTTGTTGAAAATTCCAGTGCAGAATCTTCCAGCAGTACTAGGAGAGAGAGGGATGGAGGTGTAGTTCCAGTTTGGTCTCCGTCAACTTCTAGCTACTCAGAGCAGTTTGTGAGTGATGAGAATGGCATTGCAACAAGTCCTTACTTGCAAAGACATCCTCAGTCTCACCAAATAATGAATTGGAGGCGGCTATCACAAACTGGGTAAGAACTCTTAAACAATTCACCCAAAATGCATTAGCTTTTCTGAACGTGGCTGTAATAAACAGATTGTTGAGTTCTTTGTAATCCACAGCCTTTTTAACACCTTCCTCTTGCCAAATCAGTTGAGAAGCTCAGCTTCGAGATACTTCCCTTCAGCCTCTTACTAACGTGGAATATGGTTCTGCTAGTTATGCATGCATTACGTAAATTTCTTAGAGTTGTGTAGTTCTGAAATTATGTATCAGATGTTCACAAAACAATAAGTGAATGCCAATTTGTTACAGGCCTGCACACAAATTCTTTTTGTATTGCCCTTTTCACTATCTTTTTCTTTTTCAGGTAAAACATATGGCTGTAATAGGATAAAAATTGCTGAGGCCTTATGATGCACTGGCACTGGCACTGGCATCAAGTCCTATTGATTGGGGAAGCTGAACTTTAATTCTAGACTGAACTCGGACCCCTTTCTCCTCTCCGAGTGACCCCAACACCAGTAGACATCCTGTGTGTATGATATGTTTCTAATTAATACAGGCCGCTTGTTAGCTATTCATTTCTTGTTCTACCTTAATGTAGTTTTATGTATAGAATGTTGTACTCTAAAGGAAGTGAGTGAAATAAGATATGTAGTCATTTAAACTCTGGTTTTCTCTTCTTTTATCACTTTCATTAGTAAATATCTTATCATAATATTTTTCACGTTTTCCTTATTGATGTAGTCTTTTAGGTGTAAAGCTACACTGGTTTATTAATTTGAAACTGCCCTTAGAGAGGGGGGTAACAAGAATCGAACTCTTGTGAGGATACACGGATAAGAGTTCTACTACAAGGGCTATGAGCCCCCATTTGAAGCTCACAAATCTTACTAGAACTATGGATAAGGAATAGGGTTCTTGACCTAAAGCACGAAAATGAGTAAAAATGATCTCACTTACCTCATCAACATATTTTTATTCTCATTAATCTAATTTAAAATGAAATGACAATTTAGCCCCAATCTAATTAATAAACTACAACATTGCCACTCCTCATCTCTCTCACTACAGCACGACCTGTCGCCTCTCTCTCTCTCTCTCTCTCTAGCACGACGCTGGTGGATTCCCATGGCGACGGCGTTTCCGGTACTACATTTCAGGGAAGGCAGAGCCATAGAAGAACTTGGTAGCCGAGCTTTTAGAGCCTTCTTTAATTCCAGTGACCGAGCCGATCGATCTAAACAGCGATACTACAACGAATCGAATACTGAAGGTCTAGCCTTCTTCCTTGCACTCATCCCTCCGTCGGCCTTCTTTCCCGTCGTTTTCCAGCACCGACGTCGTCGTCGTCATCTTCGACATCGCCGGTGTCATGTTCTGTGTTTGTACTCTCTTTCTCACTCTCTTTTAGTTGCTAATTCCTTTCATTTTGAAATCTAAGGCTGTGATTGAACGATTTTGTGGGTGCAGATCAATCAAAAGAAATTATGATGGAAAAATTCTGAAACCAGGGAAGACAACGAAGAAGTAAGGGTTCCGATGGTCTGCAATCGGGAAAGAAGGGGGAAGAAGAAGATTGGGTGCCCAAATCAAATTTTTTTTTGAGTAATGGGCCAGAAGGATAGAAAAAAAAAAGTCTATTGGGGTCGATAGATGTCTATTGGAGGGCAATAGACGTTTATTGTCCCTAATATACGTCTATTGAGGGGCAATAGACGTTTATTACATCTATTGGGGGCAATAAACTTTTCTGGCGACCTATGAAATCTCCGATGACCTCTTTGGGACCTCGGCGAGGTTTTCTAAAAAGTCCGGTGAGCGGCGGCCTGTGATCGAAACCCGCGACCGGAATCCGGCGTAGTGTCCTATGGTTTCTCTCTTTTCCATTCTCTCTCTAAGTAACAAAGGGGTGAGGGTAAAATAGTCTTAAAAAATAAAAAAAAATAAAAACTTAAATGTGGTAGTAGAGAAGACTTCCTTAGAGTGTTTTGGGTAAGAAGGAATTAAAAAAAAACTTAATGGGGCAAGTGAGAAAAAAATGGGGTAAATAGACAAAAACCTGAAGTAATAAATCCATTTTCTTTGGCAGCACCACGTCAACTTTATGACATTGTTGTATTGCGAAGTCTCCGACTGAACTTCATACTGGTGGAAGTGTTTTGCCATTTGGATCAGATTTCACTGGCTCAGGCACCCGGAGAACACTATACAATGCAGTAGCAGCAAGCGCCTCGAGAATAGGAGCTAAAAGATAGACCCAAAGATTCTTATAAATACCAGTAACAGCAGCAGGGCCAAAACTCCTTGCAGGATTCATGGAAGCTCCAGTGATTGGCCTGCAGAATCATCGAATGTGTATATGTGTAATTCTCATCTCATGTGAGTTGCAAAAAATGAGCTAACTAGTAATGTAAGGCGAATGTTAGTATCAGACTACTATCAGCATTGTTCTTCAATGATCCAGATTGTAAAAGATTCTTACCCAGCAACCGTGGCATTGAACAGAACTGTAACACCTATTGCAACTCCAGATAAGTTCTTTGCTCTGCTTTTATCAGTCAAGAACGGAGTTAGCGGTTCTTTTTCAAGCAAAATAGAAGGAAAACAAAGTTGATGATACCATACATACCGCTCTGTGATCAGTGGCAACACCACAAATGGTGAACATCCGTATAAAAGTGGCTATGAATTCCTAGACGAGGGCTTGTGGGTGAGTTGTTGAATCAGAGTACTGAGTCACCGTTACGTTAATATTGTCTTGAAACAACAGCCTCAGAGTCAGGCTTGCTAGTGTTGCACCCGTCATCTGTGACAATGAATACACAGGTACCTATATAACACCAAGCTTAAAGAAAATTAGAAAAACCAACAGGTTTTGGACTAAGTCAATGAGATAGAGTCTGGATTGTCTGGATTTGTCTCGACATGGGGTTTAGAAATGAAACACAAAATTTCAACTCATATATTGATCAAAAGATAATGATCTTTACTCGGAATATTACACTTTAAGCTTATGACACATTTTTCGTGCAGTATGACGTGACATGTTGTATGACAGTACATAATTTTTCGGAATAGAAGTCTTACATGATTGTATGGAAATTTGCGATCAGCAGCCAAGGCAATAGTAACAGCAAGATTCAAATGGCAACCAGAGACATGCCCAACTGTATAAGTAAGTGCCATCAAAAGAAGACCCCATACCATTGCTATGCCCACAGTCGTAAGAGGATGTGTTCTGTGGACAGGGGCAGCCCCACACCCCATAAATACAAGAACGTACGTTCCCACTAGCTCTGCCAACATCTATTCACACAAAGAATTGAGGCATCATGTTAGAAATCCTGTCGATGATGTATATTGTTCCACATCGAAAAAGTAAAGGTTTGATGGTAAAAGTTTCTAAGTTGCATTCAGGAGTTTCGAGATTCAAGTTAATTTCGGGTTGCTAGCAAAGTTGTTTTACCGATTACTCAGATAGTGCTTTTACCATTCAAGTACAGTTAATACCTCTAGAAAACCAAAACGCTTATGTTTACTTTACGTACAACTCAGTATCTTACAGCAAAAAACAACTTCTTTTAAAGTCGCATCAATATCAAGCTAGCCCCCAGGTTACAAACAACACCGGTGCAACGAGAGGTGAGTCTCCAACAATGCCAATATAGATGATGGAAATGAAAGATCTCTTGATTGATTGAAGAAGGATCATATGCCTCATGAAAATGAATCCATCAATTACCTTTTGGAAGATTGTTGGAGGAATTTCAGCCCGGATCCCATTTGCATCTGCTTCTTCTAAAGTAGATAGCTTAGTGGACACTCCAAGGTTAGGGGACGAAATAGAATGTGAGTTAGCCATTGCAAATGCTTGGAAACTAGACCACCATGCATGGAAGTGGCCACCCTAGGCAAGTAGACTTATATATGCAATATTTCTTTGCATTAGGGGAAAGAAAAAAAGGAAAAAAGAAACATTTTGGAGCCGAACAAACATTTACGGATATTTTTAAAGTACATGTTAGGGAATTTTATGCGTCACTTTCTTGCACAAGAAATTTGTGTTTTTGTGTGTCATTGTGTATCGTTTATTGAAGCCGGACAAACATTACTTGATTTGGGTGGCATATGCTTTATTAGTAATTGGGAATCAAATGATGTTATCAGAAGGTCTAATATTACTAATAGTAGACCTTAATTTGGGAACTCCATTTGTTAGTTGGGAACAACCATTTTTTAATTTGAACACTCATTGAATCTTTCTGCAATATTAGTTCAGCAGCTCGTTTTAGCCTTGAGGTATGAGCAGTAGAATTATAAACCCTAGCTAGGTCAGCCAATTTTCTTGGAACGAGTACAAGTTGCTCATTCAACATGCAATGGGACAAAATTATGGTTGAGCTAATTTTAGATGGAATAAGATTCTCTATACATCGTTGATAGGGTGTTTATGTCAAAATGACTACATTTTCATGTTCAAGGGTTCACTTGTGCAAGTTGTAGATAAAAGTCGGAAAATTACATTACTTTGGACATAAACCAGGAAATTAAAGGAAATAAGGGGGGATTGGATTTATTTTTGATCTGCGAATGTTGACTGATTAATTCATTTGCAAATTTGTACTATGATTGAATATAAAACAAGTCAGAAGTTTGTGTCCTAATGAAGGAAGTGCCTAGGTTTTGGAAAGCAAAACTTCTCAAGGCACAAATTGTACGTTTACAAGTTGTATCTTACTATGTTAGTTTTGCTTGCAAGACAAGTCCACTTACTACAATAGTAGGTTTGCTAAATTGCCACTCTTAGGATTCAAGTTGTGGATTGTTGACAGCTCCACACTAGCAAATCAGCAATTGACTTGAACAAAAACTCATAAACAACATCATGACAAACATCTGTAGTAGGTTCTCAGAACTTTTCTTTCGATACAAGATGAAGAAGCTCTCAAAAGAAAATTTACTGGGTAGCTCATATGGTTTAGTTTTTCATTTTGAGGATTTGATCGAGCAGTTAATTTGCTAGCTCCTCACCTCGAATCTTTTTAATGAAGGCGACTGCTTCGCTCATCCTCATTTGATAGATTCTACTAATGGGAGCTTCTAGTTTCTAATATTTACCGTAAAGAGGTCGATTCTTACACTTACTCTCCCGGATTAAAAAGAAAAATCAAAAGACATTAATAATAAGAGGACCAACAATTATTTTGCAGACCTTCTCAAAAACTAATATGAAACAAGTTGCAGAAGAAGTAAACACATGTCACTACCAGGTTCTCCGGAAAATTCAAAGGCCTGCTCGTTGACGCCCTACATTCTGACCCAAAAATCAAATTTTGCATCCATTATTAAAACCGGCCAGAAAAGAACAAAAGCAATTCAAATATTGCTGCATTTCTTTAACAAATCAATTAACTTCCAGAACAAACATATCGATCACTTTGGTTAAAGGAAACAGTAAAACCTTTAAATGGCAGAGTTTCATTGGCCCTGATTTGGACAAAGGGAAGTATATGGAGAATTAGGTGCTATTCAGTAATCACATAGCTGTAAGCATCTGCTATACACATCTGTTAGAGTTCTGGTAATATTTTATTTGGAAAGTTAAAAGGGTATCGGGGAAAAGAAACAATGCCTATCATAACAATCATGGTCTCGAAACCTTGTTATAATCGCCTCTTTTGGTGCCATACTAAGAAGCAAAATGATATAGAATCATGAGATATGCTCAGACTACTTGAGTTCATGATTATGCTCTGTCATAGAGAGGGTTTAAGGGTTAGAGAATAAAAGCATAAACCCTAAAAGGGCATCAAAAGCACTTGATGTTTTTCTTTTCTTTGTGGAAACTAAAGCATCAGATTCCGGACCACTGCAGAAGTCAACTTAATATGTTATGAATCAGAGGGATTATGATATAGTTGAATCTTTTGAAATGATTTGATGAGGGATCAAGATGAAGCAGCTATAACCACTAAAATGATCATGAAGTTCTTCTCTGTGTTTGTCTCATAAGATTATTGTGCAGGAGTGAAAAGAACATCTGTCCTATAATTTAGATTAGATGCTGCGTACCAGTTACAACCTTTTTTATTTTTGGACTTTAAAAACAGCCACTAACTATAATTATTTATAGTTACACAAAAAAATGGAACTTTGACCAATACTGACCAAGTCTCTGAAAGTTCGAAGAATTAAATTTCCTCAAAGAATAATATGGTTGTTTATGAAAAGAGAAAAAGAAAAAAGTAGATGAAGGAAATGAAGACTGTCAATTCATGTGGAGCATAAATAATTAAAGTCTTGATGTCTCTGATAGCTCACAATTCATTATTTTTCTCCTCCCTTTTAAATTAGTTTTAGTACCTTTAAAATAAATAAATAAATAAATTTACTAAGCAAAGCAGAAGCCCTTCATGCTGCAACTTCTTTCGCAAATTACGTTGTAGGTTTCGATCTATTTTGTGATTTCTAGTAATATTATTTGTGATTGGGGAAAAATGATACAGACTACTGAGACTTTTAGCAACAAGTTTTGTTCTATCTCAGTTATAGACTGATGGTGTGTTTGATTGAGACTGCATATTTAGATGTTAAAAGGTAAACAATTCTTACGCACGTGCCGCATCGCTGGTTATGTCTTCTGAAGGGAAAAAAAAAAAAATCACTGCAGGTTATGTCTTTGCCATAATTAAGCAGCAAATTCATCTAACTGTACCACAATTTGTCCTGCTGTTGACTAAATCTCTTTAGGGCACTTCGTCGAACAAATTGCCTCAAATCACAATGTCAATATATGGCCGAACGTATATTTGTACCAACAAATGAATGTGCATTCTAATCCGGTCTGGTCTAACTAATTGTCTATATCAATGGCCTTTAAACTAGCTTGCTTCTTCAGCTAGTTTTTAGTCGCCTCTCACTCTTGTGATATCTCTAACTCCTTATTAAACCTCTCTTTAATTGGAAATTCTTCTATGTATCGACGGTGCAATTGACTCAACACGTATAAGATAATTTTAACCATTGATGTTTATATTCAACTTTTTTTTTTAATAAACAAAAAGTGTATTTAATATAATTCAGCTGTCCATTCATATTAGTGTAAGTGCACGTCCATCTTTAACAAACATCTTGTGTTTACACTTAAACAGAGTTTTTGAACTACACGTAATGCCTAAACATAAATTTGATTGGCAATGAACTTGCATTGGTTATCTTTTGATGTGACCAATTAACACAATCACTTCGCATTTGTCACCATCAAAATGGATCAATTCTTATCTTTGGGACTTAAATTGTTTTTCAGGTCTGTTGCTAAAAGGAAGCCGGTTTATCCATCAAAATGCCCTCTAGATCTTCTTCCTAAACTACGGTTGAAAATGAACTTTGTTGTTGTCACTACATTTGATCATTTTCCTGGCTAGTTTTGTTTTCGCTTGAACTGCTCGCTATCTTTTAATTGCGGTAGGTCTAACCCCTAGTGACAATTCCGTATATAGCAAATCAAAATTTCGATACATTATGCCTTCACCAAAATAGAATAGAATCTTCTACTAATATATTTTTCGTGATGATTTCATACTTCTATCCAGCAAGAGATATTTATTTGAGATTTGAAAAAGGTTAAGAGTTTTAGTTACTCCACGTTGTACTCGTCCGTGTTTTAATACAATAACTTGCATGATGACCTAAACTATCTACATAATAAAAAATAATCGTCTGTATAATTAATTTTAAACATAAACACAATATTTACGGAACAATGGCTTTTGTTTCCTGCATTTTAAATTTGGATAGAAAACGGGTCACAATAATTCTCTGATGTACTTCAAACTGATGTATCTATCTAAATTGTTATCAATGAAAGTTTCTTCTTCTAAAAAAAAAAAAAAAACACAATATTTACGGAACAAATCCAGTCAAAATATGGTCTAAGTTATGTTAGAGGAAACACTGAACTGCAACTCTGCAGTTCACAATCTTGGACTATTGACTTTTTGCCATAACTTATCAGCACCATTCAAACATTTTGCTCTAAAATTTTGGACTTGCCAGATCATGAATCTGGCATATTAAATCCGAAGCTCAGATGGTCAATGGGGTTTGGTGGCGTGGATCATGGCAATCTTTGTAAATCAATGGAGTCATTAAATTAGGGAATTGAATTAAAATTAAAACATAATTGAAGAAGTCGATATTGTTGTTGAAATAGCACCTGCAGTTTCGTGAAGTAACAGTCTTGTATGATAAACTGGGTAAAAGATTGTGATCGATAATCTCTCTAAGTTAATTATTTCTTCTTTTACTTGCAGAAGCTCTAATTTTAACACTGATGACTTAATTGAAGTTAAGAACGTAATTAAGTAAATTACTGTCGGACACTATTTGGATGAAAGAATAAAAGTAGAATATAATTTTAACAGTTGACCTTTGTGGTTGGTGGAATTTGTTTTTCCCCGAGGCAAAGGTCTGGTGGGGAATATGTAAGGTCAAAAGGACCTTTCGTTTGCCAAAAAGCACAATCCTTTGCATTTACCATCTTTTTCACTTAATTGGTAGAGAGGTATAATGGTATGTAGAGCAAGTCTACCTTACTAGTACGTTATATATATATATATATAATATATATATAATCTTGCTAAGGTGCGGATATATATATATATATAATATATATATAATCTTGCTTAGGTGCGGATATACGTTTTTGTGTTTTTTCCCACTTTTGGATCACACATTCACATCTTAATCGTTCAGTTTTTAGGTCATAATGTATAGATCACCTATGTAAAATTTCAACAAATTTGGTGATCGTTAAGGCATCCAAAAATGCAATTTACAAAACGGAACCGAATCTGTCGAACCGGAACCGTTCGTATATATTGTTGTAATTTGCAGTTTTGAATGCCTTAACGATCACCAAATTTGCTGAAATTTTGCAGAGGTGATCTATACATTAGGACCTAAAAACTGAACTGTTAAGATGTGAAAATGTGATCGAAAAGTGGCTCAACACTGGAAATCCGTACGGATCGAAAAACTGCGGACATCCGCAGTGGAGAACCACTGTATATATAAGTTTGCTCAGGTGCGGATATCCGCACCTAAGAAAGAAGGTACGGATTTCTAGTTTTGACCCATTTTTCGATCATATTTTCACATCTTAACCGTTCCGTTTTTAGGTCCTAATGTATAGATCATCTCTGCAAAATTTCAGCCAAATTGGTGATCGTTAAGGCATCCAAAATTGCAATTTACACGAACGAATCGAATCTGCTGAACCGGAACGGTTCGTATACAGTAAATTACAGTTTTGAATGCCTTAATGATCACCAATTTGGCTGAAATTTTGCAGAGGTAATCTATACATTAGGACCTAAAAACTGAACGGTTAAGATGTGAAAATATGATCGAAAAATGGGTCAAAACTAAAAATCGGTACCTAAGAAAAACTGCGAACATCCGCAGTGGAGAAGAGATGTATATGTATATATATATGTGTGTGTATATATATATATATATATATATATATTTTTTTTTAATCAAACCCGAATCGGGTGTCAATATCGCAGAATGACAATTACATACCATTCTGCTGCCTTCAACTAGACATATCAAGAATGTGTGATAGTACCTATAGTGGTACATAGAAATATGTACACTCATTATACATCAAATTCATAGAGACTAGCGTAAATACTCCTTCAGTACTACTCCGGAAGCACTAGAGACGTATAAAGTGCAGTGCATAGATCTCTAAAAACTCAGGGAATTATTGAAAGTAAAACTATTAACATAGAATCCCTAAAACAAAGAGAATTTTTATGGGCCTAAGGCCCAGGGTAAAAGCCCCAGCCCAAAGTTGTGTAGTCCAAGGTAGCTCAAAAGAAGGCCCACTCAAGGACCAATGGGCCCTGCTTGGCCCAAACGCAATCTCCATCTCCAGACCACCAAACCATCCCAACACCAGTCTACCATGATTTCGCCGCCCCAAGCCAAGACCACCACGACCCAAATCACGACGAACCCCGCCACCACAAGCAACTTCACCACGAACCCGCCCCATTTTCAACATCCCATATCCACGCCACCGTCGATTTCGAGCCGCACCATCAATCTAAGCCAACATCAAAACGAGATCGGCCAGCTCCCAGAGATGACGCACCAAAACCCGAAGCCAAACACCTCATGCCAAAAAGCTTGAGCAACACCATTCACAAGGAAAACTTGAACAGTCGTATACAGTCCCCGTCCGGCAGCAAAACCGTGTGGCGTCAGCGAGGCCAAGGCCAGTCAAGATGCCAATGCCGCCACCGGACGAGAATGGTTTCACAATGGCCGCCGCTGAGTTAGGGTTCCTCGAGGGATTAATTCTCTCTAACTGGTACGTTATACTGCAGTGTATCTATAATATAGGCTCTATTAGCTAGATTAATTTTTTTTTTCTATAAGAAACCTAGCTGTTTGCTAGGGTTTCCAGCAACCTAAGTCTCACTTCTAATTAGGGCATCCCTTTCTCTCTTACTCCCCCATATCTTTTATGGCTAAGGAGATGGCGATAATTTTGTCAGCACCTCTGGCATTGACGGAGGTGGCGGTGGTTGATTTTGGGTTGTCAGGATCGGCGACAGTGGCGAAGGATAGTTATTACTTGATAGGACTTTTTCTGTTGAGGAAGCACGATGATGAGAAAGGGTTGCCTGTGTTGATGGCAACGTATTGGGGTTTGAAAAGCATATTGGTGATAAAGGCTCAGGGAGGGAGTCGATTTGTGTTTCTATTTATGGTTAAGGAGGAGTGAAATCGTATATTGCATAGAGGACCTTGACACTTTGGAGGCCGCATACTGGTGCTCGGCGAGTACAACAGCCTGAGTGCGGTGGAAACAGTGCCGCTGCAGATGGTGGAAATCTGGATTGGGATCAAGGACCTCCACGTATGAGGACGAAGGAAACCCTAATCTTCATTGGGTCCTCGATGAGGAAGTTCCTGAAGGCAGATCCATTGCCTTTCCATCGTGTGCGGTGGAGCAACGGTTCAGAGGCTAGGTGGACGTGATTCACGTTCAAGGCTGGTATTTCGGCGGAGGTTCAAGTATGGTGGCAGTGGCGACTTCTGCTTGGTCGCAGGCCAGTTGCTCCAAATTGTGCCGGGATTGTGGCTTTTTTCCCCATGAAGCGGAGGGATGTGACAGGTTTCAGCTCCTCCAGGCAGAGAAACAAGTGTAGATGGCGGCCATGGCAATGGCAGGATAAGTATGGTGGCAGTGGCGACTTCTGCTTGGTCGCAGCCAGTTGCTCCAAATTGTGGGGCAAGGAGAAGCAAAGGCCTGCCCGAGGATGGGGTCAAACTGGAACTAGGGTTTCTAAGCTTAGTTTGGAGATGCTGAAGATAGTGGTGGTGACTTCAGCTGTAAGAGGGTCGAGTTTGGGTCGTTTATTTAAATTGATGGATCTGAGTGCAATCCTAGGCCGGGATGCAGTGGTGGTATCCAAGGTGGTTGTGGAAGCTACACCAGTGGAGACACAAGCTCCTCCTTTCCGGGTCTCGGGGGTCCATCGAGAGGCCCTATCTACATTGGACCGGGTCAAAAAGAAGCCCAAGCTAGTGGATGGCACCATCTCAGCCCCGTTGAGTTTTGAACCTGGTTTTGATCTCCCAAACACCAATGAGGTGATTTACTTGTGCCCTAAGAAACGAGGTCGTCCAGAAGGTAGCAAGAATGTAGCTAAACCGATTCTTAGTGTCCCTAAACCCAAGAAGAAGCGGTTCCCTAAAAAAGGAGTGGATAAGATGGTGGAGGAGGCAATGGTGAACTCGTCTTCAAGTGAGGAAGAACAGGAGGGGATTGGAAGTCCTAGTGTGGGAGAATCGATGGATTGTGTTTGGAAGTGGCACCTGGTTCAATCATGGATTGAGGAAAGTCGTCGACGACCCTTGCTGTATCTTTGCTTTTGATTTCTTCTTAGATAGTGCAGGGTGTTTTTTGGATATGTTTTAAGCTTTTTAGCCTAAAAAGGTCGAATTACTTTGATAGTAACTCTATCTGACAGTTATATTGAGCGGTTCATTAAATGTAATTTTGTTGAATTTCAATATTAGTTGACTATTCTTCTATAAAAAATTTGGTAAGTTACAGTTTTGATTAATATAGTAATTAGTAAAATATTTTTTTTCACAATCATACCTAATTAGTAAAACTCAATCAAAATTATTGTTGTTTATGATATGCTTAGTTGCTCATGAAAATCTATTATTGCCATTGACTATTGAGCAACTTAACAACAATAACTAAATTGAGACTGCTGCTGAGTTGTGTATAAACATTTGTGAAAAAAGTTGTTGATTGCAAAAGAATCAATGTGGAGACAAAAACACTACCAGCCTTACTTTCTATAGCCGGCATGGATTTTCTACAGTGAACAAAAACAAAAGTGCAAGAGGAGTTATTATCGAGGGACTAAACTGATTTCTTCTAAATGCGAAGGACCGAAAATATTGAGATATAAGTTGAGCGGTTATAAGTAATTATTTCTCTATGTAATAAAAGAGTTCGAGTCAAATAGAAGACTCTTCTTAATAATTTAGTGAAGAGAAATGTCTGACCACTAGACCAAATACTAGTCTGAAACCGATGAATCTCTGACAGTACAAAAGATGTCTTGAAAATAAATGATCCAGAACAGATACACCCCTCCCTACCACAAATTTCCACCCTTGGTCAAACAGAATCAAAACTTTAGGCAAGACCAAATCAGAGGGTATATCCCTTTGACATGTAATAAATACGAAACCGCGTGTACAAAAAGTAAAAATACCGAAACCGTGTGGTGTAAAAAAGTAAAAACAAAAGTAGCAAAACAAAACAAAACAGTAGCCTAGGAAAGATAGAAACTACTCAAAAACAGTTGAAGCAGAGAAGTCAACACCCAGGAGAGGAAGTTTCTGTTTAATGGCAGAGACTTAATGAATTCAATATAAAAATATCCAAGAATTTGCAGACTCCCATAATTCTCAAGAGCTTTACTAAAAAGTTTTAATCTTTTTTTATTTTGAATAAAAATTTTTTGGTAGAGAAAAAAAGGTTTCATATTTGTTCTCTCTTTTATTTCTTTATTAATCGTCATCATCACCATTCTGCTTTTATTATTGAATTTTTGGTTGTGCGAAGTCATAAGAAGAAGAAAAGGGCCACCGCCAAAACTAAAGAGAGAAGCCAAAGCCATCTTCTTTAGCTTTAATTGGATGGGTAAGACCAAAATCTCGGATACCCAGTTTGTGTTTTCACTTGTTTTTGGGTTTTTCAGTGGCTTTTTTTTTTTCGTGGGTTTTAGGTTGTTGTTTTTTCAAAGGGGGGGGGGGGGGGGGGGTTTGCTCTGCTTTGGTTTTCAGTGATTGAATTGTGTTCTGGTGGTGCAGTTTGAGGAGTTTCAAGCAGTTTTTGTGGGTTTTGGGAGGTGGGTTTGCTTTGGAATTTTGATTGGAGGTGTTTTCAGGTGGTGGATGTTGAGGATTTAGCTCCAGGGTACTTTGTTTTTGATGGAGAGGTTGTGCTGTTTCAGTGCTTCCAATTCTCAGGTGATGATCATGTTTCTATAGTTTTATTTTTATTTATTTTTATTTGCTTTAAATTCTCTTGACTTTTTCTTTGTTTCCTGTTTGATATGGTTGTTCAATCTGAAGTCTTATCTGATGAGTATGGTTTTTCAATTATTTGTTGGGATATTAGTTTGATTTAATTGATGTCTTTCAATTAATTGCCCCAAATATTTGGGTGGGTTTGACAATTCTGTGTATGACTAGTTGGATCAATATTCTTTGGGATTATAGGCTGCTGTGATAGTTCATGTTAATTTTTTCTGTGATATTAAATTTTAATTTCCTTGATTCTTTCTTTGCTGATCTTGTGAATTACTGTGGTATGACTTGAGGTGCTTTTGGGGTATTCTACAGATCCTGATCCTTTTCTTTTCTCACGATTTGTGAAACTAGAGCAGTTGTCAGAATACTAGAATTGTGTTTATCAGACCAAATTTTTATAGGTGTGGATTTGAAAATTTTGTTAATGGTAAGTTGGATTAATATACTCTTTTGGCTTATGGAGGAGCCATGATAGGTCATACTCTTTTAATTTTTTTTTTTCATGATTGTTGGTTTCCTGAGTGTGTTATGAATTACTGTTATTTATCTTGTTACTTGAGGTGCTTTTGATTGTTCTACGCTCAACACTGGGCATTTTATTGATCCTGCTCCTTTTACTTTCTTATGTTGGATTTCTGAAACTGGGTATGAACAGTATATGGGCACAATTTTACAGGTGCTGAGCTTCTGAGTTGAACTAGCAAGTTGGACTTTTAAGCTATTTGAACCAACACATTTCAAACTACCTGTTCTCTTGGTGTACTGTTTTTTAATCACATAATAAAGCTCTGTTTTGTAGTTCTTGATTCTTAAAAGAATCTTAAGAAGGAAAAGATTTTTAGAAATTTGATTTCTCTAAGCTTGAGTACAGATGGAAAGGGGTTATATAGGCTTTTCCAGCTAAATGAAAACTGAAGAAAATTGTTTTCTTCTCTATAAAGGTTGTTTCTTGACGATACAATATTGAAGTTCCTTAATTATGAGTTTTTTTATGCAGTATGGAGGACGGTCATCGTCGAGCTCTGGTAAGGGAAGAAGCAATGAGGGGTTAATTAAGTATGGTTTCAGCCTGGTAAAAGGAAAAGCTAATCATCCAATGGAGGATTATCATGTTGCTAAGTTCGTTAGGTCCCAGGGACATGAGTTAGGATTGTTTGCTATATATGATGGCCATTTGGGAGACACCGTGCCTCAATACTTACAGAAGCATTTGTTTTCAAATATTCTTAAGGAGGTATTGCTACTTCTTCTAGATGGTTCCTTCTATTGCTCTAGTCTACTCGTCTTTTGTTTTTCCCCTTCCTTTGGGGTTTCCAAATTTACATATTCTTACACTTTCGATTTTTAATTTTAGGAAGAATTTTGGGTCGACCCTAACAGATCTATCTCAAAAGCCTATGAGAGGACAGACCAGGCAATTCTCTCGCATAGCACTGACTTGGGGCGTGGCGGGTCCACTGCTGTCACTGCGATATTGTTAAATGGTCAGCGGTTATACGTGGCCAACGTCGGAGATTCGCGGGCAGTTCTTTCAAAGAAGGGTCAGGCAGTACAGATGTCAATAGACCATGAACCCAATACTGAACGAGGCAGCATTGAAAACAAAGGTGGCTTTGTCTCAAACATGCCAGGTATTTTACACCACCGATGTTTAGAAAGTTAATTCATTGTGCAAAATACTCGAGTAAAAATGTGACTTTTGAATCTGGTTTCTGAAGAAGAAATAAAATGATTGGCCACCCACTATTTTAAGTTGTGCTCCATCTGTTAATATGTTGTTTTACTTCACTAAGTGAACATTCGTAGCCTGTAATGTGAATGCTCTCACTGTTAGCTTCATAATTATTGTTGGTCTATCCCTGGACATCTTTAGCTTCAGGGGCCA
Organism: Rosa persica; assembly: GCA_025331145.1. Classification (NCBI taxonomy): domain Eukaryota; kingdom Viridiplantae; phylum Streptophyta; class Magnoliopsida; order Rosales; family Rosaceae; genus Rosa; species Rosa persica. The sequence goes on along the minus strand of WFKR01000007.1, from coordinate 46,114,467 downwards.
TTGGTTATGTAGCATCTAAAGCGTTCAGAAACATTGAACAGTTCAATACAAAATAGGGTAGAAGCGTGTTCATAATCTGTTTGTTTTGTAATATGTGATGTTCATATATTTATACAAACAGAGTTAGAAAGAGAAGATAGACATGTATCGTTGTTTGATTACTTTTCACGTGCTTAATTGGATGGAATCACGTTATTCAGTATATTTAAATCCAAAGCAACTTCAAGTCTCCACATAAGTGAATATAACAAAGTAGAAAAAGAAAAGAAAAGAAAAGAAAAGAAAATAAACTTTAGCCTGCTCTATTTATAGGTCACAATTGTAGCGATCTGAATACAAAGAAGTCGTAACTTGTTATCACTAGAGAACTTCTGCAGAGGAGTGAGATGATACCAGGTTAATAGATATTAGAATGTCTTTTTGTAGCTGCTAACTAAAGGTTAGATGACACTAGGTACAAGATAAAAAGGGCTTTTGCTACAAGAAGGATTGTAATCTCAGGGAGGACATGGGCAAATAGCTTGAAAATCGACCTTTTATTGTCATCTTTGTAATGATGGTGCTTTGTTCCCTGGAAATTGGTCTCAACAATTTTCTTTGTGATCATATCTGTTTGATTTTATGGTGGATCCAAGCTTGGAAGAAGTGGTTTCTATTTTGCTGCATACGTTTCCCTTTTCATATTTTTATTTTATTTTATTGAAGTAATCAGACTCCTCGAGTAAAACCTGCCCAGAAAATCAGGATTTCCCTTTTCAGTTTTACACACAAAACCACAGGTGACATATTTCTTGTATTGCTGGATGCCAAATTTGAAGTGCTTGGGCACTTGTAAACATTTTTCAGAAGAGTTGCGATTGAGTCCGCGTGCTGGATTTTGGGCATTTTAAAATTGCCATTCAGACATCTTGGTCTGCATTAGATTGGCACTGTAGTATATTTTTCTTGTGCCCGAGTTTCCGTACAATGCATTAACCATTTCATGCATAATGTTCTCATTCATAGTATCCAGCATCAAATCTAAGTCTTGCATGACAGTTTTTGGATTGCCGGCCTGGACGCTATGCTGGTATTTAATGGAGCGCATTATTTATGTGGATAGGCCCCATTTGGTCACACATGCTCCACATAAGCATAATTCAATGGCTTCACACAGTAATGCGAAGTGGAACTATAGTAATCATATACATATATATATATAATTTTCTTTTTTGAAATTGCTCTGCATTACTATATAAGATCTTGATCATGAATTGCAATTGATTTTGGGTCTGATGATCTACCTTTAACATGCTTTAATCATCTCCATTTTTCTCTCGTTTACCATCCAAATCTGAAACTTGTGTCTGTCTGTAAGAGCTTTAGCGCTAGTTTACTAATTATACAAAAGCCATTATATCTTGATGTATTTGTCTGTTGCACAATTATGGTTCTTCTCTATTATACTTATCTCATTTTCTGCACGAAACGTGTATCATCGCTATAAAGCAAAATGTAGTAACTGAGGTTATATTAAGCTTCTTATTGAACTGACATCTCTTCCACTCTTTTCTTTCAGGAGATGTACCTAGAGTTAACGGGCAGCTGGCAGTTTCTCGTGCTTTTGGAGACAAAAGCCTCAAGTCGCATTTACGATCAGACCCAGACATACAGGATACTTACATAGACACGAATACAGATGTTCTAATCCTTGCCAGTGATGGCCTTTGGAAGGTGAATTTTTCTACCTCAACTCTCTCTTTTCTTTTTCCTTGCTTCATTAGATTAGCCATGCCTAGAAGAATTCACCCAACCAGTCTGTAACACTTACGAGTTACGACTAGATTAGAATGAACCTTTGCCTGAAAATTACTTTTTTCCTGTGTTGATAATCCAGGTCATGGCTAATCAAGAGGCAGTTGATATTGCAAGAAAAATTAAAGACCCTATGAAGGCAGCTAAGGAGTTAACAGCTGAAGCTTTGAAAAGAGATAGTAAAGATGATATATCTTGCGTTGTTGTTAGATTTAGGGGATGATACAAATAAAAACCATATTGCATGTTAGCAATAATTGAAGTTTCTTCACATGCAAGCAAGGTTGATTCATGAATGCGTTACACAGCAACAAATACATGCTTGGTTCTACTGAACCGTGAAGCATGGAATTTGCGAAAGGAAAAAAGAAAGGGGAAAATATGGGAGTGCTTCTTTCACTGTAAATTTTATTTCTCAATTATGTTTCTGGTGTTTAATATTGTTTGAATTCTTTGAGAAGGTGAATTAGTCTGCTGTATATTGCATTTTACTCCCACAAATGACCAAAAGCGGGTATGTAGAGGACTTGCTTCTGTTTATGATTTGAGGAATGCCTTTCGTTCTGTACTCAGTTTATTCAAAACTGCTTAGAAGTGGCCATATCTAGCGGGGAGTTGAATATTTCAATTCTTTTTGTTTATACAGGTTCTACTTTATTGTGTTTATGTGGTATCAGAGATAATGAGATTAACTGCAGAAACGATTGGTTGACCTTTGATTGTTTCTTGTGATGCTTTGTTCAACGTTATGTGTTTCGGCTCAGTCGAATATCAAACACAACGTAATTTCAGAAGTGACGCTTGAACAGAAATAATAGTTGGATTTGTATCTGTAATAGTTTACCTGTTTCCGGTACACCTGGGTTGCCAACGAAATTGTTGCAACTCAGGACCAGAAGAGAGACGCTACATCTGAAGGAAAGTACATGTCATGGGCATATCTGTTGACCTCATACCCTAATCAGCTTCAACATAAAACAGATAATACGACCTCCAACAAGCCCAGCAAAATTCATTATATCATAGGCCATTTAAAAGAAAATACGTTGCCAAAATTGGCTTCTCCACGCCTCGTGATATCAAATGGACTTTCAGGTCCTTACAGTCTCTAATGAAGTAATGAGCAGCTTCGACGGTTGTATATCCATCCGTTTAACAGTGAGATAGACAAAATTTATTGTATTTTCTGAAACAAGTGCCTTTGTATGCATCATATAGTTTCGATTAGAATCTTGAATCAAAATAGTTTTCCATTTACCAAAAGAACAGGAAAAAAAGAAAAAAAACACCTAAAAGTTTAATTTTTGAAAATAAAAAAAGTATATAAAAACTTGAAAGGGCAGTAGCCGCGGTAGGAAGGATAGGCTGAGCCGCTGGGCAGCTCCAAGACTATTGCGGTACGTTGTAGAATACCCAAAGTAACCCTAGGGTTTAAGCCATCCTATTACTATAAATACATCATCAACCTCATTCTCAACTCACCTCTGCTTTGATACACGGCCCTCTCTCTTTTCATTATCCGCCTCCTCTTTCTCTGTAATTAGACGGCGTCTTTTTTCCGATCTGATAGAGAGAGAAGTTCTCTATTCTCTGTCTCTCTCATTCTTCTGTATCTGCTCTCTCGGGGGTTAGACGGAGAGAGCAGACAGCGAAGACAGAGAAAGCAGAGTGAGTGAGCCAATATCTGATTCTAATGGGTTTCTGGGTTTACCTTTGAAACACTAATTGCCTCATCTTTCGGCTGCAAGGGTTAAGATCTTTTGATCAATTTCTTGCAGCTTTGTTCTGGAGGCATACACTGATTCCAAACTCTTGGGGGTTTTATTTAGTCCAGATTATCTTGTGGTTCTCTGGGTACCCTCTGCTTGGAACATTTCAAATCTCCTTTACTCTTAAGGGTCGTGAAATAATTAGGATTTGTGGCTTCTTTTTTTATCAATTTTGGTTGTTTTTGTTTTTGGCAATCAAATTGCAGGCATTTAAAATTGGTAAATCTGAACTAGATTGTACTGGAGAGGTTAACTCCAATCTATCCTTTGCGATTGGCAAGGCACCATGGTACCCTTGATTAGCCAAACAACTGTCGAACTCTTCTTTAAAAAAAGAACACAGTATGCAATTGAACTTTTAACAAAAGAAGATTACATCCTCTTATTCAAATTCCAAACTCTTTAGGCCCTCATGGCCAAGGATAACAAGTTTTGAATACATAATTGGAAATACAATCTTAGATAAACAAAACCAAATACGAAGTGATGTACAACATCAATGTTCTATGCCCGCTTTCTTACCAAACATCGAATGTTTTATGCCCGCTTTCTTACCAAACATCGATGGTCCATAAGTGCATCTGCAAATCTCAAAAAGGAGGGGGAATAAAAAAATTGCAAATGACACGACGGGAACAGTTGCTAAAACAATGACTGGAATTATCATCTTTGCTTCTCCATCAAGCATAATGGTAAGGGCACAAGAAAACGTGATCATCATGGCAACAATAGAGATAAAGAGAGCAGAAAGGCCTGTCATCAATTTCGTAGGTAGGAACCAAAGGAAATCGTCTTCTGCATAAGTTGATGTGAGAAGTCCCAAGAACGTAATTACCGAAGTTGCAGAAGAAATGAGTGATATTGTATCTGAGAGTATAAAAATCTTGAACAGCTTTTTATGCATAAACATTGGAAGACCGGTGTTACCATCAGTTCCGCCAGGAGCTGTGAATGCTACAGCAAACATCATAGTAACAATCAGAGCACCTACAGTTGTAGAAGAAGCTGCAATCCCTTTCATGGATATTTCTGCTTCATCCTTTAATTTCTTATGACTCTTGGTAAATAGTTCACGTGCTGTCAAATTTGAAGTATTGACATATTCATGCATTTCAGAAGGTAGGATTGTCTTCACCTCCTGCATTGAAAAGAAAAGAAACTAACTAGTTCCACAGCCAACAAATTTGTAAACATGTGTAGAGATATATAGTGATTCCGCAAATTACTAATTGGAATAGATTGGTTACCAATTGAAATTTCTGGATATTTGGTTAGTATCAACTATTTTGAATACAAGTATACCAAATTTTTTGAGATAATAACTATAATACACACACACAGAGCAGTTAAAAAAGGGACTTCCGCAAACTGAAAAAGTGCGGACAGATCATTATCTAGCTCGATTAGTTTTTATAAAATAATCTTCTTTCTCATTGTGGAAGAGTCTCAAAGACGTTAAAATCACAGATCATCTCAGATAGCCTTTGATTCCTCCAAATCCCTACACAATTGCTGCTGCTATCTATCTGCAAACAGATGTCTTGGGGTTTCTTGTGGGTTTGAGATTCTTCCAAAGTGGGAGTGAATGCAAGAATGAGTAGTTAAATCAAGCTTGATTATGATCGGCCCGCACTTTTTCTATTTTGCCGACGTCTGCTACTGAACGTCTCTCTCTCTCTCTCTCCCTCCCTCCCTCTAATATATATATATATATATATATATATATATAATATTAACTTTGTTCAGGTGCGGATATCCGCACCTAAGCAAAAACATACCGATTTTGTGTTTTTCCCCATTTTTTTTTTATCACACATTCACATCTTAACCGTTCAGTTTTTAGGTCCTAATGTATAGATCACCTCTGCAAAATTTAGCCAATTTGGTGATCGTTAAGGCATCTAAAACTGCAATTTACACGAATGAACTGAATCTGTCGAACCGGAACCGTTCGTATATATTGTTATAATTTGCATTTTTGAATGCCTTAATGATCACCAAATTGGCTGAAATTTTGTAGAGATGATCTATACATTATGACCTAAAAACTGAACGGTTAAGATGTGAAAATGTGATCGGAAAGTGGGTAAAAACAGGAAATCCGTACGGATCGAAAAACTGCAGACGTCCGCAGTGGAGAACCGCTGATATATATATAATATATATATATATATATATATATATAAAATGTTTCTCAGGTAAGGATGTCCTTATCTGCTGATGGAACAGATTTGGTGTTTTTGGCCACTTTTCGATCACATATTCACATCTTAACCGTTCAGTTTTTAGGTCTAATGTATAGATCACTTCTGCAAAATTTCAGCCAAATTGATGATCGTTAAAACATTCAAAACTGCAATTTACAACAATATACACGAACGGTTCCGGTTTGACAGATTCGGTTCGTTCGTGTAAATTGCCGTTTGGATGCCTTAACGATCATCAATTTAACTGAAATTTGGCAGAAGTGATCTATACATTAGGACCTAAAAACTGAACGGTTAAGATGTGAATATGTGATCGAAAAGTGGCCAAAAACACAAAATCTGTTCCATAAGCTTAGGTAATGACATCTTTACCTGAGAAAAGTTATATATATAATGTCCTTACCTAAGGTTTAGGAATGGATTTGGCGTTTTCACCTACTTTCCGATCACATTTTCATATCTTAACCGTTCAGTTTTCAGAGCCTAATGTATAGATCCCCCTACAAAATTTCAGCCAATTTGGTGATCGTTAAGGCATCCAAAACTGCAATTTACACGAACGGACTGAATCTGTCGAACCGGAACCGTTCGTATTTATAATGGTAAATTGTAGTTTTAGATGCCTTAACGATCACCAAATTGGCTGAAAATTTACAGAGGTGATCTATACATTAGGATCTAAAAACGAAACGGTTAAGATGTGAAAATGTGATTGGAAAGTGGGTGAAAACCGGAAATCAGTACCTAACAAAAACTAAGGACGTCCTTAGTGTAGCGGGACTATATATATATATATATATATATATATAGACACATATATATATTTCTTGTTTTACAATTTTGGTCCTATATATATATATAGACACATATATATATATTTCTTGTTTTACAATTTTGTTTAGGACCATGCATAAATATGAGCCGGAGAGAAGGTATGTATACATGCGCATATAACAATTGAAAATACTAACCTCGAACCATTGTAGTTCTCTTTGCATTTGTAAAATTGCACCTTGAATATGGTCAATATGCGGAAGTGGGGATAAGTTTCCTACACTATGCAGCATATTGTTATTAAACTTTGCCACACGATGTGCAATCTTCTCTATCTTTTTTCGCTTCAACCCATACATAAGATTGTAAATTTTTTCTTGACGACATTCAATGGCATATTGAAATATGCTCTTGTCATCTTCATCAAGGATACCCACGACGAGTGTTGGATTTGCTTCACACATATGAGTAACAAATTCAACATGCCCTTGTTCAATAGCTTTGAAGATCGACTTTTTCACAACATTAAGTTGTGCTGGTGGTGTAAACTCGTCCATAGTTTTTATCACTTCTCCCATACAAGCTAGAAGTTTATTGAATCGGACATGGTTCGACTTCATGTCATATACATGATTGATCCCTATGTTGACATTGGGAAAAAGTAAATTCATGTTTAGATAATCCATATTCAAAGTATAATTCAAGAATAAACTAGACAATGTGGATACTGGATAGAGTAGCATACCTAAACGTTTAAGTGCACCCTGCTTAATAAGTCTTCTATAACAACGCGCAACTGCATTGCATATTTCAACATTTAGGTTAAACTGTTAAAGTACTTCAATCAAAATGTTCACTATAAAGAAGGAAAGAATGTTGTTTTTTTCTTCGGGGGATGGAATCGCACAAAATAGATGTAAAGGAATTGAAGAGCAACATGCATGCATATCTATGTGTGATGGCTATCGACCTATTGTCTAATTTTCATAATTTCTAGAGACTAATTTTTATTAATTTTGGCAAAAAATCACACATCATGTAGTTTTTAATTGGTCGAAACTTATTTCACCAAATTTTAAAAATATCACTTTAATTACTCAATTTAGATTTCATCCTATATTTGGTCATTTTATGTACTTTTTTAGTTAAAAGATTATGTGAATTGCTAGGTGTCTTAATTTTAGGACTACTGTCGTTTTTTGTCAAGTAATTGATCACATAATTGCTGAATACGTGACGATTTTCTTTTGATCAGATAAACAACTCAAATATTATAATAAGTTTTTCATGAGTCGAAATCGCAACCTCCCACTTACAAATGCCAATCACGTGGAGATTTTTAAAAAGATGGAACCAAACAAACAAAGACCGTGCAAACATGTCAACCTTTCAAATTAAACACCACACCCAACTCCAAATTTGCCATCCCCCGCAACTAGAATCTGATATCCACCAGCAACCCCCTACAAACATTTCCAAAGAGTTACCCCTTTGGAACGAGGCAGAGAGTCCCGAACGCTTTCAACGAGCACCTTTTCAAGACGAGTGGCAGAAGAAAAAGAATGCACGTGATAGTGCATACATGGAGTTGTCATGTTCTACGTGCACTTGGGAAAAAACAACGTACCTTTTGAGCAAAATAGATCCCCACGATGACCTTGCTCATCTTCTGATTTCTTTTGTTGATATAGTTCATCTCCTGATTTTGCAACAGTAATATGTTTCTCAGGACTGTTAAAATCAACAGGATGTGTCTGTATACCTATCAAAGAAACAAACGTTTATCTCAACAGAAAAAAAAAAGGAAGAAAAAGAGACCAAACAAGGAGGAAACAGATTTGAGAGAATACAACAAAACTTTTCAAGTATGAAATTTATATAGAAATAAAAATGAACGATTTGGATGTCGTGAACAACTACTAATTCATCCCATCCCCCCAAATCCATTCCCAGTGTCCTTTTTTATTATCAGAAATCTTGACTAGCTACGAGTGGATCAATTACTCTGGGATTGTACAAAGCTACAAGTTGTCCATATATATTTTCAATATAATAATGAATGTAAAATGTCCAGTTTATCTATTCAATAGAGACAAACATAATGTGTACGTTAATTACTTAGTGTTAACAAGAGTTCACAGTTATTAACTTTCATTAAAATTTGAGTAATGGCAAGAATAAAGAAAATAAGCCAAATAATTAATGAAATAACATGAATGAAACTGGTACGCCAATGTACGATTTGTTGGTTGGTTGGCCTAACTAACTTTGTATCGGCCATAGATAGTAAACTGTTTTAATGTATATTTATAAAACTAGCACCGTAAATATTATAAGTTCGAATCACACCGAAATATGAATGGGTGGAGTGAAAAAAGGAAAAAACAAAACCAAGTTATCAATAGTAATCATTTAGTGATTATCAAGAGAAAAAAGAATGTAGTAGTACTAACTCTTGTAGATTAACTTTTGCCATAGTGTCAGTCGCTCTCCGCTAAGAAATGCACAACGCATACCAGCCAGTACAACTATAGGATGCTCTCCAAATCCGTTATTAGCCATGGCCAAGTTTGGCCAACGTTGTAGTAAGTTGCATGCAACATCTAAAGTGGAGAAGACAAACAAAGAATCATAAGTACCAAGAATTAATATAATTGATCGATTAACTAGAATATTTGAAAGAATCGATCTTACCAAGTCCTTCGGGGCGCCAAATACACATGTTAATAAGTCGAGCGCCTGGCGCGCCTGAGTTTTTATTAAGTTTCTGTAGAGCTGCATCGGAAGTGAGAGGACAGAGATACCGTGCCATTTCCCATTTGCTCCGACTACAAGCCGTTACAACTGGAAGATAACCGGTGTTAACTATTTCCGGGTTCTTTTCCACCAGGTATTTGGCGATAGCCATTTGGACTAAGTCTCCTTCAGCAACGCATGCAACTACACTGGCATCTAAAGCTGTACGGCGTTTGCCGTCTTGTTTTTTCAAATCTTCTACTCTCATCAACGGCAACAACTCTTTCACAATATCCACATGTCCATGCTTGGCTGCTTTGTGAAGAGCGGTATGCCCAGTCTTTGGATGTTTAGCTCTTACAGCATTGTGATGCAGTGTCGCAAGACACTGCTTCACCTTGTTGCAATCACCGGTCTCCACATAATCAAAGAAAGGTTGATAGCTGGGGTCGAATTCGTTATCCGCTTTCTGCTCATTTCCTGCCAATGTAGTCGAGTATTGATAATGAATCATGTATTATTTCAGATTATGTTCAGCATTTCCAATCCTTGTTTAATATTTTCTTCTTTTAGTAATTTTACATCCTTTTGTTTTTGGTTTTGTGAGAGTGACATTCGTTTTGCTTTACAGATTTGCGAACTTGAGACAAAAGTCAATCATTTCTAATGTTAGTAATTAAGCACAAAAATAAAAACAAATTTTGTGAAACAATAGAAACCGTTGGGGCAACAATCTATAATCAATAATAATATGGGTGTGGTGACGAGCCGATCAAGCTTGACTGGGTTTCAAATCCTACTAATTATAAAAAAAAAACCTGTTTTTTTTTTTTTATAAAAAAAATCATTATTCTTTTTTTAGTCTCTAGAAACCCTAGAGAAAACACACACGCTCTCTCTCTCTCTCTCTCTCTCTATAGGATGCCGTTGGCTGTGTTGGTGCCTGTTCGGCTACATCTCGGCGCTAGTGTACGTTGGAAGCGGTCGGACGAGTAGTTTGTCTCGAAGGCGTGTGTCAGGCTTGGAGGAGAAGATTGAAGGGTGTACCACCTCCTTTCGCTTGGTTGAAAGGACGGCTGACTCATGGCTGGGGGCTGGGATCAGAGTTGGTGGGGACTTTGCCGGGGCGGAGTTGTGTTGGGTAGCAGTCAGCGGTCGGCGGGCCGGGTTCAATTGATTAGATCGAATTTTGTCTAGTTGGCTGACGGCGGCGACCGAATGGTTGGCTCGGTTCCTGTGGCAATGCTTCTAGGGATTGCATGGAGTAGGATTTGGATCGCGGTGGTTGGTGTTCCTCATCTTTGGTCAGACGGCGACGGTGTCGTAGTCTTGGTCCAATGCCAGTGGTGGATAGACCGGGGTGGAGGCGCCGTGAGGCATGTCTTGACTTGGGCCGAGAGGGCTAGGGATGGTCCAATTGCTAATCTGTTCCTTTGGGCTTGGGCACTGTCTGTGGACTTGTTATGAGCTGCAGTTTGGGTTGGGGCTCAATTTTTGGGCCCTGCCCTAGGGTTTATTTTACTTTATGTTATTGTTTATTTATGTTATTTAGTTTTACTGCGCTTTATGAGCAACAAGTCTCTACATCAGTTGTTTAGGACTAGTCGGGCTTTGTGCATGTGTATATATGCACTTAAAGTGTCTTGTCTGCTCTAGATAGGCAGCGAGTTCTTTGTTTTGTCAAATGGTTGCTACCACTTAGTGACAAGGTGAAGCTAAGTGTCGTCGGTTATATTTTCTGGTGACAACATAGTAGGAAAGCTAGGCTATTGGTAATTATGTTACGTTGTAATTGTATTACATATTGAGTTATCTTTCTATTATGTCACCGCTATATTGAAGCAAATGGAATAGCCATTAGAACACTCTTTGCTAGTTGATGCTTGTTTGAATACATGTCTTATGTAGAGATTCCTGATATTATTTTGGGGCGTACTCTAAATGCTTATTGTACTCAAGGGTTTAGGCTGACTTTCCCCACTTGTATTCGACAGTTTCATTAATCAAGACTTGAGAGTAGCCGCACCAGTTCTTTATTCCAAAAAAAAAAAAATCTTTATTTATTTATTTTTTATAAGAAAGAAAATTTACAAAAGAAACCCCCCTCCCCACCCCCCCCCCCCCAAAAAAAAAACAACCGCCCCCAAAAAGATCAAACTGGAAGGCGGTGCTGAAGGAAAGAGACAGCTGAGACTTCCAAACAGAATGGGTCTAATCATGGACCCATTTGTTTATCCTTTGATACTACTACTACTCCCTCTTGTCGTAATTACAAATTTGAAGCTACGTGAATGCAGCACCCCTCCTTTGCTTCCTTGGTTGCCAAAGTTTGGCATGTACCTCATTCTGACACCCCTTTACATAATTTTCTTACTTGTGTTGGTCAATTCCAAGCACTAACTTCACATTGGAATAAATATGTGTGTGGTGACATTTTTACCTCTATGAAATCTTTACATGACCAACTTTGTTATCTCCAACTCCAAACTTCTACCAATCCTTCCTTGGCTATTCTTGCTATAGGTTTTAACTTCTTAGCTTTCCACTTTTTACCGGCCTAAGCAAATATTTTGGGCCCAAAGAACTCGTTCCAATTGGTTAAAACTTGGAGATAAAAACACTACTTTCTTTCAAACTCAAGCCCTCATTTATCGTAGGAAAAATCGTATTCTTAAGATTAAGGATGATATTGGCTTATGGCATGATCAACCTGAGCCTATTGCAGTTGTGTTTGCTAAATTCTTTGCTAAATTTTTTACTGCTTCAGGTACTGTTTCTTCAATTGCATTGGATCATTTCCTACAAGTTATCGATTCTTGTATTACTTCTGCTGATAATCAATTGTTACTTGCTTCGATTTCTGTAGAAAAAGTTCATCAAGCTCTACTCCCAATTGGTCCTCTTAAAGCATCTGGACCTGACAGTTTGCATGCTGCATTTTTTTCAAAAGCATTGGCTTTCTGTTCAACATTCTCTAAGCCAGTTAGTAACGAACTTTTTTTACCCTAATCAGGGTGCCTTTGCGCCTGGTCGATCGTTCCATCTTTCATAATAGACTACTAGCGCATGAACTTTTTTCTTCCTTCAATAAAAAGAAAGCTAACATTGGTTCTATGGCTGTTAAACTTGACTTGGAAAAAGCCTATGATATCTTAGTTTGGACTACATATTGCCAACTTGGTTTTAATGCTCATTGGATTAATCTCATTATGACTTGTATTTCTACAGTTTCTTTCTCTTTATTGACTAATGGCTCCTCTCAAGGGTGGTTTAAACCTACTCGAGGTATCCGTCAGGGGTATCCTCTTCTCCCTACATTTTCGTTCTATAGATCTGCATGGAACCCTTAATTCGACATTTCAATCACTTCACTATTAATGCCAAAGCTCAGGTTGGTCTCTGGTCTTCTCCCTTTGGTTTTCGTATTTCTAATCTTGTTTTGCTAATGGCTGTCTGATCTTTGGGAGAGCAACTAGCACAGCTACTGGTAATATAAAGAAGGTTATGGATTTTTTCTCTACTGCCTCTGGTCAACAAATTAACTTCCATAAATCTGTTTGTTATTTCTCTACTAATGTGCATAGGCTGCTGGGTGAAAGTGGGGGTTCCACCGACGAAGAGCAAAGATCTATCCTTGCACAAACCAAGGGCTGTTGTCTAGCACAAACTGCAGGTCTTCTTCCTCCAAAAAGATGACTCTAAACCAGTCATAACCAATAGGATCTATTTGGACGGAGTCGGTATGCCAGACCAGCTGCACTGGCATCTTACCTTGATAACCTGGCGGGAAAGACATTCACCAAAAATCTTACCCACCAGACAAAAATGCTTGTATTTCTCCATGGAGAGGATTGAGTTGTGATGGGGATGTGAATATCCAAAGGGTTAGTGTCAATATCTATGACAAAAGGACCACGACGGATATTTTGAGGTACTTGGGTGGCAGTAGAGGATTAGGCTCAGGAGCAGGAGGAGGGATGGGCCTAGGACCAGTGCAATAAGTGCTGGATCCTTCCCCAGTTGGCACTGGCAGACTAGAAGGAAGGTTAAAGGGAGGATGAGTGGGGGTAGTTGGGAGGTGGTCATAATGGGGAGGAAGATTGTCCATAGTTGCAGTGGGTTGAGAGAAGAGCAAAGATGGAGTGAAGGAAGTGAGGATCAAAACCGGGATTTAAAAGATCAAGCAGGAGGAGGAGAGAGAAAGGCACCGAAAAAGAAAACCAATAGTAATTAAGAAGAAGCAGGACCAGTTGGGGAATCGAAGTTGACCAAATTCTAATATCATATGAGAGCTCCCGCTCTCCAAAATAGTAGTGGCACCCAAATTAGTGATGAGCACTATGAGCGCAGCCAATGCTGCTCTACTCTTCTGGGTCGCCCTTTTCGATCTCACTCGTCCAACCCACTAAGTCGTGCTGCCCATATTCAACTCTTCTCAAGAAAAGCCTTCACCAAATATGCTTTGGTAAATCTGATCTGTTTCGACTGGGCGCCACTTATGATACTGCTTCTTCTGGTGTTGGGAGTCTTGCGAGAAGGATGATATGGGATGATTGAGATCCTGGATGGATCACAATACTACTGAATCTGATAGGCGGTGAACCTTTGCGGATGACGGTGTAGGGTTGGCAATGCCAGCTAAGATGTGGACAAACGACAATGCTTTGGCTATCTTTAATAGCCTTTGGATAAACTGATCTGCTGCTTGGAGTCAGAGTCTGTGCTTATATGTTTCAATTCTCCCACTTTGGGATCCCGGGCAAATATTGATTTATGTCCCTTTGTGTTAGGATGAAGATGATTATGTAATTGGCAAATTTCTTGGTGGGTTGATGATTGCTAGACTCTATAATGAGTCACAGTATAGGTGCACTGTGAATACCAGAATTGTGTGCCTAAACAAGCAATATAAAGAATTTCTGCTTTCCTTTAAAGCAGATTTTATTGGTTTGATATACAAATCTCAAGATCATAACAACTTTTATGTTGTTGGTAATTGTTTCTGGGATGTTAGGGTGTTACCTTTGATTTCTACTAGAATTTTCATAGTTGTTTCAGAGCTGCGTTTCTTTTGTATTAGGTTAAATTGTTGTTGTAGTGCACCTTTTAGTTTGCTTTACTTTAACTCTAGGGTCAAGCTTTTTTTTGCCTATTGTATGCTCCTACTTTAATTTATTTGGGATACCCTCTTGAGAGATTTTTGTCGCTAATATTTCTATGAATTATTATTATTATCATCTATTTTTTTTGTAAAAATAGAAACAATTGGGAAAAATGAGTCATTCCTGTTACACCCGATATTTATTTTAACTCTTTAATGGATTATGGTTATTAACAACGAGTTTTTCCTCTTCGCTTTCTGATTTTCCCATTTAGGGGGACTCTAAAAGTCGATTTTTTTATTGGTTTGCTATATGAGAAAATTTCTTCTTTGAAGGCATATAGTACGTTAAACCGAGTCCATAGACACGTAGCACATCAAAATTAGAGTTCGTATGCCGAAATTATGATATAAAAATCTCAAGTTACTATTTCTAAACATAAGTAGAAAGACAAAAAATTATCATTTAGAATAATTTCCATTTCAGTTCACCCAAACCCTAATAAGAGTTTTCGCTCTAGCTCGACCCAACCGCCGACTTTATCCGAAATACAAACCCGGCCCGGTTGGTTTTCCATCGTCCGACTACTGCACTGGTCCCATTTGATCTGCTCTTTCATTTTCTTTCGATCTGTGGTGGAGATGTTATTATTTTAATTCGAAGTTGTTTGTCAAGGGTCTATGTTGGATCCTTTATGTTATTTAGGAGTTCGGATATTTGAGATGTTTTACTTTGGTTGTAGAGTTGGTAATGTGTGGGGAGCATATAGGCTTCAGGAGTTGTGGATGGTTGTTGTTTTAGAAGTGGATTATGTGATTTCTGTAGATTTGGGTAGTTTATTTTTAGGGGAAGTTATACCGAATTTTTGGATAGAGCTTCTTCAAAAGTGAGCCCCGCCAGGGTCACATTGGGTTCATGGTGAACTCTTGAGTGAGTCTTATGAATTCCAAACGGACCTTACCCAAGAGATTAATTTTCCTCATTTTTTTGCTTCATTAGTTACAAGTTTTAATTTCCTAGCATTGTTGTTGAACACAAAAAACTCATGGTAATTTTAATGTACTAGGAAAGGCAAATAATTTGATTTTTTTCCGTGTACTTAATGAGGCATAATAAAAGTTTCAATTGGATGCCTAAATTATTTCATCAATTTATAACTAACTCTGCACCTAAGATTTAGGACCTACTATTTCATTAAAGAAAATGATTATTAGCCTCAAAGAAATTGAGATCTTGATAGGATTTGGCACATATTACATGTCATTATATATTTGCCACATCAATTTGCTTATCTGTCAAATTATTTATGAAAAATTCTATCTTTACCAGTTTTTACCCTTTGTAATTATAAATTTTAGGTATTTTCTCTCTAAAATTTTAGTCTGAAGTATGACCTAGTTTGACAAAAGGAAGCATACCTTTTTTCTCCGAACTTAATGTGCTGCGAGATTTGAACTTTCTCTCTAAGAACTCCCATGCTATTTTAGCTATGCTAACATCCTGGATAAATGAAAACATCTCACTCCCGCAAGAAATTTTAATTACATGCAAGGCCTTGGCGTTCTTTGTCCTCCATGCCTCAAGTATTTCAGGTTCCATGTTTTCTGATTCAGGAGGAGGTTCCGCCTCGACGACGTCCCATAGATCTCCGGCTAATAAGTAAGTCTTAACCCGAGAACTCCATTCTTTGTAGTTCTTCTCGTTAAGAACTTCAAGGACAATTGCATCGGAAGCAACTGCAGTACGTACCATGTTCAATCTGCCAATTAACTCAAGCTGATTTTATGTTGATCGAGCATATATGTTGAAGAATACGAAAATAAAACCAGTATTAACGACTTACTTGATCACTGAATGATATATGTCGGTATTGGGCAAATTTTCAGAAAGCTGCAGCTGGTAATTCCAATAATTAGTAGATCAGCAGCAGGAAGCTCTACAACTGGGGAATGAGTAGCTAGCCACAGCTTCTGATTTGTAATAGCAAATCGGTAGTCCATTCAAAACGTCTTGGGCCATTCAACTTCATTATAAAAGACTCTGCGCGTAATTCCCAAAAGAAAAGATAAAAAAGACTTGGGCGGTATACTTAATTTTCAAATGCTTATTATATGTATATGTGTAATGTGTATGTGTCCGCCTTTCCTTGACTTTGTCCTGCTTGCTAGAAACAAGAGCTTTTCACCCAGAAATTGCGTCAGGCTCATATATCTATGCGTGTATACCTTTCTAGTCCTGCACTCCTGCTTGCTACAAACAAGAGCTGTTGACCCAGAAACTGCGACAGGCTCTTAAAGTTCACGTGAGTCTCAAGTGTAAACCATGCATTATCTAAATGTACCACATGGAAGTGATGGAAATTATCTCCAGCGTAAGCAAAGATTGAATGACACTAGAACTTGTAACAAATAAACAATATTAACGTCTGGAAATGTAAAAGCCCTTAATATGACTTGAAAGCATTCATTCTCTATTTCCATATACACATATGAATCCTACAAAAAATTAGTTAAATTAGAAAATATTTAACCATTTGATTAGCACAATGTTTTTTTTTTAATTTTATCTAAAAGACTACATTTGTTTGCACAATTTTGAATGACCAAATAATTATGGATTTGGTTGATTTTCGGTAAACACAGTTCTTGCATAGAAATCTAAAGATTCAATAGTTGAAATCAATGAATTAGGTCAAACACTAATGTAAAATAGTAAAAATCCTCAAATTCTTGAAGTAAAAAGGTCCTCTTTGAAACGTGTGTGTGTATTGAATTTAAACTATTCTCAATTTTAACCGGATATAATAAGTGATTTAATATCAATGTCTAAATTGCACAACAAAATGAAATTGAGTGACTAATGTTGTTTTTGAAATGCTAGCGAGCAAAGTGTCAATTGCCAAATTATAAGTCAGAGTTTAGTGACTATTTATGGTATGGACAATTCCCCTTGGGTCAATGAGCATATTCACCATCTATTTATATTCCCCAAACATAAAATGGTCTACCTAAAACCTGTAAAAGCATTACTACACTGCTTAATAATCAAATCCATCCTTGACTCCTGAAGCCTACCTGAACAACTTCGCAACAAGTAATATAAAACAATTCTAAAACTCAAGTTTGAATATCAAATTTTCCTACTAACACAACCGAAAGACGGTCATAAGAGCAAATCTAGACAAATGAACAGGAATAAGGCACAAGTAGGTTAACATGTAATCTATAAAGAAGATGGAAGAAGTAATGACTATGCCTCGACTCCTATGTAGCTTGAGCTTAACTACTCTACAGAATGGGCACAAGAAATCGAAAAGCCCAAGGAAAAACATTTAAAAACTATTAGAGTGAGTGGACAAAAGATAAATAATTTCATATTAAAAGAACATTTAATGCTCTCCCAATATTATCTTAAAAACTCAAGCGTGCAGTAAAGTCTCATGAAATTCTATCAATCCTCAGCTTTACTAAAATCTCAAACATGCAATATAAAACATCTCGAAAACCGTCTCAAACCATGCTGTAAATCTCATCTCAAAACTCTTGTTAAAATACTCATATAATTACTTCAATTATCATGGAAATTTCATAAAATACTGATCTCGTAAAATGGGCGATGACTAGAGGGAACTGCCGATTAGTGATCTCATGCCACCTGGAGATTACTACCAACCAGGAATGCATCGAGGGTAGTGCCGACCGGAAAAGGAGGTATTGGTTAGAGGGTATTGCTGACTAACCTCAGATAGTTAGAGGGTACTGTCGACTTACTATCTCATGCAATCTGGAGAGTACTGCCGACCAGATTACACATCAGAAGGTACTACTAACCCGGATATTCTGGAGGGTACTGCCGACCAGATAACACATGCATGCGCCAACATAATTACCTCCTCAATAAACTGAACTCAAACTCAATAAAACATAAATATCTAACTCACGAAATCTCGATAACTCAAATATTTGAAATCAATAATTCTCATAATATTTTCTTAATCAACCACTTTCCGAAAACCATTTCTAAATAACTCAATCACTCATAATATAAATAGCTCGATAATTAATAAAAGTTCCGGGAAAGAAAATTCAATACTAATCTCGTAAATCATAAATAAATCTCATAAATCAAAGATAAAAAAATCATAAAACTCAATAATTCAGATTATAAATTAAATCTCAATCAGAAAATAATAAAATATTGCATGCATCATTAATTTAAAAACACATGTCTACTCACAGATTTACGCTATGACGTTCGTCCACCAATTTCCTTTTCAAGCACGATCTATACGTCGTCCTAAAAAAATTTGATAATTTATGAATAATTGATTTTGAGAACCAAAGTTAAATTGACGATAATAATTATCGACCGTAAAATGATAATTCGTTGAAAACTCGAATTTGTATCAGAACGAGCTCAAATTTCATGTGTTAGATTAACTCAATGGCAATAACCTATTGAAAGCTAGGGTTGGTCCAACGGTCGGATCTTCTCAAACCCAAACCAGAAATTTCTGAAACTTTAGAAATTCTGATCATTTTCAAAACATGCACCGATCGATACAAAGTTCATATCCCTCTCTCTCTCTCCCCCCTCCAACTTCCCGAAACGGAAGTCCCCTCAAAATAGAAACTTCTAATTCCGGAAGAATCTAATATGTCTTAAAGAATTTTCCAAAAACTAAAAGACTGCAACTGGCTTTAAACCATTACAACTTATTCGTTACAACTTTGATTTCAACGTGCCATATGTCCACAAACTCAGTTTATCGTGCTCTGCAACTTTTTGCAACTTTCTAGAAGGAAGTTTCCTAAAAAACTAACCTGAACAAAAAGTCAACCCTTTGAAACCCCCTAAAAAGCCTGAAACGAAGGTAAAAAGTAAATAGTTTTATTGTTTACTGTCCAAATGACTAGTAAACGGGTAAATTTGGATACAAGTGTAACATTTATTCCTGTTTATTGTTTTAGACATGTGATTCAAATAGAAAGATGAACGTGAATCTCTTGGTCCAGATCTGATCACCTCATTGGTCCATCGATCTATTTCCTATTTATTGTTTCAATCTAGCTCCTTCTAGAAGTAGACAGAACACCTTGTACAAATGATATTCATCTCATCTCTATCTTCCCATCAAAACAAGTCCATTTACTTGAAAAAGGGTTTTCCAATCTCAATAGATAGAGTTGAGGGTATATAGGAAAAGTTGTTTGTTGACAACTAAGCATGGTAAAGCATGAGTGGATGTATCAAAATTAGATTCAGATCTATGACCCTGTGTCAGGATATTTTTCTATGCGCTGGTGGTGCAAGTGAATCAGTATATTTAATATATTTATTAACAATTTTTTTAATAACTAAAAAATAAAATAGATGCTATCCAACTCTCTATTTCTGTTGGTGCAAGGGCACGTCGATACACTAAATACTATGTTGGTGAGTGGTGATCCAAATCAATAAGTTCACATAAAGTTTTTCCAGATTTACCCTAATATTGGCCCATCTACTTTTTTCATCTCTTTTTGGAACTTGGAAGTGGGGACCACCGACCCTTTCTCACGTAAAACACATGTCCATTTCCTTGAAAGAGGGTTCTCGATTGTAAATGATGGGTATTGTGAAGAGGGTTCTCAATGCTAATATCTTATTATTTTAAATTTTGTGATGAATGCTTACTGGCATTGGTGACTAGCTATAGTATATGCTTTCGCCGCTAGCCAAGCTCCCAATCAAAGTTGCATGCTTTGTGGAATTAAGATAAAATCGTCCAAACGAACTTTTTCAGACTATTAATTTTCATACCTCAGTTTTGGAAAATATCAAGATGGTAAATAAGGATTTAAGGCTGACCCAATATTCATACCTAGGAACAGTAAAAACTTTAGCCCCGTTAACTTTTGAGAGGTGAAAGCGGTACTTTTGAAACGAAAAAAAAAGTTAGAGTAGAGTGCTTCATACCTATACCATATCAAGAACAACTTTGTTTGTTCTCATGCCAGTACCAAAAAAGTGTACCAATACCTACCATACCGGCCAATACGAGATTCAAATACCAATACCATAGACCCACAATATGCCTAGATCAAAATACTCATATACTCGTATCCAGAATAACTCAAGACGATCGGCGAACGATCCCAGACCACCGCCAGTAGGCGCTGTCAAGATGAGTAATGTGATGCTTTATTCCCATTTTAATGCTCAGCTAGGTGACTTTGGCTTGGCACGGTGGTTGGAACATGAAATTGAGTACGAGATAAAGACACCAAAATTGGTGGAACAATAGGGTATCTGCCACTAGAAAGCTTCCAAAAACAAAGCATGGCTACTGCAATATCTGATGCTTTTAGTTTTGGGATTGTTATTCCGTAGGTGATGTCAAGTAGATCTCACTTGTCCAGATGATCATATCATATTGCTTGACTATATCTGAAAGCTGTCTGATGAAGGGAAACTTTTACAGGCAGGGAATAATAGGATTCTAGATGAGTCTTATCAGCTTCTTGACATAGAGTGTCAGTTGCATCTTGCACTTCTTTGTACCCTTCAAAATCCACAATCACTACCAAACATGAAATGGGTTGTGGAAGCACTCTCTGGCAACATCCATGGCAAATTGTTGAGCCTCCCATCGTCTTGGTGCCGCCCTCTCTACATCTCTCTATCCCTTGCCAGCAATTCTAGCACAAACAACCACCATCATGTCTTGGTAAAGCGACTTGGAATGAAGAACTGAGTTCTTGGGCTCTCAATGGTAGTATTCTTGGTGATTAATCACATATTCATTATTAGGTTTAGTTTATTAAAAGAGAGAATGATTAATTATCAACAATTGTTGATCCAGTGGCTAAGGCACTGAGAAGTGAATTAGGTTGCGTGAGTTCGAGCTATGGCAAGCTCATCTTGTTTATCTATTTTTATTTCTTTTTATAGTTGTCTGGTTTGGAGAAAATGAATACTGAAAAGATGAAAATACCCTTGAAAAGTTAACAGGATTAATGTTTATACTATTCCTAGGCATGAATATTGGATATGGAGCTTCATTTACAAAAAGTACAACCCTGGAATAAACTAGCTGTGCTTAAGCCTTCTCTCTGGGCATCTATTTCCATCTGCCGGCGTGTCCTTGGGCGTAATTATCGGACGGGTAATCAAAGTATGTCATTAATCGGCGTGTCTTGTTAGGTATTTGATGGAATTCTAGGCTCAGTGTTCCTAGCAAAGATGGTGGAGGAGGGCGCAGCGGCAAAAGGAGTTGGTGTCAGAATTGGATCGGGGTGACCATGGGGCTCTAGATCGAAGTGGATCGCTGTTTAGTTGGATTGTGGTCATAGCTGGATCAATGTCGGGGCTGGATTGGTGTTTGATTTGGATCGATCTGGATCATTTTTCAGGCCAGAGGAAACCAGCTGCGAGATTGTTCAATGATGGAGGGTGGCGGCTTATCGGCGGGGGTGATTCTGGGGTCAGATCTTGATGGCCGTGGAGCACTTGTTTCAATCAATGGGATCGATCCATATGATTTTGGTGTGGTTTTGAGGACTGGAGATGAGTTCCCTTTCTCTAGACTTGAGTTGCGCTCAAAATCTTAGTTGGAGGTGCGACTAAGGGGGAAGGAGGGTGATGCCCTGACAGTGGTGGTGACATGACCTGATGGTGATAGGGTTGGTGTTGAGGTCCTCATAGGCCGGGCTAGTGGGTTGCACCTCCCACTTTGTTACTTTGACTGGATTGTGGGCCTAGGCTTAGTTAGTGGGCCCAACTTAGTTATATTTTATTTACTGCATTTATTTTGTCTTTACTATTTAGTAATTAATGGCTATGTGCCGTCAATAAATCCCTACCTTTGCTTAGTAAAGCTAAACGGGCTTTCGCCCGGTCTGTGTATTCAGCATGCCTTGTGTGGCCCAGTGAGGCGACATGCCATTGTTAGCTGAGAGCTACCTCCTAGTGGCGGGATGAAACAGAGTGTCGCCAGATTTTATTCCATGCGGCAACATAGTGGGAAAGCTGTGCAATTTATAATGATGCTTCTTCGTGTTAGAGTTATCTTTCTATTAGGTCACCGCTATATTAAAGCAAATTGAGTAGCCAATAGAACACTCTTTACTAATTGGTGCAGGTTAGAATACATGAATTTTGTAAAGACTCCTGATATCATTTCGGGACGTTCACTCGATGCTAATTGTAATAAGGGTTTTGGGCTAAGTGTCCTCCTCTTGTATTCAGCTGTTTCATTAATTAAGGCTTAAGGGTAGCCGCACTAGCCCATTTATTTTCAAAATAAAAAAAAAAAAAGGTATGAATGTTGCATTGACTTTAAATCCTCAGATACCATTTTGATAATTCCCAAAACTAAGGTATGAAAATTAATAGCCTGGAAAAGTTTAGGTACTGTTTGGACAATTGTCCTTGGAATTAATTGTCTGCTGAGTTAAGATCTCAAATCTCAAATTTTGCCCTCTCTCTTTGTCACTTTGAGAGAGAGAAGTCATTAGAAACTTCATCGGTCACCGGCTGTCGAAATCCGGTGAATGGAGATCGGAATCCGGAGTCCAGTTTTATTTCCCCCTAATAATACCGAATAAACTTTATTGGCCCACAATAAAAATTTATTGGGTTTTATTAGGGGTAATAAAAGTCTCCGGCGACCTAAGGCAGCCTCCAAACTGGTGACCGAAATCCAGCGTCCAGTTTTATTTCCCTAATAATACCTAATAAACTTTTATTGACCCTAATAAATTATTTTTGAACCCAATAAAAATTTATTGCCTTTTATCAGGGGGTCTTTGACCGGTGACATGATTCCGTCAACCAGTGACAAGTGTCCGGTGACTAGATTTGACGAAGTCTCAAATGTCTTTTTAATTATTCTGAGGGCAAACTTGTATTTTTATCTTTAAATTGGGTAAGTAGGCACATAAATCTTTTAGTTGAGTAAGTGAACATTGTTGGGCCCAAATTGGGTAAATAGTCAAGAGCCAAAAGATTTTATGTATAACATTTTCGGATTTGTTTTTTTTTTTTTTTTTTTTTTTTTTTTGCGAAATAGATAATGTTCATTGATTGTTAAAGCCAGAATAGTACAGATTTACTCAAACTATATCTTTGAGATCTAAATAAGCTAAAAAGTTGGCAAATACAGATCATTATGACCAATAAGCTCGCTCATTTAAATTTTAAAATAAACAACCCTACAAAGAAGACGGAAACCATGTAAAACCTAACTTTGAAAGAAAAGAATTCAATCACCCACAAAACACAATTATTGTAGAATTGGATTATCTATGGATCAAGTAAATTGCATGGCAGAGGTCCATTGTGTCGGCGAATACCACTAAGAAAGAGTAAGTAGAAAGTAAAAAAAGTTGTGCCAAAGAATATTCCAAGGCTTGGTCGCTATAAAGCTCATTAAGATGGAATTCCGAATGAGGCCAACACCATCATCCAAGTGGTAGCGACTTATTACCGACCAAAAGCCATAAAATGCTAAAATTATTCAAGTAAATCCAAATATATGTCTGGTGCAAACTCTAAATTACTTGTGTAAGTTGTAATAAGGTTAATCATAGAGATATTCTCGGATATAATCGTAGATATCCAATCATTGTACAATTATGTTTCCATGTACAACTCTACTTTTATACTTGTAATCCTCTATATAAACAGGTTTCTATTATTAATGAAAGAACAACAAATCCTCTCCCAACTTCGTTTTCCTGAAATACGTCATCAGCACGAGCCCTAACCCTAGCTTCAAAAAGCCAAAAGCCCAAAAATCCTTTTCTTGTTCGCTACCATTCACCGTGCACCTCCCCTGCGTGCCCATACGCCTGTTGCATCACCGCATTTACCTAGTACCTGCTTCGCCATCTGCAGCAACCAGGATTGCAAACCAGTTACAATCCTAGCTTAGGATCGAAGTTCGGCTGCAATCCTACAACAAGAAAAAAGCACCTGCTTCGCCATCTACGATGACCAGGATTGCAAACCAGTTGTAACCCTAGCTTAGGATCGAAGTTTGACTGTAATCCTACATCGAAAAAGCACCTGCACGTAATTAGGATTGAAGCAGCCTCTGCAATCTTAACAAGGATCGAAAGCACACTACAATCCTGCAAGTCCGTCCGCCTACACATAACTAGGACTGAAGCTCATCTGTAATCCTACAACAAGTGTAATTAGGATTGAAGATGTAATAAGGTTAATCTTAGAGATATTCTCAGATATATTCGTAGATATCCAATCATTGTACGATTATGTTTCTATGTACAACTCTACTTCTATGCTTATAATCCTCTATATATAAATATGCCTCAATTATTAATAAAAGAATAGCAAATCCTCTCCCAATTTCATTTTCCTGAAACACGTTATCAGCACGAGCTCTAACCTTAGCTTCAAGAAGTTAAAAACCCTTTTCTCGTTCGCTGCCATTCGCCGTGCACCTCCCCTGCGTGCCCATGCACCTGTTCCTGCTATAAGCCTTTGCCGCTACGAGCCTATGCACAAGCAGTTGCCTACCCTTGCAGCACTGCATTTACCTAATACCTACTTCGCCATATGCAGCGACCAGGATTGCAAACCAGTTACAATCCTAGCTTAGGATCGAAGTTCGGCTGCAATCCTACAACAAGAAAAAAGCACCAGCTTCGCCATCTGCGGTGACCAGGATTGCAAACCAGATGCAATCCTAGATTAGGATCAATGTTTGACTGTAATCCTACATCAAAAAAGCACTTGCACGTAATTAGGATTGAAGCAGCCTCTGCAATCGAAAGCACATTGTAATCCTTCAAGTCCGTCTGCCTGCACATAACTAGGACTAAAGCTCATCTGCAATCCTATAACAAGTGTAATCAGGATTGAAGCAGCCTCTGCAATCCCGACCAAGGATCAAAAGCACACTGCAATCCTGCAAGCTCGTATGCCTGCACATAACTTGGACTGAAGCTCATCTGCAATCCTACTACAAGGATCAAAGGCACTCTACAACCCTAACATGTATTTTTACTAAAAGTTTTTGTTTTTGAGTTTTTTCAATTTATCTTTTTTTTTTCTCGGGGACTTACAACCTCCTTTCTTCTTCATAGGGGAGACCAAAAGCTGAACTGTGGGGTTCGTGCTCACTCCAAGCTTGGAGCTTGTAGAGTCCACCAAACTTAGAGTTTGTTAAGAAGTTATGATCGACCACAAACACATCATTATTTCAATCTAATCCAATACCTCTTGGAATCGGATTTCTTGGAAGTTACTACGCTAAAAAATTCCTAATTTCTTGGGAGCAACTATGCTCAGAAATTTTATATGTTTTCGTGGTAGCCTTTTTCGCTCCCAAAACTAAACCTAATTTCTTGTTTTCTTTTCAGGATGAATAATCTGAACAAACTGGACTTTGCTTTATTGGGAACAACTAGCTCTAAATATCACAAGTGGGTCTGTGATGTCTGCCAACATCTCAAGGTCGAATGAATCCTGTATACGATTCTTAAGCCTAGCCAAGACGTGTCAACTGTTGAGTAAGCTCAAGCTTTGGAAGCAAATAAAGCAGTATTGGAGTCAAATAAGGCGAAAGCCATCATCCTAATGACTCGTCATATGGATAATTCCCTCCAGTACAAGTATATGAATGAAGAAGACCCCAGAAGGTTGTAGCTCTCACTCGAAGAAAAGATTTGGCAACATCCTTGACTCCCTGCTTCTTGACCTAGAAGTGAGATGGCATAGCCTTCGCTTCTGTGATTTCATGTCAGTTCTTGACTACAACTCGGAATCACTTTACATTAAATCCTTAAACGAATTCTTTGGAAAAGATGTCACAGATGTGATGTTGATTGAGATGACTCTCTCTGTCTTCCCAGTTTTTGCTGTGATGGTTGCTAAGAACTATCAAATCGATGTTACTGTAGGACGGATCACAAGGTTTCATGGGCTCATTAGAGCTATGAATGTTGCTGAAAAGCATGACAATATCTTTGTGAAGAACTATAATTCGAGGTCCCTGGGAACAGAGCATATTCCAGAGTCCAATTATAGTCGCGCCCCTAAGGGAGGGTGCCAAGAATGAAATTCTAAATCTAGGAACATTTCTGGACGTTTTAGTCCATATTCTCGATCTAATGACGAAGGTAAATGCCAAAATAGGCGAACACGGAACCAAAGAGATCAACATGGAAAGAGAGAGGGAGGCAACGCCTCTGACCATATTGGTGGCGCCACCAATATTAAGAGCCATCCAAATGACGCTTTCAAAGCGTCTCAATCAATGAAGTCTAAGCACAGAGATGTATATTCTCGTTCTGGAGTATCCGGTCATTGGCACACATTTGTAGAGCTCGTGAAGATATTTTCACCGACTACAAAGCATATTGTGAAGCAAGAGAAGCTCACTATATAGAACAAGAAGATCACAAAAGGTGATCTAGAGTAAAGGGTTGAAGACTTCAAATCTGGCTGGGATTAATAGATCGCCAATTCTATTTAAGTCTTTATTTTTCCAAGAGATGTAATAGACAATTGCCATATATTTTATAGAAAATGCCATTGGTTTAGTTTTTCTTTCACTAGCCTCATCCAAAGTGAGTATGTTGTCTAGAAAGGTTTTGAGATAAGTGGTACTTAAGCGAGTTTCGCTCCACCAACATCTTTCTACTCACCTGATCAAATTTATTTTGGAGTTACCGATAGAAGTCAAACAACTACCATTGTTTTGCATTAGTTACAATTTAGATTAGATTCTCTTAATTGTTAAGAAACAATGATGTACTCTGTTGGCTTATGAATAAAATTTTGAGTTATTTTCATTATGACTCCATTTTGATTCTAAGCATATTACTTTGTGACTATAATGGCTGGGTCATCAGTATTAGTTCAAGGACATAGAATAGCCTATTTCCCTTGCCAAATGGCACCTTGATTAGTGTCACATAAACTCTCTACACTCCTAAGACAAATCGCATTCTATGAATAGCCAACTGATTCTATGCAGAAATGCATGTAGAGTATGGAAAAGAATTTCTTTGCACTACCTCTAATGATTATGAATAAATATGCATCTTAGAGAAATGTATGTGTCTCTCTAGTGATTTTTATGTCACCACTATTCGAGCTATTAAATCCAACAAAATTATGAGAGAATATCTCTTTGATTTAGACACATATTGGCGTTGTCACAATAGGATAGGTCATCCTAATTATGATATGATGATCTGTCTACTGAAGACTTCACACGGATATCCATTCTTTCGAGTGAAATAAAGCATGAATCAAAGGCTGATTCCTGCACTAAATGTGACCACCGCAGCTGCCTCTGGCGTTGCTGCCACCTACCATCAGCTTAGAGCTGGCACAGTCTCTATCCATGACGGTATGGATGGCATCCATCATGGTGATGGCACCCCAGGTGATGCTGTAATCACCAACTTCACTTCAAATAACATTTCAAATGCTTATACCCAACCAAAATCCTCATTGCTGCTTGAGACCTTCCTATGCAAAAGATATGAAAATCCTTATTTTGTTCTTATATAGAATCCGTGGGGATTCTGTGGATTGATTCAACCAACTTGAGGACCTTTAAATATTTCATGATATTGGTTGAGACGCAAACACGCTGGTCACGTGGTGTGCCATTGTCCACTTGTAAATGCTGCTTCTATTACACTTCTAGCGTATATCATACGACAAGCTCACTCCCCAGATCATCTTATTCAGTCAATTGGACTTGACAATGCTAGATAGTTTACATCGAAGACTTTCGATAGTTATTGCAATAGGATTGATGTTGGACATCATATCCCTATGTACACACCCTAATGCTTTCGCGAAAATGACTACTATGGTAGCCCAGAAATTGATAATCATACCAACCTCCTTATATCCGCTTGGGGCGATGCAATATCGCATGTAGTTATGCTAATTCATCTATAACAAACCGCCACTAAATCTATCTCTGCGTTATAGCTAGTGACTGGGTACCAATATCTTGTACTTATGCATATTTGAGTTTGCTATTTATGTGCCAATTGCACTGCCACAACACACTATGATGGGTCGTTACAAACTAATGGGAAACTAAGTTGGATTTGAGACTCCAACAATCGTTCGCCACTTAATGTCCTTGCTAGGTGATCTCTTTATAGCTAGATTTGCAGATTTTCACTTTGATGAGACCGTCTTCCAGTCGTTAGGGGGTAATAAGAACACAGATGTTTAGCAGGAACGACATGAATTGTTGTGGTTTGTCCCCATTATGTCTCATCTCGATCTCCATTAAAGTGACGAGATCACAAATATTTGTGGCAAACATGCCTGCAAGGATGGACGCCCCAATGAGAGGACATAGTGCCACCTTACACGGAGGTAGGCATAGCGCCAACGCCATAGAGAGTGGCACTCTGGGTTACAAACCATGGCCCCAGTGAGGATGCGTGGGAGGCCTGTGCGTTCGAAGGATACTTTGGCACAACTCAATCCTTAGATCATCAACACTCAAAATCCGTCTCATGAGAATCTTTCGAATTATGGATAAAGTTGGGGGATGCCTCAACGTTAGAATTTACTCCTGAAAATATAGAGCTCTATGAAAATTACACTAGTGTACATGAGATGTGGGATAAAAATTCCATCATGATTGGTGATGTATTGGCGCATTTTATTGCCCATGAATTTGTTGAGTCTGATAATATCGAACCACGCTCCATTGATGAATGAATGCCAACATAGAGAAAATTGGCCTAAATGAAAAGATGTGATCCAGGTTTAGTTGGATTTTCTAATGAAAAGGAAAGGTTTTAGAGCCAGTGATGCCAACACCTTATACATAAAACTTGTTAACTAATGCGTATTCGTTAGAAAGCGTGATGAGAAAAAGAGATGGTAATCTCGCCTTATGGTGCAAGACTTCTCACAAAACGCCCCAGAATCAACTACGATGAGACATATTCTCTCTTAATAGATGTCTTTACACTCCACTACCCTGTCATTTTGGTAGTTTCTGATAACTGAACATGCAGCTTACGAATGTGGTCACTATGTATCTCTATGGGGATCTAGATATGAATATTATGAAGGTTCATGGTGAACTTCATTTACCCAAGTCAAGTGGCTCTAGGCCACGGAGCGCACTTGCAGTGAGGTTGAAACGTTCATTAAAGTGACTACTTAATTGGGAAGGGATATACTCACGAGTTTCCATTACAAGTTTCGGATTCTATCGTGGTTCATTTTGGTGGCATGATCTTCATTAGAAGCCCTAAAACGTTAACGGAATCGCTGAACACTTGAAATCCGAGTTTAAGATAAAGGATCTTGGAAAAAAACGATTATAACTCGGTTTGGAATTTGAGCATCGTATTGATAGATGCTTAGGCATTTTGACAAAGTCAAGCCTTCAAGCACCCCTGATGATCGTCTATAGTCTTGATCCTCAAAATGATCCTTCATCCTCTTCATCCGAAGGATGATGACAAAGATGTGCTAGAGAAAAATATGTCCTACTTGAGTACAACAGGCGCATTATTGTACTTAGTTCAATGCACAAGAACGGATATATCATTTGTAGTAAACTTGTTAACTAGATATAGATTTGCACCAATGCGAAACCATTGGACTAGTGTAAAAGATATCTTTTGATACTTGAGATCTACGATTGATATAGGCTTGTTCTATCCCTACAAAAATATGATGGATTCAGACCTATCATACTCCTGGAATGCCGCCAACACTGGCCTGCGTTCTCTATCCCCGCCCCAAAACGACATTAGCGTTTTCCTATATTGGTATGCCTCTTAATCTTGGTTTTTATGTATAGTTCTCCTTATTTATGATTCATTTATGTTATTTTAGTGTGTTTGTAGGTTTGTTTCGTAGAAAGAAGAAATAAGCTAAACTGTGCTAACTAGGATTGAAACGTGCTTTGCAATCCCAGGTCCCAGAATCTGCCTGTGATTCACTGAATTACTAGAAAAATATCAGATTGAATCAGACAATGACCTTATTGGAAAGCTATGGATGTCTACTTTCTGTAAAATTTTACGGATTTTGATTTTGATATTTCTAGAGCATGTTATGATTGTTTGAATGAAGATATGTCGGACAGGAAACCTGCTCGGGATTTTACAAACATTTTTGGAGCACTCAAGTTCTGCAGCACAAGAACGTCAATTCTAATGTTTCAAAGAAGTTAATTCAGATGAGGATTCAATGACGAACTCATTCCTATTTCTACTGAGGATATTTCAAGGTTTTCTCATTCCAAATGAAGAAAGGAATCTAAATTCAAGTTTTACAAGGAAACATGAAGCCAAAGATGAGCAGGAATCTTCTCTATATAAGGGAACACGAATTTCACATAAAAGGGGGGGGGGAGGGGGTGTCTCCGGAAGACGCCTAAGGAGCAGAGACGACTCATCCATCTTCCCCTTCTTTTCCCATTCCATTATTTTTATGTTTTTGCTATGTTTTATTTAGATATATTTTGCTAAACCTTTTTCTACGGTTAGGATGATGCCTTAGCATGATTGTTTATGTACTTTGATGATTTATTGATGGATTTATAGTTTCTTTATGATGAATTCTTAGTCACTATTTGAATTGATGCCTTATGTTTAAGTTCTTTGATTGATAACCTCAGGGCTTTTCATCTAGTAATTAGAATATAAATTTGAGGCGTACCTGCAATATACTTCAAATTAGTTTCTTGTGATTAAGAGTTGTGAATTACATTATTTTCGTACCTGAAGTAATGGTTTGCATGAGTCCCTTGTTTTCCAGAATGTAACGAGTCCTATGTATTAAATTTATGCCGTACCTGGATAATCTGGATGTTAGGATATACGACATCTGTCGTACCTGGAGAGAATCATACACTTAAGGAAAACTATGGTTTAAGTGCCGTACCTGGACTTAGATTCAGGAATTGTCATCAAAAGAAACAAAAGAGTTACTAATTGCATTGAAACATAAATAGGATTGTTAGTGATTAATTCTGAAACCCTAGGTTCTATCATCTTTGCTATTTAACTTATATTTTGTTTGTTTTTTTTCTTTTTTAATTTTCACATTATTTATTTATTCAAAAATCTAAAAACCATACTATCTTTATCTTGATTGTTTATGTGTTTTTTTTGTTCTTAGTTTTGATTAATTGAGTTAAGGTTTAAATTGATTATTAATCCTCAATTGGAATGACCTCGCACTTGCACACTATACTAATGATGATTCGTGCGCTTGAGAGTTTTAATTAAAATTTCACAACAAGTATCTCTCTAACCCACACATAGGTCAATCCTAAACTAGTTAAGTGTTCACTATGAGCAAGACCGCGATATCTTGGAGGTCTACAGAACAGACTTTAATCGCTATATCTTCGAACCATGCAGAGATTATTATTCTTCACGAAGCGGTTTGTGAATGTATATGGATTGGATCCATAATTACACATGTTTGCAGCAATTGTAGTTTAATGTCTACCACAGATGAGCCTACCAGCATTTATGAGGATAATGCTGCTTGCATTGAAAAAATGAAGCAAGGCTACATAAAAGATGAAAATACGCCCAAGTTCTTCTATAATCAGCAATAACAGAAGCTCCTCAAGATCAAAGTGAACCAGACTCAATCTTTGGACAATGTGGCGGACTTATTTACTAAGTCAATGCCTAAATCCACATTCGAGATACATGTTGCAAGCATTGGTTTGCGAAAGTTATCCAAACTCCCATGATTGTAGTCATCAGGAGGAGATGCAAACATCATAGGGAGATGTCTACATGTTGATTTCGAAACGTGAAAGGTGTGTTGTGCACTTTTCCTCCTTCAACCGAGATTATTTTTCTCCCACTGGGTTTTTGTTCCTTGGCAAGATTTTTAATGAGATTACGAGAGGAGAACCACGTTTGAGCGACACAGAGCGGAGTGTTTAAGTAAATCCAAAATATATGTCTGGTCCAAATTCTAGGTTACTTGTGCAAGTTGTAATATAGTTAATCTTAGAGATATTCTTGGATATATTCATAGATATCCAATCATTATAAGATTATATTTCCATGTACAACTCTACTTTTATACTTGTAATCTTTTATATAAAGAGACCCTTATTATTAATAAAAGCACGACATATTCTCTCCCAATTCATTTTCCTTAAACAAAAACTAAATAATTACTAAAACATAAAGAACAAACCACCAAGGTTATAGCGGAGTGGTCGAGCCTCCAGGTGTGGAAACCCCACACCCGGGTTCGAATCCCCTCTCCTACACCTTGTGGCCAGCTTGTGGTGGAATTTTCCCCATAGGCGTACAGTAGATTAGTCTGGCTTCAGCTGGGATCCCATGCATAGATGTGTGTGTCGCTAACTTATTAACGCTGACCCCCCAAATAAAAAAAAGAAAAAGACATAAAGAACAAAAAGAAAAAGGTAGGGAAGGCCACATAATGGGTCTAGGCCCAAAACTGCAGCCCACAAACACTATCCAAACCCACAGCCACTGCAGGTTAAAAAGGCGAAAAACCAGCCGCCCCTGCACCTTTCCCGTCACCATCGCACCGCCAGATTGTTACCCATTTTCATATATAATTTACTGTGTGACAATAAATAGCAAAAAATTTTACAATGCAGTTTTACTGTTCTTCAATAAATTTTCATTTATCATGACATTGATATGTCTTTAAACTATTTGGCTCATAATTCAAAACATGCATGACGTACTAAACCCGTAATCATGTGGTGCTCAAGGCGACGCTATAGCCGCTCCAACTCCCACAATAGTTGATAACATGCCGCCTCCATCTTTAAGATCCACCTCAAGCTTGCTAGCAGTATGTATCTGGTACAAGCTCTTTCCAATGCTCGTACAAATGAATTCCTTTGCTGCCATTATATAAGCAATTCTGCATATTTGAGAAAAAGGCAAGCCCTAGTGCCCTACTATGCATAATTCGGCAGCACCAGTATGAAGATCAAGAACCACTCTTCAATTTCAATCAATTAAAGCCGAAAACATCATGACCAACTTATAGTTCCAAAGTTCCAAACTTCCAAACTATAACACAATAGACACCGAAGTCATACGACAACACACAATTGCTTTACGGGTCAACTTTTCGTGCATGAGAATGAACACCAACCTCAGCAGTAGTATCATAGCAAAAACAAAAGTAGAAGAAAGTTTATAGTAGGTTAATGGGTTAATCGGAGCTAATGTAAGAGACAGCACCCTCCTACTAATCAGAATATCAAATTATAGCTTATATAAAAAGAGAGAGACAGAGCGGTTTAGCAAAGAGAGTCTCAGACTTGCTAGAGAAGAAAGAAACAGGGTTCAGTTTTTTTTTCTTTCTTTCTTTCTTTCTTTCCTTCCCGGAGAATCCACTTCATGGCTTGTGTCTGGATCAAGTTGGAATTGAAAAACAATTCGGTTTCCGTAAATAACCGGTTCGTGGTAACATTCACTGAAGAAAAAAAAAAAAAATCATTGCATATCAATGATTTTCTCATCAATATACTCCTAGATTCATTCATTGTGGTTTAATCAATTGGAAGATCCAAGAAGTGTTTTTTCATGACTTATAAGAAGTGAGCTTCATTTTTCTTTCAGAACCAGTTGGAGGCTCCCACCTTTTAATGATGTATATTTGTATTGAATAATATTTATTCATCAGGGAGAAGAGAAAAGAAATTGGTATGAAAATGTATCCATCTTAATATTTTATTTTTATCTGTTATTCTATCGATTATTATTAAACTGAAGCTAGATTGTGTCATTATATATACTCTCTTTACCAACATGAGATAAATAAAAAATTTGTGGCAGTACCACATCGATACTGTATCTATCTTAATATGATCATGTTTACTAATTCCATGGAACTGGAATACTGTATCTATCTTAATATGGTCATGTTTACTAATTCCATGGAACTGGAAGAAGAATACAACATAGATTAATATTGTACATTACTTATTCTAAATCAGAATTATAACTAATTCTCTTAGACCAGATCTCTCCATCTAGATTTGGAGCTCTAACTATCTTTAGGCTTTGTTTTTTGAGATCCAAAGGCCATTTGGGCCATTTTCAGGGCTCAAATCTAAGCTAAGCTCTTGATTGGACGTGGCGCTTTGAAGATGAAGCCTGGGCTTGGTTCTCTAGGGTCCAGAGAACTATTGGGTTTCTATACCCATATTTTAGTCAGTTTTCTTTTACTAGCTTATTACTGTGTGTTACTGCGTCATAGTTGAATATGCCTGCTTTGAATAAGTGAGCATGAAGGTCGAATGAATGGTCCTATCCTATGGATCACCGCAGCGTTTCTTCAGTACAACTTCTTATCTATCTTTAGATGGTAGGGAACTGATATGTAATGGTCATTCTAGCCTTACTTTATATCAATAAAAATTTATATAATGCTTAACTCAAAATAAAAACATAAAAAAAGGGCTAATTACTTATCCTAAACCTAGCTACTAAGGTCCCATCTAACCCTTTCCTAACACTAGTGACTAGGGTTTAACATGGCTGGTCCTAAAGCTGCTAAACATTAGTTTCGTGAAAGGGAATGAGTCTTAAGTCTCAAATTTAAACTACCAAATTGTTCGCATTAGATTTACAATACGTATTTGAGTTTTCTATATTTATTATTTTATTGAATTTCTTTTCTATTCTGCTATAATATTTCAGGACAAAAGTCGACCAAATTTGCACTCTTCTTCACGTATTGATATGAAGTTTGTCCACTCTCACTTGTCCTTCTTCATCAGCCTCCCTCCCTCACCGTCCACTTTTTTTACACTGTACCAATGCCCTCATAACATCCACACGATAATCAATCTCCATCATCAATCACCATCACCCACCACCAAGAAAATAACCCAACATCCAAATCAAACTCCCCCGATTCCAATTCCCAAATTCTCCACCCCCCAAAACTATGCATGCTTCTGCTTCACCCAGTCAAAGAACTCCTGCTTCCGGTCCAACTTCATCCGGGCCGGCCTCCGGTCCACCGTCACAACCTCGGTGTCAACGCAACGTGGCAGTTCGCTGACCTCATCCGCTACGTCACCCTTCACTACAACGTCTACGTCCCCGACCTCCTCTTCTTCGGCAACTACTCCACCACCCGACTAGATCGCTCTGAGACTTTCCAGGTTGAGTGTGTCATGCGGGTCATGGAGGCCCACTCCATCAGGTACAGGTTGTTGGTCCAGTAGAAAGAGGCGGTTGATTTGATGCGCTACGGTGTGTACGGAGGAGAAGGAGTGTTTATGATTTCGGATTTGGACGAGGCCGCCAGCATTTTTGAAAACACCAGATGGAACAATAACTTGAAGTTTTTGAATAACAAACAAGACTTTGTAATTAAACGACTCAAGTAAGAAGAACACAAGAATTGCTGATGCAGTGTAAACCTTACCACTGAAACTTCACTGCGTGGCTTTTAACGTAGCTAACACAAGGAACAAATCCACTATTCAATCAAATTGTTACAGATCACAAGTCGTAGTATTCAACACAACTACGTTACTTGCAACACAGCTAACTTGTACACAATTTGAAAAGCCTATTTTGTAAACTCAAATCTCACAATGTTTGATAAGCTTCAATGAATCAATCTTTCCCTTTTTACTTGTATCAAGGACTCACGGATCTCAAGAGTGATATGTGGGAAAGAATGCAGAGAACAAGAAAAGTAAATATCAAAGAGAGTTTTTCCAGAAATCAATTCATGAAGACTATGCAACACATGAAACAACTAAGGATACCTAACACCAAAAACTCTACATCATAAATCAGTTTAACAACCTTACATGGAGGAGCAAGACTCCCCTTCAATCAAATCTTTTCTTAATCACTGAATAAGAAAAATATGGAAAGGTTTTAAAACTGTTTTGAATATGCAATCAAATCTCTATTGGATATGCATTTTGAAAGAATTGTAAATCAATTTCGAATCATGCAAAATGATATGAATTAAATGACACCTTCATATCAAGATCAGTGAGCA
This sequence comes from Rosa persica, assembly GCA_025331145.1. Classification (NCBI taxonomy): domain Eukaryota; kingdom Viridiplantae; phylum Streptophyta; class Magnoliopsida; order Rosales; family Rosaceae; genus Rosa; species Rosa persica. The sequence continues at coordinate 46,078,077 of WFKR01000007.1, read as the reverse complement.
CGATTTCCTTGATTTCCTCTTGGAGATCCGATTATGCAATCTTCCCTTATAACCTTGAGCCATCAGAAGATAAGAGAGATATTCTCCTAATCTTTTGCAACTTCTGATCTCCTAGTGATCTTGGGAAAGCGTGTGTTGAATGGTAATAGCCCAATATCCTTACAATCTCCCCCTTTGGGCATTCCCATTCAACACATGCCTTTTTCATCTTTGTACCCCTGCATGTTAGATTTCACAGATAACCACGAATCACGAACAAGGAGTTGCTACTTGGATTAAGGAATCAGTTTCCATCCTTTTCCAGATCCAAGTTGCCAAAAATGGATACCAAATAGTAATAAGCATCCGAAATAGTTCGTGCTTATGCACTTACAACCCCAAAAACCGAATTAAATATTGTCCAACAAAATTAAAATGCAGAAATAAAAAAAATGAAAAAGTAGTTTTCGTCTTTTACTTCTCCCCCTTTGAATGGGAAGGCACATCAAACTCCTCCATCAGTTTGGTCACAGTGTCTTGAAACTCCTCGCTGTCCATGGTGCCATTGCTTTCCTCTTAGTCATCGTCCTCCTTGATATGCATGGATGGACCAGGAGCGCCAAACCCTGGAGGGTGGCGCTACATGTTTCAGACTTCCTTGAGGAGGTTGGTTAGAGTGTGGTTGGTGCGGACGAGGAGGGAGTACATGTTATCCATGTCGTTGGTGAGGCAAGTGATCCTCCAGTCAGCCACCAAGATGGCATCACGAAGAGAGGAGGTATCAGGAGATGGAGATCGAAGAGGAAGGGGAGGAGGATTGCAACTCCATTCACGATGCATGCCATAATGGAGAACGCCTGCTCTGGCAGCGGCCTAGCGACTCTCTTCTGTAGGAGGTAGACGTTGGTTTCTACCAAGGTGAGTAGTGATCTTTGTGTGAACCATGGTGAGGAGAGCAGTTTTGGAAAAACCTACACACTTAGACAAACCAGAGTGAAATCTGAGAGAGATATGATAGGCTTTATATATCGAACCAGTTGGGTTAGAGAAATTCAAGGGACACACCGGTTGGAGATAGCATCTCCAAGAGGGAGAAAATTTATTACAAGTTATAATTCCGAGATACACGCATGCAAATAAAATCTCCCCCTCAAGTCATGCTTAATCAGTAATGAAATAGAATTCAAACATATGGCAATCAAGGAGAGATGGATTCCCACAATTTGCAATTATATCACACAATATATTCCTCTGTTAAGTATCGAGGCAATTAATGCATTTGCCATATCGAAAAGAGAAAGTATAGCATAGTTGAAGCATAGAGAGCATAAATCACTTAGTGACGTACACATATTTCATAGCATCAATCATGATGTATTCTATCAACGAATAGGATTGGTACTCATTATCAGACATGAAAGAGTAAACCGGTGAAGAAAGTGAGTAGAAGTAGAACATGGGGCTTAGAAACATGTTTACTGAGAGAGAGGATAAGTGAGAGGGAGAAGGACTTAACATATACACTGAGCTCAGGAGATCTCCTAGGAGAAGTGAGAAACATTGTTCTCAGGTACTTATTTTAGTTGAGTCATAGACTTCTTTATTTTGTAACAACAAGAACTCATGTAACAAGAACCGTCTCAGCAACTCACAGACCCGATCTTAGGATACTAAGCATAACAAGGACGCCCCAAGGAGAGAGTCTCGAGTTGATGTTTGAATTTTCACAATTTACATACATAGGTCATCCACCAACTCTTTTCTTGTAAACCTTGGAAACTTCACCACAACCAAGGCCTGATTAATTTGAGAGGAGGGAATGAAACATCTGAGCATTTTAGGCAGTTCTCCTACTTCACCTATTCTGTCTTTGACAAGAAACATGAAACATGCCACCACATAAAGCTATAAGTGAAGTGCATAACAAAGTTACTTGAGTCAGTGACTAAACATGAGTACACAATTATTTGTCCAGAATAAGACATGATAAATGGACACTTAACTGATGAAATGTGCACTTCACTAAGGACAATGGTCAAAGTACACTAAAATCACAACTTTTTCATTCAACAATGACCAAAGATAAGAATGCCTCAACACTTAGCACAGATCCCAAGTGCATTTCTCAACATCTCAAACCTAATAGTGTCAAGAGGTTTTGTGAATAGATCAGCAAGTTGATTATCAGTGGACACAAAGCTTAACTCAAGGATATTCTGCTCAACCAAATCCCTAATAAAGTCATACTGAAGATCAATGTACTTTGTTCTAGAGTGTTGAACGGGATTTTTTGTGATGTTAATAACACTTGTGTTGTCATAGAAAATGGACAACTTATCTTGAGAGATGACATAATCATGAAGCATTTGCTTCATCCAAAGCATTTGCGTGCAGCAACTCCCAGTTGCAACATACTCAGCCTCTACAGTAGATAGAGAAATGCAGTTTTATTTCTTGCTATGCCAGGCAAACAGATTTTTGCCAATGAAGAAGCATCTCGTAGAGGTGTTTTTTCTGTCCTTCAAGTTCCCTCCCAGTCAGCATCAGAATACCCTGTAATTTCCACATTAGTGTCGAAGGTATAGAAAATACCACAGTTAACTGTACTTGAAATATATCTGATGATTCTTTTGATAGCTTCCAAGTGTGATTCTTTGTGATTTGCTTGAAATTGAGCACACATTCCCACACTATAGGAAATATTAGGTCGACTGGTAGTAAGATACAGTAAGCTTCCAATCATGCTTCTATAGAGGTGGAATCGATTGATTTTCCATGCGGATCTTCGCTTAGCTTAGTAGTGGTGCTCATGGGATTGTTAACCACTTTCTTGGATTCAAGGCCAAATTTCTTGATGAGATTCTCAGCATATTAGGTTTGAGAGAGAAAGATACATGCATCAAGTTACTTTACTTGCAGTCTAAGAAAAATGGTTAGCTCACCACACATGCTCTTTTCAAATTCACTTTCCATGATAGATTGAAATTCATTGACAAGATATTTAGATGTATACCAAAAACAATGTCATCAACATACACCTGAGCAATGATAAGATCATTTTTCACTTGTTTTACAAATAATGTTTTATCAATTGATCCTTTCGTGTACCCTTTTCCCACAAGATGAGTGGAAAGCCTTTCATACCAGGCTCGTGGAGACTGCTTCAATCCATACAAGGCTTTCTTGAGTCTGTGGATCTTTGAAACCTTGAGGTTGTTCCACATAAACTTCTTCCTGTAATATCCCATTCAGAAAGGCAGTTTTGACATCCATTTGAAACAGTTTGAACCTAAGATGATAAGCCACAGACAAAAGTAATCTCATGGATTCCAATTGTGCAACAGGAGCAAAAGTTTCATCAAAATCAAGACCCTCAACCTGTGAATAACCATGTGCCACTAACTTAGCTTTGTTTCTGATTACATTCCATTTTTCTTCACTTTTATTTCTGAAGATCCACTTAGTGCCTTTTACATTACAATTTCTAGGTCTTGGTACCAAGTGCCACACATCATTCCTAGTGAATTGATTTAATTCTTCCTACATAGCACTAATCCAGTCATCATCTAATAAGGCTTCCTTGATATTTTTTGGTTCAATTAGAGACACAAAACCAAAATGAGATATGACATTCATACAGAGAAGATTTTCAGTGATAAAACATAATAATGCATTCCCTTGACTTATCTCACCCTGACTTACCTGTGCTGCAGCTTGCCTCCTTGTTGTCAGTCCATCAGATACCTGGCTAATGATATCTTGATTAGAATGGTCTTTTTGAACTTGCTTGAAGCCTCTTCTCATGGTAGGAGCTGGTTCAAAGATGCTGTCGGTCTTCTCCTCTTCATCAGCTATGACTTTATTGCTTGATGTTGGAGTGACTGAGGTGGTGGTGGATGATGTATCTACAAAAGATTCTTCTGTTTCATACATTGATCATCAATGGAGACATTTATGGATTCTATAACAACTCGAGTTCTTTTGTTATAGACCCTATAAGCCCGACTGTTCATAGAATCTCCCAGAAATACGCCATCATCACTTCGTGCATCAAACTTACCAAGGTGCTCTCTATCTAGTAAAATGTAGCAGGGACTTCCAAAAACATGAAAGTGTCCTACATTAGGCTTTTTACCTTTCCACAGCTCATAAGTTGTATGATCTATTCTTGGTCTGAAGAAGACTCTATTGATTGTATAACATGCAGTACTAATAGCCTCAGCCCAAAAGTTTGTACTTAAACTTGCAGCATGTAGCATAACTCGAGCCATATCCAGCAGTACCCTATTTTTGCTTTTCACAATGCCACTCTGTTGAGGAGTGATTGGAGCTGAGAACTCATGTAACACACCAAGCTCACGAAAATAGTTAGCAAAGCCAGCATTTTTAAATTCAGTACCTGTCACGCCCCGAATTTTAGAATAACAATTCAAAATCCGAAACATGAATATACTACAACACAAAATAATCATCCTGAAAATTTTTCTTTTCTTAACATACTCACCACACAGAAGAAAATCAAACCGAATTTAGTCTCGGTTAATTATTACAACTCAAATCCAAATGTAATGTAAAGCTCTAAATGAGCATACACACACATCACGACTAAATAAATAACATGACTGCTGTAACACCTAAGCAGCCCGGTCACCTCCCTGATTATCCTGACCTGCAGGAATATCCACTACACCATTGAATAGTGTACCGGGATTGCAACAACACAAAACCCGGTAAGCTTATGAAAGCTTGTATGAGTAAAAGAATGAACTGTTGCTTAATTTAATCTCATTTATTTCCACACACAGCAACACTCAATTATTTCCACATATGCAATTAATAACAATCTCAATCAAACACCAATTCAATATATCAAGACCACACAACTCACAACTTTCCCCACAACTCTCATCATCGTATTTATAAAAATACGGTATTTGACAGACTAGAGCTCTAACTGAATCGTAGCCCGTCACCTGGCCTAGGTTATGGCATCCGACATATTTATCAATTATTGTATTTCATCAATATGTATACCTATATACATATTTAGAACGTCCAATAATTCCACATACTCAACCAATCGTATCCCATCATCCACACTAGGATTAGAGCGTCCGATTACCCACACCAGTCATTACATCGACCCTAAACCCATAAATGAACACAACATATAATTTCACATACTGAAATCAACCCAACCAAGATACATCATATTATTATGGAATTACACCATCGAAATAAAATCAACTCATCAATTCCACTCAATCATATCATCAATCAAATAATCCACTCGTCAATATATATTTTCCACGTAAATATATATATATACGTAATCATCCACTCAGGAATGACCACTAATACCATCTATAGTTCACACAAGAAAATTATGAAATTCATTTGTATAGTTAAAATTCATTTTACTTACCTATGGACCGTGGTGATTCAAGTCCATGAAATTTTAAAACAAATATTTAATCCGCAAATATTTTTCACACAATTACCAAAATAAATAAATTAAAATGTTCGGTTCGTAATATGAACCACGTGAGTTTTACTCACCTCGAAACTCCCGCTGCGTCTTCAATATAATTATAAATTATAATTTATAATTAACGCCGAATAGCTCACGCAATTAAAATCCGTCAATCACCTAATCAAATGTGATTCGAATTTAGCCAACAATTTCAACTCATAATTTAACCACTAATTAAAGGTCAGATTCTAATTTACATTAAAATCCGACGAGCGGTTTCTCACGAAACGCTCCCCTAATTACCGTTTTTCACATATACGAAGATCCAACGGTCGGATCTTCGCCCATGACCACACAAAGCCTCTGGGACAGTCATATGATCACCATAACAAATGTACAAGTTCATCCAACGGTCATAATTTCACAGATCAAAAATCTAACGACCGAAATCGATCGAAATCACAAAATTCATAACTAATTCATACGATATCCGAAAAATGCGTATAATACGCCGAAATGATCGTATCGAAACATAGAATCATAAAATGGACAGAAACCAAATTTTAGACCTCCGGAGGTGGCCGGAAAAGGCCGCCGGAGTTAGGGACAGAGCCACCACCGACCACCACCAATGGTGTCGGGGCCGAGCTTGTCCCCTTCGTCTCATCATTCTGAGCAACTTTCATAACTAGCACAAGACCTAAAAATGAACGGAAGGCGTCGAAATTACCGATTTACGGTCGGTGGCCGGAAAAAATGCAGAAACCGATGAGCTTGAAAACCGACGTGAAAACTGCAACCTCAGGCCCCGATCCCTTCTGGAAACTTGTTCAGAACTTCCTTGCGAACTCAACAAGCTTGGAATCACAAGAAACGATCGTGTATAGCTCGAGATATCTTGATCGAAAGTTTCGGTATTTCGATCCGTTCGGGTCGAGCTCCGACGAACGTGAAAACGTTCGACCCAGTTCCGGTCCTTCTTGGTGCTTGTAGAGGAAGTTGAGGCGAGCTCAATGAAGCAAGAATCAAGTGAAATGATGGAGTGTAGCTCGAGATATCGAGATCGAACCGAAAATGGACGTTTTCGGTTCGGGCTTCGCCGCCGCCGCCACGGGCTGCGCCGCCGTGTGAGACTACCTCCAGGAGCTAGAGCAGCTCGAGACGAACGCCTGGGACTTGGTTTGAGGTCGAGAGGTGGTCTGTGGAGGGAGAACAATTAAGGAGAAAAATTTCTCCCCTTTCGGCCGAGAGAACTGTGAGAGAGAGAGAGAGAACAGTTTTTTTTTTTTTTTTTTTTGTTCAGGAACAGGAGGAAGAAGATGAAGAAGAAGAAAGGATCCGGTAGAAAAAATTTAGGGTTTGCAAAAATTTTTCTATATATACAAGTTTCGGAAAACTTCGAAATTCGATAACTAATTCAGAAAAAATCCGATCTTCGTGTTCCGCATGTGCACGGACTCGTATCGACGAGCTCTACAACTTTCATGAAGGAAGTTTCTCCAAATTTCGTACGTAGAAAAAGTCGATTTCTCAACTCGAGTATTTCGAGCTTTTCGTTAAAATAAACGTTTCGAAACTTCGATAATTGTAAAAATGAATGATTATCGAACATAAATTGTGAAATCGCATAATAATCATTCGATACAATCACTCGAATTTAAAATGAAAATTGCGGGTATTACAGTACCATTATCTGACCTTACTCTCACTATGCTAGTATTGAAAGACTTCTTTTCAATTATTAATTTTTGACTGAGATTTTTAAATGATTCAAGACTTTCAGCCTTGTCTCTTAAGAAATTAACCCATGTGTATCTTGAGAAATCATCCATAACCACTAGCATGTAGCTCTTACCTCCAATACTTTCATATTGAGCTGGTCCCATTAGATCCATGTGTAATAGTTCCAGTACCTTTGTGGTTGTTTCTGAATTTACCACCTTGTGAGGTGCCTTGGTTTGCTTACCAATCTTGTAATCGCCATATATCTTATCAGTTTTGCCATTGAGATTGGGCAGACATCTGACACATTGCTTGGAAGATAATTTGTGTAAGTCCTGATAGTTTACATGTCCCATCCTTCTGTGCCAAAATTCAAAGGTCTCTTCTGTGGATCTCACGGACATACAGGACTGCAACCTGAAAGATTCATTAGCTTGAATATGATAACAGTTATCTAGAGATCTTTAACCTCCTATGATACCTTCTCATTTCCGATTCTGCACCAAACATCTCTGTTTATTAAACCACACATCTTCATAGTCATCAGCCAAATGGCTGACACTGATTAGATTTGCAGTTAAGCCTTCAACATATAGTACATTTTTTAGATTAGGTATACCTGGAGTGTTAACTATGCCCCGAGCTAGAATACTTGCTTTTCCCCTATCTCCAAAGGTGACAGAACCAGCTGTGTTTTCATCCTCAAAGGATATAAACCAGGCTTTGTCCCTAGTCATATGTCTAGAATAACCACTATCAACATACCAAAAATCTCGTCGCTTGTCTGCTAGGGCAGTCAGAGCTGCCAAACAAGTTGTCTTAATATGAGTAGTTTGCAGGGCTATACTTGCACGAGTCAACAGACAAGTAGCATCCATTTTATTAGTAAGAGCTAGAAAACACTTACTCTCGTTCTTCTTGATCCAGATATTTTTTCCTCTTCCAGTTTGAAGGCTTTTCTTAGAAAACATTTCAGTTAGTTTGTTAATGAGTTCCTTTTGTTCTCTAAGTTCAGACTGTGGAGATTCAACAGTACATTTTTCTTGAGAAACTTGTGAGGTTAACAATCTCTCGTTACACCTAGATCTGATATGGCCTATCTTACCACAGTGATGACAAGTAGGAATAAAAGTTCTAGAGTTTGTATACTTGATTTGACCAGTGGAACACTCTTGGTCAACTTTTACCTGATGAGTGTGGGTTGGCTGACCTTCCTTCACGTTCCTCAGTATTGTGACTTGATCATCATTTGAAACTTCCTTTTTTTCGACAGGTGGTCCTGATGCTCTTACGAACTTTGTACTTTTGGAATTCTTTCCAGTGTATCCTAGCCCAAAGGTGTCATGTGGTGCTCTTCTTGCCCCAAGTAATTTGGATATAGTGCTGGAGCTGACCTCAAACCTGGTGAATTTTTCTTGAGTTGATTTTAGCTCATCTTGCAGGGACTCAGTTTTAGCCAATAACTCCAGGTTTAGAACTTGTTGTCCCCTTATGTCCAGTTCCAGCATTTTGATTATGTTGAGACACTCAGTCTTTTCAGCTTTCCAAGTTGAAGAATCTTGGTCACTTTGCAAGTCTGTCATCTCATTCATAAGTTTGCTTCTTTCCTGTTCCCATATATATTGTGAGGTTTCCAACATGTACTCCACCTTTTTTTTTTCAGTTCTCAGAAATACAACTTCCTTTTCTAAGCTTAAGTTTCCTAGTAATGTGGCCTTTGAAGCTTTGTAGAGTTGTTTGCAGCGGATATTAGTTTCATCATCAGACAATGCCTCGTCACTGTCAGAATCATGTAGAATTGATGATACTAGAGCCACGTTTTCCACTTCTTGAGACTCATCATCACTCCAGGTTGAAAGAAGAGACTTGTTGTTACTGTTTCCATGCTTCATATTTCCACAGTCAGTAAAGATATGACTGTAGCCACCACACTCATAACATTTAGATTTTCCTGAGTAAGTTTCCTTGAAGCTTCCTTTTCAACTCTTACTAGTGTAGTCACTACTGCTATCACTGCCGCTATAAGCGCTCTTCCTAGAAGCTAGAGGAGTTCTTCCTTTTCAGAAATCTTTTGAATTCCTTTGTCAGTAGAGCAAGATCTAGTGTTTCTTCTTCCTTTTCTACTCCTTTTACTGCCTTGATGGCTACTCCCTTATTTTTCTTCTCAGGTTTTAACCTTATCTCATAAGTTTTGAGATTTCTGATGAGCTCATCAAGCAGATACTCATCAATATCAAATGAGTCCTCTATACTAGTGACTTTTGAATGAAATTTTTCTAGCAAGGCCCTAAGTATCTTTTTGACTATCTTATCTTCATTAAAGGGTGCTCCCAGACTACGAAACTGACCGGAAATTTCAAGAATTCTACCATGTAAATCATCCATGGTTTCATCATCTCTCATAGTTATAGTTTCGAACTCAAAGATCAATGCTTGTAATTTCTGTGCATGTACCTTTTTATTTCCTTCGTATGTAGTCTGTAGAAGATCCCTTGCCTGCTTGGCAGTATCATAATGACTGATCTTCAGTTTTTCCCGTTCATATGGGGCTGTGAAAATACTGTTCTTAGCCTTGAAGTTTGCTTGCATATCACAAACTTCTTCCTCAGTCCAGTCCTTCCTTGGTTTGGGAGTGGCAGTGGAAGAGCTTTCTCCTTTTGCTTTTACTATAGGTATAATCCAGCCATTTTCTACAATATTCCACACATGTTCATCTTGAGCATAGAGATATGATTTCATGTATATCTTCCACTGAGTATATTTTTCACATCCACCATCAAACCGTAGAGGACTATATATAGATCCACCAGCAGCCCTATCACGTGAATGTTCCATCTTTCCGGGATCACTAGAAAGTTCTAGAACCCGCTCTGATGCCAATTGAAAACACCAGATGGAACATAACTTGAAGTTTTTGAATAACAAACAAGACTTCGTAATTAAAGAATAACAAACAAGACTTTGTAATTAAACCACTCAAGTAAGAAGAACACAAGAATTGCTGACGCAGTGTAAACCTCACTACTGAGGAAACTTCACTGCGTGGCTTTTAACATAGCCAACACGAGGAACAAATCTACTATTGAATCAAATTGTTACAGATCACAAGTCGTAGTATTCAACACAACTACGTTACTGGCAACACAGCTAACTTGTGTACAATTTGAAAAGCCTATTCTGTAAACTCAAATATCTCAATGTTTGATAAGCTTCAACGAATCAATCTTTCCCTTTTTCCTTGTATCAAGGACTCACGGATTCCAGGTGTGATGTGTGGGAAAGAATGCAGAGAACAAGAAAAGTAAATATCAAAGAGAGTTTTTCCAGAAATCAATTCATGAAGACTATGCAACACATGAAACAACTAAGGATACCTAACACCAAAAACTCTACATCATAAATCAGTTTAACAACCTTATATAGAGGAGCAAGACTCCCCCTTAATCAAATCTTTTCTTAATCACTGAATAAGATAAATATGGAAAGGTTTTAAAACTGTTTTGAATATGCAATCAAATCTCTATTGGATATGCATTTTGAAAGCATTGTAAATCAATTTAGAATCATGCAAAATGATATGAATTAAACGACACCTTCATATCAAGATCAGTGAGCATGATTTCCTTGATTTCCTCTTGGAGATCCGATTCTGCAATCTTCCCTTATAACCTTGAGCCATCAGAAGGTAAGAGGGATATTCTCCTAATCTTTTACAATTTCTGATCTCCTAGTGATCTTGGGAAAGCATGTGTTGAATGGTAATAGCCCAATATCCTTACAATTTTGGTGCCGCAGATGCCGAACAAGCTCCTGGAGCTTGTCAAGTACACTTTTTTCAGGCCGCCGCCGTTGGGGTTTATGCCGTCGTTGCTCAGAGATTTCATCGAAGTAAAACTGTTGAAAAGTTCTCTACTCTCTCTCTCTCTCTCATTCTTCTGTGCCTGCTTTTTCTGGGTTAGACAGAGAGAGCAGACAGTGAAGACAGAGAAAGCAGAGTGAGTGAGCCAATATCTGATTCTAATGGGTTTTGGGTTTACCTTTGAAACACAAATTGCCTCATCTTTCGGCTGCAAGGGTTAAGATCTTTTGATCAATTTCTTGCAGCTTTGTTCTGGAGGCATACACTGATCCCAAACTCTTGAGGGTTTTATTCAGTCCAGATTATCTTGTGGTTCTTTGGCTACCCCTGCTTGGAATATTTCAAATCTCTTTATCTAGAGGACATGAAATAATTAGGATTTTTGGCATTTTTGTGATCAATTTTGTTTGTTTTTGTTTTTGGCAATCAAATTGCAGGCATCAAAAATTGCTAAATCCGAAATGCCCTTGCGATTGGCAATTTAGGTACCAGAGTACGCTTGGATTGGCCAAACAACTGTCTGGAAATCTTTTTCAAAGAAGAACACAGTATACGATTGAAATTCATCACAAACTTTTGTAACAAACTATGATTACATCCTCTTAATTCAAATTCCAAACTCTTTACAATGACCACGAATAACGAGTGTTGAACACATAATAGGAAATACAATCTTAGACAAACAGAAACCAAATACAATCATAAACAAACAAACCAAATACTACAAAGCCATGTATAGCATCAATCTTTGATGCCAACGTTTGCTTTCCTACGAAACATCGAAGGTCCGTAAGTGCATAAGCAAATCTCAAAGAGGAGGGGGAACAAAAAAATTGCAAATGACACGACGGGAACAGTTGCAAACACAATGACTGGAATTAACATCTTTGGTTCTCCATCAAGCAAAATGGCAAGGGCAGAAGAAAACGTGATCATCATGGCAGCAATAGAGATAAAAAGAGTAGAAAGGCCTATCATCATTTTTGTGGGTAAGGACCAAAGGAAATCATCTTCTGCATAAGTTGACGTGAGAAGTCCCAAAAATGTAACTACCGAAGATGTTGAGTGATATTGTACCTGAGAGTACAAAAACCTTGAACAATTTTTTATGCATAAACAATGGAAGACCGGTGTTACCATCAGTTCCGCCAGGAGCTGTGAATGCTACAACAAACATCATAGTAACAAGCAGAGCACCTACAGTTGTAGAAGAAGATGCAATCCCTTTCATGGCTATTTCTGCTTCATCCTTTAATTTCTTGTGGTTCTTGGTGAATAGTTCACGTGCTGTCAAGTTTGAAGTATCGACAAATTCATGCATTTCACTAGGTAACATACTCTCCACCTCCTGCATTTCATTATGTAGAGACTAAAAATCTAACCACAAAATATCTAATTAATTCTTGCACAACAAGATGTAATTAGTTGTCTAGCCAATCTACTACTCTCCCTTGTCACTTGAAATAACTCGAGAGCTTTAACTAAATAAGATGTAGTTCTTAAAGAATTGAAGTACTGAAACGTAGGACCGACTTTGATTTAAATAATAAAAAGTAAGAAGTAGTGAATTGTCAGTTTGATTATGATACATTTTATTAATATTTTAGTTTTGTCATTTATATGAATTAACTAGTTATGCTTGGACGGACATTTTTTAATGTCATAAAAATTTAACCAAGGAAAAAAAAAATTGGCTTTATAGATACCACCTTCATAACCGTGCAATGAACGTATTATATTTTTTAATGTGGTAGTTACATTGTTATTGATTAATTTTCATATTTTTTTTAAATGAAAGTTTATTGCATTAGACATCAGTCAATAATCCAGAGTCTACATATACTTAAAGACAGAAAAAATGACGGGGTAACAACTAAACTCCTATCTAATTAAGTATTGCACACTCATTAAAAGTCAATTTGAGCATGCTTTTAAAGTGAACTCAGACCAACTCTGTGTCTTTTAAGGAAAAAATCATCTTCTAGCCCTCCATCCGCTAAACATGCAATTGTGGTACGAAAAGAAAGGTACTTCGCAGCAAACAAATAAGAGCCAATTCATCATCTATAAGTCGTTTCTACAATTCAACTCGAGATAATTATCAGTTCTATAGAATCACAATCTGAATTAAGACTGGCACTTTTAGACCATAAAAGGCCTAAATCGTCCAAATAGGTCAAAATCTCAGGTCAGGAGAGCCGAACTCACTATGTAACATATGAGGGTGGCAAGGCACCTTCCCACATGGCCCAATTCTCTAAAGAATCAAACCAACTCACAAGGGCCCAAAGGATGCCCCCAGAAGCTCAAGCCCAATTGTTCTCCAGGTTAGCACCTTGAACCGCCTGAACCTGCAACACTGTCGCTTTGTCCGGAAGACGTCCATCCTAGGCTGCCATCTCCGCCACCAATCAACCTTCGATTGAAGGCTGCTGCACCCAAAGACTCCATGGTTGAGCCTCTAAACTGCAAGGTATCACAATGCTGGCACCAAGCCCAATCAACTTCAAGGATCAAATCAACCGATGATCACCGCCAATCTACACTAACGCCGATCAATTATCACCCTGGATTTGATTCCACAACTCCACTTCTCACAAAATCTGCCAAAAGACATCCCAACCTAACAGAAAATTGTTCGCATTCCTCTGACGATGGTCTCTTGACGGTCGGCTTCGCTAAAACGCGACAAATTCCAAGCTGAAGTGCGGAGCTGCTCTAGGCTCGAAACCCAAGGTTTCGCTTGTCTTAAAAGTGGTAGTTGTATCTATGTCATATGTTAACATATTGTACAATTTTATGTTTCTATTTTTACTTTACTATAATAACTACTTTAATGGACTTTATTATGAGCTTTTACTTTCTAAGCGGAAAGTATTTTGCATATTTCATTATTTTGAGAAACATGTTACACCATACTTCACACTTTGAATATGTTATTTTTATTAAGTGAGGTTCTATTGAGACCTTCTAATCAGCTCAAAAGACATTCCTAGTTTTTTTCATTATTAAATTACATATGTGTCCTTAAATAAAATGACTATCATAGACAACAAATTATTGAGAAATTTTCTTATCTCTTAACAACTATAGAAACACCATATTTTTATTATTTATTTTCATTTTCAATCTCCTTTCACTTCTCAGTTTCTTTTTTCATTAAAGCTTTTGACGAAGAAGGAAAAAGAAAAGAAAATGCATTCAAAGTTACTTGGTGACTTATACAAGAAAAAAACTATGATGCAAGATATAAAAATATTATATAAAGGCATTTCTCATCAATGTAACAAGCTCAAGAAACGAGGGATAGAAATCTCATGTAAACTAAATGAAATAAGTTTGTGAAGCAACATATAAAACCACAAACGAATGAACAAATTAGAACCTTAGTTAAAATACCAGTAACCATAAGGAATGAAAACTAAGTCGAGAAAACCCTGAGTTACACACTATACATTAGATTGAGAAACTCTTTATGTTTTTTTTTTTTTAATTAGTTACAAGTTTTAATCATTTCTCAACAATTATCTCAAATTTTTCTTAAACAAACAATTATGCTTTAATGCTCATATTTAATGCCCGAGAACATTCCCTTATATGAATAAGTTAAATTCGGTATTTAAAAGATGTTTAATTAGCAAATTTTACATTCTAAAAGTATCTAGGAGGTGTAAAAAATATGAGATATCAAGTAAACAAATATGGAGGTCCCAATATAAAAACTCTTATATTTTACCTATGTTACGTCTAACTATTTTACCTATGTTACGTCTGACATGCATGTGAGTGGTGGAAAAAGTTTCTGAATGAAGAGCATCATAGGTAATTTAAAATTTAAACTTTCTTGTTAAGATATATGTATAATTATAACATATATATATATATGTGCGCGCGCGCGCTTATACGTATATAATAACTGAAAATTCTAACCTTAAACCATTGTAGTTCGCGTTGCATTTGCAAACTTGCACCTTGAATATGGTTAAAATGTGGAACTAGGAATAAGTTTGCTGCACTATGTAGAATATTAGTCCGAAACTTTGCAACTTTATGTGTAATATCGTCTCGCTTTGCTGGCTTGAGATCATATATAATACTATAAATTTTTTCTTGACGATGTTCAATGGCATATTGAAAGATACTCTTCTTTTTGTCATCAAAGATATCCTCGATCGCCCGGTTTGCTTTACGCATATGCTCAATAAATTCAACATGCCCTTGTTCAATAGCTTTGAAGAGTGAAGTTTTCACAACGTGATGTTGTGCCTCTGTAAACTCATCCAGATCTTTTATCACTTCTACCATACAGCTTAGAAATTGTTGAAAGCGGAAATGGTTTAATTTCATTTCATACACCTGATTGATTCCTAGATTGAGAAAAAAAAATAGTAAGTTCGTATTAAGATAATCATATTTAAAATATAAATTGCAAATAAATTAAACAATATGGATTGAGTGGCATACCCAAAAGCTGAGAGGCACCCATAATAACTCTTCTGGAAAAATCCATAACTGCATTGCAAGTTTGAACATTTAGATTAAATTGCTTCACTCAACATATTAACTATAAAGCAAAGAAAACTTTTTGTATTTGTATTGTATTTTTCTTTGGGGAACTGGGCTGTACAAAATAAATGTAAAAGAAATAAAGGGCAACAAGTGGAGTCGTTAGGAATTGGGCTAGAATTATGCTAGATCAACTGATCAAGGTTCGATTCTCCTCCAACAAGTCTAATTTACCAAAAAATTAAAATGAAGAGCAGCATTTCTATATGTGTCGGTACAAATTAGGGATGACAAAAATCCCCATCGGGTAGGGTACCCATAGGGTATTCGATCATAACAAGGAGAAATTCAGGGGAGATCAGGTAACGGGGATAAGGATCCCCAGTATTCGAATTCTAAAATCGGGTACGGGGTGAGGATGGTATTTTGATCCCCATCCTCATACCCACCCAATAAGAATTATTCAAAACACACATATATATATATATATATATTATTTATTATATCTATTTTTAATATTATTTATAAATAAATATTTATGTAATCTTCATCTTTTTGTCAATATTTAAATTCTATTAATAAATATGTTCAAAAAAAGGAACTATCTTTTAATAAAAAATCTTTATCAACATGTTAATTTTCCGTAATTACAATAAGAAATTTATTTTATTTTGATGTTTGATTTTAATTTCATATTTTACGATCCATAATTATTTATATAAATGTTTATATAATAAATTAGTAATATTATTAACTCGGATTTGCGCGGGTACGAGGACGTAATCCCCAATAGGGACGGGGACGGGGAATCCCCAGTATCTTATTACGAGGATTGGGGAGGGTACGGGGATAGAGAATGAAGTTGGATATGAGGGTGGTAATTTAATCCCCTTACCCTACCCTCCCCGTTGCAATCCCTAATATAAATAAATTTTCATAACTTCTAGAGAATCAAAAATTTAAAAGTAAAAAAGAATGTGTATTTTGGCAACAAAACAAAACAAAAAAAAAGCCTACACAACTTTTGCGCAATTGTTATATTTTTTCTATTCATTTTCTAAATTATCACTTAGACTATCTCCAATAGAGTGGTCATTTGACAGGGTGAAGCTTTAACGGTGAAAAATGGAAGAGGAAACCCTTCAACCGTTCTGTCAAATCCAATGTGGATTTGACATTCCACTTCTCTTTGTCGAATTTGACAGTTCCCCCGAATCTGTGAATTTCTTTCTTTCCTCTACTCTTCTTCTCCCTTCTTCCTCCTCTTCTCTCTGTTTCTTCCTAACCAGACCATAACCATTCATCCCAGACCATAATCATTCATGGCAGAGTTTCAGATCAATTTTAATTTGAAAAGAGAGCAGGAGGATGGTCGATTGTGGTGGTAGATTGCGGTGTTGATGCAACGATTACGGTGTTGAGATGATGATCGAGATCTGTGGCAAAGCTTGATTTGGAGAAAGAGATTGAAACAGAAAGTTTAATTAGCGATGTTGCTTGGATATGCTCTTGCTATGTTTTAGTTTTCATGGGTTTGAAATCTTGGAATCTATTGATTACAAGACTGGGCATCTGATATTATTCTTGTAAAAAGGACAGGAAAACCAGAAGAGAAGCTGAGAAGAAGAAGTTGAGGAGAGAGAAAGGATGTTATATGTTTGTAAACAATACAAACTGTTTTTATTTTTTCTTGAACAAGTAATTAAAACAATTTAGAAAATAAAATATTCTTATTATTTGACCAATCCATTGGATAAGGAGTGTAGCAAAAATAACCAGGGTCGTCCCGTGACAAAGTGAGACCAAAGGCGAAGGTTAGAGAGGCTTATTCTAAAATCTAAATTAAGAAAAAAAATAGCAAAAAAAAAAGTCATTACACAAACAAAAATATAACAATGTCGATAAAACAACAAGCTAAGAGAAATTTTCATTTAAATATCACTCTTCTTGCCTTTTGGGATGCAAAAATGTTGATTAAGTTATTGTATTTAAACTTTTTGAACAATTTTCTTTCAATAGATAGCATGGCTAGCCCATTCAATTTTTCTTGTGATATGGTTGATCGTAAATATGATTTTATTAGTTTCAATTTAGAAAAACTTCTTTCAGCAGAAGCAACTGTCATAGGTATAGTAATAGTACTCTATAAGTAATCATGGTATTTGAGAAACAATCACATCTTTGGACAAAGTTCATAACTTCAATTGGTGTTTCTATTTTTCTTTCAGAATCTTTGTTTAACATTTCGATTAACAATCTTAATTCTAAATATAGCTCTAAATCATCTATATTAGAAACATTATTCAGATTATGAGAGCCACATGGTGTGTAAAATGCTCTTGGATTCCAACAAAAAACAAGCAAATTCCAACCAAAAACAAAGAGAACAATTCAACCTTGAATAAAATGATAAAGAACAATAAAACCTGGTTATCTTCTACTCCGATGATTGATTGATTGATGAAGAAAGGGAGGCTTTGGGGTGTTTAATGTTGTACCGATACAAAAAAGATGAAGGAAATTGAGTGCAGAATTGCAGAAGAATGCCCAAAATGCCAGAAGAGTCGGCCACAGGTAGCACACTAGCACGTTTGGCTTCTCCCTTTGTGTTTTTTAAACATAAACATCACTCAACTATCAAGACATTCTCTGATTCTCACCCTTGATTGGTGAGCAAAACATGGATTATGGTCCATAATTTATGGATATCAAGATTCAAGAGTTCAAGACGACAAGGCATGGAATATGGCAAACATTAGGTATAATTTATGGCCTTATGGGACTGCACTAAATGACTAAACTCACTGCATTGGCACTTCGGCAGTTGGCTCTCCAAAAAAAAAAAATTATATATATATATATGATTTTTCTCAGGTAAGGATATCCTTACCTAAGGTTTAGGTACGGATTTGGTGTTTTCATCCACTTTCCGATCACATTTTCACATCTTAACCGTTCAGTTTTTAGAGCCTAATGTATAGATCCCCCTGCAAAATTTCAGCTAATTTGGTGATCGTTAAGGCATCTAAAACTGCAATTTACACGAACGGACTGAATCTGCCGAACCTGAACCGTTCGTATTTATAATGGTAAATTACAGTTTTGGATGCCTTAACGATCACCAAATTGGCTGAAAATTTACAGAGGTGATCTATACATTAGGACCTAAAAACTGAACGGTTAAGATGTGAAAATGTGATCGGAAAGTGGGTGAAAACCGGAAATCTGTACCTAAGAAAAACTAAGGATGTCCATAGTGTAGCCGGACTGTATATATATATATATATATATATATATATATATATATATATATATATAGTCCTTCTTGGCTAAGGACCTCCTTAGTTTTTCTTAGGTACGGATTTCCGGTTTTAACCCACTTTCCGATCACATTTTCACATCTTAACCGTTCAGTTTTTAGGTCCTAATGTATAGATCACCTCTGAAAATTTTCAGCCAATTTGGTGATCGTTAAGGTATCCAAAACTGTAATTTACCATTATAAATACGAACGGTTCCGGTTCGACAGATTCGGTCCGTTCGTGTAAATTGCAGTTTTGGATGTCTTAACGATCACCAAATTGGCTGAAATTTTGCAGGGGGGATCTATACATTAGGCTCTAAAAACTGAACGGTTAAGATGTGAAAATATGATCGGAAAGTGGGTGAAAACACCAAATCCGCACCTAAGAAAAAGTAAGGACATCCTTACCTGAGAAAAATCCTATATATATATATATATATATATATATATATATATATATATATATGAAGAGTGTTTTGAAATGAGGCCTTTCCCAAAGTGAGGCCCAAGGCCACAGCCTTGTTTGCCTTGGTCTAGGGCCGGCCCTGAAAATAACACTGCCACGTCAGCCGTCAAATTTGAATTTGACACAATCATTTTAATCACTCAGTTGGAGATGCTCTTAGTTACTCAAATTAAGTGTCTTAGAACATCTCTAATGAAGTAGTCAAATTCACGTGGAGGCCTCTACGGTAATAAAACACACATGAAATCACTCCATCCTATAAGCCAAATTCAATTGGGCTGTCAAATTTGACAGGAGCAAACTCATATGTCCTTTATTATTTTATTATTTCTCTCTCTTTCTCGCTCTTTCCTCCTATTCTCTCTCTCTCTCTCTCTCGTTCTTCCTACCTGAATCTCTTCTCTCTAAAGATCGGCTTTCCCATCTCTTCTCTCACAGCTGCTTCTTCTTCATCCATGACATCACCTTTTCACTTCTTCTCCATCGTCATTTCGACAATCGACTCCAGCCCCCACTGCCGTCCAATTAGCAGCCCGAGCATATGAAATTACATCTGATAGACCATGTACTTTCGACATAACACATGATGACTTTTAAATGGCAAATGATGTGGCAATTTTTACGTGATCAAACCACTAAAGGACCTGCAAACACCTCAACCTTTCAAACAACCAACCCCAAATACAATTAATCGATATCCACCAACACCTCCTGCAACCAGATTCAAAGAGTACAACCCTAGAAGGATGCAGAGAGTCTCGAACGCATTCATTGCGCACCATTTGAAACTAGTGGTGGTGGTGGATAGAATGCACTAATAGGGAATAGGTGTAGTTGTTTTCTGCTATACACTACAGAGAAAGCCACATACCTGAGCAAAATAGATTCCTTTCATGACCTTGATCAGCTCCTGATATATTTTTTGGAGATGGTTCATCTTCTAATTCTGAGACAGTAATACAGCTCTCGGGAGTAGTAAAGTCAATAGGTTGTATATGTATGCCTATCAAGGAAAGAAATATAAGAACAGACTATTAACTTTCAAGTTATATACATGGAATGTAATTAATGGTTAGTATTTGGTGAACAATTAATTCAGTTCATCACTCAATTTCCATTCCTCATGTCTTTTATAATTATCATAAACCTAAACCAGTACCAGTGTGTCATTGAGTTCTTTCTACATTATTAATAGATTGTTATAATGACACCTCAACTATTAACCTATACATAATTTGTTTGTCCAATCAAATAATAAATTTTGAATATTGTGGAAAATTATTCAATTGATATAAACATAAACGTGTTAATTTTTTTTTTCAAGAAAAAAATAACATAAATGTGTTTATAAGAATAGGGAGCTTCTATTCATACCTCCAAATTTGGCATTTGGACTTCCCTACTTAATACACCTCCAACTTACTTTTACAAATAACCAATTTGCTATCTACACCTCTCTAATTTTCCTATAATGCCCACCGTCCAATAAAATCAATAAAAGACCCTTTTTTTTAGATACTATTCATACTTTCAAAAATCAGTAGTTGGATCTCCTTCAGTTTTTGAAGATTTGGAATTGCAGCAATTTTTTTTTTTTTTGGAAGTTCATCCTCCATATACGAGTAACAGAGGTGCTAGTATTTTTAATGAATTGTCGACTCTTGGTTAGCGTAGGCAACATTACCATGTTTGCTCATCATCTCGTATAAATATGTTTTCCAAATATTATTTTCATTGCATTTAGGTTTCATTGTCCCTAAACTGATTCTCTCCTACTTGTTTCCATAGCAACTTAAAATGAACATGTATGGTCTTTTTGTTTTAGATATGTATGAGATAGTGGAGGAAATTACAATAATCAACCATGAGTGTAGTGCATTCTCCATAGATTTATATCAGATGATCGAATTTTTCATCACATCTATAGAATAGTTCTACATAAAATTGCTCTGCACTGATGATGTGCAGGAAGATCTTGTGGACAACTACCCATTGCTGCGTTTGTCATATAAACGTGCTAGAGTACTACTTTTTTTCACCGCTTGTTCACATGTCTGATTGCATTTAGAATTAGTATGGCTTCATCAACTGAGGTGTCTTTGTATTTTCTATTTTCTCTCCATTTATTTTTTATTTTTTTATAACTCAGTGATATTGTAAATTGTCGGTCATGTAAGCAAAGAAGTCTATCACTTTATGAAGACAAAGTCAAATTCAGAAAATTTTGACTTCAGCGTTAAATAACATTTGGCGATATATATTTCAGGGTTTATATTGTAGGAGAAAATTTTTCCTGAAGACTATTACTGTACGTAGAGATAAGAAGAGATTCTTTTTTCTTTTTTTTTTTCCTTATTTGTGTCTTTATTAGTAATTTGACATGAGTTGACATTCAACTGTACACCATACTTCAAGAAACTAAAAGTACTGATATTGCTATCACAGTTCTTGTGGAGCTGAATTTCGAGTCGGTGTTGTCTCTCTTATGAAGAATGATGTGTTAGTAGTTTCCCGGGCCAAGAAGGCCAGAGTGGGACGTCCCTTAAGTTGCAAGAACAAACTAAAAGGAAATGGAGTGGTAAGAAGCTTAACTTTGACACTAACAAATCTAGGAAGAAATACAAAACTTCATATGTTGAGGTGGATGCAGTAATAGTAGTGAAGTTGGCAGAAGAGACGGGCTTCTCCTTCTAGTAAGTTCTATCACTTTTAGTTTAAAATAAGTGATGCTATAACTTAAAATTGTTCAGTTTTCAGCATTTCATTCTCTGGTTCCTTTGTTCTTAGAGCTGAATCTAGGATACTATTATGTTAGAGTCCTTGTGGTCTTAGGTAGTGGTTCAATGTTGACGTACCTTTTTAGGATAGATTATTGTATAATGTTACCCACATATTATAATATATTAACATGAAGTCATTTCCTACAAAAAAAAGGTTGTATGTTGATTACAGTTCACTATTTTTAACTTCCGTTACTTAAACTTTAAGCGTTGTAACAAAAAAAAAAAAAAAAAACTTTAAGCGTTAGTATAGTATTCCAAGATGAATAAATAATTTGATGACATACCCCTCCTCCCCATCCCTTATGACATCGATCCACTCGGTCAAACGGTTAAGACTTAATCACCTTATTTTTGTCAACTAAAACTTTCAAAGGGCAAATGCACCATCGTATAAATCCGTTAAGCAACAACACCACCAACCCCTTGCTGGTGTGTGTGCCCATATGGAAAATAATTCGATCAATAAACACACATAGAGAATTAACCTGAATACCCCAACAAAGTTGGTGTATTAGAATTTATTTCCACATGTGTGGATAAGGTTCAGATAAGGGATAGCAAAAATCAGCAGCGGGGCGGAGTTTCATTAGATACCCGCCTCTAATGGAAAGAGAATTCAGGGACAAGTGGGGAATGGGGATCCCCATTCCCTGCCATCTATGATTGGGGATGGGACGGGAATGGTATTGTTATTCCCATCCCCAAATCCGTCCCAATAATATATACATATATATTTTAATTTATGTATATATTTACTTGTTTTTATAATATAAATCACAAATATATACAGTTGCTCCTTTACTTTAATTGACACACTTTTACTTTAATGGTGTTTTAACTTTTGCATTCACTAATTATAATTTATGAACTTAATCATGTTTTTGTTCAAGTAAATCTAGAATATGTTTCTGGCCCAAACTCTAGGTTACTTGACCTAGTGGTAATAGAGTTTCAATTAGAGATAATCTCGGAGAATCTTAGAGATATCCAGTCAATGTATGATTACATTTCCTTATTCAATTCAGATTCTATGCATTGTAATCCTCTATATAAAGAGACCACTATTATCGATGAAAATACATGACTCAATTCTCTCTCAATTTCAATTTTCCTTAAATACGTTATCAGCACGAAGCCCTAATCCTGAAACCTTAAATTCGGAGCCTTCAAACCCTAGCCACCACCGCCTCATATATTGACGCCCTTAATCCCAGGATTCCAAAACAGGCGGCGAAGCCACTAGAACCGGCCAGAAAACAACTGAACCGGCCACCGAAATTATTGAACTAGCCCTCCAACAAGAAAAAAAAAGGATCCCTGCACCAGTTCACCACCTTCCGGACCTCCGATTGCTACCAAATTTTTCCACCAGCAGCGTCTCGATCCCAGGATCTCGGAACAAGATAGAACTTTAAAAACTGGTCTAAAAGTTGCTGAATTGGCCTGCAAAAAAACCGACAAAAGAAGAAAAGGAAAAGAAGGAAGCCTCTAAGCGTGTTTCGCTCAAGTCCACATGCTTTTGCCACATTGCCTGAACGTAATCTTCGCCGATCAAATGATGCTGATCCTGTACGGGCAGTGATCAAACATTGAGCTCCAAAGGAATGACTGCATCATGACCAAACATCAGAGCGTATGGTGTTGTAACAGTAGGATTCCGTTTAGAGGTACGGTAAGCCCAAAGTGTCTCGTACAATGTCTCGTGCCACTAGCGAGGGTTCTCCGCAAGCATCTTTTTCAGTAAGGTAATGACGATCTTGTTACTGGCCTCCGCTTGTCCATTTGATTGAGCGTAATAGGGTGTACTATGGACAAACTGGATGCCCAAGTCATTGACTAGTTGTTCCACATCACCACCCATAAACGCTACCCCCCTGTCTGAGACCAATACTTCTAGGATGCCAAACCTGCATATAATAATTTGAAAAATAAAGTTGACAATGCTAGAAAGTTTACATTGGACTTTCGATGGTTATAATGGGATTGATGTTGGACATCATATTCCTATGCACACACCTAAATGGTCTCGTGGAAACGACTATGATGGTAGTCCGGACATTGGTAATGTGCACCAATCTCCTTATATCCGCTTGGAGTGATGCAATATCGCTACCTCTGCGTTACAGCTAGTGACTGGATACACGTATTTCGTACTTATGCACATTTGAGTGAGCCATTTGTGTGCCAATTGCACCTCCATAGCGCACTATGATGGGTCCTTACAGACGAATGGGCAACTACATTGGATTTGAGATCCCAATAATCATCCGCCACGTAATGCCCTCGCAAGACGATCTCCTTACCTCTTGATTTGCGGGTTGTTACTTTGATGAGACAGTCTTTCTGTCGTTAGGGGGAGATAAGAACACGGATGTTCAATCGGAACGACAGGAATTGTCGTGATCTGTTCCCACTATGTCTCATCTCGATCCTTGTTAAACTGACGAGATCACACATCTGCTGCAAATACGCCTGTAAGGAAGGACGTCCCTACCAGAGGATGTAGTACCGCCCTACACGGAGGTAGGCATGGCCTGGCACTCTGGCTTTATAGGCCATAACCTCAGCTCAGATGCATGGGAGGCCCATGAGTTCGAAGGATAATTTCGTAAATTCCAATCATTTGGACATCAAGACTCAAAATCCATCTCATGAGAATCTTCCGAATTATGGTTATCGTTGGGGGATGCCTCAACTTCAGAACCTATTCCTGAGAATATAGAGGTCTATGAAAATTACACTAGCATACATGAGACGTGAGATAGAAACTCCATCATAATTGATGATGTAGTTGCGCATTTCATTGCGCATGAGTTAGTTGAGATATCGAACCACGCTCCGTTGATGAATGAATACCAACGTAGATAAATTTGGCCTAAATGGAAATATGCGATCCAGGTTAAGTTGGATTCTCTAATGATGAGGAAGGTTTTCGAGTTAGTGATGCCAACACCTCCTGACATAAAACTTGTTGACTAATGGGTTTTCGTTAGAAAGCGTAATGAGAAAAAGATATGGCAATCTCGCCTTATCACACAAGGCTTCTCACACAACGCCATGGAATCGACTACAATGAGACATATTCTCTCGTAATGGATGTCATTGCACTCCACTACCCTGTCAATTTGGTAGTTTCCAAATAACCGAACATGCAGCTTACAAATATGGTCACTACGTATCTCTATGGGAATCTAGATACAGAATGTACATGAAGGTTCATAGTGAACTTCATTTACCCAAGTCAAGTGACTCTAGACACGAAGTGCGTTTACAATAAAGTTGAAACACTCACTAAAGTGACTACTTGATTGGGAAGAGATATGCCCTCGCGTTTCCATAACAAGTTTCGGATTCAATCGCAGTTCATATTGGGCATGATCTTCATTGGAAGCCCTTAAAGAGTTAAAGAAAACCGTTGAATACTTGAAATCCGATTTTGGGAGAACACTATTATGTCTCAGTTTGGAACTTGAGCATTGTGTTGATAGATTCTTAGGCATTTTAACAAGGTCAAACCTTCAAGAACCCCCATGATCGTCTATAGTCTTGATCCTGAAAAGGATCCTTTTCGTCCAAAAGATGATGACAAAGATATGCTAGAGGCAAAAGTGTCATACTTAAGTACAATAGGCGCATTATTGTACTTAGTTCAATGCACAAGACCGGACATCTCATTTGCAGTAGACTTGTTAGCTAAGGTATAACTCTGCGCCAATGCAACGTCATTAGATTGGTGTAAGAGATATCTTTCGATACTTGAGATGTACGATTGATATGAGCTTGTCCTATCCCTATAAAGAAACGATGGATTCAGACCCATCACATACCATGAACACTGGCCTGAGTCCACTATCCCCATCCCAAAACGACATGAGTTTTAGAAGGTTTTGCTGATATTTGGTATCTCTCTAACCCACACAAGTCATTCCCAAACTGGTTAAGTGTTCACTATGGGTAAGATCGCGATATCTTGGAAGTCTACAAAATAGACCATAGTCACTATATCTTCGAACAATGCAGAGATTATTGCTCTTCACGAAGTGGTTCGTGAATGTTTATGGATTGGATCCATAATTACGCATATTCGAACAATTGTAGTTTGAAGTGTACCACAGATGAGCCTACGAGCATTTAGGATAATGCTGCTTATCTTCAATAAGTGAAGCAAGTCAAAAGCGACAACACCAAAGATAATCAGCAACAACAGACTATCCTTAAGATCAAAGTGAACTAGATCGATTTGAGGACAGTGTGGCAGACTTGCTCACTAAGTCATTACCTAAATTCCACTTTCGAGAAACATGTTGATAGCATCATTTGCCGAAGTTATTCTAACTCCCATGACCATTGTCATTAGGGAGAGACGCAAACATCAGGGGGAGATGTCCACATATATGGTCTCGAAACGTGAAGGGTGTGTTGTGCTATTTTTCCCCTTCAATTGAGGTTATTTTGGTCCCACAGGGTTTTTTGTTACTAGGCAAGGTTTTTAATGAGGCAACGAGAAGAGCATCAAGTTGGGTGACATAAGGGGGAATGTTCAAGTAAATCCAGAATATGTATCTGACCTAAATTCTAGGTTACTTGACCTAATGGTAATAGAGTTTCAATTAGAGACAATCTCGAAAAATTTTAGAGATATCCATTCAATGTATGATTACATTTCCTTATTCAATTCAAATTCTATGCATTGTAATTCTCTATATAAAGAGACCTCTATTATCAATGAACATACACAACTCAATTCTCTCTAAATTTCAGTTTTCCTTAAACAATTTTAATTTTATTTGTTGTAGATTTTGATTTTAAAAAAGACAATATGAGAAAAAAATTATTTTCTTTATTAAGTTCTTATTGGGAATTTTAGGCTGTTTTAGAGGCTTAGTCCCCAGTAGGGATAGAGACGGAGAATCTCCAATATTTTTTTTATTAGGGATTGGGATGAGGATGTGAGTAGAAAAATGACCCCGGAGATGAGAATGGTATTGTGATCCCCTGCCTCAACCCACCTCATTGCCATCCCTAGTTCAGATCTCTAATTTCTCAAGAGAAAAAATAATGATAGTAATAATAGCACGTTATTTACTTAAATAAACAAAAGAAAGAAAAGTTGAAGGAGAAAAAGAAAATGAGAGAGGGAATTGTAGAACAGTAGGTTGGAACATATTTATCTACCAACAACCATTTTGAAAAGCTAAAAGACATGCAAGTGGACAGATAAATATTTTTTGCGATAGGCAGTAAGTTGTTGCTAGTTGGTTATTTGTAAAATCTGGAGGTCATCACTTTGAATCAAACAGAAACATGAAAGTGAGTGAGATTTTTGGGGAAAGAAAAAGAACCAAGTCTCGTTAAAACATTATGTTAAGTTCCTTAATAATAGTCATTATCATGAGAAAAAAGATTGAAAGAATGTATTAGTACTAACTCTTGTAGATTAATTTTTGCCACAATGCCAGTCGCGCTCCGCTAGGAAATGCAGTGCGGATGCCAGCCAATACAAGCATAGGCTGCTGTCCAAATCCGTTGTCAGCCATGGCCAACTGTGGATACTGTTTTAGCAACTTCCATGCAACATCTGAAGTGGAGACGTCAAACAAAGAGTTACATTAGTATAATTGATTAACCACAATATTTGAAAAAATTAATCGATCTTACCAAGTCCTTTGGGACGCCAAATACACATATTAATAAGTTGAGCGCCGGGCCTTCCGTTGTCACTCAGTAGAGCCTCATGGGGAGTGAGGGGAAAGAGACAACGTGCCATTTCCCAATTGTTTAGACTACAAGCCCTCACAACTGGAATGTACTTGTTGGGCTGACTACTGATTTTAAGTATGTCCGGGTTCTTTTCAACCATGTCTCTAGCTATTTGGATCCAGTGTTGTTTTGCACACGATGCAACTACAACAGTATCTAAAGCTGTACGATGATTGTCGTCTTTTTTAGTCAAATCTTCTTGTCCCACCGACGACGACAACAACTCTTTCACCTCATCCACTTTCCCTCTCATAACTGCTCGGTGGAGATCGGGGCATCCGCCTGGAACTGTATCCATTCAAACATCGATTAGAAATATATTGTACCCCTTTGAACAGCAAAAAGAAAATTGTAGCTATTTATCTTCAAATCAAGTGCAGAAATTAATTTTTGGTACATCATGTCGACAACAAAAATTGAGTACTAGTGCATGTTCAATAACATGCATGCACATTTTACTTTGGTACAGTTTAAAAAAAAAAAATCAGTTTGGAGAATAACAGAATTGTACCAAAAAGTAAACTATACAGCTGACGACATTGTATCTATTCTTAAAACAAACAAAAGAGCAAAAAAATTATAACATCAATTTATTCACAATGATTTGTACTCTATTTTGTAGTTGAATAAAAGAAAAAAGTAAACATGACTAAGGTGACATTTGGTAATGTTTGGTGCCTGTATTTTAAGTATTTTCATTTTAGAAAATAAAAATAAGGTAAAAATGAGTTTAATGACCTATTTTTCAAAATGTAGAAAATAAAAATTGAAATACTAAAAAAAACCAAAAACAACAATTTAATGTTTTCACTTTTTTAATTCTCCCAGTTTAAAATATATGCAAAATAATTTTCCGCACTAAATCAGGTCATTGAACTCTAAAAAATATTCAAATTTGAAACATACAATCTCGCTTTCTGTTTTTATCTTTACAAATAATTTTTTTTAGAATAACTTTTAAAAAGTTACCGAAGAAGGTTTTTGCGTACCTTTCTTTTTTATAATGTCACGTAATTTGAACTTTTTCTTCAAAAAATCCCATGCTTCCTTGGCTTTGTTAATCTCCCGGATAAAAGAAAATATCTCAGTCCCACATGAAATTTTAATTGCATGCAAGGCCTTGGCATTCTTTGTCTTCCAAGCCTTATATTCAGCTACCCGATTTTCTTCATCAGGAGGTTCCTCTTCGACTACATCCCAAAGATCTTTAGCCAATAAGTAAGTCTTAACCCGAGCACTCCAATCTTTATAGTTATGCTGGTTAAGAACTTCCAGGACAATTGCACTGACAGCAACTGTCATGCTTAGTCTGTCATTGATTAATTAACCCAAGGTGATTTTATGTGATCATGTATCTGAAATAACAAGGGAACCAAAGAGTAAAACTACGTACTCACCGGATAACTACGTACAGCTGGTAAGTTCCAATAAGAAAGGAGGGCAGCTAGCTAGCACAGGAAGCAAGCTCTACAACTTCTGAATGAAGAGCTAGCCGCAGCTTCTGATTTATAATAACAAACTCATTTTGCATTTCATTAATAAAACAGCTGTGCAATTCTTTAGAAAAAATCAAAATGTCCAGGTCCTCTCCTTAGCAATAAAATTGCCTAAACTTCCTAAGCTTTTAACTAGGCAATAACACGTGTACAAACAACATCTAGTGGTCTCTCTCTCTCTCTCTCTCTCTCTCTCTCTCTCTCTCTCTCTCTCTCAATAGCAGATCTTCCCAGAGAGGACTTTTGCTCTCTGTTAAGTTCTTGAAACTTGACTCGTCCTTAAGAGTTTTGGTTGTTGATAAATTTCTCCTGGAATTGGTTGGGATTCGGCATTTGGGGCTGGGTTTTCCACTGATGTGTCTCTTCCTGTAAAATTTCAATAACTAATGGAATATGATATTGAACAATCCCTATTTGGAAAAACAATTTCTCTGTACAATGGAGAAGAACAACCTTCAGTAATCCATCGAGGTCAGTGTACAAGCTCCAACTCGCACTGCTTGAAGGCGTCAAAATCCTAGACCACCTAGCTCCATCATCTCCCGCTCCCACTAAAACAACGTCGTTATATGGATTGATGCTTTTGCTTCTTTTCCATCTTTTTCCAATTTCCAGTTTCAAATTTCAAAGTTGGGTTCTTGCAAATTTCAAACCACAGGTAACATCGCAATTCTCTTTGAATTTCTTCAAGTTTGAATTTTGAAGTTTTTGGTTCATTTCCTTGCTGTTCTTTCTCCAAGTTTTTCAGTTCAATTTCTAGTCTTGCTGATCAGCAGTTCGTGTGTAACAATATCTAATTGAAAGTTTGTTGTCATCTGAATCTTATTCCATTGCTTTACTGTTTACTCCTACTTATCAGAGTTTATTTTCAAACATAATATGTTGTTCCTTAGGATTACATTTTTCTGCTGGGAAAGAGGAAATGGTGTCGAAATCGTATTCCAATATGTTGGAGCTTGGCTCAGGCTACTTTTCTCTACTGGTTTAGAGTCGGCTGTAGACAAGCTAAACGAGAGGGACGGGGAGGGGGAGAGAGAGAGAGAGAGAGAGAGAGAGAGAGAGAGAGAGAGAGAGGTGTGAAGGAAGAGAGTTAGAGACTAATCGAGTGAGAAGAAAAAGAGAAAAAGATGAGCTAAAATTTGTTGTAGACCGTTGGGTTCATTATACTCACGTGTCAGTATCTAACTAAAAGCTTAGGTAGGTTTAGGCAATTTCACTGCTGAGGAGAGGACTGAAAAAGACTTCTGAAGTAAACTCATATGTGAGTGTACCTGCTAGAGACTGAAGCTGTTGACCCAGAATTGCGTCGGACTCCTCCGGATCAGTCGCAGTAAACTGTCAATTAACCATGCATCATGTACTGTAGTGTGGATATATTGCCACCACAGACTTATCTCTAATGTCAACAAGATTTACTGGCACAAGAACGTTTAACTAATAAACAATGAAACAACATTAACCTCTGGAAATGTATAGGGCATTCATACCTAGATATCAGCTGGAATACTGACTTGATAATATGTTGGTTCTCATAAATGCAAGTTGGGATATATCAACTGGATTATTTTCCAGCTAGGCTGATCGATCTAATTACTGCTAGAATTTTAGTGATGGTGATGAAAATTTGCAGGAAATCAAGAACAAACCAAGGGAAGAAGAAAAGACGATGAACATGTACTTTGTTAAAATTGGTAATTGTACAAGGCTAAGCTGATTAACATAATGGGAGGTCCCCAATTTATACTAAACGGCTTAAGACCAGTCAAAGTAATTCAGCTAATTGCTCTTATATCTGACCAACACCTGTCCTATTTCAAGATATGTATCACGCGGAGTCTTTAAAAAATTATCCCGAGAGATAACATAATTAAAAGTTTCTTTCTCATCCATCCACTAAATAAAGCTATTTAATTAAAATTAATAAATTCACTAAAGAATAAAATTCACACTACTAAAATTACAATCTACATTCTTTATTTCCACACACTTATCAAATTTTAAAAGACAAAATTTAGCATGCACGCAGATTGTAAAATTGGATCCCTTATAAAATAGAGTGCAATTGGACGAATATATTTAATGTTTTCGGGTGGTCATTCAAATCGATCCATGCACGTGGAGCTTTTGCAGATTCACTCCATTATTTGTCAGTCTACTGTTTTCGTCTCGTTTCGGAAGTGGGGGAGGATAAATTCTTAAGTGGGGATTTCCAACCACGTGACTTTAAGGCTATCTAATTAGAACAAAGATTTTTTATTTTTTTATTGAAAATGTTCATGTTCTCTAAATGTACAATATCCAAAAGACTCCTGTTAGATAGTAATTGATCTGTCGTATTGTCACGTGGTGCGGGTGCCTCACGTAAGTCTTTCTCGCGGGACACAACCGCATTCTTCTAGCCATTCTCATGTAGAACACATGTCTGTCTGTTTCCTTGAAAGAAGGTTCTCAACGCTAAATACTTCATTATTTTAAGGTCTGTGGTGTTTTTTATTTTTATTTTTTATGATTAGGTCTGTGATGATTGAAGTAGAGGGTTCTCGATATATGCTTTCGCCGCTAGTCAAGCTCCAAAGTTCAAATCGCTGTTGCATGCTTTGTGGAATTAATTATCTCGGCCGTGATATAGGGTATGTGGAAACAACTTAGCACGACAGGTTTACTCATACTAAGGAGTGCGTTGCTGAGGCCTGGAAAGTTTACAAGGGGGAGGAATTAGTATTGCTACTGTGGTGGTAACAGAATTGCTTGCTATCAATTATCAAAGGGGTCCTGGGTGCGCGTATAATTTGGTGACCCTCGGCATTTCGTGACTTCATTTTCTTTTTAGGTCACTTAAATCTAAAAAACTACTGACCATAATCCAAAATCTATTGCAGTTACTGTGTCACAAACAAACACACGCATATATATACAGGGAAGGGAACTTTAGTCTTTTCTAGATATAGGGCATGACACTAACTTTTCATTCATATTTTGACATCTCAACCGTCAGTTTTTAAGTTATAATGTGTAGATCATTTCTGTAAATTTTAAGTCAAACTTATTATCGTTAAAGCATTTAAAATGACGATTTAAAATTATAAGTATGAACGGTTCAAGTTTGACAGATTTGGTTCGTCCATTGATTTAATTTAGTTTGATACCTTAACAATTACCGATTTGGCTGAAAATTTACAAAAATGATCAACACATTAGGACCTAAAAACTGAACGGCCGAGATGCGAAATGTGTTCGAAAAGTTAGTCTAATGCCACATCCCTATAAAAGATCAAAAAAAGGGATCCCTTAGTGGAATGATCCTATATATATGATTTTTTTCAGGTAAGGATGTCCTTGCCTAAGCTTATGGAATGGATTCGGTGTTTTCACCCACTTTCCGATCACATTTTCACATCTTAACCGTTTAGTTTTTAGATCCTAATGTATAGATCATCTCTGTAAAATTTCAGTCAATTTGGTGATCGTTAAGGCGTCCGAAACTGCAATTTACATGAAAGAACCGAATCTATCGAACCGGAACCGTTCGTTTACATTGTTGTAATATGCAGTTTTGGATGCCTTAATGATCACCAATTTTGCTGAAATTTTGCAAAGGTGATCTATATATTAGGATCTAAAAACTGAACGGTTAAGATGTGAATATGTGATCGGAAAGTGACCGAAAACAGGAAATCCTTACCTAAGCTTAGGTAAGGATATCCTTAGTGTAACTGAACTGTATATATATATATATGTGTGTGTGTGTGTGTGTGTGTGTGTGTGTATAAATAGATAGACACTACAAGAAAACTAAGCTTTTACGGCCCAAAATTTACGGCGCACAAAAAAGCATGCCGAAATTGATATACATTTACAACGTGCAACTGATGCACGCCGTGAATTTATATATATTTACGGCGCAGATTTGATGCGCGCCATAAAAGTCATGCATGTTTGGTTTTTTACGGCCCACATCTCTTGTACGCCATAATTGTATCGTATACATTTACGGCACACATGTATTGCATGCCGTAAAAGTCATGTGTGTTTGGTCTTTTACGGCGCACCTCTCTAGCACGCCGTGAATGTCACGGCCAGCCTTTTTTTTGGCTAAAAGTTGAATTTCCCCCTAGCATTATTAGTCTCACTCTCCTTTCCAGCCTCATCTAGTTCGTGTCATCGGAGTTCATGAAAGCTGCTCTAAAACCCCAAGCACAACGCAACCGACCCAAACACCATCACATCATCACCTGAACCCACATCCTCCCCCAATTTCTTAGCCTCCAAGAGCCTCTTCCCCATTCCCAGTTATACATCAAACATGCTACTCTTAATCTTCCCCACCTATCTCTGAGAAGCCGACCCTTTCTTCTCTTATTTCCCCCTCACCTGCAAACCATAAAGGAAGAAGCTCAAAGTTTTGGTTCTAAGCAACATCACCGTGAAGGTACGTAATTCCCTTTTCTCCTTCTCTAGATTTGTTTTTTTTTTAGTTTTTCAGATCGGGAAGCAGAGACACTCTATTGGGAAAAAATGGTTGCCTTAATACAAGGCCAATTGATAATTGGTTATCCCAGGATCTAATTTTTCCCACCTCTTGTGTGATTTGTGGAATAACAACAAATGAACAAAAGAAGACACAATATTTAACGAGGTTCGGCAAATGTGCCTACGTCATCAGGGTAGTAGTAATACTCTCTTCCACTATATAAATAATGGGATTACAAGGCAATCTCACTTTGGTGATGAAACTTCACCAAAATGGTAACACACACTCTATCTCTCAAGATGAATTTTTTTCTCACTCATCTCTCAAGTGAGGATCTCACTACTATCTCAAACTCTATTAGTTTGGAATGACTCTTACCTTGGTTGTTTTGCTACAACCTTTGATGCCTATTTATAGGCAATTGGGTTCATGGATGTGGCATGCAATTGGAAGCAAAGTCAAGTCTTCTTCCAAGTTTGGCATGCCTACCTTCAAAGATGGCTTGCTATCTACCTTCTTTGAATTTTCAACCCATGCTTTCCTCATGTGGTAAATCATCACATGGATTTCCTCATCCATTAAGGAGGGACTGCCCATCACACTCTTCATCCTCTCTTTACTACAGAAGAATTTTGGTGAGGAAAAGCTAGTTTCTCTTTCTTGATTTTTGATCTCCCAAATCAATTTTTCTTTCCGCTTGGTTCAATAAAATTTCAAAAACTTGTGTGGGTTATAGTATTCATTTCGATTTCAAGATTATGTGTGTGATTTACAAACTTGGGTTTCATATCTGGGCAACAGAGCTTACGATTCGGGTTTTGGTTCGAGTTCCAGAAGATGTAGAGTTGTAAGGCATAGAGTCTTTCTATATTTCCTTCTTGCTGTTCATTTATTATGTTGAGTTTGATAATGCATTGGACTCATTTATGTTTCTTCTCATTTGGATTTGCAGGAGATTCATTGTTACCGTGGAAGCTGTTGCATGGAAATTTCTTAACAAATTGCAGCGTACAGGTTTGACTCCTATGACACTTGTTTTGTGTTGCTCTATTTGACCAGATAGAACTGAATATGTTGCAAGATGCTCTGTTGTACTTGAGATTATGGCTGTCATGTAACCATAAGCAGCCATTCGTGCAGGGTAAAGCATTCTCATATCCCAAAAAATCCAGAGATGAATTTTGAAAGAGCTGTCACGTTGTCTGTAAGTTACAAGTTACTTCTCAATCTTAATACATCCAAGTTACAAGGCTGCCATCTTCAATTTCAGATCCCTGTCACTTGTCATATGAGGCATCAATTAGATTATATTTGTTTTCTTTTCTCCTTCTTTCTCTTGCATTGATTAGTTCATTGACACACAGAGAACAAGGCGTGTCCCTGTGAAGGGTTATTATTACATTATAAGCACTAAACAATCCCTTAACTTCATGAAGTTCCACACCAAGGCAAGGTAAGCTTTTCAAATTAGTCACTAATTCTGTACTCTCTTTAATAGCTTTATAGGATTTATTCATATGTGAAAGAAAAAAGAAGTGTTGTTGGTTCTCATTGCTTTCTTGTTCAATTGTTCCAACAGGTATCCATTTTTATTTAGCACAGGTATCCATTTTTATTTAGCACATATGTTCCAACAGGTATCCATTAAGATTTGGAGTTCCATGTGTCGGCTCAGGGTCAGTAAATTTCATGAAAAAAGGTTCTGAACCGTGTTGTGATTCCTCATGTCTATAGCATTTTGCATCCATCTGTAGATCATCAGCTTGTGTCTGGCAGGCCTTTCTCTTATTATAATGGTAAGATGGTTTTTTTTTTTTTGCATGCATGTAAGCTCCTCGTTAGTATCATTGTACAACTTATAATTCCGTGCACACCTCTATATACATTGCACTTCAATGTTTGGGAATAAAGGAACGTACTCTTTTGAGAATTTGAGATACTTGGCTTTCTCATTGCTCTTTATATAGTTATAGAGGTTTCTTTCAATGGTTAGTGTTAGTTTGGGAGGGAGGACTTAGTCCCAGGTGTGCGAGTCTGTACTGCAAGTTCTGACTAATTTTACTGTCCCTGAATTACAGCTTATGTTTTTACTTAAATTCTAATTATACTTGCTTCATGTTGGTCACTGGTTTTGGTGGAAGTGATTGCTCCACTTAGGGTTAGTGAATTTCATTAAAAAAGAGTCCATTGCTTGGTCCTCATTAATTGCTTTTATGGTAGATCAAAGTGTCTGCTGATAGGATACATGACTGTAGACTCTTTTCTTACGTACTTGATGGTTAGTTAGATCTCCTATTTCTTTTCTTTTCTTCTTCTTTCTTTTCTTTTTTTCTTGCTGTGCTGGTTAAATTCCATGATTTAGTGTTATATGTGTCTTTCAATTTTTATGGTTTGAGTAACCAGAGACATGATAGATTATTTTGATTTATGTTTCTGCATTCATATTTTAAGATGCCAGTGCCAATTCAGGGCTCTTTTGTCACTTCAAGAATTCTTTTTGGTGTTTTGTTAATTTATGAGTACGAATTCATCCTGGACCTTTACATATAGGTTATATACTTCAAATTGCTTTTTGCTCTGCATTCTGTTAGATCAAGCATATCTCTTTTATCTGGGTTGCATATTGAGTTATAGACTAGTCTACTATGTATTAAATATAACTTCGGTAATGCATTGAAGACCTGATTCTTAATTGGTTGGAGGATCAACTTCTTGTGACTGTGAAATATGTTTAGGGTATCAAAATCAGGGTTTACTTCAATGAATATCAGTTGAGCTGTTTATTATATACAACCATGAATATCTAAACCAGCAGAAGAATTGAAGTTTAGGTCCAGCAGAAGAATTGAACTTGCCTGATGGTCATTTTTATTTTTAGCATGCTGGTTGCTTTAGCTTTTGTCTATGTGGGATCAGACTTACACTGATGTCCAAATTTTAGATCTTGGGATCAGACTTTTTATTTTTAGATGTTTTTCTTATTACAAACTCTGAGTTTGAAATTCTTCAGGTTGTTGACAATAGGAGATGCCTATTATCAGGAGCACTTGGAACAATGATTGACTATATGCTTCAATAGGTCCACATGATTGAAGAAGGGTAAATCTAAACTTGCACTACATTTCGGTTACTCATTTCCAAGCTTGACAATGGATTTCTGTTGTATGGCCTTGGTTTTTATCCTTGGTACCAGTTTCTTGATAATTTTTGTTGTGGAAAATAGTATGGAACCTGATTTACTTCTTCAACATGTTTTCTTTATAGGATGCACTTCTTGCTGGCTTCACTTCATCTCTCTACTTGAATGTCTTCAATGGTGTGGTTGAACTACCTTTTCATCTGTTGAATGTCTTCAATGGTGTGGTTAAGAACTACCTTAAATTCCTTTGTTGTATTTAGGTAACTTCTAATATGTTTAGGGTTTAGGGATATGGGTTTAATTGATTGATGTAATGAGTTCTACTAATACAATTTGAATTGTTACTTTGTAAATGAAATTAATTATAATGAGGGTAAATGAGTATGACATTTGAGCAAAAGGAATATATATATATATATATATATATATATACAGTCCTTCTTGGCTAAGGACCTCCTTAGTTTTTCTTAGGTACGGATTTCCGGTTTTAACCCACTTTCCGATCACATTTTTACATCTTAACCGTTCAGTTTTTAGGTTCTAATGTATAGATCACCTCTGAAAATTTTCAGCCAATTTGGTGATCGTTAAGGTATCCAAAACTGTAATTTACCATTATAAATACGAACGGTTCCGGTTCGACAGATTCGGTCCGTTCGTGTAAATTGCAGTTTTGGATATCTTAACGATCACCAAATTGGCTGAAATTTTGCAGGGGGGATCTATACATTAGGCTCTAAAAACTGAACGGTTAAGATGTGAAAATATGATCGGAAAGTGGGTGAAAACACCAAATCCGCACCTAAGAAAAACTAAGGACATCCTTACCTGAGAAAATTTTTGTTTGAACAAACCTCATTTACGGCATGCAGTGTGCGCCTTAACTTAGAGTTTAGCTACTCTTTTATGGCATGTCCTATACGCCTTTAATAGGAAGTCTTTTACGGCGTGCAATGTGAGCCGTAAATGACCTAAATGACATTTGTGGTACCACTTTTACGGCGTGTTAGTTGTTCTTTTATGACGCATTTTTGCACGCTGTAAAAGACATGGGGTCTTTTACGGCGCGAGCTTTTACAGCGTGTTTTTGTGCGCCGTAAATAGGCTTTTACGGCACACATGGTGGGCCGTAAAAGACCAATTTTGGTGTAGTGAGACACACACACACACACACACACACACTCCTTCTCTATTAAAGAGGTCTTTAGATATTAATATCTAACGATTTTCTTGATATACCTACTTTTTGATTGCATATCAAGATCTCGACCGTTCAATTTATATATATATATATATATATGTATATATCTATATGAGTAGATTATCTCTGTAACTTTTCAGCCAACTTGATAATCATTAAGACATTCAAAACTGCAATTTAAAATTATAAAAACGAATGGTTCAGGTTAGACATATTCAGTTTGTTCATTGATTTAATCTAGTTCAATACCTTAACGATCATCAATTTGACTAAAAATTTGTAAAAGTGATATATATATTAGGACCTAAAAACTGAACGGTCGAAATATAAATATGTAATCAAAAAGTGGGTATATCAAGGAAATCCTTAGATATTAAGTGTGTGTGTGTGTTTATATAGCCTTTTCACTAAGGGATTCTTTATGGACCAACTTTTTCAATCACATATCGATATCTCGAGATTTCAGCTACATTTGTGATCTACTGAACCAGATTAAATCAATTAACGAATCAAATTGTCAAACCTAAACCGTTCATGTGTATAATTTTAAATCAGAGTTTTGAATACCTTAACGATGATCAATTTGACTGAAATTTACATAAGTCATCTACTCATATAGACCTAAAAATGAAACTGTTGGGATGCTCATATATGATCAAAATGTTAGTCTAATAAGCGATCCCTTAAAATACTTACATACACCCGCACCCTCCACACCCGTTCTAGAGATGACTCCATTAAATACTCCCTTCGTGCTAAACAAACTATGATAGTAATCACTTACCACACCTTCAATTGCATAGCCTCATTCACCCATTGGTTGTTGTCATTAAACAAACCCACAATCTTGTTCCTTTGTTTCCTGTTGGAAGCTCGCCTATGAAAGTAGGCCGTATTCCTATCTCCTCCCTTGAGCCATAGGGCTCGTGAACGTTGTATCCACACCGTTTCTTCTTGTGTGAGCAACTCTTGGAACTTGGCTTGTAGCTCTTGTTTTTCTGCATGATTAGCAGCATCATATGGCTTTTTAGCAGTTCATCCAACCTAGCCTTGATGGCTCTCATCTTAACTTATCTGAATGTGAAAGTCTGCTTCTGCCAGCCTGAGAGTTCTTTCCCTGTCTGCTTGATCTTTTGAAAAACTTGATTCACAGGATCCCCATCAACTGCATTCTTCCATCCTCGTTGAATCACAACTTCACACTCATTATGGGTTGCCCAAAACTGTTCGAATCGGAACAAAGATTTCTCTCGAATAGTTTGGGGAAAGAGAGTCTCACTCACTTCAACTAGTAGTGGGCTATGGTCAAAGGAACTGGGTGGTAGATGAGTGATGCGAAAGGAAGGAAACAAATCCCTCAATTCTACTGTCCATAAACTTCGATCAAGACCATGTATAAGGGCTCCTATAGTACCCCATGTCAATTAGAGAACAATCCATCATTGCTTCTCGAAAAGCTTGAATCTGGGCATGTCTGCGTGGTACACCCCCTGATTTCTCAGAGTTCTCTGCAATTTCGTTAAATTCACCTATGATAAGCCATGAAAGTGTGGATTTAGGTTCTAAGTTGTCTATCTGCAGGTTGGGCGAAACCATAAATCCGAGTAAGGCGCCATTCGTCTGCTGCCTCATTCACCCCAATAGCCACATCAACATGTCTGGCCGAGTAATTCTGAATTCTGACATGTGCATCATTCATCCATAGGAAAACAATTCCCCTGCTGTCCTCCTTCTTTAGACATTCTAAACAATTGTCAAACCCTACCTTGATACGTAGGGTTTCCAGATGCTTTTTGCTGGAGACCATTTCCGAAAGGAAAAGGCTCTTCGGCTTCTTCTGACAGATCAGATCTACCAGCGTTCTCCTTCTCAAGTTACTGACCATACCCCTACAATTCCACGCAAGAATTCGCACAACTATCATCACTAGCCGCCTTCGATCCGGCCTGAAGCATTCGTAGTCGCCTTAAAGCCAGAGCCTCGCTCTCTACGTTTTTTTTTTTTTTTTTTAGTATTTTAAATCTTCTTCTGTCTAAAGGACATGAAATAATTAGGATTTTTGGTATTCTTTTGATTTCATCAATTTTGTTTGTTTTTCTTTTTGGCAATCAAATTGCAGGCATCTAAATTGGTAAATCTGAATTAGATTTTATTAGAGTGGTTCCAGCCTTGCAATTGGAAAGCACCAGAGTACCTTCGTATAAGTGGAACTCTATATACCAGGAAAACCTGAACACTTTTCTCTCTAGTGCTGAGAAAACCCTAAGGCAGTCGGCGTCCGTGTCCGTGAAGATCAGTCCTATCCGGCGGTACCGGATGTCTTGCCTGGCCTCTGGCCTCGCCGACGTGCTGCAATCTGCTGCTAGACGGGAGATTTATGCTATTGTTCAGAAGAATTCATGGAAGGAA
The DNA here is from genome assembly GCA_025331145.1 of Rosa persica. Lineage (NCBI taxonomy): Eukaryota > Viridiplantae > Streptophyta > Magnoliopsida > Rosales > Rosaceae > Rosa > Rosa persica. The sequence continues at coordinate 46,037,509 of WFKR01000007.1, read as the reverse complement.
GGTTTCCGCTTGAGGTTTCGGTATCTAGAACACAGTTGGTATTGTTGGCAAGTGCTTCATCTGGGGCTTCCAGGACCGGCGTGAGGCATTTGGATGGTGGAACCTAGGACCTGGTGGACTGTATCGATGCTGGTTTCATACCGACGCAGGCCGATTGCTTGGGTCGAGGCGGCATGGTATCGTGGGGGCATGGCGGTATGGGTCGCGAAGGCTGAGGTAACATAGGGCGTGGCGGTACGAGGCGAGGAGCTGTGGCGGCGTGGTCAAGTGGCGGTGTAGTCTCCTGGTGTCTAGCGGGTGAGAGAGATGACGTCTGGCTTGGGTCATTCCAGTACTGCTGGGCCTTGAGTTGGACTCTTTTCTCTTTGGGTTTTGATCATTTAGGCTATGCTGTGTTGCCCTTAGCCTATTTATGTTTTTAGTTATGTAACTCTAGCGTCTTTAGAGTAGTACTAAAGGAGGATTCCGGCTATGTTTATGTCCATGAATGTCTATTGAGTGAGTCTATTTCTATATACTACTATAGGTACTACCACTATCTTCTTGTATGTCTATAGATGATAGCGGAAGGAAATGTAACGGCACATTCTAGCTTTAGATGAATATATATATTGGTATGTGAGTTTGGGTTAGGTTCACAAAAAAAGAAAGAAAAAAGAGCAGTATTCGATTCAACTTGTCACAAAAGATAATTACAGCCTCTTATTCAAATTCCAGATTCTTTACATTGTGTCTCAATAACCAAGAATAACAAGTGTTGAATACATAATAGGAGATACAATCTTAGACAAACCGAAACCAAATACAATCTTAAACAAACATAAATTAAATACTACGAAGTCATATATAGCATCAATGTTCAATACCAACGTTTGCTTTTCTATCAAACATCGAAGGTCCATAAGTGGACATGCAAATCTCAAAAAGGAGGGGAAATAAAAACATACAAATGACCCGACGGGCACACTTCTAAACACAATGCCCATGATTATCATCTTTGCTTCTCCATCAAGCATAATGGTAAGGGCACATGAAAATGTGACCATCATGGCATGCAGCAATAGAGATGAAAAGAGAAGAAAGGCTTATCATCATTTTTGTGGGTAAGGACCAAAGGAAATCATCTTCTGCACAAGTTGATGTGAGAAGTCCCAAGAACGTATTACCGAAGTTATGGAGGAACAAGTGATATTGTATCTGAGAATTTAAAAATCTTGAACAATTTTCTCAAGAATGAAAAAAAAAAGATCATTTTCTTTAAAAAGCAACTGCTTTCTCGTCTTCCAAACATCTACATTTAAAGATTTTCATGCATAAAAATTGGGAGACCGGTGTTACCATCAGTTGCGTTAGGAACTGTGAATGCTACAGCAAACATCATAGTGACAATAAGAGCACCTATAGTTGTACAAGAAGCTGCAGTCCCTTTCATCGATGCTTCTATTTCCTCCCTTAATTTCTTGTGATTCTTGGTAAATAGTTCACGGAGGAATGCTAGCAATCTTCCCCTCCAACCTTTTCTTTTCTACCTTCTCCATTTATTGCATGCCATGTGTATTCCACTATCTAAAAAATTCAAATAATTAATATAATTAAAAGACAAGTTTTTACTTTCCCTCTTTACCCTTATTTAATTTCACATGCATTTAATTAAGTAAATAATAATTAATTTTAGTTTCTCAACTTTTTCTTTTCTTTTGTGAATCCTTTTTATTTGCAATTTATATTACTCTTGTGGGCTTACATTCGATTTACATAAGAAATACATACATATTGTAAATACATACATATATATTTAAGAACATACTTTAAATTTTTTCCCAAAAAAAAAAAAAATTGATACCAAAAAAGTTTCCAAACGTTTGCTTTACTTATATACATATATCAAAGAGAATGTTAAAAAAAAAAGAGAATTTATATAATCATCTAATCTACCATGTGTTCTAACGAGAAGGAAAAAAAAAACGTTTGCAGCTGCCAATCCGCCATGTTAGTGAGTTTTACCATTTTTTTTGTTTCTTTTGTTTTTTTTTGTTTTTTTTTGTGGGTTTTATATAAAAAAAGACTCAGTATTATGGAAGATGACAAAATAAATGAATGAAAAATTTTCGTTAAAAAACTTGGGAAATATAAAAAATGAAAAAAAAACATTAGAAAAAATTAGAAAAACAAAAGAGTCAAGAGTTTTTTTTTTCTTTATATTAATAGAGAGCATTTAATAAGGTCAAACATAAATAAGGGTAAAACATGAAATGAAATTAGTTGTTTTTTCAAGGTAGTAAATACATATATTGTAATCATAAATGAATCCACATGCCACAAGATAAGTGGGAAAGGTAGAAAAGAAAAGGTTGGAGGGGAAAGTTGCTAGCATTTCACGTGCTGTCAAATTTGAGGTATTGACAAATTCATGCATTTCAGTAGGTAACAGACTGTCCACTTCCTGCATTCAATTCATTAGAAGATTTTTAGTCTTTCTTTTTTTGAAAGGATTTTTAGCCTATATTTAATAAAATAGATTTTTGTCATTTATATATGATTTAATTTTTTGAATGACATATGCTTGAACTAACATTTTTAATATTTTGAAAATGGGTGCGGCTATTGTCACCCCCATTTTCTTAGTTCACCATATTAATATTTGAATTATTAAAAGATTATATTTTTCAAGTGCAAAATGTCTAATAAATACACTAATTGTCTAAAATTCAAATATGCAAGGAAAACTAACCAAATACATAACCATTTGATTAAATATAAAGGCTACTTAAAAAAATATAAAAAAATAACCTTAAGCCAACCGACCCTTACATATTTCAGTGAGAATCAAACTCATGACCTTTATGTTGGAATTGTAACTTACTAACAAGCAACTCATGAACAAATATAAAGGCTGCGTACTTAATTTCTCATTAGATAATATTAATCTTCATATTCTCCACCCAAATGTAAATTTTTTACTATTTTTTTTGTCGTTTTATTTTCTCATCATTGTTAATTTATTATTCAATACACAAAACCATCAATATTTAACTTCATCAAAATCTTTGCAAACCTTTTGTGAACACTGAAAGTAAAAATTAAAAAAAAAAATCATTCTCTTCATTGCTCACAGTTGTTAACTTACTAAGTCTCTTGACATGGATTGAAATAGAGGAACATTAAAATAAAAAAAGAAAATAAAAATAAAAATGGAAGTAAATCAGATTATGATTTGTTAGAAAACTTTAATATATTTTATTTTTTATATTGATATAAATTAAATGAGAGATTTTTGTTAGAAAAATTTCTTTTCAATTGGATATGTCATTTTTTTTTTGAGTAAATGAAGATTAGATATGTCATATAAATATATTTCTGGCAGCTATATTATGCATTCCTTTGAGTTTTCATCGTACTCGAGATCGTTTAACATGGAAGCTTGATCGAAAGGGTTGTTTCAGTTGTATCGAGAGGGGTCTGGTCCAGTTGAGCATGGGAAGTATCGGATTGCCACTATCGCTATCGGTTTCGTTTATCTGCAAGACGAACACAGGTCAGAGGGAAGACTGGGTATGCCTGCCTTCAATGCTCCGATGCCTAAGTCAGTTACGTTAGACGATAATGATAATAGAGAGCGATATTAAAGAGTTACCTCTTTGGGGTTGTTGGAGATGATCCTAATGTAGGAGATTTGTAGCTTGGTTCCGTTTCTTTCGATGTGGGACGTTCGGGGTCCAGATATCGCCCTGAGGGCTGTCGGGACCCTCAGCTGGGAGCTTGCATGCTTGTGTATCGGCAATATGAGCCTAGTGCTTCTGATACTTGAGCCTAGGAGGTATGTATACCAACAAGTCCCCCAAGTCCCCGGTCAAGAGTTCTCTTGGATGGGGAGTTTGTCTTTAGTGAAAGTATCGGAGGTCCGAGGCGAGCTTATGCCTCGTGGCTTCCATACAACTAGTACCCCACTAGTCCCCCAAGTCCCCACATAAGAGGAATCTTGGCTGGGGTAAGGAGATGGTTCCTGAAATAACCATTGTGTCGCTATCGCGAATCGGTGATAGGGTATTATGCGGCCCTTCAGCACATGTCTTGTGCCCTGGTGACACGTGTATTGCTGTCACCTGGGTTTCGTGGGTGAGAAGTACGGTATATTAGGGTCCGTAACGTGTAATAATGGTGCAGAGGTGAGGAGTCGAGGCGACGGCGCATGACTTCTACAACGTTCAGGGATGTTGGACAAGTGGTGAGATCTGGTGTCGTCGTCCTTGCATGTCCAACAGTCCCTGTACTTCTTGGGGGCCCTATATATGGGTAAAGAAGTGGAGTGGAAGCGTTTTACTGTTTCTCTGTTTTCTCTGGGGATTGAGAGGGGAAAAGGGTAAAGCTTGGGCCTTTGTTGTTCAAAAGTGCCCAATCTTGTGTTTGGTGATCGGCATTTCTCGTCGTTGTTGTCTCCGTTGGCTGGAGGAGTAGACATATACGTCGTCTATCTGATTTCCCTATATTTTTGTTTGAGAGTGCATGGGGTTAGTGTGCTTGCCTTGGGGGTTGTTCGCCGGAGGCGGGATTTGCTTGTGGGTATTTCGCGTTGTTTTTTGGGTTGGAGAGGGTGGAGTTTTGGTTCATTTGGGTTTCCGGTTGTGGTTCTGACAAACTGTTGGTTTTAAAATTCACAGGGGCGGGCTTAGGAGAGTGATATGCTTTAAATGACAGGTTGGTGTGAAGTTGTGCTCGTGGTATGGCCCAAGAGTATCTTGTTCGGGGTAGCAGGGATGGCTTTTCACGTGGTGGCAGTGGAGGTGTCTCCCGAAGTGGTGGCGAGAGTGTTTCTCGCGGTCGTGGTGAGGGTGCGTCTCGCGGAGGTGCTGGTGAGGATTTTTCTCATGGTTGTGGCAAGGGTGCGTCTCGCAGAGGAGCTATTGGTGTTTCTCGAGGAGTCGGTGTAGGTGGTACTCTCAGTCGTGGAGAGGGTATTTCTGGTGGAAGTGGCGGGGGTCGTATCGTGGGGTTTCGAGTAGGGTTGGGGATGTTGTGGGCCTTGATGATATTGATGCAGGGAATGTCAAAGTTTTGGAGATTGGGAGGTTGCTCCTTGGTGAGACGCCTATCGATCAGCCTGGTCCGAGTATGATCGAAGAGCATATTAGCGATATAAGGGAGACTTGGGGCATTCCGGGCAATGTGTTGTTCCGCCCCTTAAGGGATGGCGAGTGTTTTAGTCACCCCGAGGTGGGGCAGGCGTGCTTTTATGAGTATCAGCTCAAATGTGGGTTGACGTTCCCAATACCGGAGGAACTCCAGTACTTGCTGTTGTGTTTGAATATATAGGTGGGGCAGCTATCGCCGAATGCGTTGAGGCAGCTAATGGGAGTGTTAGTGTTGTGGAAGCTGAGCAAGCTGCTTTGTCCCAGTATTGGCGAGTTTAATTCTTTGTTTAAGATGTAATACTCGACGAAGAGTGGCGATAGTGGTTGCGTGAACTTCAGGGCGCGGGGCAAGGTGATTATTGAGGATTTTCCATCTAATATTTATGGTCGCTGGAGGGGCAAGCCTTGGCTAGTTGGGGGACTGCTGGTAGAACCCAAACATGGTGCACCAGGCCCCGATTCATTTCCAGCCTATATGTGAGTATCATCCTTGCGTGTTTGGTGAATTTTATTGCTTGCCATCGGTGTGCTAATAGCAAGTTTTGTATCGTAGTGAGGCAGGAAGTTAACCTGACTACTCTAAAGTAGAAGCGTGTTGTAAGGGTGCTAGGTGCGTTCTCGAGGGGGAGAGGGGGTTTTATCACCTTTGCCGGCTTCCGGTATATGAGCGGTTTGAGCTGGGGAGGTGCCCGAGTGAGCTATTGTTTGTCGTTGTCTTTATTTCTGCCCCAATTCTTGTTTAGCTAGGTTGTTAACATATTGTTTTGTAGTGGATATGCCAAGCGAGGCCCCAAGCAAGAGCGACGCTCCGTATGCTAATATCGACCTAGATGTTATTATTGAGGCGTTGTTGAGAGGGTTTGAGACGGCAAGGCGAGTTGATGTGGACCTTCCCGATACGGTTCCCGTGACTGGTCGTCGGGTGAGTATGGTGTTGCTCGACGAAATATATTTGGGGTTTCCGGACACCGTGTTGGAGTATCTCAATCAGTGAGCCGAGGAGGATGTTGGTGTGGAGGCGCATGTCGCTTGGGATGTTCAAGGATCGGCTTGGGGTCCCCAGACGCCGCGTGGTCAAGTGGGTGATAAGGTTGAGCGTTCTTGAGAGTGTGGTGGTGTGCATTGTTTTCCCGTGATTCAGGAAGAAATGAGACAGTCCACCCGTGTCTCAGCGAATGGGGTGGATTGTGGCCCCCCAGCTCGGCCAGTGTGGCCAACGGTGGAGGTAGAGATTTCTGTTGAGGAGTTGTTTGAGGAGGTTGTGTGTCGTCAGAGCGACACCAGTGCCAGGGTTCGCCTATTGCAAGATGCCGTGTTGGAGCAGTTGGATGCTGTGTTGGAGCAGTTGGATGCTGTTTTTGGTGGCGATATTGGGGCTCCTGCATCTCAAGATGTTATTACTATCGATAGCGACGAGGCTAAGATGACAAGCCAGGCCGTTGGCGATGCGGTTCTAGTGGTCTAGGTTGCTGAGGCTTAACCTGAGCTTGAGGTGGTTGATGTTGGGAGTGCCTCAGCTAAGCAGTGTCAAGCCCCGGTTGACGAGGTGGATGGTATCCGAGTGGTAGAGACTTGTGCTTGCACTAATGAGGTTGGGTCGAGGAAGAGGACTGCCTCACAGGTTCTTCTCGGGAGTTCCCCTGTTGGCGTTAGTGTGGACACCCGTGGGGGCAAGAGGTCGCGAGTTGACGGAGCGTCGCGCTCGAGGTCTAGAAGTGGGGGCTCACAGGGTTCTTATGATGAAGTGGCTGGAGGTCTCGTGCTCACTCTAGACAAGATTGGGGTGATGGATAGAGCCATTCATCATATGGTGGCCGACTTGCGAAATTGCCATCACGATCGCAGTCAGGTGAACATTGAGGACCCTCGCGTAGTGTAATTCCCGCAATTTTCATTTTAAATTCGAGTAATTGTATTGAACGATTATTATGCGATTTCACGAATGTTGTTCGACAATAATTCCCCTTTAGAATTATCGAAGGTTCGAAACGATTATTTTAACGAAAACCTCGAAATGTTCGGTTTGAGAAATTGACTTTTTCTACGTGCAAAATTTGGAGAAACTTCCTTCATGAAAGTTGTAGAGCTCGTCAATACAAGTCCGTACACGTGCGGAGCACAAAGATCAGATTTTTTCTGAATTAGTTATTGAATTTAGAAGAAATTCCAAACCATGTATATATAGGAAAAACCCTAGATTTTTTGGAAACCCTATTTTTTCACCGGCCTCCCTTTCCTTTTTTGGAAAACACTGTTCAATCTCTCTCTCCCTCGCGTCTTCTTCCTCTCGGCTGAGCCCAGCAAACAGAGCACAGCTTCACAGTGCTCCCACTCTCTCCTTTGGCCACCTCTCAAGCTGCAACCATTCCAGGAGCTTCGTCTCGACCTTGCGCAGCTACCAGAGGCAGCCTTGCGCCACGACACTGCCCAAACCTAAAAGGCTTGTTTTCGGTTCGATCTCAATATCTCGAGCTATAAGTCACCATTTCACTTGATTCTTGCCTCATTGAACTCGCCTCAACTTCCTTTACAAGCACCAAGAAGGACCGGAGCTGGGTCGAACGTTTTCATGTTCGTCGGAGCTCGACCCCGTGTGGATCGAAAAACTACCTATCAATCCAAATATCTCGAGTTATACACGATCGTTTCTTGTGATTCTTGGCTTGGTGAGTACGCAATGAAGTTATGAACAAGTTTCCAGAAGAGATCGAAGCGAGTTGTTGCAGTGTTCACGTCGGTTTTCAAGCTCGCCGGATTCTGGAAAAATTCCGGCCGCCGACTGTATTTGGTAATTTTCGATCCCTTCCCGTCATTTTTTGGTCTTGTGCTAGTTATGAAAGTTGCTCAGAATGATGAAATGAAGGGGAGAAGCTCGGCGTCGACGCCATTGGTGGTGGTCGGCGGCGGCTCTGTCCCTAATTTCGGCGGCCCTTTCTGGCCACCTCTGGAGGTCTAAAATTTGGTTTCTGTCCATTTTATGATTCTATGTTTCAATATGATCATTTCGGCATATTATACGCATTTTTCAGATATCATATGAATTAGTTATGAATTTTGTGATTTCGATAGATTTCAATCGTTAGATTTATGATCTGTGAAATTAGGACCATCCGATAAACTGGTAAATTTGATATGATGATCATATAACTGTCCCAGTGGCTTTGTGTGGTCATGGGCGAAGATTCGACCGTTGGATCTTCGTATATGTGCAAAACGGTAATTAGGGGACCGATTCGTGAGAATCCGCTCGTCGGATTTTGTTATAAATTAGAATCCGGCCGTTAAATGGTAGTTCAATTATGTTTGGAATTATTAGCTAAATTCGAATCACATTTGATTAGGTGATTGACGGATTGTATTTGAGTAGGCTATTTCGGTGTTATTTATATTTGTATTGAAGACGCAGCGGGAGTATTGAGGTGAGTAAAACTCACGTGGTTCATATTACGAACCGAGTGTTTAAATTTATTTATTTTTGGTAATTTTGTGAAAAATATTTGTGGATTAAATATTTGCTTTTAAAATTACATGGACTTGATCACTACGGTCCATAGGTAAGTAAAATGAATTTTAATTATACAAATGAATTTCACGATTTTCTTGTGTGAACTATAGATGGTATTAGTGGTCATTCCTGAGTGGATGATTACGTGTATATATATATATATATTTACGTGGAAAATATATAATGATGGGTAGTTTGTTGAGTGATGATATGATTGAGTTGAATTGATGATTTGAATTATATTTCAATTGCATAAATTCATAATAATATTGTGTATCTTGGTTGGGTTGATTTCAGTATGTGATATTACATGTTGTGCTCATTTATGGATTGAGGGTCAACGTAGTGACTGGTGTGGGGTAATCGAACGCTCTAATCCTGGGTGGATGATGGGATACGATTGGTTGAGTATGTGAAATTATCGGACGTTCTAAATATGTATATAAGTATACATACTGATGAAATACGATAATGATAATTATGTCGGATGCCATAACCTAGGTCAGGTGATGGGCTACGATTCAGGTAGAGCTTTAGTCTGTCATGTACCGTATTTTTATAAATACAATATTGAGGATTTGTGAAGAAAGATGTGAGTTGGGGTTTGTCTTGGTTTATTGATGTGGTATTTGATTGAGATTGTTAGTAAATCGTGGTTGTGGAAATGGTTTAGTGTTGACTTGAGTAGAATTGATTATGATTAAATTAAACAACAGTCTTTTCTTTTACTCATACGAGCTTTCATAAGCTTACCGGGTTTGTGTTGTTGCAATCCCGGTACACTATTCAAATGGTGTAGCGGATATTCCTGCAGGTCAGGATAACCAGGGTGGTGACCGAGCTGCCTAGGTGTTACGGCAGTTTTTGTTATTGCATTTAGTTGTGAGGTGTGTATGTTCATTTTGAGCTTTACAGTTCATTTTGGATTTGAGTTGTAATAATTAACCGAGAGTAAATTCGGTTTTGTTTGTATTTCGTGTGGTGAGGTTGTTAAGAAAAGAAATTTTCAGGATGATTATTTTGAGTTGAGGTAATTTTCATGTTTCGGATTTTGAATGTTTATTCTAAAATTCGGGGCGTGACACGTAGGGTATATGGAGGAGAGGTTGATGAGGGTATGTATCGCTATGTATTGTGATTATTTTTTTGTCGTTCATTCCTGTTATGTTGATCATGATGTATGATGTAGGCAGTAAACATGAACTATCATGCCTCTACTGAGTTGGTGGCCCATTTGATCGGGAGATAGCCCGACTGCGAGGGGAGCTGGATGCTGAGAGGGTGCAGGCACGCAAGCTTCAGGGTGCGCTGGATAGCGGCCAGGCGGGGTATCAAGTGATGAGGTAGGCGATTGATGATGGGATCGCGAGGCGGATGGAGCTTGAATGAGCGCTTGCTATCGAGGAAGCCCGGCATCAGGAGGCTGAAAATTATGTTGCTCCCCTGAGGGAGTCAAACCGGGACCTAACTGGTAAGCTGCAGCAGGCGGAGGCTGGCTTGAAGGCCTTGAAGGAGGTTAGGGCCCGGGTTGATGCTGCTGGGGAGCATTTGCGAGAGTTGGGGAAGAATTTACGGGAACTGGAGGAGCAAGTCCGGGACCGCGATACCGAGTTGGAGCTACATGGTGCAGCTTTGGTTAGTTTGGTGCCTTATCCTAATCTCGTGGTGGAGTTGAAGGGCAAGTGGGTACTTTGCAAGAAGAGGTTGGTCGCCTGAGGTCCATTGAAACCCAAGTTGGTGAGAAAGATGTTGAGATTGAGCGCCTAAGGAAGGAGCTAAGCGAGCAACATTACTGAGGAGGTGCTTCGGTTGGATGTCGCTGTCGAGACACATTTTGACAAGCTCCGGAAAGCCAGGCGAGATGGTGCAGACAAGGAGGTGGACCTCTATCTCTAGACCACACACTTTCAGGAGAAAATGAATAAGGCTTTCTCGAATGGTGCGTTGCACTTGATTTGTGACGGTATCACTGCCAGTTGGATTGATCAGAAGAAGATGGTCTGAGACATGCAGGCAAAGAAAGCGGCGCGATCACAAGCCAGTGCCGCAATTGATACGTGAACCGGCTACTATATCGGGGTTGACCTCAGGCCAGGTTGGCGATCAGGAGGCGGATGGTGGCAATGTTGGAGAGTGTGAAGAGGCTCGTGTGGATGCCGAAGGCAGGTTCTGGGGTGAGAATGCTGGTGAGCGAGATGGGGAAGAAGAGAGAGGCCGAGTGGGAGATCGAGCACGGAGTGTCGAGGTCGAGACCTGACTATGCTGTGTTGTTATTGGTGCCAGCTATCAGCTGGCGTGGCTTATAAATATTTTTGGTTTTTTGAACTCATGATCAATTGGTTTGCCTTGTGGTGTGACCATTTTTTGCATTGGAAGTATGAAAGGTTTATTAGGGCATCTGTTTTCTAGGCGATAGTCCCTGTACGTTGAATATATTTTGTCGATTTGTCACCCTATCATTATTGCAAGTTATTAAAGCGATGTGATGGTTGGTCATTTGGGCGGTGAGTTTCCTCTATAAATAAGTAGAGGTACGGAGACGGGTTCCTCATATTTTCCTCATGGCGTTTTCTTTGTTTTTCATTGTGCTTCTTCTTCTTAAATCTTTTCTTCCTTTGACGGTTTGTGTTTCCAGAATTCTGGGCTTTATAGCTTAATCTCTTCGTGGGTAATAAGCTTTATAGCCTAATCTCACAAGGGCTCGGCTTCATCGCCCGTTTGGGGATTGCACAATCTGTGCCCTTGGGGAACTGAAAACCCGTCCAAGTGAGAGACCCAAGGACTACGATCACTGGAGGTGGGGAGGGCTAGACCGATGGAGATCAGGGCGGTGATAAGGCGGAGAGTGGTTCTACGTGACAGCACCCTAGTCGACGAGGTGGGGGGTGCGATGATAGTTTCTGCGATCAACCTGGTGAAGCAGGCATACCGTCTCCCTGGGGCGGTGAAGCTAGTTCCATCGGTAAAGGATGAAAGGGCGTTGTTTCTGCCGACTGGCTGTGCCGCTGTGTATGAGCCAATCTTCCTCCAGGGTGTAACATTTCCGCTACTTGGTGGTCTGCTAGTTTGACCTTGCCTTTGGCGGCTACTGATGGCGCTGAACTCCCTCTGGCGATTGTCTAGTGCGAAAGGCCTATGGCGGCGGAGGTGCTGCACTTCTACGAGCTGTTTATGTGAAGCGCTTGGGCTGTAGTGGACAGGTGAATCTCACTTGTCGCCAGGGAGTGCCCAAGTTAATCGAGAATCTGAAGGATTTGATGTCCCTCTGGCGATCGACCTTCTGCATTTGCGAAGTCAGAGTGGGAGTGTGATGCGGGGGCGAACACAGGAGCCCCGTCGTTTAGGATTAGATCGGAATTTCAGCCTATCCGAGGTTGCCATTGCTTCCGCTAGCCAATTTGATGTGTGCTTCTATTTTTTTTTTTTTTTTTCTTTTGACAGTGGCTCTGTTTTTGTGTGCAGTGGGTTTGCAGTACACGTCGACTCGCAACGAGTTGTGCTGTATTGCGAGGTACTGGGTGTTGGAAGAATCACAATCTTTTTGACCTTCGGGTGTTGGTTGACTTAAGGTTAACTCGTGCCCCTGGTAAGCTTTTGCTGTCAATTGTCTTGGTTGTTTGTTCAGACCCTGTTCCCTATAACAAGGCTTATGTTTAAGAAAGCCATAGATCGTGTGGAACTGGACCACTTCCTGGAGGGTATGTACGCCGCTGGGTGGAATGCCAAGCAAATGGTTGTTGACCCTCAGACTCTACCGCTGAGTCAAACAGATGTTGCGGTGGTGATGCCGATGTTGCATTACTTGCATCTTACTGCTGGTGGGCAATCGGCGGTACCACCCGGGTTGCGTTGAGCGTGGCGCTAGCGGAGTGAGTGGGGCTGGGGGCTCGGAGGGAGATAGGGAAAGAGTTCCCGCTCAACGGCTTGGGAGTCAGCAGGAGAGGACCGTACCGCCGAATGAGCTGGTTACTATTACTGGTTTGGAGCCTCAAAAGGCGCCGAGGCCTGTTGGCAAGGGTGCCATCCTCTGAAAGATGCATCAGAACGATACTGATGGGAGTGACCATGACTATGACGCTGCGCTGATTAGAGTGCGCTAGCAGCCGAAGAAGGCTAGGCAAGCCTCACAACCGGTGACCGCTACTATCAGCGGGGAGGTGCCCTCAAGTGGGCTGGATTCATTCGCTGCCTATGCGGAATTCCGGACTGACCCTAAGCAGGAGTTTCTCTTCCATCTCTACCAATGGCTTGGGTTTGGCAGGATGGATGGGATTGTCCGTCCGACGGCCGTCCAAAAATCCCTGTTCATCTCGGCTTTCGGGTATTTGTTTGTCGGGCTCCATTAGTCGTTCCTAGCGGCGTCGAAGTCGTCTCCTGCTGAGCAGCAGTTGAGGGAGGAGGTTGACGGTCTGCGGCGGGAGTTGGAGCAGACATTGAAGAAGCTGGCGGACACTGAGGGTCTTCATGCCAAGGCAGAGGTGAACCTGGCGGATCTTCACAGCAAGCTAAATGTCGCCATCAACAGAGACGTGGAGCGTAACAACTGGGTTGCACAACTCGAGCAAGAGATGGCCTTGCTTCAGGAGCAACTAGAGTCCAAGACTCGGCGCGCTGACATTCTTTAGCGAGATGCAGCTGCCAAGGCCACGGAAGTGAAGAAATTGGAGGCAGAGGTTGCTTAGCTGGGAGCTGAGAGGAACCGTGCTGAGGCTATCATTGTAAAGACGTAAAAGTAGGCCCTGACAGATGCGGCGAATGCGCCAACTTGGATTTGCTAAACAAGAAGGGCTCCATCGACTAGGTCAAAGCATCTCAGCCTACTACTCCGTCGGGTGCACAAGATCCTCCTGCAAGCGGTATGGTCGCCAATCAACCAGAGGGTACCAGCTCAGGCAGCGATGAAAGTGGTGAGGGCCCGGTGGATGTCCCTCCGCGGATTCCTGTTTCCTCTGCGTCAGATGTGTCATGTGCCAATTTTATGGCGGGGTTCATCCGGGTGGATGGAACGATCGAGACGTCGAGTCCAAATGCTCGTGGGTCTGATCAAACGAGCTGCCTGACCGTCCAACAACCATCGGTTGACGGTGAAGATGCTGCTGTTGCTCCTAACAATCCATGAAGATTGCCTCTTTTTTTTGTAGCCGCCGCTGAGGTGCTTCTTTTTTATATGTAAGGATGTTATTTGGCGGTAGTCCCGACCTAGATTTATAATGAACTGCCTTTTCGTTTAAAATTTTCCAAGTGTTGCCGCTGGCAAAATATTTTTGTGTGATGAATGTTAATGTACCGCTAGAGATTTGACTAGAGCTTTTGTTAATCAATGAAACATTAAAGGAAGTAAAATGGTTCCAAGTGCATGCTGTAGCAGACATGGTCCGTTGGATGTTGTTGGCGTGGCCAGTTAACTTGTGCTATGGACAATAATGGTTTAAATAATTCCTCGTTCATTGATAGCTAAGGGATCAGCGTTTACAAAAAAGGGAGAGTACTCGTTGGGTAGCTTCTCTTAGCTAAATATTGTACAAAAATTAGCTAAGTCAAGATGCTCATGGGTCAGCAGTATGACTATTTGTAGTAGTATTGAAGGTGCTCGATATTCCAAGGGTGGGTCGTTGTAATGTCAACCTTGTCCATTAAGTAGAAAGTGGCACAACTACAAAAATTGAATCAAATGACGGCTAAAAACCGTCGTCTGATATAGAGGCAAACCGTCATATATCGAGGCGCCGTCTGATGAACGTCGATTGTAGGGAACCGTCGTGTGAAGAGCTCAGCAGTATGTCGATAGCATTAGCTGTTGTGTGATTGTTCTTCAGACAACGGGCGACTTTAGAAACTGTTGTGTGATTGTGAATCAGATGTCGCTTTATTTTATGACCATTGTGTGAGTTTTATTCATACAACTGTTTTTCATAGCATCCGTTATCTATTTTAAGTTCAGACGACAGTTTTTATTTTGAGATTGTTGTGAATATTGTGTACATACGATAATTTTTTTTTTTTGGTTATTATTGTCCTAATAGAATGATTCAATGCATTATATTTGCTGGATGTGGAATCAAAATTGACCAAATTAACAGTAACTTATTTATATATATAGAAGAATTATTGTAATCCACATCATGCACCAAAATAGATTGTGCAAAGATAATCTTTTATCCACAAAATTAGTACATCTAATAGTACTCTCCTATCAAAATACAACCAGAAATTTACTTCAGTGTCTAGATTTGCTATTCTCATGGCCTCATTGGAGTCTGAGGAGCTTGAAGTTTTAGGAGCTCCCAGACTCTACACTCTCAATATCTTTTGGAGTTTCTTCAATAGCATCAGAACTAAATTCAACTTTTCTTTTAACATGTGCTTCCTTACTACTCGAAGGCCATTCATATACTTCGATTTATCCAAAGGCTTAAGGGGCAGGAGAGAACAAAAGGAGAAAAATGAGAATTAATGATGGAAAGGGTCTCAAGTATGTAAGTAAGGGCTCTAGTTTAATTTCAACATTAGTAACCATCTGACCAGTGTTCAGTGATCAGGAGATATGGTTTCAACTAACCAAAGTGGACAAAAACACTATTAACCCTACAAAATTATATAGTGAAAATTGTATTGAAGAAGTAGCATATGCCCCAAGAAACCAAAATTACATATGTACATACCTCTGAGCCTGAGCCTTTATCAAATGGGTAATGACGCTTCCCATCAGCATTAAAATGGCAAATATTCTCAAGTACAGCAACACATGGCACCTAGATAGATGAAAATGACAATAAGAATGGTTAGATGAGAAACCTTAAATGAACTCAGCATAAACAAGACTGAGTAACCTTTCCATTACTGGTTGAGATACAAGTAGAAAACGTGCCCACACTTTGCTGCAGAAATTAGAACAGCCAGGCAAGAAATATATCAAGTCAAGAATTTGCTCTTTTGAAAGATTAGAATGCTTTAAAATCCATCCAAGAAGATCATCTTCCCTTATGTTTTCACTTTCCTCCTTCACCCTCTCTTCCATTTTTAGGTTAAGCAGCTTCTGAAAAAACCAAGAAAGAAAAAAAATAAGTAATGCAATGATGTCTAATTAACATGTAGAAAGCTCACAAATTCCCCCTCTTAAATTTTTCTGTCCCAATGTAACACAACTCAAGATCATGGTATAACAAAGCATTATTTTCAGTCCATATGGTTTAGCACTGCCATTATTGCTAAATGTCTTGGAAACCAGTTATATTACATACAAAGCTAATACCTATTACTTTCTTATCACTAAAACAAATGAGCAGAAAGTAAACTCCCTCATTAACAGAAATGAATTTCAAAATATGCATAATGCAATAAGATTGTAGACTCTACGAAGAAGAATTAAAAGTTAAATTAGCATATTATCGGTACCTTTAAGCTTCCAAGACTCGGCAATGATTGTCCTTCAAGAAATTGATTCCAGAAGTAAGCTGACAGCATTTATATACATCAATATCTATTTCCCTTCAACTCCATGTAAAGCAACTTCTATGTTTCCTTTACAATATCCGCATCTTCTTAATAATGCTCTAGCTTCCTGCAATTAAACACTCTGTAGCTTTAGAATTAGAAAAATATTGTTTGCATCACTAAGACATATACTATATTGCCACACACGGGCTTTTGAGAAGCAATCTGTCATTCTCCCAAGCTATCTAGTTTTTGCAAGTATAGATTTGTAAGTATTTATGTCATCAGGCAAAGGGCAAAATCTGCTTTGCAAAAGAAGAGGAAAAAAAAAGGAAAAAAAAAAAACAATGCAAAGCAGGTGATTAATTGATGTTAAAGCCAATAACCATAGCCAAACACAAAGAAGGTGAAGAACACTCCAATAATCTAAGAACAAATTTAACAAAACTACATACACTGAAAGATTGGGAGAAAAAAGAGAGTACGTATTCACTTAGTTACATATAAATATGTCTCTGTTCGAGCTCTGTAGATCTATGCCAGCAAAATGTTGCAGATCCAGAGAAGCTAGTTTTGTTGGTGTAGAAATAAGGTAGGCTTCTAAGTTTGTGATTTCTAACTGACCAAGAAAATTGGATCAGTAATGTGTTTCCATGAGTAAAGAAATTAAGGTGAGAAACTTGGTGGCTACATGCGGTTATGGATTTCCAATATTTGAATAGGCCAAGTAGCAGCACCATGATTCTAGAAATTTACGGATGCTTTGGGAAAAGGTCACTGTTCTATATATTTTTTGGTAATGAGACATGGCCTATGATAAAATGGAGATTCAACGCAAATTATCAAAGTTAAAAACTGATGCAGTAAGCCAGTAATATCAAACAGAGGAAAGAATACATAGGTAAATGGTAAGGCAATGATCATAGGCAATGAGTATGTAAACATGTCCAAATTTTGCTTTTTTTAATTCGAACTTTATGGCTAAACAACAACTTGGTACAACCTTTTTGGAGCCGAAACACAGAGTAGAAAAACAATTATTCAGTTTGGCTTGCATGTAGTTTTTAATATGCAGAATGACTACAAATGTATATATGTAGTAGTCCACCAGGAGAAAACAAAACGATAGAACTGACTACTAGCATTAATTTCATGCTTTATCTGTATGGAAAATTGCGGAAGCACTTTCTTTGGCATTACTTTTACATATTTTTTGTGACTCTGCATAGCAAGTCAAGGCAACCATTGCCAAAGTGACCAATGCCATATAAGTATATCTAAATGCATATGCCAGTAGTTACCGCTGCATCTTTTCATTAGATATAATTCATTCAAAGGACAAGAAAGAAATTGAGAAACATTCACATATACATCAATTAGTAAGCATTTTTTAAGTTCACTTATAAATCAAAACCATCCAAGGAAAAGTATTACCCATTATCGAACTCAATTTCCAATATTGTTCAGTAATTCAAGGCTTCCTCCAATCTGATTTGATAGAAAATTTTCAATGCTGCCCAAGTTCCAATCTTGAATGCTGATGCTTAAGTTTAATGCTTCTTTTGTAAAAGTTTCGTTCTTAAATTTCATGGCTTTGACCATATGGGATTCTAAACAATTTCAGTTCATTAAAAAAATCAAAATCCCTCTAAAGATAGGCAATGAGTTCCTTCGGGAGCAAATCAAAGACTAACAAATCTGAATTGTGCAATTTCGAAAACTGGGTTTTAATCGTAGCTAAAAGCTGCTAGGTTTGCTCCAAGAAGGTCGAGAAAGCCTTACCTTCCAAAGAAGCAGCTTTAGTTGTGAAGGAGCTCAACACAGTCCCTCTACACGTGATACCCATTTCTGGTTTTCAAGTTTCTTGTTCAGTAATTCTAGTATACAACCATGAACTGCTACAAAAGCACAATAATACCGAATTACCCACAAAAATATATTAGGCAGAAACATCAGACAATTCCAAGATTGACCCAAACCAGCAACAATTCATTATATTATAGCTAAATCTTATTGATGATACAACAACACATAACAAACACAGTTGATGATGCATGAGAGAGAGAGAGGAACAAGTTTTCGTACCCGATGACAAATAGAAGGAAAATATATATATATATATATATATATAGGATTTTTCTCAGGTAAGGATGTCCTTACCTAAGGTTTAAGTACGGATTTGGTGTTTTCACCCACTTTCCGATCACATTTTCACATCTTAACCGTTCAGTTTTTAGAGCCTAATGTATAGATCTCTCCTGCAAAATTTCAGTCAATTTGGTGATCGTTAAGGCATCCAAAACTGAAATTTACACGAACGGACCGAATCTGTCAAACCGTAACCGTTCGTATTTATAATGGTAAATTACATTTTTGGATGCCTTAATGATCACCAAATTGGCTGAAAATTTGCAGAGATGATCTATACATTAAACGGTTTAGATGTGAAAATGTGATCGGAAAGTGGGTGAAAAACGGAAATTCATACCTAAGAAAAACTAAGGACGTCCTTAGTGTAGCCGGACTGTATATAAATATATTTATATATATATATATATATATATATAACATTGCTCAGGTGCGGATATCAGCACCTAAGCAAAAACGTACGGATTTTGTGTTTTTCCCCACTTTTCGATCACACATTCACATCTTAACCGTTCAGTTTTTAGGTCCTAATGTATAGATCACCTCTGCAAAATTTCAGCCAATGTGGTTATCGTTAAGGCATCCAAAACTGCAATTTACACGAACGAACCGAATCTGTCGAACCGGAACCGTTCGTATATATTGTTGTAATTTGCAGTTTTGAATGCCTTAACGATCACCAAATTAGCTGAAATTTTGTAGATGTGATCTATACATTAGGACCTAAAAACGGAACGGTTAAGATGTAAATGTGTGATCGGAAAGTGGGTCAAAACTGGAAATCTGTACAGATCGAAAAACTGCAGACGTCCGCATTGGAGAACCGGTGTGTGTGTGTGTGTGTGTGTGTGTGTGTGTAACCTTGCTCAGGTGCGGATATAAAGCTACGGATTTCCAGTTTTGATCCACTTTCGGATCACATTTTCACATCATAACAGTTCAGTTTTTAGGTCCTAATGTATAGATCACCTCTACAAAATTTCAGCCAATTTGGTTATCATTAAGGCATCCAAAACCGCAATTTACACAAACGAACCGAATCTATCGAACTGGAACCGTTCGTGTACATTGTTGTAAATTACAGTTTTGTGATGCTTTAACGATCACCAAATTGGCTGAAATTTTGCAGAGGTGATCTATACATTAGGGCCTAAAAACTGAATGGTTAAGATATGAAAATGTAATCGGAAAGTGGGTCAAATATGGAAATCCGTACCTAAGAATATATATGTATAGGCAATGAGATAATCATCACCAGCTGCTTCTAAATGTGTTTTTAGGGTTTGAAAAGAGAGGCATGGTGAAGAAGGAACCTACAACTCGGTGCGACTGGAACCAATCGTATGTGTATTCGCTTCACCTTCCCAGTGTTGGGCTTGTGGGTCCGATTCCACCCAGCATGCTCTCAACTCCCAGTTCGGATCTTCGCTCTAATAAGCTAACCAATTCAGTGCTTCGCTCCGAGTTGTGAGTCTTCGCAGTTTTGCCAACAGTGCATCACTCCAAGGGAACTGGCTCGATTTGGAGAGGATGAATTGGCTTGATCTCAGTTCACTGGCTCAATCCTATTCGCGGTCAACAATCTCAAGCAGAGAGATGAGATTGACTAGAGAGAAGAATGGGGGTTTGGGAGAGTCAGGTTTTGGCGAGAGTAAACTGAGGCGAGTCGAGACTTAAGAGAGGGTTGGTTTTGGATCTATTGAGGGTAAGGTGTTGGCTGTCGAGAGGGGGTTTTGATATTTTTTGTCTGTTTTGAAATTTTTGTTATTTTTTGCTCTAAGTGTTAGGATTCAGCCGGGTTTGTAAGGCCCTATTAATTTAGACAAAAGGTCACACAATAGATTTGTGTAAGAATGTGACCTGAATGTAGCCGTTTAAACTTGGAATTTGCCTCCAGTTAATTTAACCTCCCTCTTTAGGGAGTGGAGCAAAATGGTGGTGGAAAATCTCCCTTTTTTTGTTAGACATATCAATCAGACCACAGTTTTATTGTTTCTCGTCATATGATTAATACATATTGGGGGGGGGGGGGGGGGGGGGGAATTTGGGGTTTTGAGATAAAGTTTGGCACCATAAACATGGTGGGAAACTCGCCGCTCAATTTTGTTAGGATCATACAACAGTTCTGTCCTTAAACATCTTTTGAAATAACTCATAATTCCATGTCAGATGATAGATTTTATAAAAACGATGTAGAAAAAATAAAAATCAATTAGAAGATGGAAAACTATAATGCGTCGTCTAAGAGGCGTCGTCTGATTCAATTTTTGTAGTAGTGTGCCAGGGCTGACGACTTTTACTATTTTGTATGGGCCCTCCCAAGTGGGTCGGAGCGCTGTTGGGGGTGGAATGACTTCCTTCATTACCCAGTCACCCAGTTAGAGGTTCTGGGCCTTGACTCTAGCGTTATAGAAACCCGATATCCGCTGCTTGTTTTGCAAGTTAAGCAAATGGGCTTTGTGGCGCTTCTCCTCAAGGAGATCCTTGTCGAGGTTAATGCCCTCGCCGTTGGTCTCGGAACAGTAGCCCTCGACCCTGGCGGTAGGTTGGGTGACTTCTATGGGCAGGACGGCTTCAGTCCCGAACTTCATACAAAATGGTGTCTTGTCGTTAGAGGATGTCGGGGTTGTCCTAATGGCCCATAGAACTCTGGTAGTTTTTCCGTCCATAAATCCTTAGTGTTGTCAAGTTTCTTTTTGAGCAGCTTCTTGATTATCTTGTTTGCCGCCTCAACCTGCCCGTTGGTCTGAAGGTGAGCCACATATGCAAAGCTCATCTTAGTACCCATGTTAACGGTGAAGGTTTTGATCTCCTTATTTTGAACTGTGCCCCATTGTCTGTGATAATGGTATGGGGGACACCATAGCGGCAGTAGATGTTTTTCCACAGGAAATGGAATACCTTAGCGGTAGAGATTACTGTCACCGGTTCTGCCTCTATCCACTTGCTGTTGTAATCAATGGCCACAATGATGTACTTGAATTGGCCCTTAGCTGTTGGTAATTTGCCTACCAGGTCGAGGCCCCACATGGAGTGAATCCATGGGCCTATGATGATGGAAAGGGGTTCTGACAGGTCATAAGGGAGATCCGCTTACTGCTGGCACATGTGGCAGGACCTGGAGATTTCTCTAGCGTCATAGGCGAGCGTGGGCCAGAAGTACCCCTGCCGCATGGTGCGATTCGCTAGGAACCTAGCGCCAGAGTGATTTCCACATTCCCCTGCGTATATCATTTGCAAGACGACCCTTCCATCCTCTGGGGTCAGACACCGGAGGTTGGGATAAGTGAACCCTTGGCGGTAAAGTTTGTCATTCTGTATGTTGTAGCGGGTTGCTCTCCGCTTAAGCTGCCGTGCTACGATCTTGTCGTCTGGTAGTGTGCCATTGCGCTTATATTCAATTATCTCCTCTATCCAGCTAGGATTAACCTTAATATTAAATATTTACGCTACGGTTTTGGTGATGCTTGGTTCATGAAGGGATTCCACCCTTGTGTTCGTCGGACTTTGGTATGGCTGAGTGGTTGCTAATCTTGCCAGGGAGTCAGCCTTGGCGTTCTTCTTCCTGGGGATCTATGTGATGGTGTGGAATTTGAATTTCCGGGGGAGGGTTTTGACGTATCCCTAGTATGCCGCTAGCTGCTAGTCCTTGGCTTGGAAACTGTCATTGACTTGGTTGATGACTAACTGGGAGTCGCTGAATATAATGACGCCGTCCGCGCTAGAGTCAATGGCTAGGAGCAGGCCTGTAATGAGAGTCTCATACTTCGCTATAGTGTTTGAAGCTACAAAGTTGAACTTTAGCGCATACTCCACATTCAGTCCCCCTGGTCTTATCAAGATGATGATGTCGACACCATAATCCTTGGCTCAGGTGGATCTGTCCATATGTAGGTTCCAGTCTGATTGTTTCTTAGGTGCTGGTTCCTCAGCGGTTGCTACCTCCATGGTCCCCACTTCTGTCTGGAGGGTGGGCTCGTCCTGACTTTCAGTGAGCTCAGCGATGAAGTCAGCTACCGCTTGGCCTTTCATAGCAGTTCGTAGCTTGTAGTCAATGTCGAACTCACTGAGCTCGATGGCCCATTTGCTGAGGTGCCCAGAGTGTTCAGGGTTCTGCATCACTTACTTCAGCGGTTGGTTTGTTAAGACATGGATTGTATGGGCCTGGAAGTACTGGTGGAGACACAAGATCGAGCTGCTCTAGGGGGGTATATCTTTTTTCTGTCCCTTTCATGCCCCTGCCAGTGTAGAACACTGGGAGCTCATCTTGTCCCTCCCTTTGTACAATTGTACATCTTACTGCAGATGGAGATACCGCTAGATATATGTAGAGGATCTCGCCTGGTACAATTGAGAGAAGAAGGACAGCCGTCAGATACTCCTTCGGACTCTGGAAGGCCGCTTCACAATGCGGTGTCTAGTCAATTTCTTTTTTGTGGGTTCTCTTCAGGGCCTTAAAGAATGGAAGGCATCTATCGGTGAGCTTGGATATAAAACAAGATAGGACAGTGAGCTCGCTCTGGAGACTCTAAACGTGTACCTTCCATACCAGGGACTTCATGTTTAGGATTGCTTGTACCTTGTCAAGGTGTTAGCCTTGATGCCTCGCTCGCTGACAATGTAGCCCAGAAATTTGCTGACGGTGATGCTGAAAAAACATTTCTCCGGGTGGAGATGCACGCCATATACCAGAAGAATGGCGAATATAATGCGGAGGTTTGCCACGTGTCTTCTAGCCTTGATGCCTTTGACGACCATGTCATCGACGTAGACTTCTATTATTTTTCCGAGGTGCTCAGTAAACATAGTGTTCATCAGTCGCTGGTATGTTACTCTGGCGTTCTTCAATCCGAAAGGCATGACATTGTAATAGTATAGGCCTTTGTCGGTTGTGACGGTGGTGCACTCTTGGTCGCCGGGATGCATCTTGATTTAATTATATCCAGAAAAGCGTCCATCATGCTGAGCAGCTTATGCCCGACTGTTGCATCAGCTAACTGATTAATGCGGGGTAGTGGAAGCTATCCTTGGAGCATGCCTTGTTAAGACCTTTGAAGTCAACACATATCCACCATTTGCCGTTAGGCTTGTTGACCATGACCAAGTTGGAGATCTATTAGGGGTAATTGACTTAGCAGATGAACCCAATGCCATGTAGCTTTGTGACCTCCTCCCTTATTGAACGGTATCTTTCTTCATCAAAGACCCTTTTCTTTTGCTTCACTGGATAGAAAGATGGTTTGATGCTCAACTTGTGGGTGATGATCTCAGGGGAGATGCTTGGCATATCGGCGTAAGATTATGAAAAGATAGCGGCGTTATCCCGCAGAAACTGTGTGAGTTATGCTACAATCTCTTGGGCTAATTGAGAACCGATACGGACTATCTACTCAGGGTGCTCATCAGAGATGCTAATAACTTGCAAGGACGTCCCTGGATTAACAGGCTTCTTCTTCACATATTTTTCGTCATCGTCTCTGGGGTCTTCAATCGCATCTGTCAGTGGTACATGGTTTCCTACCGTTAGGATTTCATGACAGTGCGTTGACTGTGCCACAGTTGTTGAATAACACTCTCGTGCTAGCTGTTGGCTTCCCTTCACACAACCCGTGCCATTGGGTGTGGGCACCTTCATGAGGAGAATATATCCAGCGATGATGCGTTTTAGCTTGTTGAGCCCCGGTTGACCGATGATGGTATTATATTAACTGAAGATGTTGACAACAATATACTCTATGTGTATTTCCACTGTGCACGGGCTAGCGCAGATGGCTAGGCTCATGTAGTCAGAACCTAGTGCTTGTGTGATGTCGCCGGAGAAATTAAGCAGGGGCTCGTGATCTTGGAGTAGTTTCCCATTCCGCTGGAGTTGATTGTAGCAGCCATTAAAGATTACATTAATGGTGGATCCGTTATCAACGAGGAGCCTTCCCACAGACCATTTATCAAGTATGGCTTCGATCAAGAATGGATCGTCGTGGGGGAGACATACTCCGCGCTCCTCTTCTTCAGAGAAGGTGATGGGTTCCCACCCAGATTTTGGCAATTTTGCGGACTTTTCATAGCGGATGTTGCAAATTTCTTTGGGGTGGTTAGCATATGCATAACACTTTTTTGCCCTGTGAGACATGCCAATGATAGAGACCCCACCGAAAATAGTGTTAATGCGGCGGATGGGTTCGATGTTGGAGACTACTAGTGGTGGCTGGCGCACCTTGAACTGTTCCAGCTTGCCGTCACGATACAAAGTCTCCATTACTGTTTTCAAAGCATTGCAATTGTTGGTGTTGTGACCGCTGTCCTCGTGGTATTTATACCACTTGCTAGTGTTTCTCAGCTTGCCCACTTTTGGGTACTTCCTCGGCTGTGGTAGTGGGATTTGGTCCTTGCATTGATCGTATATTTCTTCATACGAGGCCGTGAGGACCCGTGAACACTGCATACCGCTGGGAGGACTCTGTGTGTTTGTTACAGTTATCCCTCTGGGATGAGCATTTCCGCTTGTTCTGTAGTTGCCTTGGTGCCACTCCCTCTTTTTGTCAGTGGGCGGTGTATCAGGTTTTGTTTGCAGTCTCCTGTTAGCTAGATGAAGGTTGGGTGGGCTTTACTTGTGCTGGTGGAGGTGGTGGGGTTTCTCTATATGTAATTAATTCTGCCTGTGCATGGATGACGACTTCGTTCATGACGTGGTCATACGTGGTGTTTGGATGATTGTAGTTGAGATGATACAGAAATGGCCCCTTTAGAAGTCCTTGCTTGAAAGCTGCCAATGCCATTGTTTTGTCAAGCGCGCAGCACCGGGATGCCGCTGCTCTCCACCTAGTGACGAAAGCCTTTAGCATTTAATCTGTGCCCTGCTTGACGTTGAATAACTGGCTTATGTTGTGGTGTCCGGTGGCTAACAGGTTGAATCTCGACAAGAAAGCATTTGATAGTGCGTAGAATGAGTCTATTGATCCCGGCAGACATTCAAAGAACCAGCTCATCCCCTCACTATCCAGCGTCTCGCTGAACAAGTGGCAGAGGGTGGCATCGTCAAATCCCTTATTGTTGGTGACCTTCTTAAAGGTGTCCATGTGAATGAAGGGGTCGGTCAGGCCGCTGTACTATGACATCTTTGGTGTTTTGCGTGCGCTAGCTTGACGACATGTAGGATTCGGAAGGTGAATGGCTCTAGCCTTGACGCAAACAATGGATTTTGAGTTGGCACTTGGGCGCCTACCTCTACCCAGATTAGCCTTTGATCTAGTTGCTGCTTTCTTTCCAAAATCAGGGTCGTTGTGTCGCCAGCGGGCCCTGCCTGGAGGTTCCGCTGCGCCAGTTCCCACCTGGGAACAAGTGGATTACCCTCAGTTCTGACCCTGGTGGCGGAACAATTGGTGTGCGGTTGGGACTCCACTTCTTGTTCTGTTATCTGTGGCAGGGGTGGGGGACCCATTCCCAATAGCTCTGGTGGGTTCAGCGGTACCTGCATCCGTATGACCAGTGCCTGTACCAATCTTCCAGTATTGGGTCGACTACTCCTGGTGCTCTGCGATTGCTCACTCTGCGCTAGGTTAACGTTTGCTTCCAACGTCATCTTTAGTTCGTCGAACCTGGACATTAGTGTGGCCACCTGTTTTTGGGCCTCGGCTTTTTCCTTGGCTCATGTTCGTGCTCCCTATTGGCCTTGTGGAGATCCGCCAATGCCAGCTCATACATAGCGGCGTGGTCCTAGCCCAAAGGTCGGCGACTACTTCCTGGTTGAGCCTCTGCTATAGTTTCGGTTGTAGGATCTGGGGTTCCACGCTGGGTTTGACCGGAGTGTGGAATAGTGTGCGATTGACGTTAGCCATTGGGTTAGCGTCAGCCGCTGGGTTGGGGGTTGACGTATTGGTCAGCTTGCTCTTCAGCGTTTCCCCCGCTATAGTTAGTCATGGTGATTGTTGTGACGGGATGACCTTTTGCTCAAGGGTTCCCACAGACGGCGCCAATGTTAATGTCTAAGATTTAACGGTAGACAAATCTCAGTTAACGCTAGACCGCTACTCGTGATACTTTTGTTGTTTCCGTTACCTGTCAAATGAAATACAAAGAGCGCCAAAGGGAGACCGTGGCAGGCGGTCTCTTCCTCTATGATGCCTAAGTTAGTCATTGTATTTATATTGACAGGATAACAATGGGTAAGTAGTGAATGTGTGATTAATGAGGAGAGAGGAGTGAACCTTTTATAGGTGACGAAGAGGCTGACCTCTTCCTTCTTTTCGATGTGGGACTAATATGCTTCATTTTCAACTTCTGATGCTTGTGCTGTTTTGGTGCGACGCATCAGCAGTGATCTAGGGCTCAGGTAATAGCCTATCTGGCGGTGTTTCCGTAGGTCGCACCATTGAAAGTCGTAGGTACCACTGGCGGTAGTATGAGTGTGGCTCATTATAGCTAATTATGCTTGACAAATGCTCATGTCAGTACAACATTCACTGAAGAAAAAAAATCATAGCATATCAATGATTTTCTCTTCAATATACTCCTAGATTCATTTTCTGTAACATCTTGCCTTTATGGTTTAATCAATTTGAAGATCCTTTTTATGATGTATATTTGTATTGAACAATATCTATTCATTGGAGACAAGAGAAAAGAAATTGGTATCAAAAATGAATCTATTTTAATATGTTTATTTTTTCTTTTCTAAAAATGAGTTTATTGAATCAGTTAACGATTACAATCGTTCCAAATGACATCTCTTATAATTTTTGAAGCTATGATAAATCCTTGAGCTAAGATAGAACAAACAAGAAGGTGTACTACATGCACCAACAAGTTGTCCATGTACAATAGAACGCTGCTCTAAAACACTAACAGAGTAACTAGCTAGCAAAAATCGAAAGTAAATTCTCACCCTCTTCAAGATAATTACCAACAATGGGAACATGGTCACGACCTTGAGATTTTTAGACCAAGTCATCCAACCATGAGAAAATGAATCCTGGGTATGCAAGAAATCGGTTGACCAATCAACTCCAAACTCGTCCCAGCCTACATCACACTGCTTTTCAATGCAAACAATTGTGATACTCACAATATGATTGCACTAAAACTCTTTATAGAGTCTAAAAAATATCAATCTACCCAAATGTAAAAATAGCACACCCAAAAGAGTAACAACCATAAAATTGGGCAAAATGTCCAACAAACCTCTTAAGTCCTAACTCCAAATTCTTGGAACACAAGCCCAACCATTGGGCTCTGTTTTGGGCCCAAAACCAAGCCATCTCCAGGCCCACCACGTTACTCAGGACACCCACCAATTTGATCTAGGCACCCAGATAAGGTAGAGCCTAAATCGGCTGCTGCCCATGACTACACCTCCGCCATCCAGCTTCCCTGAATCACCACGCCCAGCAATGCAAGTGCCTAAACTCGCGCCGCAACCGATAACCCCATATTCGGATGTGGATAACCATAACTAAAAAACCTCCCCACGACAGACGTCTCAACCTTCACCGTCAAACCTCGCCGTGCTGGATTCAGGTGGCCTACCCCAATGCCACATCATACAATCATAATAAAAACCCATCGAACATTCAAACCTCTTCTATTAGACCAAGAGCAGTATTACCAACCCGAGATCAGAGATAAACTCCGACTCAGATCTACTTCACACCGGCCAACGCTAAACAAGAACACAATCAAAGATGCAATCAGCGCCTTCATCACCATATCTCTTGTACCTTGCGATTCCAAGCCCCACGACGAGGAGCCTTACTGCTTCTAGACAACCTGAGGATTCTAGAAAGAATTCTGTCGTCGCTCTCTGCTCAAACCTGGGGTTTTCTCTTTTTGTCGGGAAACATATATATATATATATATTTATATCTTTTTTACCAAGAGTTGTTATCTATCTTAATATGGTGTTTACTAATTGAGAGTTTCTATTGGGACCTCCTAATCTATTTACTAGACCTCCCTCATTTTTTAATTGTTAAATGACCTATATTTTTTTTATGTAAAACTACCGTTACAAACAACAAAATATCAAAAAAATATATATTTTTGTTCTCACTCCAAAGCTTTTTAATAATAGAAACACAATTTATATTACTTTTACTATTCGTTTCCATTTTCAAATCTTATTTCTCATTTTCTTTGTTCACCAAAGCTTTTGAAGAAAAAACGGATCTTTTGAAAAATGCGATGCAACCTCTTCCGAAATTCTAGCAAACCCTAGCCACCATGGCTGGAAATCAAAGCAGTGTCGGTCGGTGCCAACACCAAGTGAAATCTTCTCTGCCTCTCGCTGCCTCCTCACGGTGACCCAACCTCAATCTCATTCAATGAGCTCCCAACTAGACTGCCTCTCCACAATTTCTGGGGGTAGGGACAATTTTGCAACTGCTAAACTCCCACATTGGAGGAAATTAACGAGGGAGGATTTCAGTCAGGATTATGGTCGAATCCGACCAAATAAAGCACGACTCAAGGCCAGTGATGGGCTGCTAGGGCTAGCAATGATTGGGTCACTCTGGATGGGAAATCGTGGTGCTGGCATCCCGTAAATGCAGCGGCGGTTTCGACCGTGAAAGGGATCTGCTTGATGCCGACTGTGATTTGGCACGGTAAAGGCTTCCACTACCTTATAACGACGATTGGAGGCATTCGATCTCAAGGAGCGGTAACAATGCAATCTGGGTGCTCTTTTCTTGTATAGGCGACGGCGCAATCTGGGTGCTCTTTTCCTGTGCAATAAAGGGTGAGCCCAGTTTGGGTTGGGTACCCAGATCAATCGTGTGTACCAAATCACTTTGGAGGCCCAATTGTGTTAGGGTGTCCACTTTCTTTTGGGTGCCCAAACAAAATTGGCTACAAAAACTAAATTAGAATTTGAAGCTCAAAGTTTTGGGACCTGTTTCTATGGGGTTTCAAATTTGGGATCCAAGAGGCTGGACCCAGCCAAACCTCCTCGCCTTAACTTGGATGGCAAGGAGAGATTTTAGATTTTTGTTGAACTATGCCTATGTATTTTGTTCTAGATTTTTCATAGTTATAGGCTTGCTTTCATTTGTAAGCACTGATTGATTGCCTAATAAGTGGTGTTAGGAAACCACATCCTAGACTTGACCATATATGGCAAGGGAAGATATGTATCTATGCCATTCTGGCTTAAATTGAATGAAAGTTGTCTGGCTTGATTAAAAAACAAAAGCTTTCGAAGAAAAAAAAAGATTCAAAAGAACATGTATTCAAAGTTACTTGGTGAATTATACAAGAATAAAATTACTAAGCAACAGGACAAAAAATTAGATAAAGGTTTTTCTCACTATAATAACAAGATCATGAAATGTGGGATAGAGAATCATCGTGTAAACTTAACAAAATAAGCCTGTGAAGTGGCATATAAGATAAAGCTAAATAAAAACAATAGAATGAGCAAATTTAATTTTGTAACCTAGCTAAAACAGTAGCAACCATAAAACATGAAATATAATGCTTGAAGACAATTATGGTAATATTAATTTAATTAGTTACCAAGCTATGAGTTTTTAATATTGGAATAGCTATGAATTGATAAAGTATTTGTTGGTACAATTTCTTGGCTCGAGGGTGTAGTGGAATTTATTTCGAACAATTATATGCTCGGAATGCTTCGTCTCAAGGGTTGAGTTTTTATATGTTAGGATTCTGTGAAAACTTCCTTCATGGAAATTGTAGAGCTCGTCGATACGAGTTCGTGGAAATAGAAATCAAAGTTTGTATGAGAAATTTCTGAGTTATTGAAAATTGAGAAATTTCTATAAGTAAGAAAAAAATCCAGGATTTTTCATAAAACCCCAAAATTTCCTTTTTTCCATTTTCTCCCCCTCAGATTCTCTCTGTTCTCTCTCCGCCGTCCGACATCCACCTGCAACACCGCCACCGGTGTTCATCTCAAGCTGTATCGTTGTTATCCCTGTCAGCTCGATTGTCGCCAAATATCGCCGAAATAGCAGATCGAAGCCGAGAAAGATTTGGCAATCGGACCCGACTGGAATTTCAATTCCGACAATATATCGGGCTAATCTTTACCTTTCTGGAATCGTCTCCTCCTCTAGATCGCAACAATACCAGCCTTGAAGGACAATTTTAAGTGTGGTGGCCTAAAAATCAACAATGAAGACTGTTCTAACTTGTGAGCTTGATCTCGATCGATCTAGGCTGAATCTGACTTAGCTCCAGGTATGAAAGTTGCTCAACTCTTTATGATGAACATTTTTACTGGTTTGATTGTTCAGATTTTGAAGTTGATCCTACTGTCGGGGGCGTCGAGCAGAGTTTCCGCCATGTCAGGGGTAGTTTCTAGTTTTATATATATTCTACTAGTCGATACAAGCTTTTTGATATATAAACGTAATTTTTGGAGATCGTATGAGCATGTTAGGGTTTTCGGTTTGATCAGTTTTCAATCCGTGAGGAGTCGGCCGTCTGATTGACTTATAACTTTGATATATTGATCATAAAAGTATTCCGGAGACCTTGAGTAGTCTTGGATGAAATTTCGCCTCGATTGGCATTACTTTCAGGGTTTTAGTTTAAACGGGGTTCGAAACTTGATCGTTTTTTATTCTTGTACTAAGTTGTGATGTATATTACTTAGGTGATTGACGAAGCGTGTTCAATATCTTATATCTGTTGTAAGAGAAGACGCAGTGAGATTTAGAGGTGAGTAAATCACACGTGGTTCTGAATTACTTTTTGTACATTTTATCACTAAATTGTGAAATCGTTTTATGCAAATAAAGATTTATTTTAAATGATATGAACTCGATCGACTACTGTTTATAGGACTACGGTTCACAGGTGTGGAAAATGGATTTTTATTATAAAAATGAATTTCTTGATTTTGGTGCGTGCGAACTATAGTTGGTATTAGTAGGCATTCCTGAGTGGATGATTATGTGTGTGTGTGTGTATTTACGTGGAATATATATGTTGATGGCGTGACATTGTGATATGCGTAGGTCACGTAGGACTTGTAAATGTTTTCAGCCTATGGATCTAGTGTCAAAGTAGTGACAGAGGCGAGGGTATCGAATGCCATAACCCTGTTCGGGTGACGGGCTATGATTGAGTAAGTGAGTCGGATGCCATAACCCTAGGTGGTGACGGGCTACGATTGAGGCTAGTGTAATGGATGCCATAACCCTAAGCGGTGACGTGCTACGATTGAGGCGAGTGTATTGGATGCCATAACCCTAGACGGTGATGGGCTACAATTGAGGTGAGCATAACGAATGTCATAACCCTAATCGAGTGACGGGCTACGATTCAGTTAGAGCTCTAGTCTGCCTGTCATCGCACGTCATGAGTGTACCATGTGGGATACTTGGGGTTATGAGTATATGTTTTGTTTTGGTGATGTATGTTACCTTTGAGAGGTAACAATATCGAGTCTTGAAACGTGTTATTTTGTGAGATTGTGTATTCGGAGTTGAAGGGTGAATTCTTGGTTTTAGCATGAGTTATTTGATTTATTTATTTATTTTCCTTTTTCATTTCTATTGTTGCTTTTTAAGTAATCTCTTGAACTAAACTATATGCAGGGATTACTATGATTTCTATTTTGATTGTGTGCTTCTTGATAATCTCCTGAACTAATTTTCTATGCATTGATTACCAGTTTTTATTTAGAATGATTTGATTTATCACAGTAGAGACCTGTGTGTTCCTTAAAAAGAAAAGGATTCTGACGTTGGAATTAATCATTGTGTGATTTTTTGTCCTTGAGTTTAAAAATGTTTTTTTGGTGTTATTTAGGTTTACTCATACAAGCTTGCAAAAACTTATCGGGTTTGTTGTTTCAACCCGGTGCACTATTACATGATGCATGGTTTTTGTATAGGTTAGAATCTTGAGTAGCAGTCATTGAGCTGAGGTATACTTTCCGTAGCGTGGACGTAGAAGTGTATTGGTTTTAGTCTTGCGCTATGTATAGAGTTGGTGAGTGTGTTTATTTATTGAATTGTAATTCAGTTTAATTTGTAAACTCTTTGTAATGTAATATGCGACTCTAAAGAACAAGTCTGTATTGTTGTCGGTGAGCTCGGATGCTTTATTACTTAGTTTAAAGTGAAAAATTTCCTCTGTGTTTTCTTATGATTGTTATGTTCTCGCGTTTCTGTTTTTGAATTTATTTATTAAAAATTTAGGGGGTGACACCCCACCCTTATCTATGTCAGTGAGAATTGAACCCATGACCTTTATAATATTAGAATTATAACGTGCCAACATTCTTTTTGTAAGTAAGGTTAAATTAGGTATTTGAAAAATATTTAAAATAGCAAATTTTACTTTTTAAAAAACAAATAGGAGGTGTAAAGAGCATGGAAGGTTAAATGAGCAAATATGGTTGTCCCAATTAAAAAAAAAAAAAAAAAAAAAAACTCTTACTCATTCTATGGAATTGGAAGAAGAATGCAGCTAATTTAGATTAATATTGTATACTACTTATACTAAATGAGAATTATAACTAATTACTTATCCTAAACCATAAGTCTATAGCCACTAGGGTCCCATCTAACCGTACCTTAACGGTAATGACTGTTACAGTTTCACATGGCTGACCTAGCTGCTATCAGTGCTATATATACATTAGTTTCGTGAAAGGGAATGAATCTAAAGTCTCAAATTTAAACGACCAAATTGTTGGGATGGGTCTTAAGCTTTTGAGATGTTGGAAGAGGGATCACAAACTAGAGCTGGTTGCTCCAAAGGTTCAACTGGATGTAGTACTGCTGCTTGACAGGGTGAAGCCCTTGTTATCTCAGTAGTTAAGAAGACTAAGCGTGGTCGGTCCCGTGGCTAGCTGCAAGAATGGAGTGAAAACAGAGGCAGAGATTATTGCTTTTAAGGAAAAAAAAAAAAGTGGGTGTGATAGTTGATCGTCCGAAAGTTGAAGGGCGGAAAAAAAAATAGCCATCGAAATTTGCGAAGAGGTTGTCATAGATTCTTCCTCAAATCTCATGTCTATTTGCAATCTCCGTGGGAGTTGTAAGGGTGCTTCTCGTCAAGCTTAATGGCTTGAAAATGTGGATTTAAAAATCGGTAGGTGCAGCTAGGGATGCCTAGCTTCTCGGATTAAAAATTGTTCGTCAACCTCACTTAAGTGGGTCGTTATATGTGCAGCATGCTCTTACTCTCTTACTGAACTACTAATGAACTGATGATTTTCTTTTAAAAACTTAAAACTATGTGATCACTAAATTGTTCCTATGTTTTTAAAAGTAGAAGTTGATTGTATTAGATCAACGGGCAAAAGGCCAGAGACCACAAACACATAAAAATAGAAAAAAAATGGTGGGCAACAACCAAATTCTTATCTAAGCGCTAAATGTGAATTTACTTAGATAATGACTCTGTCTAATCCCCTCCCCCCCGATGTGTTATGCATTTCAATCTCTCCAATGGGTAGGTATAGCTAGGGATGCCTAGCTTCTCGGATTAAAAATCGGTCGTCAACCTCATTTAAGTGGGTCGTTATATGTGCAGCGTGCTCTTACAGAACTATCAATGAACTGACGATTTTCTTTTAAAAACTTAAAACTATGTGATTACTAAATTGTTCCTATGTTTTTGAAAGTAGAAGTTGATTGTATTAGATCAACGGGCAAAAGGCCAAAGACCATAAACACATAAAAATAGAAAAAATGGTCGGCAACAACCAAATTCTTATCTAAGCGCTACAACTCATTACAAAATAATTTGAGCTTGCCTTTTAAAGCAAACTTATAAACAAAGACTAATTTCGTGTCTTCTAGGAAAAAAAATCATCAACTAGCTATCCATCCGTCGACACGCAATTGTGGTACGAAACAGCATGTTACTTCTCAGTAAACAAATAGGAGCCAAGTCCTCATCCATAAGCCGCTTACACCTAAATCAATATAATTACTAATTTCACATAATCATGATATGAATTAAGAGTATCACTTTAGAGACCATGAAAAGGCTCAACATATTTCAAAGGAGATCAAAACTCTCGGGCCAGGCCAACCCAAAGCATTAAGTAATGAATGAGGGTGTTAGGCAACATCCAACCTAGCTCAATTCTGAAGAGAACTAGATCCACTCAAATGGGCCCAGAAGTGGCTAAACCCACATGGCTCAGGCCTAGTCCTAGAGGCCTAAGCCCAAGCAAGGAGGCTAGTAGGAGCACACCGCCACTACTAACTTGCCACCATCGCCTTTAGAACCTCGGGCTGCCATCCAGTCTATTTGGGCATGGTGCACTGGTCAGACTCCGGCAAACCAGAAAACCATACGAGATTCCGGCATACCTCGAGTGTCGATCTACCCAACGAGCCTGACCATGACTTGTCTCCCCAAACACGCTGAAACGTTGAACGCCACCGAGCCGCCTCCGATCTACATGGAACAAAGCAAACTCGTGAACTTTCCCTGTTGTAAACAACACCATATACTTAGGCCACATTCGCAAGGCAAAACACACCCGTCAACACCATGCTTCAACCCTTCAAACGGCGTGAAGATCTGCCATCGGGAACCAGGGTTTCACGGTTTTGCTCTCCCCTCTCGACTGTTTTTCTTGCCTCTCGAGAGAATCTTCCACTAAATTATTCTTATTAAAATAATGGCTAAAAATCTTATTTTACAAATAACAAACAAATCACTAATACACCTAAAACAATCAAATGTAAGAATGACTCCGTAAATATCCCCGTGATAGACCGGCAATCTGGTGGTTTGTACTAATGGCCTATGGCCTTCACTATTTAAGACATGCCATTTCTCCATGTATCTCGTGTTTTGAATGCTTTATTTTTTTATATTTTTGAATAGGATTTGATATTAGTCATCAAAGCAATAAAACAGGCCACAGTCTAACATCCCTTTATACAAGAAATCCGGTAAAACCAGATAAAACTATCTAAGCCAATACTAAACTCATTAAAGTCTAAATGGACGCTCGCTGAAAAGCAAGCCGAAAACAAGCAAAAACAACCTCGCTATTCTAAGGAAAAATCATTCATCTAGTCTGATCTGCCAACACTCAATTGTGGTACAAATAACAACTAGAAACATTTTAGAATAACTCATAGAGATTACTCCAACTTTAGAAAGCTTGTAACCAGATGTCTAATAGGAGAGACTTAAGAAAATGCTAGCTCCTTCCCATAGGGTTGGAGCCAGCACTGTCCTCAGTCTCTTTAGGAGCTAACAACCTCGGCAACAGGGTGGTCTTGCTCTTCTTGCCCACTGCAACAGACTCAACCAGCCCAAGCTTGAACTCTAACCTAGGCTCAAAAGCCCAAGCACCCATCATTCCAAGGTTGAGCCCAGGCCCAAACCCTAACAAAGAGAACAGTAGCCCTAGCCCACCCTGGCCAAGCTACTTCTACCGCAGTTCCCCCCTCTGGTGGTCGGCCGTTCCACAGCAATATCTGATCCGGCAGAAAGCAACCGCCAATGACCCGATGATCCAGGTGGCGTCTCCCTTGCAGCCCCCTGCGCAGCTTGTCGGAAATCACGCGCAGTAGATCGGGTTCACTCTTCACCAACGTTGCAGCCTGCAACACCGATCACCTGCACCAGTCGGAATCATAGAAACCTCCCGCCGCCGACCGCCAAGAATTCCACTAGGATCTGCTCACCCCAGAACACCAAGACCAAAATAGAATCGTTATAAAAGCAACAACAACTTTCATCGGCCACGATCACAGATCGCCGAGCCTGGGCTAGAAGAACCGTCGAGATCTGGACGGACTCCTCTCTGTGCTCGGCTAAAGCCTATGAGAGAGTGCTGTTATTTTGACGGTATTTGCTTTATTTGGTTTTGTAATAAGTTTTATATATTTATTATTTGGT
Organism: Rosa persica; assembly: GCA_025331145.1. NCBI lineage: Eukaryota > Viridiplantae > Streptophyta > Magnoliopsida > Rosales > Rosaceae > Rosa > Rosa persica. Next base: position 46,001,452 of record WFKR01000007.1, on the reverse strand, counting down.
TTTGTAATAAGTTTTCTATATTTATTATTTTATTGAATTTCTTTTCTTCTATAATATTCCAAGACAAAAGTCGACCGAATTTGCACACTCTTCTTCACCTACTCATATGAAGGTTGTCCACTCTCACTTGTCCTTCTTCATCAGCCTTCCTCCCTCACTGTCCACTCTTTTTTACACTGCAACAATGTCCTCATAACATCCACACGATAGTCAGTCCCCATCACCCCCCACCAAGAAAGTAACCCAACATCCCAATCAAAACTCTCCCCCGATTCCAATTCCCAAATTCTCCACCCCGAAAACTATGCCATGCTTCAGCTTCACCCAGTCAAAGAACTCCTGCTTCCGGTCCAACTTCATCCGGGCCGGCCTCCGGTCCACCGTCACGGACCTCAAAGACGGCGGCACCACCATGCACTGCTGGGTCCCCAAATCCCCCAACCCCTCCAAACCCAACCTCCTCCTCCTCCACGGCCTCGGCGTCAACGCAATGTGGCAGTTCGCTGACCTCATCCGCCACGTCACCCCTCACTACAACGTCTACGTCCCCGACCTCCTCTTCTTCGGCGACTCCTCCACCACCCGACCCGACCGCTCCGAGACGTTCCAGGCCGAGTGCGTCATGCGGGTCATGGAGGCCCACTCCGTCCGGGCCTTCAGCCTCGTGGGCCTCAGCTATGGTGGGTTCGTCGGGTACAGGCTGGCGGCCCAGTACAAGGAGGCGGTTGAGAGGGTCGTGATTTGCTGCGCCGCGGTGTGTATGGAGGAGAAGGACTTGCAGGAAGGAGTGTTTAGGGTTTCGGATTTGGACGAGGCTGCCAGCATTTTGGTGCCGCAGACGCCGAACAAGCTCCGGGAGCTTGTCAGGTACACTTTTTTCAGGCCGCCGCCGTTGGGGTTTATGCCGTCGTGCTTGCTCAGAGATTTCATCGAGGTAAAACTGTTAAAAAGCTAATTAATTTATTATTGAGTTAATTATTTATTCGTCGCATGAAATGACAAAGACGCATTTTTAATTAGATGAATAATAATGCAAGACGGAATGTACCGTCACTTGAAATAGTTATATTTATAACTACCTTGTTGTTTTCTCACTTTCACTTGATGTTTTTTCACCTGTGCACTTTCCTTAATAAAATTGAAATTAAAAAGAAAATGTGAGCATAGAAAGAAATGGTGAAAACCACATTTAATAGTATATTGGTGTATAGGGGGTTTGTCCAAAAGTTATACCATGTGACTTATGTCTGAAATTATATATTATTTTTCTATTTTTAGTATTTCTGATTGAATATTTCTCTCTATCTTAGCTTTAAGCCTAGGCTAGATTTTATTCCCATTACCGAAGAAAGAAAGCACATTTTTTTGTTAGGAATAGTCAATAAACAATACATGGTCCTCATGACCAGCAACTAGTCAATAGTCATGGAATAAAAAAGAATACAATCAAATCAAGTGGTCAACATGGTTTGGTGTGATAGATTTATCGTTAGGGATTGTCTGCAACTGGTTGTTGCAACTGTAAAAAATAAGATGTCATAAAAAAAATTATAAAAAATAAGATTCTCAGTCTTAATTGATTGGGTCCCAACATGAACTCATTATGTTGACACTCGAAATTTGGTGAAATGTGCAGACAATGTTCACAGATTTTGTTCAAGAGAAGAAAGAGTTGATCCTGGCCATCCCTAAAAACCGAAAACTTTCAGACCTTCCCAAGATTCCTCAGGTTCATTTTTGTAATTGATTTCTTTTCTGGATTACTTACAATGCCGATAATACATTGATCTCATACATGTTTCACTCCTCATACAGCCAACTCTTATAATCTGGGGAGAGCATGATAATGTATTTCCCTTGGAATATGCCCACAAACTAAAAATGTGAGTTTCTGATGCTCCAGTCTTGGCAGAGTGCATACCTGTTTTAGTTGCTGCATGTTCCTGACTTTTAGCTTCATTTGAAACATAGGCACTTGGGGGAGAATGCTCAGCTTGCAGTAATCAAGGATGCAGGGCATGCGATAAACGCTGAAAAATGCAAGGAGTTCAACAAAGCCATCAAGTCGTTCCTAATCAATTTCAAGCGCTCACAAGTCGGTCCATCTGCTAATCCATAGTTGCTGACATGAAGCTGTTCAATGCAGTTAAATTTTGAACTCACATTGCATATTTGTGCAATTGATCAACCATTGACCATCGAACTGACATGTGATTCATCCACGAGATAATTCTCGCAGTCTTGTATTGCTGAAGATAAACTTTACACCAATCAACACAAAAATAATTCATCCACGAGATAATTCTCGGAGTCTTGTATTGCTAAAGATAATTCTCGATACCATTGATATAGATACAAAGTAATAAGCATGCTAAAGCATATCATCCCTGTGAAGCCATAGGCGTTGTTCGTTCATGGAAGAAAAGCCCGATAAATGCAAGAATAAACACACGTATCTTAGATCAAACAGCTTTTATATCACGGGACTACAAAAATCCACCAGGATCACAAATGTTGTGGATTTCATTATGTTTAATAGGAAATACAAGCTATTAGTCGCTATCCCTGTATTACAAACTTGGCAATCCAACATTGCTCCATGGACAAAGCCAGTCCCAAACAGTTGCTTACCGTCCCATCTATTTCTGCAAATTAAAAACCAATCAATATATAACTGAAGAAAGAAAAGAATGAATTTTCCAAACACCAGAAAATGACACTTCATTCAGTCATGGCATAATATTTCTTTACCTCTTGCTGGAATTGATCAACCTTAGGGTGCTCACCTGACAATTCAATCAAGTAGTCAGCGATTATGAATCAAATGCATGAACTCAGAACAAAACTGATTCATTCCCATCACCAAGCAGCAGTAAAAAAAGGCAGAGAACATACACACTACGAAAAAGAAGTCGGTCAGATTGTATATCCAGAAGATATACACTGATGCATGCTGTAGAGGGCAAAGGTAAGCTAAATCCTGAATGTTTGTGGCTGTGTTTTCTATTTTTTCGATGAACAAGCAGATAAGTATCTGTATCTCTAGACATTATACTCTTGAGGACATGTTAGTAATAAACCTAAACTCACTTCTGCTGAAAACACTTCACGTATCACACAGACCGCATTGTTATTTCCAAAAGTATAATAAGTTCAAACTATATTGCAGGAAGAGGCACTGATAAACAGAACTTGACATTGTTTTAAATATATGCAACTAGACTCCACTTTAATGAACATCTCATACTTGTAGTTGGTGGTTGTAAGCAGAACACCATGGTACAACCGGCCCGAGCAAGTATATCACCTATATAGACGAACCTCACAAGATAAGACAGAGCAAGCTACAGTCTTAGAACTACCCAGTTGTGAGATATTTCTGGTTCCTTGACTCCCCAAGACAAGCATTTTGGCATTTTCATATCAGAGCAACAGAATCCTAAGATCTTTGATTACATCATAAGCTCCTCTATAAACAGACGTGGTAAGCAGGCATACTAATCCTTGTCTACCAAACCAATGTAAATCTATGTAAGAACCCTATCTGCAATATATTAATCTTCAGAAATCTACAGCTGCTACTACTTGAAAAGAAGATGGAAGGAAATGAAACGACTCATAAGATTACCTCCTCCCTCCGGCAGATCTGAGTTCCACAATGTGAGATTATCCCTGAGAAGCTGCATAATGAGGGTGCTGTCCTTGTAGGATTCTTGATCAAGACTGTCAACCTCAGCAACGGCATCATCAAATGCCTGCTTAGCAAGATCGCATGCCCTGCATTGTGTAAAGTTGCAAATGAAAAACACAAGTGGTGACTGACTAAAGTAAAGAAAATACTGAAGAAAGCAGAATAATCAGAAGGAGGGGGGCATATAAGCAACCTCTCAGAGGATTTAAGAATTTCATAGTAAAAGACTGAGTAGTTCAGAGCAAGGCCCAGTCTGATTGGATGAGTTGGGCGCAACTGAGAGGCCGCACTACTACTGGCAGCCTGCATTTCATAAGTAAAATTTAATCACTATCTATTCCTTGTGTCAGAAGATAAGAAGATCAACTAGAGAAACACAATAAGGTGAAATAAGATAAGAAAAAAGTGGTCGAGCAAAGAAAGCTGAATTAAGCATACCTCATATGCTTTAAGCGACTGATCAGCAGCTTCTGCACGATCATCACCCGCTTTGAATTCAGCTAAATAACGATAGTAATCTCCTTTCCTGCCTCAACAAATTAAGATCACAACGCTAATCTCTCTATCTGAGATCTGAGACATGCATACATATACACAATTGTTGCCAAATAAACGAGAACATGATATGATTTTAACAGAGTCTGTCATAATGAACATGCATTATAGTGAAGATCTCTCCTTAGCTGATACACACAGAAACTCACCTAAACAAGATACTCATAACCAGATACTAGCACCCAAGGTAAAAAGCCTTGTTTTATGAAATCACAAGTTCAATAAAAAATAAAAAATAAACATTTGATAAGAATTGTGCAATTTGCGTGTGCTATAGATGCGGAATATGTAAATAATTCAACTTTCTCCGAGAGATGTTGAAACTTCCACTAAACAATCTCATATCTACCATTATGCTTTGCTTTAACTGAACAGTAACTTTAATGGAAGAAAGACAGAAGAATAACTCTCACATCTTATGGTAGAATACAGTAGATTCCCCTGTTGATGAAGAAGGGAGGAGGTGATAATCAATCACTGATAACATGTCTTTGCAAATTGTTGCAAGCTCATCTTCAACCCTTTGCATGTACTCCTTTATTCGCTTCACATTCTGCTCATTTCCCTTGGCCTCCTCCTTCTGTTCAATGGAAGACAGTATCCGCCATGATGCCCTTCTTGCCCCAATCGCATTCTTATACCCAACAGACAACAAATTTCTCTCTTCCATGGTCAATTCCACATCCAGCTTAGCAACTTTTTTCATTACCTCAATCATTTCTGAAACAAGAAAATAGGATTATAATTGATGCAGTAGGCATATGTTCAATTGTTGGCTGGTTTCCTAACCTGTCCTACAACAACAATCCATCAAATAAGCCAGAAAGCCTTAAAAAGCTCCTGTGAAGTTAATAGGATACAAGGGTTCATTTCAATCCACCACATAAGAGAATTAGGACAGTCTCCGACGTTTTTAGGTTTTTCTTGAAGATGTGAAACCATCAACACAATCAAATAACTACGCTTGCACCACCAGTGAGTGTAAAATGCAAGGCAGCACCTTTCAGAAAGTTATTGTAAATGATAAGACTAAGACCTATGCAAAGAATGAATCCATTTCAAATGCTACAGAAACCAAAAGTAGACCATTTCCATTACATTCTCAGGCTATTACAGATGCCACAGGAACCAAATCAATGGTCTCCAATATCAACTTTGCTTGTTAAGATCACGGATTCTTTGTTATGAGTCGAGAACAAATAAAGATATATTAGCATCTCAATTTTCCATTTCCTAACAAATTGTCCAACTTAGTAAAGCAAAAAGTAACTTGCCATGATCGATAAGCATATAATAACACCTGACAGCTCATCCCCAATACTACAACCTTTGATCAATCCATCAAAGTAAAAATCCATACGAACAAAATTAAAAACAAAATTTTTTACACAGGAAAGAACAAAAATATAGGTGCATGCAAGAATGGAAGAGCATACCATCATATCTCTCGGCTTGCTCAGCAAGTTTGGCCCGGTAAACATGACTCTCCCTATCCTTCTCCATAGCTCTCTCTCTGTTTTTTTCTCTTTTTTTTCTTTTTTTTTGAGAAGAGAAAGTGGCTCTCTGAAACTCTGTGGCAACTTAGAGAGTGCCACTACTATAAACGGGGTAGTGCTTTATTGGGTGTGAAGTATGACACTGACAAGTAGTGGGATGGATGAAAGGTTTTGGATTCATTTGTAAACAGTAAGTTCACTAGGTTGGAACGAGGATCACATGGAGTAGTGGGACTCTGTAATCGGTGCGATGTTGAATGAGACGACCATTGACAGTTCTCTGATAGGATGAGAACGACGGAGAGTGGTGGGCACGGCACTGCACTGCGATGGTGGAAGCTTGGTCCACATTGTATAGTTGTTTATCAAGTCAACTTCCTTTCGTGGACGGTTAAGACGGTGGCGGGTACACTGAGAAGAAAGTAGAGGCATCTTTAGGATGTTTAGATTCGGACACAGATTTAATCATATAAATCGGAGACAGGTGTAATGAATCGGTGCCTAGAGCATCTTTTGTTTTATAATCCTTTGGTATAGTGGTATTTATAAGTGAGGAAGAGAAAAAATATTGTTAAGTGGAAAAACATTTTTCATGAATTCTTTTATATGCCGACCATGCACTGAGATAGGGAACCAACGGCATAAGTCAAGAATCTAATTGGAATTCGTTCCTGTGGAGCAATGAAAATACATATGTTAGAATTTCAAGAAAATCGGTACAAAACATAACTTTAGCTGCACATTGAATAGTAACACAACTCCATTTCCAAAATCATAACCGACATAAATTATAATCAATCTTTGAAAATCATCATTGAAAGCAAATCCACGTGATAAACCGAAATCGAATCTTCTGCTCAAATTATAATCCAAAACCAAATAATATCCGAAACCAATCAAAAGCTTGATAAACAAAATGATAATTAAATAAATCAATGATTCGGAAAAATAATCACATGCATCACTTAAAATCAAAAGTTTACTCACAGTATACGGCTAACGTGACCAAGCGTATGGATTCTTGTCAAGCGATGAGTCGATGCATCGTCCTGTACAAAATTATATTTCGTAAACAACGATTTGAAAATTAAATACGATTCTAAAACGAAACCCAAAAACCCCTCGTAAACCAACATCTCTATTTCTTCTATAATTCACCACAAACTACACCGCTAAGATCGATTTGTCGATTTAAGTATTCATAATAGAAATGAGGGATATCCAACGGTCAGATTCCAGTAAATCGACAATCAAAACTCCGCACTTCGGAACCTCAGAATCGATATCAACCTTCTTCAATATTTAGTTATTTACCAAAATCATATCTACAAGTTCTAAATGTTACAAGGAACCCAACCAACCAAATTAGAAGGCCAGGATCGGCCCCCACACACCTCTATGCGCCACCAACAGTGGCAGTGTGTGACACTACCTATGTCAAAATCTTCCTCTCAACAAGCCCAACAAGTTTCATAACTACATCAGTCTAGAAATGCATGAATTGATCAGAAATTAGCTCGAAAGTACAAAATTCAGCAAAAAAAACCATAGAATTCACCTTTTTTTTTTATTCTTCTTCCTCGTTGCAAATCGGTTCAAGCCACTTAGAGGGATTGATGTGCGTCCCAAGGGCTTCAAAACCTGACAAGAATCGCCATAGGAGGTGGCTGGAGTTGCAGGTTCTGACAGGCTCAACCCGAACGACGGCTACTCTCGATTTTTGCTTTGATTCGTTCTCCTCTTGTCGAATAACCTCGAACCACCACCACAAACTTGAAGAGGACGGTGGCGCGGTTCGAACCGCACATGCGGCGCGCCGTTAGGTGTTCAGACGGTGAACATATGGCTGGGCGAAAATCCAGGTCGGGTTAGGTCTTCTTGGTTTGGGGGAGAGAGAATTTCAGCTGAGCCTTTGGGTTAGTTTCTAAAAATTGAACTTACCGAAGGTGAATGGCTATTTATAGTAAATTTTTTTCTTCGAAATAGTAACTTTAGCTTTCTGACCATAACTTTTGCATACGATCTTCCACGACATACTTGGGAATATCTTAGAGGTTTACATTGATGACGTCGTCGTGAAGTCTAAGAAGAGTGGAGATCACTTCATGGATCTCAGAAAAGTTTTCGAGCGCATGCGGCTACACAAGATCAAAATGAATCCAGCCAAGTGCGTTTTTGGAGTTCAGGCAGGCGATTTCCTGGATTCATTGTCCATCAAAGGGGCATTGAGGTTCCTGAGGATAAGGCAAACACGGTCATCAACGCATCTTCCCCGCGAACGAAGAAATAATTACAGCGACTACTGGGTAAGATCAACTTTTTGCGACGTTTCATTTCTAACTCTACGGGCAAAATCCAGCCCTTTTCCCCACTGCTGAAGTTGCAAGGACAGAACGAGTTTGTGTGGGAACCTAAACATCAAGAGGCTTTTGACAAAATCAAGGCCTATCTGGCGAGCCCGCCAGTGCTTGTTCCTCCCAGAGTTGGATTTCCATTAAAGTTGTATGTTTCAGCAGTTGAGGCTTCCATTGGTAGCCTCCTCGTTCAGGATGATGAAGAGGGTGTCGAACATGCCATCTTTTACCTCAGTAGGACACTCACAGATTGCGAAACAAGGTACACTCCAATGTAAAAGCTGTGTCTTACATTATACTTCTCAGCATGCAAGTTGCGGCATTACATGTTGTCCTTTACTACTTGCATCATTGCTCAAATCGATCTAGTCAAGTATATGTTATCGCGACCTATCTTGAGAGGCCGTATTGGCAAGTGGGTGCTCGCCTTATCAGAATTCTCATTACAGTATGTCCCACAGAAAGCAGTAAAGGGGCAAGCCATTGCGGAATTTCTAGCACATCACCCTATGCTAGATCTCCCCGCGGTTAGAGATTTAGAGGTCGCTGTCACAAATTTAGATCGCCCAGAGTACGCCACACTGTATCAAGCCACAGTCTCACTCCAGCCCTGAGTTTTATATTTTGACGGGTCAAGAACGGATACGCTAGCAGGAGCAGGAATTGCACTGGAGAATCCGGCTGGAGATCACTTTTCGTACTCATTCCAGTTGGAGTTTCAATGTACCAACAACAAGGCAGAATATGAGTCCTTAATCGTAGGCCTAGAAGTACTACTGGAAATGGGAATTAGAGATGTACAAATACTTGGCGATTCTCTCTTGGTTATCAATCAGTTGTGCAATGAGTTCAGATGCAATAGCTTCACGTTGGTCCCTTATTGGAATAGGACATTAGAACTGTTGGACCAATTTGATAACGTACATCTTGAGCACATTCCTCGCGAGCGAAATTTTGCCATGAACGAGTTGGCCCAGCTGCCAACAGGGGTAACATTGAGATATGGCGTGCGGGAGAGAATCCTTAAAGTCGAGCGTCACACCCTTCCTTCATGGATGGCGAGAAGAGATCCTCTAGACGATACGTCAGTCACAACCCTGGAATCCATTGACGTGGATTGGCGCATCCCTTTGATCAATTATCTCAAGCATCCTGATCAGACCACAGATAGAAGGATTCGCTATCTTGCCCTCAACTACTTCCTCAGAGGTGATGAACTTCGCAGACAAGGAGAAGATGGCATGGATTTCAGATGTGTTTATGGCCGCGAAGCCAAACAACTCATGCGCCAAGTTCATTCTGGCATTTGTGGAGCTCACCAAGCAGGTCCAAAGATGCGATGGTTGCTCAGACGACATGGATATTTTTGGCCCAGTATCTTGAAGGATTGTATCGCGTTCGCTAAAGGTTGTTTGGACTGCCAAGCTCATGGGCCGGTCCAGCATGTTCCTAATATTCCAATGCAGCCCATTATACAGCCTTGGCCCGCAAGAGGATGGGCGCTGGATTTAATTGGGTTGATTCACCCACATTCATCACTTCAACATAAGTTCATCATCGTCGCGACTGATTTCTTTACAAAGTGGGTTGAAGCAGAACCTTTGAAGGAAGCATCTGGTGGCACGTTGCGACAATTCCTATTCAGAAACATCATCTGCAGATTTGGGATCCCAGAAGTTTTTGTTTCAGACCGGGGGGCAGCTTTCATGGGTGGTGAAGTTGATAAACTAGCAAGAGAATGGGGAATACAGTTCATCCATTCCAGTCCAGTCTAACGGTCAAGCGGAGGCCAGCAACAACATCATTATCAATTTGCTGAAGAAAATGTTGGAAGCTAATCCACGACAGTGGCATGAGACACTTTATGAAACTCTTTGGGCCTACCGCACCTCTAAGCGGAATCCCACTGCGACAACACCTTATGCTTTGATGTTTGGCCATGATGTAGTCCTTCCATTGGAAGTCAACGTCCAATTATTACGAGTTCAAGAGCAACATCATCTCATTGGAGAAGACTACGTTCAGGCTATGTAGCAGAAACATGAAGACCTTAGCGAAAAGCGCTTAGAGGCTTTAGATAATTTGGTCATGGAAAAGCAATGAGTCGCTCGTGCCTATGACAAACGGACGCGGGGAAGGAGTTACAGCGAAGGAGAGTTGGTTTGGAAAGTAGTTCTCCCGCTTGGCGAAAAATTAGATGGTCGTGGCAAATGGACTCCAAGATGGGAAGGCCCGTACATCATCTATAAAATCTTAGAGAAAGGAGCTTTTCATCTCAAGGACCTAGATGGAGATGTCCATCATAACCCTATCAATGGGAGATACTTGAAGAAATACTTTCCCAATGTTTGGGACTCGGAGGAGTCGTAGACAATTTATTCGCATAAGATATAGGGGACAATTCTAGTGTTCCTACACTCGCAAAGCCCATTTATGAAGGCCTGTTTTTAAGGCCCATAATCATTTCTTCTCTATGCCTAGCAACACTAGGGGGCAGCACTATACCATACTAAGCCTAAACCCGCCCACTGGGCAGCTTTGTATATAAATATTCATGCTATTTTATTAAAAAAAAAAGTTATAGATACAACTCTTAGGGGACAATTCTAAGTGTTCCTACACTCACGAAGCTACTAAGCCGAGTCAGCGGCTCCGAAAGGTTTTTCTAGCTTTACCTTGCAGGAAAGGCTGAGCTCAAGGGAAGTGTAAGAGCCACCACCGTGACCGCCACCTCCATCGGAAGTAGTTTTCATTTTGCTAAAGATGTCCTCACCATGCACGGGAAACAGTGAAATGGTTTCAATCTCCTGGTGATCTTCTCCTCTTTGTTCCATGAAATTTTGTTCTACATTCATGTCAAAGAAAGTAGAACTAGTTCCCCCTCCAGCTGAGATTGAACAATCTCTAGCACTATTCTGCATGTTCATAGATCCATAATAGCCATAGTTCCCCATCTGCCTGTTAAAAGCAATCATCACACCAGCGGAAGAATCAGAAGCAGGTGCAGAAGATCCAAACTTAATATATTGATCCTCATGTTTCCAATTGGTAACATTATCAGCACCAGCAAGCCCTGATCTCTGCATGGGCACATGAACATCCAAAGTGGACCTCTTCTTCTGCTTCTCCCGAGCCCTTGGTTCACGAACCAATAATAGACGTTCTTGACCTCGATCTTGCCGTACCATTTCAGCTGGAGATAGATCCTCTGAATCTGCTCTATAGTTGGGGATCTCTCACCCATGTTGTAGTAAAGCTCCTTGAGGATTCTTATCTGATCTGTAGTGGGAATCCACCTAGTACTGCTCCTCCTGCGAAGCATGTTAGCACTACTCCCAGCTACTTTGTTACTTCCTCCATCCTTGGTTGGATGCCGGTTTTGTGGTTCCATTGGTGATGGATTGAGAGAATGCAAAAATTGAAGAGTGGTGATGATGAGTAATTAAGAAAGATTGCTGTTAGAAATATTCGAGTTGATGAAACGATTTTGGGATTGGAAATTTGGGTTTATAATGTGGAGGAAGATATAGGCATTCAAATATCCACCCTTGGATGGACGGTCAAAGAGAAGAGTCAAACTAAGTCTCAGTAAAGCGTGATTAAAGTTGCCATAAATCTCGGAAAGAAGGGATTATTGGCGCGTGAGGGAACCGAACGGTTTTCGAGGAGGTAACTGTTCTTTTCACGAGATTATTTTTTCACGGTGGAGTTTTCAATAGCTAATTAATGCAACTTGAGTTGGGGCCAGCAAGTGGATCCAAAAGATAAATATTTTCTCAAAACCCTCACCGCGAGGCTTGTTTTGACGTAGAACATATTTTAAAAGTTCATATTATTTTCAATATACAACTATGGGGGCCTATATTTGAGGCCTTGCGAGACACAATTCTTGGCTTCTCACGGATATTGGAATATCAGGATAAAAAATATTATTGTATTCATAAAGTGGCTTTGCGGACAAAAGCAGTACATTCATTACAAAGCCAAAGGTGGCTAAAATACAAAAACAGGAAACCTCGGATATCTGTTGAACCTTTCCTCAAGTGGAAGCAGCTATGGAATCCAACGTCGAGTTAAACAACGCCATTATACCAAGGAGAGGCAGACTTCAGGGAAGGAAAAAGAGAAGTAACGGAGCCTCCGCGCCCCATTTACATGGAAGCGGTAGAGGAATACAACATAGGCTTGGCCAACACCATTATCCATGAGAAGGGGAGACTCCAGTGAGAGAAAATGGAGCCTCCAAGCCCCCTCAATTGGAAGCAGCTATGGAATCCAACGTCGGTTGAGCCGCGCCATTATCTCCGGGAAGGGCAGAGAGTGAACGAACCGAATATCAGCTTGAGTCTCTGCATCCCCTCTAGCCATAGTAACCACCATTAGTTGGACGTGAAGTATAGGAATAGCCATTTTGTAGCTTGAACCCATTCCTTCAAAGAGCCCATCCCTTCTCATCCCTCCAAGATTCTTTCAAGAAGAGAAATGGGGAGAAGGAGGTGAGAACCAAAGCCCCTACCATCTGGAGAGCACAACACGGGCTGGGTCCAGAAGGAAGGAAACATATGAGGAAAGATGAACCACAAAGTGGCCTTCCTCCCTTTCTCCGTTTCGCTCCGCGTGTGGGATCCTAACAAAAATGATCTCGCATGATCGTGGATCCCACACTAGGAGCCCCCTCGCGTTTCTAAACCAATCTGAAGCCTGGCATTGTTATTGCAAAATTCCAGAAGGGTGAAACAAGGTGTTGCCTAAGATTATGCCATAAGGCCTAACCCAGGCTTAAGATTACGCCATAAAGCCTAAAAATTTAGAGGCTACAGGTCATTTCATGAGGGGAAGATTTGTGAAGAAGGAGAAAAAGAAGCATGAACTGAAAGGACATTTCTTGAATATTTCAGAAAAGTTGTTGTGAGTATTCCCTTCCCAAAATACAACTATTTATAGGGACTTCAGGCAAATCCCCACCCTTGGATGAAGCTCAATTTCAAAACTGATGACAGTAAATCGAGATTAGTGATTCCAAATCTTGGGAAAAAAGGGACTAGCAGCATGTGAGGAGTGGTTTTTGAGGAGTTAGCTATTATTAGAGGACTAATAGCATGTGAGGAGACCGAACGGTTTTCAAGGAGATAACTGTTCTTTTCACGAGATTTTTTTTTTTTTTACGATCGATGTTTTTCAACGAGTGATTAATGCCTTAAATCTCAGAAAATAAGAGATTAATAGCATGTGGGAAACCAAACGGTTGTCAAGGGGGCCTACAGAGATTGGCCCGCAAAGCTCAATTTCAAACAAAATTCCTCCACGTGGCGTTTTGCCGCAATGGCACCAGCTTCGGCCTGAGTGGCCCGTTCTCTGATACGGGCCAGGTTGCGGCCCATTTCTTCAGAAGCAGCCAAAGGTTCATCGAGTTGAGCTTCTTCTGCAACAATCGCATTCTCAACAAAGGCTAAATGGGCTTGGAGGTTCTCGATTTGAAGTTTGAAGTCGGACCTTTGGATTTGTAGTTCCCGTAGGCGGATGGCTCGCTCATTTAAAATATCGCGGGAGAGGTCCATTTCTTGAGAGACACTATTCAAAGCCTCTTGAGCGTCGTGAGCCTGGGTGTTCGTGGTCAATTGACGTCGACAGACCATATCAAGTTCATTTAGCAGAGAGTCGATAGCACTAAATTGCCATAGAGTCAAAGCCTTCTCCTGGCGGAGATACCTTAGAGCTTCCAAGACTCACGGGAGGATGTCAGTCTCTAATACCCAAGGACCTAGATGTTCACGAAGCACCAACTTAGCCTCATCCACAGTAGAAGGAGGAGTTACCTCCAACACCCTCATCAATCTCTCGAATCTGGTAGGAGAGGAGGCGGGGGAGGCACCTCAGAATCACGAACCACCACTGCAAATGGGTGGACAGCTTCCTCAATTTCTTCATCTTCAATAGGTTGGTCTGTCCCTTCAGCCGCAGGAGAATCTGGAAACTCATCGCGGCTCACCATGGGCAAGTGGAGCAGATTCAAGCACAGAGCCCTCGGCTCCGACGGTTGTCTCATTTATTCGCAAGACTTGGGGGGCACCACCTCCGTCAGTATCATTTTCCATCTCTGGGGCCATTGTCCCGCCAATAGAACCCTCAACGTTTGCAGCCACCTCCTCGGTACAAATAGAATCCTGGTCAGATTCAGAAATGTCAGAGAGCGGGGTTGGATCAGAAAGGGAAATAGAAAACATTGGCCAACAGTGGCTTACCTCTCGAGTTGTCGGGTCAATATCTGGTATGTGGTCTCCAAGAGGAAGAGGCTTCACCTCATTCACCTCTTGACCTCTAGTGCCACGAGAATCTCTATCGTCATCAGTTCCTCGTAAGCGACAGAAGCCTCAGAGTGGCTTTCCACGCTTTCATGCTCCGAAGACTCATCATCGGAGATCGTTATTAGAATGGTAGGACCTTGCAGATGCTCTGTAGATGTGGGAGACGGAAGAGGCACCACGGGGTTAGTTAATGCTTGAACTAGAGAGAAAGTTGGCTCTTCTGCAATGGCTGAGGATCTAGCCTCGCTCAGGCGAGAGGGATCAGTGGTCCTCTGACGGACCTGTCAAAAGATACATAATGAAGATCCTGCCCAGATTCTAAAATTTAAATAGAATAAGACGGGGCCGGAGTTTACCAATCGCATTCCCAGAGGTTCGTCATCTTCAAAACTCTCTTCGACGGATTAAGCTCGATCGCGTTTGCAAGCAAAGACAGCAGTGGCCTGCACGACAAAAGAATCACAACTCAAAAAGGGGGAAAGCACCAAAAATGCAAGTTTGGGATCGTTCTTAATCAAATTACCTCAGCAGAATCTTCATTATGAGAAGATTCTCCCTCATGAGTCTCCTCTGCTATTGCCTTTTGTTTCCCGGCCTGAACAGAGGCTGTCTTGCTCCGGGTAGTTTACTGCAAAACACACTCAGGAATAAGAGCGGGAAAATCAAGACAAGGAAAAGGAATGGTGAAGAAAGACAAAAACTTACTGTTGCCCTAGGCTCATGGATTTGTATCCCTGCATGCGATGAGCGAGAAGGTAGAATAAGTCACGGAGGTTGTGCTACAGGGTTGGAGAAGAGCTCAAGAATCTTGCGGTCCTCCGGACCAGGACTGCTCATTCCACGAAAGATCTGGACGAAGAGTTCGTCATGTGGTAGGTCCCAACAGTTCACGGTCACTTCTTTCCACCAATCAACACAATCATTGTCGACATCGTTGAAGGGATACAGGGCTCTGACCTAAGGGGGAATCACTATCAAAGTAAACTGACTCTGAAAGGAGGAAGACTCAGGTGGGGCTAATCTCCGCCAAGAGGTATAGTAATTGGCAGAATCAACCAGAGGCCAGGGTACCAACTGGGCCAACCCAAATTGGCGAGCAAAGTGGTTAGAGGCATAGAGCTCATAACTTACGCGGTCGGTGGTAAGACGAATATCCGAGCAGGAGATGGCTCGACGAAAGGCCAAGAGGGCTCTTTTGCTATGATCGCGTCCACTGGGCAGAAAGCCATCATCAAGGGGAGGAGGGAATCGCCTAAAAAGGACTATTTTTGGGTCCGGCATCTCTCCCAACAAGTACAAGTAAATAAAACACTCGGAGTAGGGTGGAGCTCGATATCTTACGTTGCGACAAAGCTAGTTCCCCAAAAGGGAATCGACTAGAGGTTCCTTTAGAATATCATCGTGACGGAAGCGAGGGAAATAAATCTGCAACCAAAAGGCAAGGATCCAGAATGGACCACTAATGTCGGTATCAAAGGGGCGCATTACAGCTCTATAAAGGGAGCGATATAACGCACCCAATACAGGTTGCCCAAGGCCAACGCAAATACCATTGTAGAGAGCAGTGGCCAGAGAATTCCAACGCCCAGTATGTTTGTTGGAAGAAGTGCAAAAGATAAATTTGCAAAGCCAGAATTCCAGGAATGCGATACCTCATGTATGGTCACATTGGGTGCGGTAATAATCACGCCAGACAAGGTAGGATTTACTGTGATGCCCCCGACCAGCCATATCCATTCTCAAAGGAAATTGAATACCATCAACCTGACCATGCACATAGGGGTCAAAATCAATGGGCAACCCCGTGATGGTAAGAACATCCAGCAGAGTTATGCTCATCTTCCCAAACCGGAAATCGAATGTATTGCTGAAAGTGTTCCAGAAGCAAAAAGCAGCGGCAAGCGTGCAGGGCTAGTATTATGGGGAAGACAGAAGCATAGATCGATGGTTTGGGTGATACCCACTGCATCCCATCGGGCCAAGTCTCTCGCTCGGACCTCCTGATACCAAACCTTTTCCTCGAGGGCAATGGTAAGCCAGAAGCCCACTTTCCTCCTTGGTCCCTAACTGCTAAAATCACCAGGCACCTGCCGAAGAGCTGCTATGGGACGGCGGATGGGAAGCCCATAATAGGCCATAGCATCATCTGGCAAACGATCGCGAGGTGTGGGACCCAAACCCGCTTGACTATCACCTCCACCAAAGCTCATCAATCGACTTTTCTCCTCTCCGGTCTGACTTCTACATCGAACAATCATGTTAGTCCGCCATGTGAATGTGGCTTTCTCAGTGATTTCATCTACCTGATCGATAACGAATGGTTTCTTAGATGTCATTTCTGGGTCACAAGGAACACTTCTCCATTACACCTTGATTTATAGCTCAGGTGTTTTTGGAGATTAATTTATTAGCTGGGCCAGTGAGTGGCCCTAGTTGATAATTAATGAATCACTATTTCATCTTGAGAATCACATCTAAGGCGACAGTGAAGATATTCCACATTTTCCTACCACCACAGGACCGGCATAGTGGCCTGATTTTTTTTTAATAAAACATGATTAAAACCAATTCGGTTTTAGATGCTAAAGTTGCAGCAAATATGGTGGTTTCACTAAGTCACATGTCATGATGACGATAGCCATGATTCAATCATCCTCTTCAGCATAACATTCACGAATGATTAAATGGCAGCAAACAGTTTGCTATTCAGCATCTTATTTTGCCAAGTACTGTAGGCCTTGATCAAACTTGATCTAGCTAGCAAAAAGGCTCCAAACACCTACATTTGAGAAAATCAACAGAGAGCCAGCGATCAAGGCAGATACTTACTGCTATACACATGGCGAAGCTACCACCAAAGAAGATAAGGATCCTCATTCGCAATCAAAAGCAGTCTCCTTCGCATGGGGGGCACGCTAAAGTTCTGATATCCTAAAACCTACCTAAGTTTCGTCAATTCACTGCATACCAGAAATCAGATACGGGGGCAATAAATTTGGCAAAGGAAGCATCAGTTCATGACAAAGACAATTCAGATTGTGGCATCCAAGCTTTATGGCCTATTTAGAGGCCTATATGGAATCAATCAAGTAATTTCAGTCAAGCCAATACAAGTGGCTTCGGAGCGACGATATTATAAGAGTGGTACTGATTCAAGACCTCTTCAATCAAGAGGAAGACCTTTGACTTCGAGGTCTGGGGGGCAATGTTTGGACCCAAAATGAGCATTTTGGCCTGACCAGGCACGTCTTGGAGAAATCGAGCCAATGTTAGTGGCTCAAGCTATATATTGTCGACAAGTTCGAAATATATATTTAGAGGCTAAATAAAGCCTACTATGGAAGCGTGGAAATGAAAAGTCAACTTTAGCACATTTTCCTACTTCGGCTAGGAGAAACTGAGCTAAACAAGGAAGGAGGGGCGGCAGACTAACTATTCGAACTTCAAATGAGTTGAAACTTTCCAGATTCATTCTAGACATCCCAAGGATCATTTCTTTTGAAGAGTGCTAGAGCTCGTTCAGAGTTGAAAACCTTCAAACAATCAGTCCAAATTTTTTGCAGAAGCAAAACTGAAAAACTGGACCTGTAAAGAGTCCAGTAGCATTTCCGGCCCAACCACATGGAAATAAATTCTGAAATTTTACCACAATAATCTATATCCATGGTGGATCATTTCATATGAAGAAGTCGAAGGTTAAATATGAGTTCTTAGTGGAGATAAAAATTAAAAGAATAAAAAAGTGTTAGTGCTCACACCTAACAAAATTCACTAAGTGTTAGTGCTCTCACCTAACAAATCCACTAAGTGTTTGTGTGCTCAAACCTAACCCACTATGATTTGTTTAAAAGCCAAATAGTGTTACTTGGAAGCCTATATATAGAGGCTACAACAAGTATCATCTCACCAATTCACTCATCAAAACATCTATAAGATGATCTAAATTCTCTCTAGAGCAACCTCTCTAAGAGCAACTCCTCTCCTTCTCTTTCTCTTATCGGTGATCACACTCCAAGTTCTAGTCTCCTTAGGAGCCGACTTTCAGTACCACCAAACCCTCTGTCAAAGTGCTTTGGTCCTAGTCTCCTAGGGAGCCGACTGTAGTACCACGACCATAACGGTTACGGAACCAGCCAAGCAAGGGTAACGCCCTCGCAAACCAGCCAAGCTAGAGTCACGCTTTAGCAAGTTCTCCTCACTTCCTAGTGGTTTTCGCCTTGCTAGATCTACAACATCGAGTATCGATTGTGATTTTGAAGAAGCTCAGCAAAAGTCCTCGCCATGAGGCACAAAGAATCCCACGACGAAGTTGGTGCTCTCCTCGTCCACAATCGCTCAGAAGAAGTCAGGTCAAGGGACACCCCCGACGCTCGCACCCGAACGGTGCTGGCACGCCCACGCAAGAAAAGAGACTGTTGACCAGCTCAAGAAAAACTGGAGCCAAACATTTTGGCACGCCCGGTGGGACATACTGCGAGCTGTAAACCACACCACTATTAAGAAGATGAGGTTGGTAAGGGTTTGTGAATCATAATGGAATAGGTGAAGTCTCTTTTGTTAATATTGACCTAAACTCCTTATTGGTGCCTAGTTCAGGTCTGTTAAGGTTAAGGGCAGTTTTTATTAACACTTGTTGAACTGTCTTCACACTTATGATCTTTCTCATCTTAGTAAGTGTAACCTATGTGAAATAGTGTCTAGAAAGGGGACAACGTTCATAACAGGCTATTGAATCCAGAAGTGCGTGCAAATGGGCCTAAACCACTATGTGGGAGTAGTTCATGCCAAAATGGATTCTGCCTCTTTTGTTCGCCCTCCCCCACCTGGCCATTTCAGTAAGGTTGCCTAAAGGATTTGAAAGAAAGTTTGTGTCTAGGCGACTATACTTGGGCCGCAGGTCTAAACCTTGATTCACAGTGTCTTATTGAATTCAACTACTTATTCAATTCAGACTTGCAGAAGCCATTGGGAAGTCAAGCATAAACCCTTATCAAAAGGTTTACATTAACTGCCTGAAACATAAGACCTCCAGTTACAGACCACACTCGCGTGCAAACTGTCGTGGTCTTTCTGAAGAACATGTAATCCAAGGATTTTCTTCCCACCCTCCATCGACAGAGATGTCACCTGAACAAGGAGGAAATCGACATCCTACTACTGAAGGCGAGCAAGTTCCCGCCGCCCAGCCTAATCAGGCTGGCGATACATCTAGCATCACCTAGGAAGCCGAGATGTGGCTTGCATCATGATTTTGAGTGTAGAGTGGTAGATCAAGAGTTGAAGATTTCAACGTCCCTGATTCAATCTGGAGACTGTTCAGAGGGCCGAGATTAATCCAACTTCAAAGCCCGATCTAGGACGATCTAGACAACAGTATTAAAGTTGTTCACAATTTCATCTCCGAAAAATTCAGGTATTAAAGTTGTTCACAATTTCATTTTGAAGACGTTTGTAGTTGACGACTTTTGCATCGGAGGTGGTTAACCGGCGTTGACCGCAGTCTGACCTCCGCTTGTGGCGGCGCGTCAGACCAAATTTTGAGTTTATATTAAATGGACGATGATCTATGCATCCATACGAGCGTTTTGATATATAACTTGGTCATGTTAGAAAAAGTTGATAAATGGTCAATTTCAGTTTTAACGTTACTATTTACGGTTTCACAGTTTACCTTCGGTTTGAGATTTACGGAGATCAGACTATCGGTTTTACTTCAAATTTTAATATGATGTTTATATGACTGTCCTGATGACTTTGTGTGGTCACGGGAGAAGATCCGACCGTTTGATCTTTGTATAATTGTAAAACAGTGTTTCGGGAGGCGATTAGTGAAGATCCGTCCATCGGATTTTCGTATAATTTTGATAGGATGTTTCCAAGGGCGATCCACGAGGATCTAACCGTTGGATCATCTTTTAAATTCGATCGACCGTTGGATAGTATTTATTTTAGAATCCGACCGTTGGATTGTCGTTATTTTGAAACCCGAGCGTTGGATCATCATTTAGGTTTATTCGTGCTTCGTTGCTAAGTAAAGACCGTACTTGAGTAGGTACTTGACGGCTTGAGTTGACGAGCATTTGGATTATTGTGAATTATATTTACTGAAGACGCAGCGGGAATTTCGAGGTGAGTAAACCTCACGTGGTTCATATTATGAACCGAGTACTTAAATTAATTAATTTTGGTAATAATGTGGAAAATATTTGTGGATTAAATATTTGTTTTTAAAATCACATGGACTTGATCACTACGGTCCATAGGTAAGTAAAATGAATTTTAACTATACAAATGAATTTCGCGATTTTCTTGTGTGAACTATAGATGGTATTAGTGGTCATTCCTGAGTGGATGACTACGTATATATATATATATATATATATATATATATATTTATTTATTTACGTGGAATATATATATTAATTGGCGTGATTTTGAGTGACGATATGATTGAGTTGGAATGATGATTTGGATTATATTCAAATGCTTTAATTTCATGATAATATCATATATGTTGGATGAGTTGATTTAATTATGTGAAAACATACAGTTGTACATATTGTGGATTTAGGGTCAACATAGTGACCAGTATGAGGTAATCGGATGCTCTAATCCTAGGTGGATGATGGGATACGATTGGTTGAGTATATAAGTATACGTATTGATGAAATACGATAAAGATAAATATGTCGGATGCCATAACCTAGGCCATGTGACGGGCTACGATTCAGTTAGAGCTCTACTCTGTCAAATATCGTATTTTTATAAATACGATGATGGGGTTTTGTGAATAAAGATGTGAGTTAGTGTTTGGTGTTGAGTTGTTGATTGATTGTGATTGTTGGTTTTTGTGGTTGTAGAATTGTTGCATGTTGACTTAGGTAGAAATAAATATGATTTAATTAAGCAACCATTCTTTCTTTTACTCATACGAGCTTTCATAAGCTTACCGGGTTTTGTATTGTTGCAATCCCGGTACACTATTCAAATGGTGTAGCGGATATTCCTGCAGGTCAGGATAACCAAGGAGGTGACCGAGCTGCTTAGGTGTTACAGCAGTTATTTTTATTCCATTGAGTTGTGAGGTGTGTGTGCTCATTAGAGCTTTACAAATTATTGTGTTCTTGTGTTGTAATAATTAACCGAGACAAATTCGGTTTTGATTTTACTTCGTGTGGTGAGATTGTTAAGAAAAGAAATTTTCAGGATGATTATTTTGAGTTGTGGTAATTTTCATGTTTAGGATTTTGAATTTTATTCTAAAATTCGGGGTGTGACAGTTTGGTATCAGAGCGTAAGGAACATATTTGGTGATATGTCAATACTTACCGAGTGATGGCCCGTCTGCAGGGGATACCCATCGTGTGCTCTTCGGTATTGACAATATCATTGGGTATGTGAGAGCGTTAGGTTGGCTAGGAACGTTAGCATGTCTTAAGAACGTTAGGCGTTGTCTTGTATGCTTAGTACTTGGTTAATATGGACTTGCATTTGACTTATGCATTGTTTAAGTGTTATACGTGTATTAATCAAGTATATCATGCTTATTAGGTAATGGAGATTGAGGGAAACGAAGCCAGAGGTCGAGGTAGAGGTAGACCTCGTGGCAGGGGTAAAGGCCGAGGAAGGGGTAGGGCCCCTCCGGTCGAAGAAGCATCCGAGACGGAGGTAGAGGCACCTTATGAGGATCAGCCTATTCCTCCCGTTGCCATGGTTGATAATCATGCCCGCTTGCTGATGCTACCAAGGGAAATTACTCGCTTGGGAGCAACCAAGTTTGGATG
The DNA here is from genome assembly GCA_025331145.1 of Rosa persica. Classification (NCBI taxonomy): domain Eukaryota; kingdom Viridiplantae; phylum Streptophyta; class Magnoliopsida; order Rosales; family Rosaceae; genus Rosa; species Rosa persica. Next base: position 45,979,267 of record WFKR01000007.1, on the reverse strand, counting down.
AGGCACTGATTATATGGTGACGGATCGATGGATAGAGGATTTGCAGACCTATTTCGATCTGCTTGATTGCAGCAAGACCGACAAGAGGAAGCTAGCCGCATTCATGCTGAAGGATGAGGGGTAGGGTGTGGTGGAACGTCACACAGAGAAGCATTGAGGTGTCTACTTTGACATGGGACGGCTTCGGAGGCTGTTCAGGGATAAGTACTTTCCACTAGCAGATGAGAGGTTGGAACGAGAGTTCCTTACACTGGTACAGGGGAAGATGACCGTAATTGAGTATGATGTAGAGTTCTCCAGACTGTATAAGTATGTGAGGCAGATGGAGGATGAAGACTTGGCTAAGAAGTTTCAGAGATGGTTGAGTCCTTCGATTGAGCGTGATGTGGCCATCTTGGAGCTGAAGACCAAGAGAGAGATCTTAGCTAAGGCACAGATCATTGAGCAGCAAAACTTGATTCGTAGAGAGAATGAGTCTGCTGAGAGAGACTTCCAGGGCAAGGGAAAGGCCATAGCAGGAAGCAGTAGAGCTAGAGACTTCAGGGGTGGGTTCTGCAAGAGGCAGAGAACTCAGTTCCAACATCAAGCTCCAGCTAGGGCAGCAGTAGCTCCTCCTGTTCAGGCTATGCCTATTAGGTAGATAGCACCAGCAGCTCCGGTGAAGTGCTTTAACTGTGGCGAGTCGGGCCACATCTCTCGTGCGTGCATGAAATCTCGGGGTAGGATATGCTACAGCTGTGGACAGACAGGGCATCAGGCCAGGGAGTGTCCCCGAAATCAGGGTAGAGTGCAGGGTAACCAGCAGAGGCAGCTACCACCTACAACTGCTAGAGTCTTTGCCATCGGTCAGGCAGGCACGGGAGTGGAAGGTACCTTATCTGTTTATCACTATCTTGCTAGAGTACTGTTTGATACGGGAGCCTCACACTCTTTCATATCTAGTTCAGTTGTGGATGTTTTGGGTTTGATTGCTATGCCTATGACTAGATCATTATGTGTTACATCACCTCTCAGTGTGTCTCTTGAGCTTAGCATGTTTTGTGATGATTGCCCTATTGGGATTGGTGGCAGAGAGTTCTCTGCATCTTTGATTGTGATTCCGGATCACACGTATGATGTGATTTTGGGTATGGATTGGTTGAGCCCGAATCATGCTGTTATTGATTGCTTTAGGATGTTTGTGTTCCATGTTCCGGGACAATCAGTATTTCATTACCGTTGTCTAAAGTCTTCCATCGCCATGAGGAAAGGGATTTTGGCCCATATTGAATCAGGAAGTAGTACTTCGAAGATTACATGGATTCCTGTAGTTTCAGAGTATGCGGACGTGTTTCAGGAGATCCCTGGGTTACCTCCGAAAATGGTAATGGACTTCTCCATTAATGTCATACCAGGTACTTCACCTGTATCGAAGGCACCCTATCGAATGGCTCCAGCTGAGCTTCAGGAGTTGAAGGTGCAGATTGAGGGATTACTTGCACAAGGGTTCATTCAGGCTAGTGTATCTCCTTGGGGTGCACCAGTGTTGTTTGTGAAGAAGAATGATAATTCACTCCGGTTATGTGTGGATTACCGACATACAGCTGAACAAGGTGACCATCAAGAACAGGTACCCTTTACCTAGGATTGATGATTTGTTCGATCAGCTCAGGGAGGCTACTGTGTTCTCAAAGATTCATTTGAGATCTGGATATCACCAGTTAAGGGTGAAGGATGAAGATATTCCAAAGACAGCGTTCAAGACCAGGTATAGACATTTTGAGTTTCTTGTCATGCTTTTTGGTCTCATGAATGCACCTGCAGCATTTATGGACTTGATGAACAGCACGTTCAGTCTCTACTTGGATCAGTTTGTGGTAGTGTTCGTTGATGACATCTTGATTTATTCAAGGTCGTCAGGTAAGCATGAGAAGCATCTGCGGATAGTACTACAGACGTTGAGAGAGCAGAAACTATTTGCCAAGTTCGAGAAGTGCGATTTCTGGCAGAGTGAAGTCAAGTTCCTTGGTCATGTGGTCTCGAAGGATGGAGTTTCTGTGGATCCTTCGAAGGTTGAAGCAGTGATGAGTTGGAATCGCCCTACTACGGTTACAGAAATCCGTAGCTTCCTTGGATTGGCAGGGTATTACAGGCGTTTCATTGAGGGGTTTTCTGATATTGCTTCGGCTTTGACCAAATTGACAAGGAAAGACACTCAGTTCTTATGGTCGGATAAGTGTGAGAAGGCTTTCAATGAGCTGAAGACTAGATTAACAACAGCTCCAGTGTTGACTATTCCTACTAGTGGTGGTGGATTAGTCATTTACAGCGATGCATCTCATCAGGGTTTGGGGTGTGTGTTGATGCATTGTTGCTTACGGTTCTACACAGTTGAAGGTACATGAGCGGAATTACCCCACTCATGATCTAGAGCTAGCAGTAGTGGTGTTTGCCTTGAAGATTTGGAGACACTATCTTTATGGTGAGAAATTTGAACTCTTTTCTGATCATAAGAGTTTGAAGTATCTATTCTCCCAGAAGGAATTAAACATAAGGCAGAGAAGATGGATGGAGCTCATTAAGGACTATGATTTCACCTTGGAGTATTATCCCGGAAAGGCGAATGTAGTGGTGGATGCTTTGAGTAGGAAACCTCGAGTGATCATGGCAGCTATCATGGTGCGAGAGTGGCGCATGTTAGAGGCTGCATCAGAGTTTGACCTTATGCCCGCAGGAGCAGGACATGAATCTTTCTCGGTAATATCACCTTACAGCCCACCTTGATCTCCAGTATCATTTAGGGTCAAACACTAGATGAGTTTGCTCAGGTGAGGATGGCTGATATGACTGCTGACCCGGATGTGGAGGGTCCTTCTGAGTGGATGATTGGGACAGATAGAGGTTGTGATTTCGAGGGAGATTGTATGTACCGAGTGTTGATAACCTCAGAGAGGAGATCATGAGGGAAGCACATAGGTCTCGATACACTATACATCCAGGAGGTACTAAAATGTATATGGATCTACGAAGGCAGTTTTGGTGGTATGGTATGAAGAGGGATGTGGCAGAACATGTGTCGAAGTGTCTTACCTGTCAACAGGTGAAAGCAGAGCATTAGAGACCCGCGGGAATGTTGAATCCCTTACCGATTCCTATTTGGAAATGGGAAGATATCTCCATGGACTTTGTGACTGGATTGCCTAGGTCTAGACAAAGTTATAACTCGATTTGGGTGATTGTTGACCGGTTGACTAAGTCAGCACACTTTCTTCCGGTGGCAAAAACTTACTCAGGAGATGCGTTGTGTAAGTTGTATGTGAAGGAAATAGTGAGGCTTCATGGAGTACCTGTGACTATTGTCTCTGATCATGACGCTCGTTTCACATCAGAATTCTGGCAAAGGTTCCATAAGGCATTTGGTACATCTCTTGCTATGAGCACTGCACTTCACCTACAGAAAAATGGGCAGACAGAGAGAGTGAATCAGGTGATAGAGGATATGCTTAGAGCTTGTGTTCTAGATTTTAAGGGAAGTTGGGCGGATCATCTACCATTAGTAGAGTTTGCCTACAACAACAGCTATTACTCCAGTATCGGTATGGCTCCATATGAGGCTCTTTATGGTAGGCCATGTAGGACTCCTATCTGTTGGGCGGAAGCAGGGGATAAAGGGTTCATCGGTCCTGAGATTGTAGAGGAGACTACAGAGAAGGTCACTACTATTCGGGACAGAATCCGAACCGCTCAGAGTAGACAGAAGAGTTATGCTGACTTGAGTTGGAGACCTTTAGAGTTTGAGATAGGCGATCATGTGTTCTTGAAGGTCTCACCTATGAAAGGTGTGGTGAGATTCGGCAAGAAGGGAAAACTCGCACCGAGGTATGTTGGACCCTTTGAGATTCTGGAAAGGGTTGGAAACTTGGCATATCGACTTACTTTACCTATTAGCATGTCGGGTGTGCACAATGTCTTCCATGTGTCTATGCTCAGGAAGTATGTTCGAGATGAGTCTCACGTGATTGATCATGGTGTGATCGAAGTAAACACTGATGTGACATTTGTAGTTGAACCTGTTCGTATCATGGATAGGTCTACGAAGAAGCTTCGTAGGAAGGAGGTTGACCTTGTGAAGGTGTTGTGGAGTCATCATGATGAGAGTGATGCGTCATGGGAATTGGAGTCTGATATGAGGAAGAGGTATCCTCAGCTTTTTGTGGACGAACATGCTTGAATTTCGGGACGAAATTCTTTTAAGGAGGGTAGACTGTGAAGACCCAAATTTTCATACAATAAATTTATGTAATTCAATAATTGTTATATTAATTGAATTATGATATTTGGGATTATTTGGATTGTCGTGGGTTGAGAAAATTGGTTTCGAATGATTTTATTTTCGAAAACGAATGTTATTTAAGGGGTAGTGAAAATCGACTTTTTATACGTTTAAAATTTGGGAAAACTTCCTTCATGAAAGTTGTAGAGCTCGTCGATACGAGTTTGTGCATATGTGGAACGTATTATTTAGAGTTCGTATGAATAAGTTATGAATATTTGAAAATCGGAATTTTTCTATAAATATAGGAATTTTTTTGGAAATTTCAGAAAACCAAAAAAATTATCAAATTTTCTCTCTCTCTTCTCTCTCGACTGAAGCCCGAAGAATTGAAGAAATTCGACCGACCCGACTAGGACCCGCATGACCAGACCCGACTGCACCGGCGCCGTCCGACTTCCAACGGTGATGAAACCACTGCGAGGCAGCTCAGACTGACGTCGCCTGCCTCCCTGTCGACCTCGTTGGCGCCCCCGCCCGCCGCAAGCAGGAGATCGGAGCAGCTCAGCCCTGAACGCCCGATCCGGTCGGATCTCGACGGTGCCGGAGTTGCATGGGCCGATCCTCCCCATTTTCGTGACATGCTCTTCCTCCTGATCATCCTCATATGTGGCTTGCATCATGATTTTGAGTGTAGAGTGGTAGATCAAGAGTTGAAGATTTCGACGTCCCTGATTCAATCTGGAGACTGATCAGAGGGCCGAGATTAATCCAAGTTCAAAGCCCGATCTAGGACGATCTAGACCTCATCTTCGAAAAAGTCAAGTATTAAAGTTATTCACAATTTCATTTTGAAGACGTTTGTAGTTGACGACTTTGAGTTTATATTATCTAGACGATGATCTATGCATCCATACAAGCGTTTTGATATATAACTTGGTCATGTTAAAAAAAGTTGATAAATAGTCAATTTCAGTTTTGACGTTACTATTTACGGTTTTACAGTTTACCTTCAGTTTGAGATTTACGGAGAAATTTTAATATGATGTTTATATGACTGTCCCGATGACTTTCTGTGGTCACGGGCGAAGATATCTTCGTATAATTGTAAAACAGTGTTTCGGGAGGCGATTAGTGAAGATCCGTCCATCGGATTTTCGTATAATTTTGATAGGATGGTTCCAAGGGAGATCCGTGAGGATCTAACCGTTGGATCATCGTTTAAATTCGATCCGACCGTTGGATAGTCTTTATTTTAGAATCCGACCGTTGGAATGTCGTTATTTTGAAATCCGACCGTTAGATCATCATTTAGGTTTATTTCGTGCTTCGTTGCTCAGTAAAGACCGTACCTGAGTAGGTACTTGACGGCTTGAGTTGACGAGCATTTGGATTATTGTGAATTATATTTACTGAAGACGCAGCGGGAATTTCGAGGTGAGTAAATCTCACGTGGTTCATATTATAAACCAAGTACTTAAATTAATTATTTTTGGTAATTGTGTGGAAAATATTTGTGGATTAAATATTTGTTTTTAAAATCACATGGACTGGATCACTACGGTCCATAGGTAAGTAAAATGAATTTTAACTATACAAATGAATTTCGCGATTTTCTTGTGTGAACTATAGATGGTATTAGTGGTCATTCCTGAGTGGATGATTACGTATATATATATATATATATATATATTTACGTGGAATATATATATTAATTGGCGTGATTTTGAGTGACGATATGATTGAGTTGGAATGATGATTTGGATTATATTCAAATGCTTTAATTTCATGATAATATCATATATGTTGGATGAGTTGATTTAATTATGTGAAAACATACATTTGTACATATTGTGGATTTAGGGTCAACGTAGTGACCAGTATGGGGTAATCGGACGCTCTAATCCTAGGTGGATGATGGGATACGATTGGTTGAGTATGTACAATTATCGGACGTTCTAAATACGTATATAAGTATACGTATTGATGAAAGACGATAAGATAAATATGTCGAATGCCATAATCTAGGCCATGTGACGGGCTACGAGCTTTCATAAGCTTACCGGGTTTTGTATTATTGCAATCCCGGTACACTATTCAAATGGTGTAGCGGATATTCCTGCAAGTCAGGATAACCAAGGAGGTGACCGAGCTTCTTAGGTGTTACAACAGTTATTTTCATTCCATTGAGTTGTGAGGTGTGTATGCTCATTAGAGCTTTACAAATTATTGTGTTCTTGTATTGTAATAATTAACCGAGACAAATTCGGTTTTGATTTTACTTCGTGTGGTGAGGTTGTTAAGAAAAGAAATTTTCAGGATGATTATTTTGAGTTGTGGTAATTTTCATGTTTCGGATTTTGAATTTTATTCTAAAATTCGGGGTGTGACAAGTAGGCTCTTCAGTGGTAGAACTCAAACCACTAGTCTCTCAAATATGTGTAATGATAGCTCTTAACCATATACACTCATGAATCGCCTCATGTAGAGCAATGATCTCTGTGGAGGTAGCCATAAGGATTTGCTTGGTTGATCTCCAAGATATCTCCAATGTATGGTCGAGTACATCGGGCTAAGTACAATAATGCACCTATTGCACTTAGATAGGGAATTTCAACTCCCAACACCTCTTCGTCATCTTCCTTTAGACGAAATGGATCTTTCTTTGCATCCAAACTTCGACCAATCATGGGAGTGCTAGCTAGATGCGCTTTGTCCATGTTAAATTTCCTGAGCATCTTTTGGACAAACGCAGACTGGTGGATTAGTATTCCACAAACTCGGTGTTCTAGTTCAAGGCCTAGACAAAATTGAGTTTTCTCCAAGATCCTTCATCTCAAATTCAGATTTCAAGTAGCTCGCGGTTTCTCTTATTTCATCAAGAGTACCTATTATGTTCATATCATCGACATATACAGCTACAATTGCAAATCCGGAACTTGTTTTCTTTATGAATATGCAGGGACACAATTCATCATTCTTATATCCCTTCCTAATCAAGTAGTCACTTAGATGAGTATACCACATCCGCCCAGATTGTTTCAATCCGTAAAGTGAGCATTTCAACTTAATTGCAAATGCACTCCTGGGTAATGTAAGGCCATCAGACACTTTCATATATATCTCTGAATCAAGATCCATAGAGATATGCAGTAACCACATCCATGAGCTGCGTTTTCAGTCCTTCGGAAACTACCAAGCTAACTAAGTAGCGGAACGTTATAACGTCTATTACAGAAGAGTATGTCTCCTCGTAGTCAATTCCAGGGCGTTGTGAGAAACCTTGCGCCACAAGGCGAGTCTTGTACCTCAGGACATCATTCTTCTCATTACGCTTTCTGACAACGACCCATTTATGTCCTACTGGATTTACACTTGGTGGGGTTAGCACTATCGGGCCAAATACCTGTCTCTTTACTAGAGAATCTAATTCTGCCTGGATTGCTTCTTTCCATTTAGGCCAATCTGCTCTTTGTTGACATTCTGCAACAGAGCGTGGTTCGATATCATCGTGCTCTATGATTTCTTGAGCAACAGTGTATGCAAATATATCATCAATGTGTATGGAAGATCTATCCATCAACTCATACGCACTCTCATAATCCATTGAGATTTCTTTGTTCTCTGGAGTCATTTCAAACATCGAAGCATCCTCCAGTATTGATTCATGGACATAACTATAATTAGAGATAATCTCATGAGAGGGATTCTCTACATTGATGATTAATGGATCGGTTTGTGCCTTACTCACCCTCTTCTTCCTTCGGTGAGTGTCAATCGCACCAAGTGGTCTCCTCTTCTTCCTTTGGGGAGCCACGACCTCAACCACACCTCCACTAAGTGTGGTTGAAATGCCTCTATCTGCAGTGTCGTGCCCCTTATTGGGGACTTCTAACCTTGCAGGCACATTTGCAGCTGGTATATGTGATCTCGTCACTTTTGCGATATCAGTAAATACATCAGACATCGAATCTGCTACGTTCTGAAGATCAATTATTCTTTTCACTTCACTTTCACATTGTGAAGTGTGAGGATCAATATGAGACAGAGTGGGGATAAACCACGACAATTCTTGTCATTCCCTTAGAAAATCTTTTTGCCTATCTCCCCTTAATGATGGGAATATTGTCTCATCAAAGTGACAATCCTCAAATCTAGCAGTAAAGAGATCACTTGTCAAGGGTTCCAAATAGTGGATAATTGTTGGGGATTCGTATCCAACATAAATACTTAATCGTCTCAGGGGACCCATTTTGGTGCGTTGTGGAGGCGCAATAGACACATATACTGCGCAACCAAATATGCATAAGAGTGAAATGTCAGGCTCATATCCAGTTACCAACTAGTACGCATGGCTAGTTGTGGCTCTGAAACGAATAAGCAAAGATGCATGCAATATTGCATATATTACATAACCCCAGGCAGATATAGGCAGATTGGTGCGCATAACCAATGCCCTAGCCACCATTTGTAGCCTTTTGATGGTGGCTTCTGTGAGACCATTTTGTGTATGCACATGTCGATCCCAATAGACATACAATAATTATCAAATGTTTTTTATGTAAACTCTCCAGCATTATCTAGTCTTATAAACTTAATAGGGTGATCAGGGTGATGAGCCCTTAAACGTATAATCTGTGTTAGGAGTTTTGCAAATGCAGCATTTCTTGTAGTCAATAAAGCGACATGTGACCAGTGTGTCGAAGCATCCACCAAAACCATAAAATACTTGAATGGTCCGCATTCTGGATGGATAGGTCCAGAAATATCTCCTTGTATCCTTTGTAAGAATGGAATGTTTTGTTTTGTGTCTTTAGCATAGGAAGGTCTTTATCCTGTTTTTGCTAAAGAGCAAGCTTTGTAAAACGACTGATGTGCCTTTGAAATAGTCAATGAGGCAAAATGGGAGGGATGTAGTGCTTTTGGTACTTCAGAAGACAATGGCTGTATTTGAGCAATACTAGGACCGACACCTTGCAGTGTGGCAGATTTTTCTCCCATTTTATTTTTCACTCGAAAGAAGAGATGTCCATGTGAGTTCTTTAAAATACGGATCGTCATGTCACGACCAGGGTGCCTTAGGCAGTCATGTCAAAACCTGTATGAGTCACTGTCTCACATTTCATTGTTGGTGACAGCATAGGATTCAATGATTTGAATCGTAGTGAAGTACAATCCACTAAATTGACTCATAAGTTTCTCTAAAATGCATTTCCTTCCACATTCATTAAAAGGTAATATAAATGTATTAAGTTTCATTCTCACAATGGGTTTCTATATGATAACCGTGGCACGAATATCTTTAAAACTTAACAAGATTTGATTAACTCTTGATGCATACAGAGCGTTTGTGACATTAAACATTGTGTCATTATGCAGCAAAAATTTGACATGTCCCACTAAATTTTGAGCTTCGTAAAAATAAAATTATGAGGCTAAAAAATCACGATTAAGAGAGAGGGAGGAAAAAACAAAAAAAAAAAAAACAAAACAAATCAGTGTGCATAGGACGCCTCACTCACCAAGAGCACAAGACTTTCCCGCCAGAAGATTGAGCAAGATAAAGCGGGGGCAGAGTCTAGGGTTTCTCAGACCCAATCCAAAAATCCCCAAATTGACTTAAGCATGTCAAACCACGCTGAAGATCTTTCTCAATTCGATATCTCCGTTCAGGTACGCACCCGATTACACACTCCAAATCTCAGTCTCATCGGCCCAAAGCTTTCAACTTTAACAACCCACCTGACCTCTTCCGATTTCCGATCTCGTCTTTTTTTCATTCTCAGGAAAAGGACAAGCTCGTAGCAGAAGTAATCCGCTACGTGCTTTTCAAGACGCACCACAACTCCGGCTGCCCAATCAGGAGAGAGGAGCTGACTCAGTTGATCACCAAAAACTACCGCCAGCGAAATCTTCCGGTGCTAATTATCAACGAGGCAATAAACAAGCTCTCCACCATTTTCGGGTACGAAATGAGGGAGCTTCAGAGGGCTCGTCCCTCCTCCAATAACCATCAGGGCCGCAATTCTCAACAAGGTGAGATTCAGCACTTTGAAGTTACTAATTGAGATTTCAGTTATATTATGGATTGTTTAGATTGTTTTGAGGATTGAATTTCGGGTTTTGACATGCTTTATCAATGTGTGATTCAGGTGCGGCAGAGGCGAAAACGTATGTTATTATGAGTAAGCTGCCTGCTGAAGTGTACAAGAAGTATGTTGGGGATGTTAATACGGCTCATCTTACTGGTTTTACTTTCGTTGTATTGAGTCTTGTACATATTTCAGGTGGTAAAATCTCCGAAGGTATGGCCTTGCTTGTTGGCTTGTTTTAGTAAATGTTAACGAGTTAGTAATGCTTTGAATGGAAGATGCCAGGATAGCTAGCTGATGTTTGGAAAAACTTCTTGGATGAATCATTTGTGATTATAACGTTTAATTGGTCTGCTTACTGGCACCTCGCCAACATCTTGATTAAATGAGGCTGTCTAGGAAAATATGGCAGATCAGAGATCATGACCCAATGAGACTCTTGCTTAAATATTACTAAAATCAATGCAGGAAAATGTTCCTCTTTTGTTCCTTTCTTTTTGCGAGAGAACTTACTCCTTGTTTTCCTGGAGCTGCAGAGAATCTTTGGCAACATTTGAGGCGGATAGGACTGGATGAAACCAACGAAAGCCATCCAGTTCTAGGAAACACAAAACAAGCACTGGAGGCACTTGTTCAGCAAAGGTTAGATTTTCTGCTAGAATGGATTGTATATTTGCAGTTGTTAGTAATGTAATGGTAATATATCATTGATCAACTATGAGAACCCGTCTCAAGTATCTTTCTTTATTCTAGGTATTTGCAGAAGGAGAAACAAAGTGGACCTGAAGGCAATACTTTGTTATATGAGCTCGCTGAGAGAGCTTTAGATTCTCAAGTTACTGCAACCATGAAAGATTACATATCGCAGGTATCACTAGAGATGCAGTTTCTAATGGTTTTATTTTTTCATAGTTAAGCATACTTTGTAGCTTTAAGTGAGATCTATTTAAAGTGTGCATGTGCCTCATCTCAACAAGGCTATGAATTACTCATCCTAACTTGTACAGCTATCCGATTGATGAACAAAGCTACACTCTTTCATAGATAAGGCCATTAGAAGCTCAAGTATTTCATTATCGACAGACCGGATACAAAACTCAAAAGTCCATCTGTAGAGGGGCGCATGTAAACAACTATGTAGATTAATGAAGATGGTAGAAGAAAACAGAAAAGTTGAGCTCAAATTTAGCAAAGTGAGAATGTAAAATATTGGATCTTTACCCTTGATTCTAAAGGTTCTGTCAGACTTCGGTCAATTGACTAACCCAGCACACTAGGACATGTTAAAGAGGAATTAATTGTGTAAGCGGGAGCAAAAGAAGATGCAAAAGATTTCATTTCTTGGTTTAGCTGCTTGACTCCTAGCCAACTGTCTTAAATAATAGTAAATATGAAGACTTTACATTGAGATTGATATAGGTAACGAAGTTCTGAGTATAGGAACAGTCACAGAAACTGTTTGATGTTGGAGAACTAGGGAAAACCTGTGAGACTGCTAATTAGTTGGGGATCTATGATTGCTGTTAATATTTAGGCAGGCAATGTCTGAGGACTGTTAATGAGAACAAATAGAAAATATGAGGAACAGGAAGATATAATGTTTCACACTAGCAGACTTCTAGAATTACTCCTGAACAGCTTAGTCATCACGCCTAGGGTTAGATTGCCTCACAGTCCTATAGGAAAGAAGTATACGCCACTGGAAAAGGCTGCTAATTCATTTATAGATTGCAACAGTTAAGACATTAATTGCCTTCTAGGTTTTCAACTTTTCAAATTTAAGAAATGGCATATACTCCAACAGTTGAGGCACAAGTTTTGCTCTCTTGATTGCTGCTTTTTTGCTGAAAGCATCTCATAGTTCTGCGCTTCTGTGACTTTTACTTGTTTTAGATTCTGTAAAATTTAATCAGGTCTAGTTCGCGGTAAGTAACATTCATTTTCTTGAATTATTCACAGAAAGAAATACATAAAATAGATAAATATCTCGAGTATGCTTTTGTATATCCATCCTGAAAGACGTTTTCCTGGCAGATTGTGAATAAAGATGTTGGCTCAGTGGAGGATGAGTAGTGCCTTGCTGCTAACTTGGATCTTACTACAGATGTCTTCCATTTTGGTTCGTCTGAACTGAAATAGTGCTGAGCAAGTCCCTGCTTGATATGTTAAGCAGGGGCAGGGACTGTTTTTGCTTAAAAACCGGATGCATATAATATGTGGCTCTTGTTCTCCTACTAACATGTGATGGGAGAAATAGACACATGGTTGTATGCAGCCGCTGGTAGGGAAGATTATAGTTGGCCAAATTAACGATGTCCATGTTTCTAATATATTTGAACCCCAAGAACTTCATCTTCTTATCATTTTTCTCGGTGATATGGATTGTCTGTAGAACTAAATGCTCTTGCTATCTCAACTTTTTGATAATTCCATCACAATTCGTGGTTAGTGTTCTGATATCATCTTTTGAATAGTAACTTTCTTAGTTGAAGAGCTTCAAGTCACTTGGGTGGAGTTGCAAGTGCCTTCCAGTGATTTAACTATACAGGAACAATAAATATTATGGTTCCCACGCTTGTTGGGAGCCATTATGGTGGTTTAGAACTTTAGATCGTCAATGGTTGACTGGAACAATTAATATTACCGTTGAGGAATAGTGGGGAGCCACGCAGAGGAAATCTGTGTAACAACTAACAACTGTGTTTCTACTGGTTTAACTGTTTTTTTTTTTTTTTTTTTTTTTTTTTGAATCCACTGGTTTAACTCGAATTAAGGTAGAGGACAAAATTATAAAGGGCAGTTATATCAAGTGTCACAATAGAGTTTTTTTTTTTTTTTTTTTTTTTTTTTTGAATCCACTGGTTTAACTCGAATTAAGGTAGAGGACAAAATTATAAAGGGCAGTTATATCAAGTGTCACAATAGAGTTTCTGACACGATAAAAAATGATGCTGATTTGTGATTTTGCAGAAATTGCATGTGGATGCTGAATTCTGCCACCCCTGATCCTTCTATTCATTGATAGCAATCTATTCTGAGAAACTGCTACAATTTAATCTGCAGGATTTCATTTTTTCTACTAAGACACCTTCAATTCAATCTCCAGGACTTCAATTCTATACACCTATAATTTCAAATGTTATTAGAAATGATCAGAAATTACCAAGTTACAATCCACCTCATAACCTTTTGATAAACATTGAACGGAAGCACATGATAGCGGGCACAAGAAAGGTTTACTAATTATTAAACCTATTCAAAAATTGCGATCCAAATTCAGCAATTTGAATGTTAAACATAGTGTAACCTATAAAGCTTATGGAATATGGACAAACAAGGAATGAACTGCTACAGCAACAAGATACAATGGCACAATTAACCTCTGTTGCAAGACACCTTGAACAAGGGTATTCAGATGAATCTTTGAACACCAAAACTTCTAGCACAACACTATCTGTAACAATCAACGGGTTTCAGTCACTGCAGTACCCCTGCTGGTACTTGCATCCCCGATGGACACTGTGGCAAGCGACTTGGAAGCCCAGACCCGGGCGTTCATTGCTCCTTCCTGCAGATTACTCCTTTTGCAAGGCTCTTTTAGAGAGTTAAATAACTGCACTGCACGCTTTAGATAGGCCACAGGGTGCTCAAACAAGCTCCCAAATCTTACGTTTCGGGTATGCCTTCTCCATGCGGATTGAGCAAATGAAATCAGAGTGGGAAAAAAGATGTAGAGCAAACGCAGAATTACAAAAGCAGAGGCAAGAGCCAAATATGTTTCCTGACGAAGCAAATTCTCCGGAGATCTTGCCCATGAAAACGGGCAGCTTTCCTGCTCATTACTATCATTCTTCTCATGATTTGGTGGGTGTCCGGCCTTTTCCAGTGACAATTGATTCAATGATACTGTCTTGATGCCTACATTCATGCACAAGGTCAGTAAATTCTATCAGCAAAAACCTATTTCCTTCACATAAATACAAATGAGAAAAAGAGACTAAAGAATGACGAGTATGCAAACTAACAACAGACTTTGGATGATGATGCAAAACAAATAAAAAGAGACCAAAAAGGTCAACAGTATCGAAGATAAATAGATGGTTATCTGCTCAGTAATAAGCAAATTTTTAAACAACGTGATGCAATTAGAATCAAAAGGACAGATCACTATATGATGTATCTTTTAACTAAAACAGACTTTGGACTCATACTTGTACAACAAAGAAAAGCTTACCAGTAACTTCACTATAGAAAGCAATAAGAGAACCAGGAGTCCGGGCACCCTGGTATTGAACTCGCATGGTAGAATTCAAAATGAAAAGAGTAGGAAATCCATGAACTCCATACTTTGAGAGTATACTGCAAAAAATCAATTCAAAAATAGTAAATAACATGATATTTACAATAAAAACAAACATATTTATGCATGTCTGAGTGTGTGCGTGTGCATGTAAATATAAACAAACCTTGGCCTGATGGCTGATTCTTCAAATGCAAAATGTGGGATGGAAGGATACAAAGAAGCCAGAACAGAAAACGTCGGCTTAAACATCCTCGAGAAAGGGCACCAAGATGCATAGAAGAGCACAGCCACATACTCATGACTGTTCTTGTGAACCAGATTCAATGCCCTTTGTAATGAAACCTCATCTCCCTTCAAAGCAGCAAAACATAAAAATTAGAACTAACAAAACATACATATAAGCAAAGCAACATCGAAGTTCACTAGCCAACCAACTAAATAAGAAAGCGATTATTCAAACGCAAGTTATCAATGCCAAAAGAACTCATCACTACACAACAAGTGCCCTAACGAATAAAAGTTGAAATGTTAGGATTCATATTTCAAAGCATCATAGTTTCGAAACACAAAAGCTATCATTGTCTCTTCCTTAACGAAACAGCAAGTGATATTAAGAAAAAGTTATGAGCAATGTACTATTCATACTTGGAAAAACTTCAAAGAACAAATGTGCTCATTTCAGATACAAAAGCAGCCAGCTTTGTTTGAAATCGATATTCCCAATTCGAATTACCAGCTCCTAATTGCAAATTCAATCCACAAACTAAAATCCCCAAACCCAAACCGCACAAAGATACAATCTTTGAACAAAAATTTCCCTTCCCCCAAAATCAAAATGCAACATTTGATAATCAAAATCAAAAGTTTCAACAAATTTAAAGAAGAAAAAAAAGCCGTACCACAATAACACCGTTAGAACCAACGGATCTGATAACGCCGTTAGCCGGACAATAAGAATCTCGGAATCCGAAGATGGCTTCCGCCGCGGACTCCGTCGGAGAAGACGTCGGCTCGGCGGCGCACGTTAGCCGGCCCCATATCAATAACATCAGGATCCCAAATCCCCAAACCCTAATCCCCATTAAAGATTTTTCAACCCCAACCCCGAACACCAAAAAAAAAAAAAAAAAGCCCAAGAAATAAGGAGACCGAAAAACCTAGAGAAAGGAGCTGCCTTTGAACAACGGCGCGACGGCGATGGCCCGGCGCATTTTAGCGTCGGAGGGGATGGGTGAGGTGTCGGAAAGTGATTGGTGGATTGGGGGATTGTTAAAATTGTTAGAGGGGGAAGAAAAGTGGTTGGGTTGGTTTTGTGGAGGGGGGAGGGAGAGAGAGAGAGAGAGGTTTGGATTGATTTGGAAAATTTGGGTCTCTCTGTCTGTTGTGGGAGGTTTCGGAATTGGGAAGAAGAAGAGGACCCGAGACGCGGAGATAGAGATATGAGATATCGGTCTCTGACTCTCTGCTCCTCAGCCATAGGCACTTAGCTACCCTTTTATTTTTATTATTTTAATTCTTTCTTTTTTATCATTTTTTTTATTTTTATAATTTCTACTTTTCGGGTCTCTGTGTTTTTCTTGCACGGCCATTTCTTATAAAACAAAATATACAAAAATACTATTATTTTTAAGAATAAATTCAGTTTAGTCTCTCAAACTTTATGGTTAAAATCAGTTTGGTCGTTGATCTTTTTTTTTTAATCACGATAGTGCCTGCACTTCTAAAATGCATCACCCTCGTCCAAAATTCAAATTTGACTCGAAATGTGACGTCAGATGCTAAGCTGGACCCGACATGAGGGCCTATTTTCCAGACTCTGACCCTTAGTTGGGACAAAAAGTCCAAATTACCCCTGCTTTTTCAGATTTTTTTCCTTTCTTTTTCTTTCTTCCTCTTACAGCTTTCTATTCCCTTTCTTCCTCGACCCTGCTTCCAAACCTCATAAACTTGCACTGATAAAACTCCCCGATTCCATAAATTTCATGCCACATCCTTTTTGTCTTCTTCCATTTCTTCCGACCCTCTTTCTACTCCGATTTCTTCTTCTTCTCAATTCAAAATTCTCACCCAGAACCCTAATCCTCTCTTTCCTCCCGTTCCGTCGCCAGTTACAACACTGTCACGCCGGAGAAAAGACCTGCCCCACCTGAGAAGGTCTTTGTGATCACGGACGAGATCTTAGGGTTTACTTTGCTCGAGGTCTCGGACCTGACGAAGGTCTTGAGAGAGGAATTGGGGATGAAGTCGGTAATGATGATGATGATGATGATGCCAGGGATGGGAATCGGCAGGCTCCGGGGGGCCAATAAGGGCAGCGGTGCGGCATTAGGAAGGTGGAGGAGAATACGGCGTTTGATGTGAAGCTTGGTTTTTGGTGGGCATTCATGGGAGACGTTGACACGCTGTAGCATCTAAGATCTTGCATCCCATTAATGGCGGATGAATTCGGTCCTCTAGCTCTATTAGACCCAATCCCTAGTAGGTATCCAGCTCTATTCTTCCATGTCCATACGATTTGGATCGAAAATCGTCCATGGGTTTCTGACTGGGTTTCAGAAAAGATCTTAGCTTTGGAGTATTAGTCTCTCTCTCTCTCTCTCTCTACTTGAGAGGAGGGTTGTGAATAATAAGGTTCTTGTGGGATAGTGTAGTGCGTAGTTTAGTTGATGAGTTTGCAGCGGTAGCTAAGAGACAATGGCGAAGAGGAAGATGATAATGGGAGAAGGAGATTATGAAAGTGCAAGGACGACGGCGCTGAAATCGACGTCATTGTCCAGGTTGTCATCGACGGCATTGAGATCGTGCAGAGAGCTGCCGGTGAAGGAATTGGTCGCGAAAGATCTGCACCGAAACCCTACTCCCCATTTCAAATTAACCCCTACTTCTTCTAGGGATGAAGATAGTGGTATCAACGTTGGAGTTCGATGTGGTGGAAGAGGGCATGCGTTAGATCAATTTGGCTTTTAGGCTTGGGAGATCTGAGAGAGAGGTAAAGACGTAAAGTTAGAAGAGAAAAAAAATTACAGAGAAAAAACAAAGAAAATTAGAAATTAGAATAAGTTTTGGTGAAAAGAAAAAAAATTATATTAAATTAGAGATGTCCATTATGCCCTTTGTGGGAGTTTAAAATCTAAAAAGTGGGCCTTCATATCGGGTCCAACTCAACATCTGACGTCACATTTCGAGCCAAATTTGAATTTTGGATTAGGGTAATGTATTTTGGAAGTGCATGGACCATCGTGATTGAAAAAAAAAAATTAGAGACCAAATTGATTTTAGTCATAAAGTTCCAGGGACTAGACTGAACGAGGAAAAGTTAACATGGTAGATTTTTTTTTTTTTTTGGTAAAATGAGGTCAGCTCTTTATCGCAATTGAAAAATTACACTGAGATAATGCAAGAATGCATCAATAACCAAAAGATGCAAAAACTGCATCAAAATACAAGGAAATATAAATAACGCGAGAGTAGCAACGTAAAAATGCATGGCTAGTTTTACACTACGAATTGCAACCGTGTAATGAATTGAGTAGTTGGTGGTTTGACTACCCATGCAAATCCAACGCACAAACTAACAAAATTCAGTTCGGCGTAGAATCAAGGGCACTCTTCCACCTAAAGATCGAAGCTGGCCAAAGTTGTCAGAACATGGCTATGTTGGCCGACAATCTTTCACAAACAGATACCATAAACATGGGTCTCGAATCCAATACCAGTAACGCAAAACTGTCCTAATCCAATCTAGCAACTAATATACAGCCCACCAAAGATAGTGGACCATAGACCAAGCCCAATCTCCACTCAGATCCTAGATCCGGATCAGTTTGCAAAAACTACCCGGATCCCAGAACAGAATCTGAACCCTTCTGCATGGCTGCCGACGTGATCCCTGATTACTAGCCCACCACCATTGCAGGCTCGACCCCTGATCACCAGCCCACCATTGACGTGGAGAATTTGAAGAAACACATCGAACCAACCTACAAGAACAAGACCAGAAACCAGGATCCCACAATCCCCAAACAACCGAACTCGAAGAGAATACCCAGCCGTCTTCACATTAGCCAAAACACCACCGCAGACGACCTCTGAAGCCCATGATTGGCCTTGCACTCCTATAAGGCCAGAACTCAAAGCCCCCATACCCGAGTGGCCGTAAGCAGTTGTTTTGCAGCGCCCACCATCAATCACCCTCACTTGGCCAAGAACCAGGCAAACAGCCCCATAACCACCAGAGAAGGCAAGAAGACTAGCAAGAGACAGACCAAAGCTCTTGAATGACTCCATTGAAATGGAGTAGATACAGGGAAGGAAGACCTCAAAGGAAGTGTCGCTGCTCCAAACCCTAGCAGAGCTAGGTCGGGTTTTTCTGACAGAGAAAAAAAAAAATTGTATTTGTTAACAGTGTAGAATTGAATATGTTTGGATATGAAAATTTATTTTGTTCTTTTATTAATGACTTATTTTACATGTGAGAATAACATAATTAGGAGTATAAGTTTCTTAATTCTATCTTCTTACGCTCAAGTAATTATTTATTATTATTTTATACTATTATTATTAATGTAATTCTACGCTCAAATAATTAAATATACATTATTGTCTACCAAGATGGAGCCAAAAATGTACGATTTCTGCTTTCTTTTTCTTTCTCTTTTTTTTTTTTTTAATAACAAATTTACCATTTCTAACATAGCAACAGGTTTTTGTGATTTTGGTTTTATTATTAAATGTCATATGAGGGTAGTGATGGAGGGTAACCCACCTACTAATATTTTGGATTATCAATGATAACGGACAAATTTCATTAAAGTAAAATGACGAAGGCGCTTGGATTAACTTTTTCGGGTGTTGATAGCAATTTTTTCTATCAAATTCTCGTCTTCTACTTTCCGCCCAAAAAAGTGCCAACTCTTTCAAGTAGTTAATCAGAGTTGTCACGGATATGGGGATGATTAGTCCGAGTCAAGTCTTAATTTCAACCATGATTTCTCTTTTTTTTCCTGGAAGGTCATATAGGCTGAACTAGAAATGGATGTACACTTGAAGAAATTATCGAATATCCAATGAAGATCTGACAAGCACGATAAAGATCTCGAAGTGAGATTTTTGAACGTACTCAAGATGAATTTCAAATCAACTGAAGATCAGATGAACGGATTGTAGATCTTCAAGAAAATGTACCATATGACCACACACTTCAAAGAAACCGATTTATGGACACTTCTTTGATTTTTGGAATTTTTTCCCCTTCTTTTGTTTAGTCCGACTTAGTCATAAATCCGTTTCACCTCGAATACATATGACCACACACTTCAAAGAAACCGAATTATGGTAGATCTATCTAAATCTAGGAATCGTGATTAAAAAATCCATATCAAGTCAGATCGCTCAAGTGTAGTTGTCCAAATTGGGGAAAATTCGAAAGAAATTTGATAACAAGGAACGAAGATCCTTGATCCTGAATCCTGAATCCTGAAATAAAAAAATTGAGACCAAAATGACCTAGTAGTGATTCAATTTTAAAATCACACACACACACACACACTCTCTCTCTCTCACTTTAATTCCAATGAGATGTCTATGGTGTTGTGATTTTCATATGCACTGAATAGTGTCCATCTTACGATAAGAGTCATGCTCACCTAACTTAAGGGTCAGTTTTTGAGGGATTATAACAGCATCTCCAACAGTGATAGCTATATTCATAGCTAAAACTGAATATAGCTAGTTAAATATTGAGTTATGCTCAAGCAGAATACCTAAATCCCAAGTTATATTTAACTTTTAGTTAAATTCTCTCTCCTCTCTAGCTAAATATAGCTAGATCTTTTAGCTAAAGTTAAATTTAACTTTTATTAGCTAGTCTGTTGGAGATCAAACTTAGCCTAAAATTAGTTAATTTTCAATTTTTTTTTAAATAAGTATTCTGTTGGAGATGCCCTAAGGGATAAGTGAATTTGATGGCTGATACTATATACAGATTTTAAAGTTGTTATAGTTTTAGCCTTTGAATTTAGTACTTGTGGTTGAGATTCACTTGTCTGTCACACCCCCTTAAATATTGTCCCTTAGGTGAGTGATATCTCTGAATATGCAATATTTGTAGTGCTCTTATTGTTGTACTAGTATTATTGCTTTTTTATCGGATAAAAAATTCAATCACATCAAAAATGACTATCCACCATGCATAATTAAGTATGAGAATAAATTCAACGCAACAATCAAAACTAAAGTGCACAAAAGCCCATCAAACGGTCGTTATTGCCTACTGTCTGGGTAAAGTTAAGTGTCGTTAGATTTATCTTTCTGCGGCAATATAGTAGGAAAATTGCGCTTTTGGTAATTATTCTTCAATGTAATTGAGTTATCTTTCAGTTATGTCACCGCTATATCAAAGCAAATGGAGTAGCCAATAAAGTACTATTTGCTAGTTGGTGGCTGGTTGAATACATTTAATTGATAAAAACTTATGATATCATTCAAGACGTTCTCTAGATGCATATGTAATAAGGGGCTTAGGATCAATATCCCCCTTGAGTTTGTATTAAGCAGTTTCATTAATCAAAACTTGAGGACAGTCATACTAGCCGTTTATTAAAAAAAAAAATGTATGGAAGCCATAGTAACAATTACAAACCCTACTTGCCGAAAATAAGCACAACCATTGGTCAATTTCACCCAACCCTAGGATAACTGATAAGGATCACCACAGACCGAAGCAATGTTGCCATTAAACCTACCACGTCTAACCAAGAAGACTTGTATATCAGGGGCATGATATAAGAATTACCTTGTTTCAACAATTGCACAATACATGATAGTAAATTGTCCAACAAACATCATTTAAACCTACACGAATCTAGATATGACGAAGATGAATATCGGAAATTTTTCAAGTTGCAGAACGATCAAAATTTAGAGAAAATTTAGACCATGAGTTTGCGAGAATGATTAAATTGAGGCAGAAGTAGAAAAGAGCTGATGGGGTAGGGCGACCTTAACTCATACATGTCGGCCCTATCTAATCAAAAATATTCTTTCTGAAACCTCATACTCATACTGGCTTTGTGTTTTATCTATGAAATAGAAGTTGAGAACACAATTAGGGCGTGTTTCTTACTGGTTGGATGGAATTGGAGATCCTTATCTAGTGTAACACAAGCTAGCCTATGTTTGGCAACAACATAGACTTTATTGAACGAGACTCTACAGTCCCAAAAACACCCCAACACCTTTTACCATAGTGATACCAAAAGCCATCGGACTGTGGAAGCCTCATATCTCATGCAATCTACTCTCCGCTTCAGTTCATCATTCTCACCACCTTAAACTTGCAATTCAGCTCCGTCTGATCGTTAAGTTTTCAATTTCTTCTCATCGATTCCTTAATTTCTTTGTAAAAGGGGGTTTCATGTTCTTTGATCTCTCTCTCTCTCTCTCTCTCTCTCTCTCTCTCTCTCTCTCTCTCTCTCTCTCTCATATCATTTCAGATCGGCCAATGGTAGATCGCGTGAATTTTTGATTGAAAGAAATGTACAGCTTGGAAGCTATGACCTTCAACATTCACGATGGCTACTTAGCAACCATCGTAAGGAGACACAATGCTAGTCTTGTCACCGCCGCTAATATCTCTCTTCTTTATTGTGCCACTGTTTTTTAGTTTGTTCATATCCAAGAAAACAGTGGCGGACCCAAGATTTTATTTATACGGGGGTATATTATCATATTCTCTTTATTTTAAGCTGTTGTGGGGCCATGCATGTTAATATTTAGGCTAAAATTTTGTATGCTACCTAATAGATCATCAGTTAACTCTACTACAGACAAAACTCAGTGGGCGCACGAGCCCTCACTTGCCCCCAGCTAGGTCCGCCAGTGCAAGGAAATTGAACAGAATTGGAGATAATGCTGCCTATTGATCTGGATTTTTAGTTTTCTCCAAGTAATGATTTGGCTTTGGTGTTGATTCTAAAATTAGTTTTCTCAAAGTAATGATCTACTCCTTAGTCTCAACATGAGTTAGATATTAGTATAACATTAGTCAGATTAGAGAGGTTCGGAACTGGTATAGAAAATCAAATTGAGCGTGACAATGACAATCCTGTAGAACAAACATGTCCCTACGCACTTAGAAGTTGCCTACTGCTTGACCGAAAGGGTTAGTCACCGCGATTGACTTTAAATAGTTTAGCGGATACACTGCATTGTCCAGCTTTGAGTAACGATAACGATTATTTTTCACTAAAATATCAGCAGCTTTTGGCGAAAAACAACCTGTTTGGGATTTACCGAAATCACCAAAATATATCACAGGTTCACGGGCGGAACTTTCAAGCAGCTATGTGGGGTGGAGAATTCGATGCTTGGTTTTAGTAGTTTTTAGTTGACTTTATTTTGGTAACAATCAATAGTCATCAATGCCACCTACACATTGTTGTTACTTGTTTCTGATCCAAACCTACTAAGACAGACAAAATTTGTTGAGTGCAACCACCCAACAGAAGACGAGTAATATAAACCTCCAGCTAAAATAGGTATACATAATACTACTCGAAAAAGAGAAAAAGAAAAAAGGTATACAGAATATGGCATATGGCTACAAACATATTCAATCATGTCAACCACCGTTAGACAGCTCCCTTTCCTAGACTCATTTTATGGTAAAGTATGACTACGTAAATTCACTGATTTACCGGAAAACGAAGAAATTACTTTTAAACATAAAAATGATATCATACAACAAATTAACCAGTCTAGGCCAGTGCAATAGTCAAGGGATGACATCCTGATCTGGGTATTCCAAAAGAAAGTCGCAGCCATTGGAAATGACATGCACTCTACCAGGCTTTATTTAACAACCACCACCAAGATTCTCTTTTCTTCTCTTCCTACCAAATAGAATAAAAATAAAAATATAAAAAGTCATCAAGATTCTCCATTCCCAGCAGGGGCATTTAGTCGTCTCTTCTTCGACTACATGACCAATCCATTAGCTACCACAAATGGATGAAAAAATTAAAAATGTCAATGATGCCACAAGGCTGATGTGCTTGTGGAGCCATCTGATATATCTCAAACAAAGATCTAGGTACCTAGATACAACCCTTACCAAGTATGCCTTGAGCTCAAAGAGAACTGCTACATTCAAAATCCATCAAGATATGTGCCAGATACATTTTAATATCTATATTCTACAGATCCTCTCCAAATACTTCTAACCCATACCACTCCTCAGATAGGACAAGAAAAGAATGCCAATATGGGCCAAATAGACATAAAATTGGATTGTGCCACAGTACAGGGTAGGAAGAGAAAATCATCTTTTAAACCAGAGCATCTTTCTCACTGTTCTCTGGGGAAGTAGAGCTCGAGAACCTTCAAGACAATAGTCATATTCTAACAAGACTATGTTTTCACTATGAAAACAAAAGAGTCAGCAAGTCAGCATACAATAAGTTTGGGCAGTAAGTATTTATTTTGTAAGGCTATATTAAGAGATGAAAATGTTATGCAAGTTGCTATGCACAAGTTAGCCCATAAAACCTAACTGGACAATGAGTTTCTTTCTTGTGAGGATAATGGAAAAAAGGGTCCTCCACAGAAAGAAAGAAAAAAAAGACCTAAATCAACGTAAATTATCAAACAAACAATTAGACCCAAAGGAAATGAAGAAGAAAAAAGAATGTGCTGCAGCAAGGTCACTCTGGCAAGATATGACATAGAGCGCCACACCAGAACCAGCTCTTCCCTAGTTACATAGGTCTATCTGTGAAGCAGTCCCCCAAAGAGTTCGACCAATGCCTGGAAAATTTATAAATATGAGAATAACCCACAATCATTCATCATCGACTCATCCCCAATACATTGATTAATGAAATTAGAGTGATCACAAAGCAAAGCTTTTAATAAATTTAGCTTAAACATTGACCAAAGTACAAACTAATCTGAACTGCACAAGATAGACTTGAATGCATGTTAAAAGGGACTAAAGTAAAAGCTGTCGCACTATGGAAACAACCACTATGCTAACAAAACAGAAATTAAATAATCCCCAAAGTACAACAATCTGATAAAGCCGGAAATAGAGGAAAGGATAATATAGATTATTTTGGTTACACACATGTACTCTGCCCAGCCTTTTTTCTGGGTAACAGGATATGAAGACATTTGTTAAATTTAAGCTTCCATATCTAATGTCCCCTTGAATAAATGGTGGCATGATTGGGCACCAACAAAACTTGATACATTTTCCAGAACATATAAAAGCCCTAACTAAAAACCCGTCTAATAACTCACAACATTTGCTAAATCTATTAAATATGATTTTACTATAATTAATTTTGATTGCCATCTTGTTACCATATTCTTGCTCACGTATATTGTTATAGGCTAGACAAAGTGTTGGAAAAAACTAGAGCAAACTATCTACTCATTCATTAGATGTGAAAATTACCTCATATCAAAGATATTGCTAGGATGATGGGTATATAATAAGCAAATCCTCATGAATCATGGAGTGAATGGACAACTACAGAAAACCGACATGACCTGAGAACTTGCCCTGGCAGTTTGCACACATAAAACCCACTGAACCAGTTTGCATTCCAGCTCCATAAACATCATGATAAAACTCATTTCTGCACCAGACACAGCTGTTAATCTCACGCCTGCTTTCTATATTTGGCACTGAAGGCAGTGCTTCCTTCTCTGGCCAACCAGATGAATTGAAACCTTGCTCTATACTCTCATGAGTCTCATCATATGACAACACATTTGATTCCTTTGACTGAGAGGTTGCTTGAGCAGTCAGAAAGTCATGCTCAAACTGCTCTAATCTACTTGATTTTAATCCTTCCAAACACGAAGTGTTGTCAAACTTTTCACTTATGCTCAAAGCTCCATTTGCACCCTGTTCATTGAAGCCAACACAGTATAAACTTATAACAGTAGAAAGACAACACATCAGAATCCTTGCAGCTTTCAATTGAAAAGAAAAATTGAAATCATTCAATGGAAGAAAGGTTTAGGAACCCAAAAACCAATCTAAAATTTGGCACCAAGTATTAAATTCTTACGACACATAAAATAAAAAATACTGAGCAAGAATTGCATTAAAGACATGCTGCTCGACAGGTAGAATGAGGATGAACAAAAACACATATACAATATACCTTGCCTGACAGCAGATCAAAGTTCGGATAACTGCCAGATGATGGCATAAGTGCAGAAGAATTGTCAGCCAATCCACTCTGCTGGACGTTTTGCCCACCATTTCTCCACATAAGCTCGGAGATGGAATCGGCAGTAGGTTGGGAATCATTTAAAAACTCATTGATGGCCTCATTGTTCCTTGAATTTTCTGCACCCTCGGATTTAGGCTGCTCCCATGATGTTGTGCTATAAATCCTGTTCAGATTATTTACAAAATCAGGGGTTTGCTCACTACCACTTGGGCGTGCTAAGCCATTAACAGGGACTCTTATCAGCTTATCCTCCAATACTGAGCTACTAAATATGCCAGAGCCAGTAGCAAATGATTGGTTATCCTCCGAAATAACAAGGGAAGGTCCTTGAGAATTTATTGAGGTCACAGTGCTACTCATAGCATTCGCTTCTTGTCCACTGCGACTGCTGCCAAAAGTATGCAGCACCTCATCATTCCAAGATCTTTTAACCTCCTCTTTTAATACTTCAATTGGCCTTGAGGATGTGCTCTTTGCATGATTTACCGGATTATATCCTTGTTGATATTCCGATGGGCAAACCAAATCAGTTTCAGAAGTACCTCTATCGGGCTTAAGTTCTTCCAAAATGCTATTGCAGACAAAACTATTTCCCGAAACAGATGCATGCTCGTTTGCATATGAAGCAAGTGAATAGCCTTTGGAGCTTCTTTCCTGGTCAATGCAAGAGGTAGTATCTGCATTAGTTCCAGTGGCCCTGCTACCAAAATTAACACTTAACTCACTATTGTCATAATTTTTGGCATGCTCAACTTTATGCCCTTCTGCTGTATGAATAGCACCCTTATTTACATTACCAGGGGTCTGCTTATTAACAAATGAATTGAATGCGTTGCTTGCTAAACTCTTTTCCTGCAAGAGTTCTTCCACTGTGCAACTGGGATTCGTTGCATTAATAATACAACTATGTCCATCCAGAGGTGGAACATTTGAATAGCTTCTAGTACTTCGAATTCGCTCACTGATCTCCATGGAATCTACATCTGGCATAGCATAATCGCTGCCAAAACAAAATGTCTTCTCATTACTCCCAGATAGGCCAATATCATCAAATCTGGGCTCATAAAATGTGGGGAATGAATCATTATTGAAGTTATTACTGACAACACATGTTTTCTCATCAGTGGCTGTACTATATAAACCACTGTTGGAACCTCTTTCATGAAGAGACTCCATCACAATTGAAGGAACAAGCGAGCAGGCTTCTGAAGTACTTTGTTGGTCAACATTATATGCAGTCTCAGGTCCAATGTGACTCTCACTAATACCAGATATTGACCTGCCATTCCTACAATTATCCACATCATCAATTTTCATATCATCTACAGTGCTAGTTGATTGGTGATTATCAATATTGTCAGCTCCATGTTCTTTTCCCATGTCATTCGAAGCACTGTCTATCTCCACTTTGGGCACATCAACTGAGCTGATGGCAACCCTGACACCATCATTTAATCCATCAGAAAAGCAAATTGTTTTGTCAGCCATCATCGCTTGCTCCTCACAGGACATTGAATTCGATTCATAATTGGATGTGCCAAAATATTTTGCCATGATA
This sequence comes from Rosa persica, assembly GCA_025331145.1. Classification (NCBI taxonomy): domain Eukaryota; kingdom Viridiplantae; phylum Streptophyta; class Magnoliopsida; order Rosales; family Rosaceae; genus Rosa; species Rosa persica. The sequence continues at coordinate 45,951,816 of WFKR01000007.1, read as the reverse complement.
TCATTTACCTTACTCAGAGAAAAATCAGAACTCAAATCATAGTTGGCTATCATATCAGAAGTTTGTTCCCCATCTATCTCAACTGGTTCTTGAATTTTCAATGATGTCCCCAAACGACCATTCTTTACAGGATCCAATTTTTTTCGCATACCCATTACTTCCCCTGATGCTTCAATGCTCTTGACATAGCTGTTCATAGAGGTAATGGGCATTGGGGAGCAGCGAAGAAGCTCATGACCATTGTTGCTATCTTTATAGGTGAAATTAGTATCATGTTGCATTCCCTGAATGAAAAACAAAATTGAACAATAAAGATAGAAGACAAAAATAATAATAGTAATGATAAGAATAAGATATTGTACAGTGACTTACATCTCCCAAAACCATTTTATTAGAAACCTGAATATTCCCATCGGTATGAACAGAATTCGACTGGCTTCCAAGTCCAAAATAAGAGTGCAAGTATGAAGAAACTTCCTTGCACGACACAAACTCCAACCCATTAGGGCTGGATAATACCATATTAGGGAAATTAGTATAAGAATCACGCACATACTAAAAATAGAATTGCAGTAACGACTAACGATAAAGGATCCATATTAAGAAAGTAGCTACAGAATCTCTCTGGTAGCTATATGCTAAACAATCATGAAATATTTTAACTATTTGCATTTTGCGCTGATAAAATTTCATAAAATTGTAAATTTCCTTTGACCTGATCAATCTTTACCAAAGTCTAGTTTCATACACCCAAACCCAAATGTCTTGGATACCTCTGAATCGTGGAAAATCAATACTGTCCCTTTTTTTAATTGATTTTCCATTGTTTGACCACAGTGGTGTTCACCTGGTCAGTTACTGACTAAAGAATTTATGCTCAATAACTCTTAGATTTATATCCAAAGGTGGAAAAGAAAACACCCCAACTTAATAATAATTCTCTCTGTCATTGGATGTACCATTGGATTTACATCCAACGGTGGTTGAGCATTATTTTCTTGGTCAACAACTGACCAGGTGAACATTTTCGTGTTTGACCATAAATGCACAACCATTATGAAATCATAGGCCTATTCAAGAAGATTCTTACGTTTTATAATTGTATTACCATATATAGTAACAAATTCTAACTTCATTAACCTCCAAACTATGGCTGCCATTTGGTTTGGTAATTATCGAACCGACCGAATACTAACTGATGTTTTAAGTTTGGTAAACCGATTTTTTTGTAACCGAAACTAAAAATTACCAAAAAAGTTGGTTTGATTTTGGTAAATGTCAAATGTATCGATACCAAAATATTAGTTATATATCAGTTTTCAATTCACACACATATATATTAAGAAATATAAGCATAAATATTTATACGAAAGTATTAAAATTTTATCACTACTAGATTAATAGTACATATATTTTAATGAACTTAGAATTATAGGTCATATATCATAGGGTAAGAGGTAAAAAAATCATTTGATAACTAGTTTTATAGAAAATGGATAAAATTATATGTGCAAAGAAAATTGAAATAGTACATAGATGAACACAAAGTTTACGACAATTTATAAAATTAAAAAACAAAACTATTATTGTTCATTCTAATTTATATTCTAAAGAAATACTTGTTGTAAAGTTGGTAATACCGAAAGCTGAAACACTGAATTTGGTAGAATTTATTAAATACAGAAAATTTTGGTTGGTAATTAATAGCTCAATTTTGAATTTGAAAGCTTTGGTTTTGTATTTGGTAATGCTCATAAGCGATTAAAACCGACCGAGTGGCAGCCCTACTCAAAACTCATCAAGCAGCACATATAGCAATATATGCATAAATTGACAGTTGTTTCTGTGAATGGTTTACTTTCTTCTTTTCATATACAGTATATTATTCTATTCCCAAGCAATTGCAAGAAAATATATATTCTAACGTAAGTTTCTCCCTTTTAAAGTAGAATGAATCCCCAAATCAACACACTTTACAATAACACTAAGCTCAATAACACATTTCTATACAAAAAGTCACGTATACAATCATTAAAGAACGAAAACCAAGCATTCAGAAGAAAACTACCTTATGAACCGCCTACACACAAGCCATTTATGACCTCCATTCCTCTTGAGAGACAGCATGATCTTCCACCACTTCGGCAACAAGTCGCCGACCTCACTCGCCTGCACAATCTTCCTCTTCTTCCTAGCACTTGACCAGTCCCCCTCCAACCCTTCCAAAAACCCTAACAACTGCGCCTCAGTCTCCAACCCCTTTGTCCTCTTCCTCAACTCCTCCCCAAACACACTGTCCGCATTGGCCAATGCTTCCAAATCCACAACGACCTCGTTCACGTTCACCAGCACCATCTCTCCATCCTCCTCCTTCTTCACTCTCGGCGGTTTCTTCACCGAAGCCGCCACCATGCTCTCATCCCTAACCCTAATCTCATCCTTCCGCGGCCGCCCTCGCTTCCTCTTCCCCTCGCTACTCGGCACAAGCTGTCCTTCGCTATTCAGAACAAAAGTCCTAACCGCCGTAGCTCCACCGTCAGGCTTCTCAATCAAAACACCGGCATTGCCATCCTCAGCCTCGCTGGCACCGCCAGCCAACGCAGCTGAGCTGACCGGCACGGCGGCCTCCGGTTTCGCAACCACGGCGTAAGAATCCTTCCGCGGCCGGCCTCGCTTCCTTTTCCCGAGCGAGGAATCGACGGCGGAAACGGAGGCGCCGAGGGAAGGCTCCGGCGCGGCGGGGATTTTGTACTGCACGGGGGTGGTGGTGGTGGTGGTGGGGGGGAAGAGGACGTCGTCGTTTTGATCGTCGGAGGGGAAGAGCTGCTTGAGGAGCGAGATAATCTGGCGGCTCTCGCGATCGAGCGGCTGGGAGAGGAGGAGGTGGGAGGGAGGGAGGGCAGATTTGGAATTGGTGGAGGAGGCGAATTGGGAGTTGCGAGGGGCGAGGCGGAGGCGGGAGTAGGTCTGTTTGCGGCTGCCGGCGGATTCGTTGAAGACGGAGCGGTCGATTTTGGGGATTAAAACGTCGTCGTCGAAGCGGTGAGATGCGGAGGAAGAGGAGGAGGAGAGGGAGAGGGAGTAGAGCTCGGATTGGGTGAGGAGGCGGAGGTCGACGACGGGGACGGAGTCCAGTTGGAGGTGGAGGTCGTCGACGGTGGCCATGGCATTGAAGGATGAAACGAAATAATGAAGGGGGAGGTGATTCAATGACCACACCCTACTCTCCGTATCTAATTGAATGAACCGAAAGCGTATCTATAGGAACGTTGCTGACGCGTGCAATAGTGCTGGTGCCTGTGATTGGGCTGGGTTTAGGCCCATGCAATATTTGGATTTTGATTTATGGCCCACTTTCACTATAGGGATTCCCTCCACCCAATTTTGGCCCGTTTTAACAAACTCCAGTAGAAAGGCGCAATAGAGATTTGGGGTAGTGGATGTGGGCAATGTGTTGACAAAAGTTGGCCCATTGAAAGTCTTTGGGCTAGAAGCCAACCTTGCATTGGGTCCATGGGGCTGACTAGACCCAATAATTGGTGATTCGAAAGCTATTTGATTCTACGTCGGAAGATATTTAATACCAAATCAAGAGTAATTATTCTATTATTCTGGACTATCATATGATACTATTATGTAGTGTTTGTATTATCACTCAAATTTAGTGAGGACACTACGTGTACTATGATTCTGAACCATATAATAATTTTCTTGGTATTAGATATCTCAAGAGTTGGATAGAAGGAGGGGTGGGGTGCCATCAAGCAACTTTTTTTCTCAGTATCGTTCCAGTTTTGTGTTTTAGTTCTTGTCTTTTTTCTGTCATCAAAAAGAAAAAAACTTTTTTTTTTTAGGTCTGAACCAGCAAGCAACTTTGAAGTTGTGAAAGGAAGTGTGGTCACGGGACACTCTCAATAGAATACGCCTTTTTTTTTTTCGTGTCGTTAGAATTACTAATCGACTGTAAAAGTAACCGGCCATTAACTAAACTAATGAAGAAAGTCGAGTTTATTGTTTTAGGTTGCATGCATGAGGAGGCAAGGTGTGGAAAGATTAATCAACTAAACTAATCAATGGTGTTATTATACCGTACCTAATCTAGTAAGGGTTTGATTGCTTACGAAAGCTTTGACTCCTTACGATGTTACACTGGCCTTCTACAATTTGAACACATATATACTATGTTTTTTTTTTTTTTAAATAAGGGTTGGTACAGCTGCCCTCAAGCCTTCATTAATGAAATTGTTGAATACAAAAGGGGGGGAGACGTAAAGCCTAAACCCTGAACAATTAGTAACGAGAAAACATCATGAATAATAACAGGACCTCCCACTAATCCTATGCATTCAAACATGCACCAACTAGCAAGGGTTGACATACCAGATAACTGGGCAACACCATTTGCTTTACAATAGTGACATACCGGAAAGATAAAGCTCATACAAAGCCATAGAACAATTAAATCTGCTTTCCCACTGTGTTGTAGGCCAAAATTAACTCCGGCGACACTGAATTTCATCATGCTACTAGGAGGATGCATCCATTTGATAAAGACTCGTCTCCTCTCTAGGACAAACAAGGCACTTTGAATGCACGCACATGCATACAGCCCGACTCTCCCTACAAAAACTAGGTAGGGACTTATTGTAATCAAACACCTAATACCTGAAAAAAAAAAAAACAAATCAACTAAAGCAAAATAAAAAGCCAAACAAACAAAAAGGGCCCATTGACCCGAATGGGTCCGACAGCAATGCCCAAGCCCAACATGCCAAGGCCTTCTGGCATCTCTCCGTCTCTAACCAAGGTCGCCACTGCACCACCACCACTGCCAGACTACCATACGTTCTGTACCACATATGGCCTCGATCCCCCATCACAATCACGTCTGCTCCGCCGTCAGACCACCAGCGGTTGACGACAACCCACGTACCGCCTTGATCCCTTTCATCAAACCAGCGAACCATCTCATGTGGCCATCGATCCCGATCCACCATCCTCAGATCCCCACGAGACGCCGCTCACCGATCCCAACCCTCAACCATGACACCGCCCTGGATACAGCCACCATCCAACGAGAAAGACGAAGAAACACACCCTGCGACCCCAATCTTTGAGCCATAAGCATGCGAACCCACCAGATAACCCATCCGGCCGCACTTACCGTGCACCGGTGAGGCCAGGGGCCTGCGCCAGCGACGATGAGCAGCCGGACAGGCGCGAACGACCACAGCGACCTCAAAGTTTTCTCTCTAGGTTTTTCTCTAAATTTCTGTTTTAGAAATTAGATATACACTATGTTTTCAATTGTCAGATGTATTATTCAATTTTCACGTAATTCATACACCTGTGTACATGGAATTTTCGAAAGCATTAATTATGTATATTAATTCATAATGACTAACGATGCATGCATGCATTTTAAAAAAAAAAACTCCCTATTCAAACACGTGTTGTGATCAAAGTTGCCGATTGATGATTATATATATGGTTCTGCTCGTGACAAACACAACATAAATAACTAGTTTTAGAGAATGTGGATTAGCAAGATGAAGAGTGGAAAGATATGAAGACCTAATTTGTGTGTATATCTATAACCTAATTTATTGGTTTTGCACGGCAGCGGCCCTATGGTTTTGGCAACCCCTCGTTTCTCCAAAAGTTGCCAACCCTTCCTTTCACTTTTAGTCTTTCTTATGCAATTCTATACAAGGATCCATTCGTACGTAATTGAAGTGAGGGTGATCATTCAATAGAAGAACGCGAGAAGAGTTTTAATCAAAAGTACTACAAATAACACTGTCATAATGAACATTAGATATTTTCGGGGTCACCAGTAAGGCTAACCCCAAAATTAGTTTACTTATTATCTTCCTTAGCCTTTGGAGGCATCAGCTTCAGCCTAGTTGTGAAATTCTAATCAGATATAATGACTCCTAGTTTGGCAAGGTCGCATGCTTTGCCTTGTGTGTTCCTAATAATGATTGATAATTTGATATATGTTACGTAGTAGGTAGGCACATATACTGAGTATGCTTAACTGGCCATATGCTAAATTTTAATGTAGAGATCGATAGATGTGATATCTGTACAGATTATAACCAAGGAAAATCGAGCACTGTCATCGTCTCGTCGACAAGAAAACTCGGTTGCAATCAGCTCATATGGGGTAACCTTTGCTTTCATTTCATTTATGAAATACCCACCTCATATATCTCATCCCAACCGATTAGATTAAATAGAGATGGTGATAAATTAATATGTTATCTTGATTAAATGAGTTCATAAAATTTTGGGAAACCTAGAACGCTTTATCTAGACTGCACTCATCCAGTAGTCTAATACATGCATAAAGTCGATCGATCATTTCAAATGGATACCTTCCCTTCTCTTCTTCACCAAACAATTGAATCTGATACATATATTGTGAACTAAGCCCCTAGATTTGGAATTATGTTATTCAATAAGACTTTAGTGTACGTGTCGCGCGTTCAATCTTGGTGAAGCAAGGTTTAGGCTAGGCTAGGATTTATGAATTTATTACATGTATGCATATATCTTAATTACTCGGGTCAAGTATATATAGTCTTCACTTTCTTATGAACAATTCTTGGGTTCACCCCCTGAGTGAACCTTCTCATTCACCGATCTCTTAGCCCACCAATCAGAGGTTGCTACTTGTATTAAATATAGGATATATAAAACTAACTTAACTCTTTGATAAATATAGAAAAATAAAAAAATATAAAAAACTCTATCAATTGTAAATTTTGCCATGAACAATTGTGTTATAAACAGACATTGCAACTAATAGAAAGAACCGTTGAAGGTTTCTTCAACTTCTGCTCGTTGCACTTTAATTAGTATTGATTTTTCATATTTATGGGCTGTTGTTGCCCATTTTTTGGTTTTATGGCTGTTGTGAACTCAAGAATTGTTCTTTTCTTATTTATAAATAAAGATTAGGCGATAGTAACGCCTCGTTTGAAGTTTAGAGAGATGCTAATGTATTTTACATCATTAATTATTCTCCCAATAGAGATAAGAATTTTCACAATAATTAATCAAGAATTCACGATTATCACTGCACTTAACCCAAGTTGAATGGTAACACCTCGTAAAATGTCTAAAGAAATGTTAGATATCATTACTCGTCCCTCAAATAGAAAAATAATATTTACAATGATAAATCACAATTATTAATGTCTTAAAGATTTCTATTTCAGTTAATAGTTTGCATAAGTGATCCATATGTGTAGACCTACAAGTTGTATTGTTGGACTGTCGAAATATGATTAAGTAAAGAGGGAACTTCATATGCAATCCCTTAATGTGAACAAAAGGTTGAATTTCTAATTGAAAGGGCCCTTATTTAATTTGTTAAATATTTATCTTGTCAATTTTAGAAACCGCTAAATAATGCACTCGAAGGCCTACTTTTGAGTTGTGAGAAAGAATCAATAATTCTTAAGTGAGTATCTCAAATGGCATGGGATATTCGAATAATAAAATTACTTTACCGATACAACCCTCATGTTTCTTGAAAGTTGAAACGAAGATGGCTAACACTATGTTCTTAGAAAAGGTGGCAAATTTGGTAATCCAAAAGGTGACGAATGAAACATACATGGGGCACAGTGGTGAATGCGAAACGTACCGGACTGCTGTTGTTGGTGTTGATATCAATCTATGCCTGTAAATGTGAAAGCAGTTGATGGAGAGTTTGCCTTGGCCCTGTTACTAAATAAATCTACAACCACCAACGACCACTGGTGCTGTCCAAATCAATGTACGTACGAGACATCTTATGACCAATTTTAAGACCTCACATTTTGATGAGGCGTACGAATACCAAACACCTTGAGGATGATATATATAGTCGAATTTTGATCAGCCGTCGATGGCTTGGACCACATTTTTGGAACATCAAACACATGCCTATAGAGTACGATTGTACGAAGTTAGCCAAAAGAGTGAGGGCCGAAGGTGGCCATTTTGTGTTTTCGTCACTTGGATAAGGATGAATATTTGTAGATTCTATTTCGTTTGATTAATTGTGTTGAATCACTTAAATATTGACTCAATAGTATTATTTAGTTGTGGTTTTTTAGTTATATAGAATAATTTATAGTGTAGAGATTACAAGATCAATACTCATTCGCATTGTAGAATAAGTGAAGTGGAGTGGTAGGTGTGGTCCTATAAAACAAAACCAATACTCTATTATAGAACTGTTCAAGGAAATCCAGATTATGTGTCTGACTCAAACTCTAGGTTACTTAATCTAGTGGTAATAGGATTATAGAAGAATTTAGAATCATATTCAATGTAGAATTACTTTCTTTGTATGTTCAGATTCTATGCATTGTAATCCTCTATATAAAGAGGCTCCCATTATCAATGAGTATACACAGCGAATTTCTCTCAATTTCTGATTCCCTAAAACATGTTATCAGCACAAAGCCCTAACCCTGAAATCCTAATTTCATAGCCCTCAAATTCCAACATCCACTGCCCTACATATTGAAGCCCTAACCTCAAGGAACCCAGAACTGGCAACGGAACTACCGGAACCGGTCGGAAAACCCCTGAACCGGCCACCGGAAAAACTGAACCGGCCTCTGTCCCTGGCAAGCACATGTCGAAGTCCTGCCGGGTCCTGCCGAGTCCTGTCGAAGCCCTGTCAAGATCTGCCGACAGTTCCCGCAAGCATCTGCACAACCCCTGTCGACAGATATCGACAGCTCTTGCACAAGCCTGCGTTCGCCCCTGCGCTCGACAGCTCCCTGCGCATCTGTCGACAGATATCGACAGCCCCTGCTACTCCTACCGACACCTGCACACACCCCTGGAAGCCCTCGCCCACATATGCCGAGAGCCTTCCGCACATCCTCCGCACACCTGTCGACAACTGAGCGCAGCCGCTGCAAGCCTTCTCCTACTCCTACCGAGCCCCGCTCGCAGTCCCTGCACCACCTGTCGACAGCTGCCGAGGCACCTGCCTACACCCCTGCAGCACCTGCTGGCAACCTCCGCACAGCTCCTGCACAATCCCTACAGCAGCCCCGTACATCCCAACCTAGCTCCTGCAACCACTATCTCCGACCACTTTTCCGGCGACCCCAGGCGACCTTTTTCCGGCCACCTTCAAAGGACTTCTCCAGTCAAGATTTCCGGCAACTTTTCAAGGTAAATTTTTCTAAAAGTTCCCGTTTTTAAAGTTTTTCAATTTCTTCTTCTTTTCTTGGGGACTTCCAACATCCCTTTCTTCTACCCCCTTTCTTCGTCATAGGGGAGACCTAAAGCCGAACTGTGGGGGTTCGTGCTCATTCCAAGCTTGGAGCTTGTAGAGTCCTCCAAACTTAGAGTTTGTTGAGAAGAAAAACGATCCACCACATACATCATTGTTTCGATCTAATCCAAAACCCCTCTTGGAATCGGATTTTTTTGGAAGCGACTAGGCTCAGAAATCCCTAATTTTTTGGAAGCGACTACGCTCAGAAATTCTTATTGTTTTCGTGGTAGTCTTTTTATGCTCCGAAACTAACCCTAATCTTATGTTGTTTTTCAGGATGAGTTACCTGAATAAGTTGAACTTTGTTCCACTAGAGACAACTGGCACAGGATACCATAGGTGGGTCTGAGATGTGCGCCAACATCTTAAGGCTGATGGACTTCTGGAAACCATCCAAGATCCTAGTCAGAACGTGCTTTCTTTAGAGCAACTTCGTGCTTTCGAAGCAAATAAAGCCAAGGCTATAATTCTCATGACAAGGCACATGAATGATGCTCTCCAAAGTGAATACCTCAATGAGGAAGACCTCAGAAAACTATGGGTGGAACTTGAGCAGCGATTTGGCAACGTTCGTGACTCCCTGCTTCTTGATTTAGAAGTGAGATGGCATAGCCTCCGCTTCTGTGACTTCAGGTCCGTACTTGATTATAACTCGGAAGCCCTTTGTATCAAGTCCTTGATGGAGTTCTGTAGACAAACCATAACTGATACGATGTTGATCGAAAAGACTCTTTCTACCTTCCCCGTCTCTGCCCTGATGATTTCGAAGAATTATCGGATCAATGTGAATGCATGACGTATCACAAGGTTTCATGAGCTCATTGGCGCCATGAACGTAGCTGAGAAGCACGACAATATCCTTGTGAAGAACTATAATGCTAGACATGTGGGAACTAAGTCTATTCCGGAGTCTAATTATAGTCATGCCCCCAAGGGAGGACGCAAGGAGCGAAACCCTAAGAGTAGGGACAATTCTGGACGTTCTGGTCCATATTCTCGCCCTAAAGAGGAAGGAAATCTCCAAGATAGGCGTGGAGGTCAACGTGTGAAGAGAGAGAGAGGCGGAGCCTCCTGCCATGGTAGTGACACCACCAAGAACAATGGTCGTCCAACTCGTGCATCAAATGCACCTCGATCAAGGAAGCCTGACCATAAAGATGTTTGTCTTCGATGTGGATCAAGTGGACATTGGACAAAGAAGTGTAGTGCATCCCAAAACATTGCAAACGCATACAAAATGTATCGTGAAGCAAGGGAGGCCAACTACATGGAACAAAAAGATCAAGATGGCGATCTCGATCTAAGGGTGGAAGACTACAAAGATCAAGACCCAGAAATTGGCGATTTTGATTAAGTCTTTTTATTTTCCAAGAGATGTAGGCAATTGCCATATTATTTGTAGTAGATGCCAATGGTTTAATCTTTCTTCAAAGTACGCGTACTCCTTGTAAATGTGATGTCTAGGAAGGTTTTGAGATAAGTGGTACTTAAGCGAGCCTTACTCCACCGACCTCTCTCTACTCACATGGTCACATTTGTATTAAAATTACCGAAAGAAGTTAGATGACTGCCACTGTTTGCATTAACTAATTTCTTTTTGGATTAGATCTTCTTTGATTAAATAAACGATGATGTAATTCCATTTGGCTTATCAATAAAAGTTGAGTTCTTATCTTTATGACTCCTTTTTAATTATAAGCTTTTCTTTTAGGAATGGATGAACTACAATGTCTCGCGGATAGTGCGACTACGCACACCATTCTACGACATAGGCAATTATTCTTAGAGATGTTGTCTACATATTCCTTTGTGACTACGATGGCTGGGCCATCAGGTTTAGTTCAAGAACATGGAATGACCCAATTCGTTTTGCCAAATGGCACCTTGATTAAAGTCACTGAAGCTCTCTACGCTCTTAAGGCAAATCAAACCTTATTGAGCTTTAAAGATATAAGAGCCAACTGATTCCATGCAGAAATGCATAATGAGAACAGAATAGAATTCCTTTGCATTACCTCTAATGATTGCGGCAGAAAGCGCATCGTAGAGAAGCTTATGTGTCAATCTAGTGGACTTTATGTCACTACAATTCGACCAATTGAATCCAATAATGTCATAAGAGAAGATCTCTTGGATTCAGACATATATTGGCTTTGGCATGACCGACTAGGACATCCTGGTCGTGATATGATGCTCCGTATACTAAAGAGTTCACACGGACATCCATTTTTCAGAATGAGAAGATGCAAGAATCAAACATTGATTCCCGGACTTAGCAAGACAGTAAAAACTGCAGCCTCAGGCGCTGCTGCTGTCTTGGGCCACCGCAAGGCCGCTCTTGTCCCTAGTGATGATGCCACAAATGGTGCCAACCATGAGCATGACGCCATGGTTATTCCTCCTAGTGGCCATGACACCACACACACCAATTTCCATAGCTTTAACACCATCATGGGAGATGTAGTCAAACATTTTGCTTCTAATAGCGTTATAGACGCCCCAGCACAACTAAAATACTCATTGGTTGCTTCTAAGGCCCCTTGCTCATTCTGCAAAGCCTATTCATTCAGGAAATTAGGATCGAGATCGTCCTACGCAAAGGATACCAAAATACTTATTCCGTTCTTACAGAGAATCCAAGGGGATATCTGTGGACCAATTTAACCATCATGCGGACCTTTTAAATACTTTATGGTATTGGTTGATGCGTTGACACTCTGGTCATATGTCACGCTATTGTCCACTCGCAATGCTGCTTATGCTAAACTCCTTGGCCAGATTATCCGTCTACGGGCTCACTACCCCGACCATCCAATTAAGTCAATTCGACTTGATAATGCTGGGGAGTTTACATCGAAAACATTCGATGACTATTGCATGTCATTGGGCATTGATGTTGAGCATCCAGTTCCCTATGTTCATACCCAAAATGGTCTCGCAGAAGCTGCTATTAAACGAATACAAGTGATAGCTCGGACATTGGTAATGAGCACTAGTCTTCCTGTTTCTGCTTGGGGATATGCAATGTTGCACGCAGCGACGCTTATTCATCTATGACCTACTGCAACTCAATCTTATTATGCGTTACAGCTAGTGACTGGGTACGAGTCTGATATCTCGCACTTACGCATTTTTGGGTGTGCTATTTATGTGCCTATTACGCCGCCACAGTGTACAAAGATGGGTCCACAACGACGAATGAGCATTTATGTTGGCTATGAATCTCCAACTATCGTCCGCTATCTTGAACCCTTGATAGGCGATCTCTTTACTGCTAGATTTGTGGATTGTCACTTTGATGAGACAGTCTTCCCGTCGTTAGAGGGAGATAAGAACACAGATGTTCAACAGGAACGACAGGAATTGTCGTGGTCTGTCCCCACAATGTCTCATCTCGATCCCCGTACTGCACAGTCCGAACTTGAAGTGCGAAGAATAATCGAGCTCCAGAACGTAGCAGACACTCTGCCTGATGCGTTTTCTGATGTTGCCAAAGTGACGAGATCACACATACCTGATGCAAACGTGCCTTCAAGGATTGATGTCCCTAATAATGGACATAATGCCACTCCCGTGACACCAAGAGATGGCACCATTGCCCAGCATGGCAATGATGTGGCATTTATGGCCGCAGGTCCTGTAAGGAAGCGCGGTAAACCGATTGGTTCGAAGGATACTCGTCCTAGAAAAAGAGCGAATGAGGCACAGACAAATCCTTTGATCATCGATACTCAAAATCCGTCCCATGAGAATGTTCTGGATTATGGTTATGTCCAAGAGACATCATTGGGGGACGTCTCAATGTCAGAACCTATCCTTGAGAATGTAGAGATCTCTGTGAATTACATTAGTGTACATGAGACGTGGGAAAGAAGCTCTATCATCATTGATGATGTATTCGCATATTCAGTAGCGCGTGAGATTATTGAGACCGATGACATCGAACTACGCTCTGTTGATGAATGCCAACGTAGAGCTGATTGGCCAAAATGGAAAGATGCGATCCAGGCAGAACTTGATTCTCTAACTAAGAGAAAGGTATTTGGCAAAATTGTATCAATACTGCCTAACACCAAACCAGTTGGTCATAAATAGGTATTCGTTAGAAAGCGTAATGAGAAAAACTAGATTGTAAGGTACAAAGCTCGCCTTGTGGCGCAAGGCTTCTCACAACGCCCTGGAATTGACTACGAGGAGACCTATTCTCCCGTAATGGACGTCATTATGTTCCGCTACCTTATCAGTTTGGTAGTTTCGAAAAAACTGAATATGCAACTCATGGACGTGGTTACAGCGTATCTATATGGGGATCTAGATACGGAAATATACATGAAAGTTCCAGATGGAATTCAGTTACCCAAATCAAGTGGCTCTAAACCACGGAGCGCGTTAGCCATAAGATTAAAACACTCACTATAAGGATTGAAACAATCCAAACGGATGTGGTATAACCGTCTAAGTGACTACTTTATTGGGAAGGGATATGTCAATAATGAACTATGCTCATGTGTGTTCATAAAAAGGACAAGTTCCGGATTTGCAATAGTAGCAGTCTATGTCGATGACATGAATATAATTGGCACCCTTAAAGAGTTAAGGGAAACCGCTGAACACTTGAAATCCGAGTTTGAGATGAAAGATCTTGGGAAAACACGGTTTTGCCTCGGTTTGGAACTTGAGCACCGTGAAGATGGTATTCTGATTCATCAATCAGCTTATACCCAAAAGATGCTTATGCGTTTTAATACTGATAAGATTAAGCCTTCAAGCACCCCAATGGTCGTATGTAGTCTTGATCCAAAGAAAGATCCATTCTGTCCAAAAGATGATGACGAAGAAGTGCTAGAGGCAAAAGTGCCACATCTAAGTGCAATAGGCGCATTATTGTACTTAGTACAATGCACGAGACCGGACATCTCCTTCGCTGTGAACTTGTTAGCTAGATATAGCTTCACCCCAACACGACGCCATTAGACTGGTGTTAAAGATATCTTTCGATACCTAAGTGGTACGATCGATATGGGCTTATTCTATCCCTATAGAGAGATGATGGATTCGGACCCATCAAATAACCGGAACGTCACACATGGTGGATTGCGTTCCCTCTCCCCATCCCAAAACGATATAGGTGTTTTGGAAGGTTTTACTGATGCTGGGTATCTCTCTGACCCACACAAAAGTCGTTCCCAAACTAGTTATGTATTCACCATGGGAAACACCGCGATATCTTGGAGGTCTACAAAGCAGACCTTAGTCGCTACCTCTTCGAATCATGCAGAGATTATTGCTCTTCACGAAACAGTTCGTGAATGTATATGGTTACGATCCATAATTACACATGTTCCAAGTAATTGTGATTTGAAGTCTACCATAGATGAGCCAACAAGCATTTATGAGGATAATGCTGCTTGCATTGAACAAATGAAGCAATGCTACATCAAAGGAGACAACACCATGAATATATCGCCCAAATTCTTCTACAATCAGCAACAACAGAAGCTCCTCAAGATCAAAGTAAACCAGGTTCGTTCTGAGGACAATGTGGCAGACTTGTTTACTAAGTCATTGCCTAAATCCATGTTCGAGAAACATGTGGCAAAAATTGGCTTGCGGAAACTATCTGAACTCCCATGATCGTAATCATCAGGGGGACATCAGGGGGAGATGTCTGCATATATGATCTCGAAATGTGGAGGGTGTGTTGTACTCTTTTTTCCCTTCGACCGAGGTTAGTTTTTGTCCCACAGGATTTTTTGTTACTTGGCAGGGTTTTTAATGAGGCAACAAGAGAAGCACCATGTTTGGGCGACACAAGGGGGAGTGTTGAAGGAAATCCAGATTATGTGTCTGGCCAAAACTCTAGGTTACTTGACCTAGTGGTAATAGAGTTATAGAAGGATTTAGAATCCTATTCAATGTAGAATTACTTTCCTTGTATGTTCAGATTCTATGCATTGTAATCCTCTATATAAAGAGGCCCCTATTATCAAAGAGTATACACAGCGAATTTCTCTCAATTTTTGATTCCCTAAAACAAGAACATATTTATTGAGCTAGTAAAATGAAAATTTGTTGTACTATTTATATCTGTGAATTATTTAAGGGGAATAAAATCCACACTCTGCATTTTATAATGGGTTAAATACTGGTTACTATCTTATGGTTTATGTCCAAAATCAATTCAGTCCCTCGACTTCTAATTTCATCAAAAACACCCATGTACTTTCAATTTCGATCTAAT
The DNA here is from genome assembly GCA_025331145.1 of Rosa persica. Lineage (NCBI taxonomy): Eukaryota > Viridiplantae > Streptophyta > Magnoliopsida > Rosales > Rosaceae > Rosa > Rosa persica. The sequence continues at coordinate 45,936,280 of WFKR01000007.1, read as the reverse complement.
AGGTCCAATTTGTTAATATTTTGTTATGAGTTCTAGAGCTGGGCGTTTTCAACCGAGAGGCCGAGAAACCGGGCTAAACCGAACCTATTACAATGTTCATCAGGTCGGTTTTGAAAGCAAATTTCCTCGGTTCGGGCTAAACCGAACCTATTACAATGTTCATCTGGTCGAGCTCGGTTTCCATATTCCCAGGCCCGATTAGGATCGATCCGGACCGATTACTTGTACATGTCTACGTGCCAGATTTTAATTGGTCCTCATATAAGCTTATAGAGCATACCCTACATTCACTTGCAGGTAATCACCCAATAATCCTAATTTCATTTCGATTCTTCGACGGTTCGACCTAAATGCCTCCTCTTCAGATCGAGAAAACCTCAAAACCCCAGCCCTTATTTCCTTTTGTTCTTCACTTCTTCACTCTCCACTATCGATCACTCTGTGTCTCGATCAATCACCCATGGATTCCTCCACTGGAAACACACAACAAACCCAATCCCAATCTCAAAGCCATTCTGAACCCAATTCTAATTCGGAATCGAGTAATGCAAACTCCAATTCCAAATCCGATCCCGACACCGAAGTTGCCGAGAATGCTATCATCCCTGCAACTGCAAGTACTGGTACTCCATCTTCTGTTGGAACTCCATCTACGATGACATCGTCACGACCACCAAAACCCAAAAAGAAAGAGAGAAAGAATACATCCACAGGGTCGAGGGAGCGTTCAATGGTATGGGAGCACTATGAGAAGATTGACAAGCCACTATATAAGTTCAAAGATGGAAAGAAGGTCCAGGTTGGGACTACCAAGCGGGCCAAATGCAGGTACTGCTCTACAGACCTTGCTTGTAATCCATACGATAATGGCACCAGTAGCTTAAAGAGGCATATAGAGGTTGTGTGTAAAAAATACCCTGGTAGGATAGATCTGGAAGAGTTTCAGCAAGTATTTGTAGCTGGTGGGAACTTGAATGAACCTTCTTTAACTATGAGGGCATTTAGTCAAGATGCTTGCATAAGAGCTTGTGTTGAGATGATAGTAATAGACGAGTTGCCATTTAGTCACCCGAAGAAGGAAGGGTTTCAAAGGTTTTGTAAAGTTGCATGTCCTAGGTTTAAGACTCCTTCTAGGAGATTAGTTGTAACCACATTTTGGAATTTGTATGATGTTGAGAAGAAGAAGCTTAGGCAGGAGCTAGCCAGCCACTATGTTAATTTAACCACCGATACATGGACATCGGTGCAAAACATAAATTACATGGTGGTTACGGCTCATTTCATAGAAGGTGGCTGGAATTTACACAAAAGAATTCTTAACTTTTGTGTAATTCCTAATCATCAAGGGAATACCATAGGAAGGCTGTTGGAAACATGCCTACTTGAATGGGAAATCGAGAGAGTATTGACTGTGTCGGTTGATAACGCATCCGCAAACAAAGTTGCTATCGATTACATTAGGAAAAAGATGTTGACTTAGAAAAAACAGCCTGTTTTAGAAGGCAAGTGGCTTCATGTGAGGTGTTTAGCTCACATTCTCAACTTGATTGTGAAATCAGGGTTAAGAATGATGGATAAATCTGTGGCTGCGATTAGAAATGCAGTTCATTATGTTAGGAGTTCATCGGCAAGGCTTGATGTTTTTAAGCGATGTGTTGCCAAAGAACAATTGGATTGCAAGAAGGTGTGCATATTGGATGTGCCAACTCGGTGGAATTCCACCTTCTTAATGTTAGATGTAGCCCTTGAGCTTCAGAAAGGGTTTGATCGCATGGCGGAAGAGGAAGACTTGAAATATAAGGGTTGTTTTGCTGAGGATGAAGTTGAGGATGAGGAGTGGTTAGAAGTGCCAGAAACAGACGCTGTAGACATCAGAAAAGAGAAGATAAAAAGGGTGGGGCCACCCGACGAAGCTGATTGGGAAAGAGCAACTGTTTTTGTGAATTTCCTCAAGGTAGTTATGCATTTATATTTCAGTTTACACTTTACAGTTTCAGTTTATAATTTACAGTTTACACGTTTCAATACTGCTTTCTGCATTTCGCTTTAGGAAAATGATTTTCCTGTATTTTAATTTTGCTTCATTTACAGCTTTCTGCATTACTGCTTCAGTTTACAGCATTCTGCAATTCTGCTTGAGTTTACAGCTTCCTACATTTCTGCTTCATTTTACACTTGACAGTTTTTTGCATTTCAATTCTTCTTCATTTTACAGCTTTCTGCATTTTGCTTCAGTTTACAGCTTTCTGCAATTCTGCTTCAGTTTACAGCTTTCTGCAATTCTGCTTCAGTTTACAGCTTCCTACATTTCTGCTTCATTTTACACTTTACAGTTTTTTGCATTTCAATTCTTCTTCATTTTACAGCTTTCTGCATTTTGCTTCAGTTTATAGCTTTCTGCATTTTGCTTCAGTTTACAGCTTTCTGCATTTCTGCTTTAGTTTACACTTTAAACTTTTATATATGCAGGTATTCTATGATGTGACAATGAGGATATCGGCCATAAACAGTCCCACAGCTCAGAAAGCATTCCATGATATCGTGGCAATTGAAGCTGAGATTGACGACCTCTTCGACCGGCCTGAGATGTGTAATGGAAGCAATACAGAAAAGATATTGTTTGAGATGGCAGTGAAGATGAGGAGCAAGTTTAAAAAATATTTTGCAAGCCTCGATGACATGAATCACTTGCTTTTGGTGGCTTTGGTTTTAGATCCTCGATACAAGCTTCGCAATTTTGAGAGGGTGTGTAGAACATGGCTTAAACTTGATCCTGCAACAATCAAGCATAGGTCTACTGAGTTGAAGGAATTGGTGGTGGACCTCACGAACTTGTATTCATCGTCTTTGGGCACCAAAAGGTCGAGACCAAGTGGCAATGAGGCTGAGAATGCTGCACCTGCAGCAAGTGGTACCGGCAGTTCTAGCACAAGAAGTTCAAGAACCTAAATGAGTGGGAAGATGGCTGCCATGCAAGCTGATTGGAACAAGAGTTAGAAGACTCAGATCAGACTGTAGTTTCACATGAGGTGGATAGGTACTTGTTGGACCCTATTGAAGACCCTCCAGAATATGAAGATTGGAAGCTTCTTGTATGGTGGAAGCTTAATGGTTCTAAGTACTCCAATCTTGCATTAGTCGCCAAGGATGTGCTTGCAATTCAAGTAAGCACAGTTGCTAGTGAAAGCTGTTTCAGCACGGGGAGGAGGGTAATCGATCCATTTAGGAGTTCATTATCTGCAAAAACAGTGGAAGCATTGATATGCTTCCAAAATTGGTTGAGGTCAGAAAGCATTCAAAGCATCGAATATGTTCCAACAGTTGAGGATATGAACTTCTATAAAGAAGTTGAGAGAGGTACAAATTTTTAATCATTTGAATATTTGAGTTTTGTGTTTAATGACTTTGTAGTTTGTAACTTTGCACTTTTGGGATAATGTGAATTTGTTTTTTCGTAGACCATGTGCTTCAAGACACATCAGACAGTGCACAAGTCAAAGCTACTAAAGGAAAAGGAATCAAAGCAGCAACTCCATCAACAAAAAAGCAAGCAGCTGTTCCAGCAATGAACAAGCAAGGAGCTATGGCAGCACCAAAAAAGGCAGCTGGAAGTTCAAAGACTTCAAAGAGGCCAAGAAAATAAAGAACTAAATGAAGGCATGAAGGTGAATATAGCTGGTCCCTTGGTCAGATTCCAAGAATTTATGGATTACTTAATTTAAGTCATTGGAGTATTGATTACTGAACATTTGAATGATTGAACCATCATTTGAATATGGCTGTTGATCTGCAAATCATGTTTCTGCATAAAATTTATTTGCGTTGAAATGTCCCTTATGTTTGCAGGATGGGTCCCTATGAGTTGAATCAATGGTGTCATAACTGTCATGATTCTGCAAGTTCCTGGTTTCTGGCTTTCTACCCTTGTCTTCGACGGTTCAAGAATTCAAGTTCAAGACATGGCTTGAAACTTTTAATTTTAATAAATGTGTTGTTGTTTTATTGAAGTATTGAACTGCATTTCAATTTATTCACTTATTGAAATAATGAACTGCATTTGGGTTTTGTAGTATTGAAATAATCAACTGCATTGTAGTGATTGACTGATTGTTTTAGTTTTACTGCTTTAGTTTGCAACTTTGCATAATGCATAGTCTGGCAGTCTACTACTTTGCTTCAGTACTTTGCAAGTTTGGACTTTGGACTGGAATTTTGGATTGCTTCATATTTGCAGTGTGTGAATCTGCAAGTCTACAGTTAGTGGCTTAGTGCAGTTTGCATAGTTCTACACATTTTCACTTGTTTTGTGTAGTTAGAGCAGCTTTTAGCCTTTTATCTATTCTAGGATGAGTGGGATCTGCAGTCTAGTCATTTCTGTCATTTCTGGAATTCCGAAAATTGGAAGCAGGTTACCTAAGCACTGAAATGAGTGAAATCTGGAAAAACAGGTTTCTTGGCCCGGAAAACCGAAAGACGGAACCGATTATGTTCAGATCGGTTTCTCATCGGGTTTAACATCCTTAAAAGACCGATCCAGACCGAACCTACAGTGCCGGTTTCGGTCTCGGTTTTCAACTTTTTCAGACCAGACCGATTTGAACCCAGCCCTAATGGGTTCAAGTTATAATTAGATTATTTGTTGAAAAACTATTTATTTTTAATAGTAGGACTCACTCTTAAATTGACTAGAGGTGGCCTGCAGATACCACATCATAAAACATAGGCCATATATGAGCTATGTTAACAAGTTAAATAACTCAATTGTCGGAAAACTAACAAAGTGGACATACTAGATCAAAATTGAAAGTGCAGGGGTATTTTTGATGAAATTAGAAGTTCATTGACTGAATTGATTTTGGACCCAAACTATAAGGTAGTAATCTGTATTTAGCCCTTTTATAATCCACATTCTATGTTTCAATCTTTAGTAATTTAAATTTTATTTTTCTATAAGAATTTTAACCAAAAAAAAAAAGGAGTGTTGATTGATTAAGGAGTATAAATTTCATTATCCTTATTTAATTGTATTATTACTTTTAAAAATTTTGGAGAGGGCCATGCCATTTCAACTCTAGCTTGGTTCTACCACTATTATAATTTTGTGGAGGGTCATGCCGCTTCAAGTCTTTTCAATTTCAATGATTATTTTGTTTAAGGAAAACTGAAATTGGGAGAGAATTAAGACGTGATTCCATCGATAATAGGGGCCTCTTTATATAGAGGATTACAATGCATAGAATCTGAATTGTAAAGGAAATGTAATCATACATTGAATGAATATCTATAAGATTCTCAAAGATTATCTCTAATTAAAACTCTATTACCACTAGATCAAGTAACCTAGAGTTTTGGTCAGACACATATTCTGGATTTACTTGAACATATTTATATTAATTCATTAATTTTTTTGGGTAAATATCGAGTCAGATATATGAAAAACATCTCTAAGTACTTAATACAGATCCCTTATTTAATACACCATTCATTTGATACACCACTAAGTTCAACCATTTTAAAAAAAAAAAATTCTGTTTCTTCTGTAGTTTGACTATATTATCCCTATATATTTTATAAGTACTTAAATTTATTAATATTAGAAGAGGAGTTCGATAAGATTCGATCCATAATTGACCAATACAAGATGATCTACATGGACATGGAGTTTCCAGGCATGGTTTTTCGACCCAACGCCGAGGACTTAAAAAGAGGGAGCTAGGGTGAGGGGAGTCAAAAAACAAGAACAGTGTATGGATAAGTACTATATATTTATATGTGATCTTGTTGTCGTGTTTTGTGTATACCAGTTTTTAACTGAAAAAGGGGGGGGGGAGAGAGAGAGAGAGAGAGAGAGAGAGAGATGGGTGCCTAGAGTAAAATTCCAAAGAGATAACTTTACCCTTGAAAATATACCAAGTGACATGCTAACTAATGGAGTCGTTAACGGTAGGTACAATAATTGGGTCGGGTTTGTTAGTTCCAGATACCGATATATTATATATCTAAGTTCATGTATTTTAATTATCAATGGCGAAAAGTTCATGTACTGTTTCTAAAAGTCTCTCCATTAATCACAAAATGAATTCTTTTTTAAATCCATCACTTAAAAAAGGGAAACAATTTAACAACAGTACCCGACAAATAGCCCACTCCGAAGTTCGGTACATTTTCTTTCAAACAAATCAAAACGGTACATGAACTTGTAATCTGGTCCCACTTTACTACATGGCGTCAATAACACCGTTAACTTTAGGGAAAAAGTTGGTAAGTGGACCTGAACTATGGACCACTACGAATTTCGATACATAAAATTCCAAAACATAAACTTTGGTACATCAAATTTCATGCCCGACCCAGTATACGTACACGCCGTCAATGATGTCGTTAGTTTTGTGTGAAAATGTCATATTTTGAGGGGTAAAACGGTCTGTCTCACTCTTCCCATCCCTCACTTTCTTTCCTCCCTGATCTAGACCCCTCCTTCACTTCACTTCGTCATTTTGCCTCTTAAATCCCAAGCCCCTCTGCTCATAACCACCACTGTCGCCGACGACTCCTCTTCCCCAACCTCACGATATGTCTCTACCACGTTTTGCTCTCTTCTTCCTGACTTGGTCTTGCTCCTTTCTCGTCCTCTCTATGTCTTCTCTCTCATTCTCTCTCCTCCCTTCTCTCTTTCTCCTCTCTTCAGAACTCGATCGGCAGGCCCTCGCCTTCTCTGTTCTGATCGATTCCCACTGCAACAAACCCAATTCCTATAGAAGGCGGAGGTAGTTTAGGCATACTCCGCCAAGTTAGAAGTGCAAGAAAAACGACGACGGGGATTGGAAGCTACCTTGGTTTTAGTTCTGAGACTAGTCACAGTATCTACCATTAAATTTTCATTTCCAGCAATGAAATCATAGCGAAAAGGATTAGGATTTGAAATCAATACAAGAGATTTGGATCTGGGAATTATGGAATGGTGATGGTATAAGCAAACCCTTGAGAAATTGAAAGTGGCCGACGCCATCATTCCTGAAATTCAGTGAGCTTCTTGACTTGTTTTGGAGACGTGGTCATCACGGACTCACGGGCTCACGGCCGTGGAGGGAGGGAAAGGGGCTGGGTATGTGTAGAGAGAGAGAGGGGGGGGGGGGGGAGAGAGAGTCAAAGAGGGAGAGTGCGTCAGAGAGAGTATGAGAAGTGAGAGATACAGGAAACTGAAAGTACTTAAGTACTCTTTGACAAATGGATTATGACATAATGGTTAACGACGTTATTGACGTCGTGTACATATATTGGGTCGGGCTTGCAATTTGATGTACTAAAGTTTAGTTTTAAAACTTCATGTATAGAAATTCGTAGTGGGCTTAACTTCATGTACTATTTCTGAAATTTTCCTTTAACTTTATGTAATTATTCATTTTTCAAATGGTACCCCCCCCCCCCCCCCCCCCCCCCCTCTCTCTCTCTGGGAACTCTGCAGTCAGCACTACTCTCACAAACCCAACTCATTCATGACCTCACCTTACACACTTGCAGCTAAACAAAACACAAAAGCCCAAACTAACTTTTTAGTGGGTACTCCCAATCACCTTAAGCCCCAAACGCAAAACCCATTTCAATCCTCTGAAGCCTATCATCTTATCCTCACTCAATGATCGTGGAGCTTTCGCAATGTTTATAAGAGTTTTTAGAACATGATGATGCTGCTTAAAAGACTGAATTCAAAACCCAATTGAGGACAATGGCAGAATGCATCAGAATTTTAGTTCGGCTAATACGATTCCGCAATGAGAGCACATAATGATTGTGTTTGAGTTTATAAGAGAGTTCAGGCTAAACTGGTAGCTGAGGAGTCAAATAGCCTTGGAGACTGCAAGAGGGCTCTTGTATCTACATGAGAAGTACGGTAGCTAAACCATAAGTTATAACATTAAGCCTCCAAACATTATTTTGGATGACTATTTCACAACAAGAATTGCCGAGTTTGTTCAAATGTCACAAGTTCTGACTTTTTGCTTTACACATTGGTAAAGTGTATTTCAGAAGGATAGGTCAACTGAGACAAGAATTAAGATATGCATGAAGTCGAATTAAGATAGCCTCTGCCTCCACCTCCACGTTGTTTCCTCTCCCTCACACCGACGACAACTCCCTCAACATTTTTCTCATTGACAACAAATGCAGCGGTAAGATTATCACTTTTTATCTCAGAAACCCTTATGCTTGCCTCAACGACCCCCCACATCTTCCGAAATCTCCTCCCTTCTCAAACAACCCGACTCTGGCAACTCAACAAACAATCCCATCAAACCCAATTGCATACACATGTCAAAGAAACAAAATTGAACCTAAAAATATCAAATTACATATCGCCCAAAACTTGAAACTCTATGAATTGTGGGTATCCAATTTGGGTTTAGGTTTTAGTGGAGAAAATCTTGTTTGAAGAGGCTGCAGATCAATTTGAGTCCACGGTTTGAGGAGAAGAAGAGGCAGCCAGGCGAGTATTTGGGATCGAGAAAACGGTACTCGAGCGATGATCGGCGACGGAGAATTGAACAGCTCTGAGCATCATCAAAATATGTGACAGACGTGGAGAGATAGAGAGAATGAGAGAGAAAGCGAACTGATTTTTTTTTTTTTTTGTCTTCTTTATCAATCCTTGAAAAAACAGATTATACACATTCCAGATGATTACAAAACAAAAATTAAGAATACGAAGTCTAAGTTTGTGTTCACATCTAAAACTAACCCAAATCCTAAATTTTAATTTTGATATATCCTGATCGGAAATTTAAATTTTAATCTTATTTGAATTCTGAATCTAAATTCAAACGCCCCTAAATTGCCCGTATGAAAAAGAAGGCTCGCCTCTAACACTAGCCCACCTCTAGGTTCAGAATTCAACATGATGCAGTATCCTACCTAGTTAGAAAAGCCACCTAATTTTTGTAAAAAAAGGCAATAGAATAGGATTACATACAATACTTTTTTCGAAAGAATATCTGATTCATCTTCATCGAAGAAAGAGAAAATCCAAGTCATATTATAATATATGGCAGGTTAATTATTGTTATTCTATACATGTATCATGTTACAAATTCCGTGTAACAGGCGTGTTCTGTGTCCTTTTCTTCTCTGCCTCTTCTAAAATAAAGTCTCCCTATTTCTAGTCCCCCCATCCTGTGGTTTATACACCGCTCTCCAACTCAACCGAAAAACCCACCTCCCATTCTTCGCTTCAAGAACATTCTTCGGTGGCAAATTTTCTCTCCTTTGATGTAGAGACTAGAGGCCTCTGTCTCTCTCCCTTTTGTATTCAAAAGAAAGGTTTCCTCGAGGGGGCATAGAACTACAGAGGAGGAGGACTTGAGTCGAACTCTTTCGATTTTCGTCGTGGTGTTAGGTGTGGAGAGTTAATATAGTGCCCTCCACCACCGTTATCACCTATCTCTCCTTCACATTTTGAAATCTCGTTGCAAAAAGGGTCACTTTTGAAACCAATACAGTTATAGTATAGCTAGTTTGGCAATCTGGCAGGTAATTACAATATAAGAAAACTAATCCTCACATGTTGTATGCTAAGGTTTTTGGTTGCTAATTGAGATGGGTTGTTGTTTTCTGCACAAAAGGTTCATGTCTTGACTGGTTTTCTGGGGGGTTTCGAAATGTTTCTGAAATGGGTTTTGAGTTCTGACACCTTTGTTTTGTTGGGTTTTTGAAGGGTTTGTTTTGAGTCCTGACACCTTTGTTTTGTTGGGTTTTTGAAGGGTTTGAACAAACACATTATCTCAAAGCTTCTGGAGAGAAGCTGCAGCAGACACAACTCTGGCCGACAATCACAGATTCTCAGGAGCCGGAAGAGCTGGCCTTGGTCTTCGGTTTTCCGGTTTCGATTGGCCTCTGTTTATCGTTTGGTGCCTCCCCATTGATTATGGTTAACCCCTGATCCAATGTGATTTGAGTTTTTAAGTGGTGCAGCCTCACAAAGCAATCAGTCCTTTAGTTTGGAGATGCGAGCTTGACCTTGGAAGAAAACATCAACAAATCAAAGACTAGGAGAATACCAAAGCTTTGTTTGATCTTGAGGATTCAGGAGTTTATCATATTCAGAATGGCAAAAATTAGTTGCTTCTCTCTAATTGTTAGGAAGAAGAAGAAAGTTAAGGTGAGAATTTCAGAATCTACTTGGTTCCTTTTATGCATTTGGTGTTTGTTTTTTTTTTTCACTCCTGAAACTCTGTGATTTGCTCAATTTTCATGTGTAACTTTCTAGGGAGATGGTGAATCTGCAAAAGCAGGTGAAGTGGACAAGGCAATTAGGACCCTGCAACTCAGGCTTCAACAACAACCTGTGAAAACTGTGGAAGTTGATGGATTGAAGCCTTTGAAATCTTTCGGAGCCTTTATCCCTTATGGTGTTGACAAGAAACATATCAAGGACAAGGTGAAGAGTCCTGATAGCCTTATTGGGTTACGTGAAGCAGCCTATGAAGCTGAAGATGAGCATGGAGAGAGCCCCATCAACTCTAATGGCTCTGATCTTCAGGTCAGTGAAGCCGATGCGGGCGAAGAGGTCTCATTAAGGAAGATGGATTGCTGTGAATCTGATAAGGACTCTGGGAGGGGTGTGGATAGAGTAGAAAGTGGGCATCTTAGTGATCCTGGGGTTGTGAAAACAGAGTTTTGGGGTTCACGAAAGCTAACTCGGTCTTGCTCGAATTTGGAGACTCATAAAGTGGATGGAAAGATGCAGTCTAAGTTGCGTGTTTCGAAGACAGAGTCTTTCGAACAATTGCAGGAATTGGATGAAAGTGTAAGGAAGGATGTTAATCCTGGAAGCCCTGCTTCTGTGGGAAGCCATTTCAGTGCTGATAAGGTGATGCTCAAGAAGCATTCTTCAAGCCAAGTTTTGCCTTCTAGAAGCAGAAGATTGTGGTGGAAGTTGTTTCTTTGGAGCCATAGGAACCTGCACAAATCATCATCCACTGCAACACCAAAGAAACTTCCCAACAAAATTAAATTGAGTAAGCAAGGCGGGTACTCTTCGGATACGCTTGAACCAAACAGAGTTATGCAATTCGAAAAGATGGAATCACCTCTGTCCTTTAAATCTGTAGACAAAGGGAAGAACATCGTGAATGATGACCAGAGCTGGACTGGTTTTCAAATTAGATCCTCATTCTTATGGCCTCAGAACCAATGGGTTGCTTTCTCAACAGAAGCATCCTCATCTTCGAGAGTGTTAGACTGGATGAAAGATCTCGACACAACACCCTCCTCACTTCCATCTAACGAAGATAAAAATGATGGAGTCGTCACTCCACAAACCCCGCCCTCTCCTCAAACTCCTGGATCAAGAAGCTCAACTTACTTCACTCGAGGTCCTGATGCCAACCTTTCAGAGGATACATTGCATGCTAATACCGTAATCCAGACTCTAAACTCTTCGTCAACAGTGGCTCACATCTCTGGTATGGGCTTAAAAGCCATCCCCATCATTTCATGCTTCTGCAGCCTTCGATCCGTTAACTTGTCAAACAACTTCATAGGTATGCTATAGCAGAAAGGGAACAAAAGATCGAAGTTATAACTTTAAAATATATGTCTTGAGCTAATTAATTGAGCTTTGTGTTAACTTTTCTTCTGAATTTTGCAGTTCACATCACTCCAGGATCGCTGCCAAAGAGCCTTCACACACTTGATTTGTCCAAAAACAAGATCAGCTCCATTGAAGGACTGAGAGAATTAACCCATTTGCGAGTACTAAACCTCAGTTACAATCGGATTTCTAGAATTGGACGCGGTAATAAACCAATCAGACCGGTTTTACAACCACCTATTTTATTCAAACTGACACTGACTCATTATGGATTTAATGATGCCAGGGTTATCAAGCTGTAGCATACTTAAGGAGCTCTATCTTGCTGGGAACAAGATCAGTGATGTTGAAGGTCTACACAGGCTATTGAAGCTAACAGTTCTGGACCTGAGCTTCAACAAGATGACAACAACAAAGGCACTTGGCCAGCTTGTTGCTAACTACAACTCGCTACAGGGTCTGAATCTATTAGGCAATCCGATCCAGAACAACATTGGCGATGAGCAGCTGCGCAAAACTATTGTAAGTCTGCTCCCAAAGCTAGTATTCCTGAACAAGCAAGCCATCAAGCCACCACGAGCCAGGGAAGCAGTTACAGATAGTGTAGCCAAAGCTGCATTAGGAAAATCCGGATGGAACCCTCGCCGAAAAACAGGTAAGAAGCTTACCCAAAGTTTCTCATTTCCCAGAAAAAGGTCTGATTCCGTATCACCAAAGAAAACTCGAACATTTCCAAACCGCGGCCACAAGAGCGCTGCCATTGCAAGTGTTGGACACAAGAGAATGCTCAAGTCCAAGAGCGAAGCCAAAATGTCATCAGCTGTGCTTCCTTCTTCTTCCCATTAGAAGCTTTTTCGTTTTAGGGACCTTGCAAAAATTTTGGTGCGCACACAAACATTCTAGGAGGGGTCTCCCTATGTGTTGAGTGTCACTTATAGTCTGTAGAGCTATACAAAACGTGGTGGTTTCGTGTAATCAGTTTTTGCCCATTAGTTAATAATATGGTGCAGGCTGCAGTTATTTCGAATTTGCTATTCTCTGTCTAGTACGAGCAACGGTTGTGTACAAGAATTTCACTACTCCAAGGCCACATAACTTATTTTTTTGATGACTCCAAGGCCACATAACTTTGGACCTCAAGTATATAAGATTTTGTAGAAGCCTGTCATAATTATAGTATTAAACAGTGAAAGAGCAAGAGCTTGACAAATGAGTGAGAGCCAGATCAGGCTAAATTATAAGAAACAGATGACCAGCCACGTCAATTATAACCTTTGACGTGGAAAGATATGTAAGGAGTATATATTATATAGGATCCTTAGGGATCCAATTTTTTTTCTATTTTAGAGATAGACTTTTCAATCATATTTTGACATCTCAATCGTTCAGTTTTTAATATCTAATGTGTAGATTACTTCTGAAAATTTTCAGTCAAATTGATTATCGTTAAGGTATTCAAAATTACGATTTAAAATTATAAGTATGAACAGTTTAAGTTTGACAGGTTTGGTTCGTTAATTGATTTAATCTAGTAATATACCTTAACGATCACCGATTTGACTGAAAATTTACAGATATGATCTACACACTAGGACCTAAAAACTGAACGGTTGAGATGCCAAAATGTAATCGAAAATTGATCTAATACCCTATCCCTACAAAAGATTAAAAAAAAAAAAAAAAAAGAGATCCCTTGATGAAAAGGCCCTCATATATATATTATATATATATATATTATGACAATGTAAGGAACAATATAATGCTCGCAAACAACAGCAAAATCTCTAGCCTTATCTTCCAACGATATCATCTTTATGTGATGTCTGACCCAGAACGACAAGATAGTTTGTGAAGTTTTAACTTTCGAGCTTTAGGAATATTGACCATGAATCTATAAGCCAAAACTTAAGCCTGATGAGGTCATATCAAATTACTATGTTCATTAAGATACTCTACAAGGCTCCAAGCTTAAAAGATCACTTTGGAGCTAAATTTCATTGTATTATTAAAGTACATGAAATCTACAAAAGAAAATGGATTTACTTGAAAGTGGGAGGAAGATCGAAAAGCCCTGTTTTAGTAAATCTCTGTTCTTTAGCAGTATCAGTCAGCCCTGGTGCTCATGCTTCCGGGTTGATGCTTCCATATATGATCATCTCATCATCGTTCATTCTTGCACCACTTAACAGAAAGACATGAAAACTCCTGCCGCAACTTGAAGCTCTAAGGTGCAGTTTTTTAACACACCATCATCTACAGAAGTAACAAGTAAATTGAATAATCAATAACAAATAAACAATCCTGCCGCCAAGGTATACATGTATCAGTAGGTCATCCTTTTTTATGACTTAAAATCCTCCAACAGAAAACAAAAACAAGATACAGTCATGTGAAGGACTCAAGGGTCACCAAGATACGTCTGATCCACCAATTTTTCTTGTAGGCTCCAAGGTTCCTCAAGAGTGCCACTCCACTATAATTTTTCCACATATATTTCAATTTGTACCCACACAATGCAGTAGGATTTGCATACCCACTTTTCATGTAAATGGCTTTATGTAAATTCCTTTTATAGTGCAACTATGCAAGGCATTTTATATTTTATGACGACACTAATAGAATCTAGATACTGAATGGCATCAATTGGAGAATGTTCTTGATAACTATAGAACTCAGAAATAGAAATGAAACAATATAGGTCTCACTTAAATATCAAAGAAATGTCATTACTATTTGGTAGTGATGCTATCTTAGAATACATTTCATTTGAATTTATGTGATCCGATCTGCAGCTGATTAAAGCGCATTAGTCATAGTGACTCAACCACATTCTCTTTAATTTTCAGTAAATAACTCGATCACTTTTTGGAAGTGACAAAACCAGAGTACATTATTTACTACACAAGAGAAACTATCTGGGTGGATAAATGAAAGTGAAAATAAAATTGCAAGAATCTAACAACATCCAAAGAGGAATGACAGATAACAAACTCATTTGAAAAGATTTGTTGATTCTGCTTTCAGGTATTGTATTTCGGCAATAATGACTGACTTTGCAGATATACAACTAAGCATGGACAAATGGAAACCTATAAAGGAAATGGTACCTAACAAAGATGCAATTTTGACCATGAAAAAAATAAAGGAGCAAATTCTGATAGATAAATTGTGACCAATACCTCGTTGCTCCCAATCAAGGCCACATCTTGCAGAACGCAACATATCAAAAGAGACATATAGATATGGCAACTGTTTTGAAGTGAAAGAACCGATCACCGCAGGAAGATCCCTTCTAAAATTTAGCTGAACTTGGCTTCCTAAGACCTCATAGTTTGCAATGCACATAGTTAGGAGCAGTTTGGAAAAGAGATGTGCTCCAAAACTACCATTGCCACTTTCTATATGCAAGATCGTTCCCACCTGCAAAAAACATGTAAATTGTTAACATAAATTCAGACAGCAAAAGGTTTAGTTCAGTGCGACAAGTCGACAATCACATCTGGATACGATAACACAGATACCAACTACATATAGTGCACCTGAGTACACAACAAGAGATGATAACGTGCTTTTTTATCTCTGAAAAGGTAGAACTTCTGTAAATGATAAATGATCTAGCTGCATTCACAGCCACAAAAGAAACTTGGACTTGGTAGAATATTGACAGTCATAAAGTATTTGTAGGTCTTCTTGGAGTTGACAACATAAAATGTATTACGTGCGAGAAAGCCTGCATATTAACTGAGTTGCTGTCTTCAGGCCACAACTGATATTTTGTGACATAAATTAACAACATACACTAATTACAGGTATAGAAGGCTATTTCATTATCTTAAATTGAAACACCTTCATGCAGAATGAGATTAGACTAGGACCTTTGGTTGCTCAATATCATTAAGTGCATCAATATTAGTTGCCAACTACAAGGCTAGTACCAGCAAATAGCATATACAATAACCAATATGACAAGGTAACCCTAGATTCTGTAGGTGCCGTCAAGGTATACATACCACATGCTTCTCATTTCTTATGACTTAAAATCTTGCAATAGAACAAAGAAACAAGATACGGTCATGTCAAGGACTCAAGGGCACCTCTGATCAACCAATTTTCTTGTACCTTTAAGGTTCCTCCAGAGTGCTACTCCACCAGAAATAAAACATGAAAATTGGAGCTCCAACAAGGTTCCTCGAATTCGAGACAATCACTCGCATTATGTATTCCCTCTTATCAGTTGCTGAGATGAATCATAACCCGGTTCCATTTCCTGCATTTCAGCATACTTGTACAGCTTCTCATTGAACTCCACTTGGGGATCCTTCTCAATCAAAACCCCATTCTGGTCATACGCATCTTTCAAGAAAACAACCCAGTTCATCTCAGTCCCGGCAAGATAAAACGTCCTGGGCTGCTTAAACAGCATCTGGTAAGTGTGCTTAGTCAAACTAAACTCCTCCTTGAACTCCACTATGTGGTGTATAGAAGCCCTCTTCTCCAATGTCAAGCTCAATAACTCATGCAAAATTCCCACCCTATACTTCTCAGCTTCCAATGTCCAAAGGTCCAATCTCGACCCATCTGAATAAGGTGAAACCAAAGGAAGCGAATTCAACAAGTTCAACTTCCTCGAATCCTCATCATCCAAATCCAAATCTTTCCCATGCTTCACAGGAAACCTAAAAGCCCTCTTAACCTTATCCTCATCCACCACAAACTCCCTCTCTAAACTACTAACTGCTAACAAAGGATCCCATTTCACTAATTCCAGCACTCTCTTCCCATTACCCTCAACCACAACCCTGAAATAATCAGGATACTTCGCCACCCTGTCCCGAAAATCTTCAGGAATCCCAAACAACAACCTGCAATGATAAATCTTGCTCAACGGAATCCGCTTATTCGCTGACATCATCAGTAACTTCCTCACCTTGTTGACTCTGTCCCCTTCCATCGCCTCCATCAACGCCGCCTCCTCTTCCATCAAACCTTCCATGAACTCCGTGAATCCAATCCACATCTTATTGTCGTCGTGCCGGTACGTTTCGAAGATCAAGGGGTGGCGCTGGAGGGACTTAGAGACCTTGCGGCCGCGGGGGAAGCCGAGCTCGCGGTGGAGCTTGCCGGCGTCGTCGAGGCGGATGACCCGGTGGGGCTGCTTCGAGAGGTATTCTTTGGATTTGGTGAGGAATCGGAAGTGGGCGTCGCGAGTGACGATGCGTTCGAGGTGGGGGAGGAGGTTGGGTTGGGTCTGGACCAGCTTGGTTCGCGGGCTGTCTTGGTTTTTGCGGCGCTTCTTGAATTTCTTCGGGGTTTTGGTGATGAGGAAGGAGGTGGAGAATGGGGAGGTGAAGAGGATAGTGTGATTAGGGTTTAGGGTTTTGGCTGTGGACGATGGTTTTGGGGTTTTGGGAGTCAGAAGAAGGCGCCACCAGGCCATTTTCCAACACTCTGCTACCACCGTGGAAGACTTGAAGTACAGACGACGACTAATACGGCAACTTGGGCTTCAATGAAAGCCCAAAACAAATGGGCTGTGTAATTGTTAGATGAGTCCAGTCGGGGAGTCCAGTATAAATAGAGCAGCTATCGAACCCTGGCTAGCTCTTCCTCCTTTTTGTTCTTTTGTTCACTCTCTGACTGATCGTGACCTTCACAACCCTATTCCGGTTCTTAAACTTCGTAAGTGATAATTTTGTTGTCCACTCTCTCATCCTCTCGCTCTCGATTATCAAATTCTTGTTCTTGGCTACTCACTCGACCATCGCCGACAGTTTACAGTATGATATCGGCTGCGCTTCATCCTTTTCCTGCATTTGGATTCGCAAAAGTGAGTAAAAATCTCTTTTCAATTTTCAGATTCTTTAGTTTCTATGAAATTGAACTTGTTGTAGCCTAGGTTTGGTTAATCGAGTGGGTAAATGAGAAGAATAGGATTTGCATGTTTCAAAATCTATAAAACCTAGGGTTTGTGTCCGTTATAATGTCCGTTATAAGTGATGTTTATTGAATGTTTATGTAAACTGTGCACCAAAAAATTGTAAAATAAATGAAAATGGACATATATTGTGAGCTTATTGCAGGTTAACAAACCCTTACTGTCTCAAAAGGGGTTTACTAGTGGTCATTAAGCACAGAAATTTTGATTTTGAAAGTATATTATGTGTTTATTAAGGAATAATATAACTGTGAATGCTTAAAATTGAAGATATTTTGACGGTCTATTGCGGGAAAATAAATGTCTATTGCCCCCAATAGAGGTATATTTTGGGGTTATAAGTGAGTAACAAAGGTTTGGTTTCCCCATATAAGTGTATATTATAGGTCAGTAGTCAATGAAAGTGTCTATTTGAAGTCTAATGAAGTTTATTTATGAACTGCAAAATGTCTATTGCCCCCCAATAAAGGTATATGTTAGGGAACAGCCAAAGAAGAAGAAGATTAAAGGGTAAAAGTCAAAGACGAAAGAGGAAAAGCCAAAACAAGGGGGAAGGAATAAGAAAGAAAAGGTAACAGAGAAGGCAAAGATTGGCTGCAGGCAACAGAAATGCACTCTAAGTGTTTTTTGGAGAGTGATTGATACATACAGAGACAGAATTCATGAGCAGCTTGGGATATTTTGAGGACTATTGTGTTTTGGGGGATGATCCAACCATTTTTCGAGAAGAAGCTTGCAGAAATTCAGTTTCACAAGCACGAGGCCGACTTGGATATTACTTGTGGTACTTTAACGTTAAGAAGAACAAGTTTGTGTTTGGAGAGAGAGAAATGGAAATAACACTGGAGGACATAAATGGGTTGTTTGACCTGCCAACCACAGGCATCGAATTGGATCTGAGCAAGAAGGTGCTCAAGCAGGACCGGAAGGCGTCTGCAATATTTAACGTGAATATGAGGAGGGAAACTACCATTAAAACTGAACTAAAAAAAACAGCCTGAAACAGAAGATGAACAAGAAGAAGATGCAAGATCCCAAGATAATCGCTGCACTTATAATTATGTACATGTTCATTGCATTCTTCTTCAGTAGAACATCACAATCATAACCTGGGACCTGATCAATGCATGTGAAGATCTTGACAATATCAACAGCTTCAACTAGGCAAAGATGATATTGTACTTTCTACTGGATGGACTTCAGAGGTACAGAAAAGATCATACGAAAACTCTTTCCAATTGCCTGTTTCTGATCTATGTGAGTACAATACACTTTTTTGTGGTATACTGGGTGGTAATAGACATTTATTGCCCCCCAATAAAGGTTAATTGGGGGTTGTTATTCATTTACTAACAGAAATAGCTTTGCCTTCTCCTTCTTCTATTCACTCTCTTACTGATCGGGCCCTTCACAACTCTATTTGCTCAGGCTCTTATACTTTGTAAGTGATAGTTTTGCTCCCTATCTTTGTGGATGTAGACTTCTTCTATATAATTTCATACCCCTAATTTCATTGGCTTTAATTTTTTTTGCTTTTTTTTTTTTGGGTAAATCTATTCTTATACCAGGATCTAAATTTAGTCATGGGAATGGAGGAACTAATTGATTCAAGAGAGGATTTTAATGAAATCGGTAATTGGAGGTACTATGATTAAATCTTTATGAAAGTCATATTTTGTATGCTCATATATGTCTTTTGACTCTTTTCTTTTGTCACAATATAGAATTCCCCAAAAGTTTCTGATTAGTATTGCTCAAAACGGTGACTCTGCTTTTGGATTTATTTCTTAGTTTTTCAAATTTAATTGGATATAATCAATTAATCGGTTCAGACTAGGACATTGACTGAGCTTCGCGCTTCTCCGGCCTCGGTATTTGCAAAAGTGAGTAAAAATTCAACCTTCTATTTCACTTTTCAGATTCTGAATTTTATGTGAAATTGAATTTGTTGATAGCCTAGATTTGGTTAATCGAGTGGGTAAATGAGAAGAATAGGATTAGCATGTGTGAAAATCTGTAAAATATAGGGTTTGTGTTTCAAATATGTTATAAATTGATGTTTATTGAATGTTTATATTAAGTGGGAAAAAAAATGGCAAAATAAATGAAAATATTCATGTATTGTGAGCTTATTGTAGGTCAACAAACTCTTACTACCCCCAATAGGGGTTTATTGGGGATCATTAAGCACAAAAGTTTGATTTTGAAAGTTTAAGTTTGTGTTTATTAAGCAACAATAGAACTGTGAATGCTTAAAACTAAAAAAAAAAAATTTGAGGTCTATTGGGGGGTAATAAAGGTCTATTACCCCCAAATCAAGGTACATTTTGGGTTTATAGGTGGGGAATAAAGGTTTGCTTCCCCCACATAAGTGTATATTACAGGTCAGTAATCAATGAAAGTGTCTATTTGAAGTCTAATGAAGTTTATTTGGGGGCTGTAAAATGCTTATTGCTCCCCAATAAAGGTTTATTGAGGGTTAGTAGTTGAGCAATGGATGTGCAATAATGAATTTTTTTTTTTGGTATATGCGCAGAATAGCAAGGACAAAGAGACCAGAAGTTGTAAGCTCTAGTTCTGAAGAAAGCTAGCAAACACAAATTAAGCTCAGATTGCTCGAATCAAGGGACGGCAACTTCATAAACAAAAACATTAAAGCAGAGGATATCATAATTAAAGACTAGGAAGAGGTCTCAAGGACAAGAAGAAACAGAAAGTGAAGAGGAAGAAACAGAAGAAAACAGTTCAAGAGATGAAGAAGCAGAAACGGAGGAGGAAGAAGAAGAAGGCAA
The DNA here is from genome assembly GCA_025331145.1 of Rosa persica. Taxonomy (NCBI): domain Eukaryota; kingdom Viridiplantae; phylum Streptophyta; class Magnoliopsida; order Rosales; family Rosaceae; genus Rosa; species Rosa persica. Next base: position 45,915,966 of record WFKR01000007.1, on the reverse strand, counting down.
TTTATTTGTTATATTTTATGACGATTTATGGCACAAGGCATTTATATTTTATGACAACACTAATAGAATCTAGATATTGAATGGCATCAATTGGAGAATGTTCATGATAATTGTAGACCTCACTTAAATATCAAAGAAATGTCATAACTATTTGGTAGTTATGTTATCTTAGAATACATTTCTTTTGAATTTATGTGGTCTGATCTGCACCTGATAAAAGAGCTTCAGTCATAGTGATCAACGACTCTCTTTAATTTTCAGTAAATAACTCGATCACTTTTTGGAAGTGACAAAACCAGAGTACATTATTTACTACACAAGAGAAACTATCTGGGTGGATAAATGAAAGTGAAAATAAAATGGCAAGAATCTAACAACATCCAAAGAGGAATGACAGATAACAAACTGTTAGTATAAGTTTATAATTGGCATTCCCTCTTTTAACAAAACACTACTCAAGAAGCTCAAGACCAAGACCAAGTTTTGAAGATTAGTTCAATTGCAACTTGCTACCTCATCTCAGTTTGCTGCCTTGCTGTCATGCTTCACAATCTCATCTTACTTGCTGTCTTATCCAAGATCAATTTCAATCTTAAAGATAGAAGAAGTCTCCTCTTCCCCATGACTCAGGTAAGCTCATGCATTGCATCTCCTTCAAAAATTCATGGGTTTTTCATTGGTTCCCTTCTTGTGTCAGCCTTGATTAAAGAATTTAGGAGTTAGCTTCTAAATTTGGCTTTCCAAATTGAAATTTGGGAATGGGTTTTCATGTGCAATCTGAAATTAAGGGCAGGGCTTTATCTACTCCAACTGAGCTTAGGGAGTTGTTAACTGAACTGATTTTCCTCTTCCTCCTATATATACTTGGTTACTCTGTTCATTCTCGGCATTGAAAATACTTTTGTTTTTTTTTTTTTAGTCCCTTTGTTTATCAACAGGTTATCTCTTTGGTTTTCTACTTTTCAAAGTGACTTGTTCCATGTTGAAAATAATTTCAAAAACACAAAACCATTCATGCATATTCATCTCTTGCATCCCATGAGGTCAATTGGCTATTGCAAACTTCAAAGGTAAAATCTTCAAGAAGGACTTGATGCATTCATAGCTTGTATCTTAGTAAGATTTCTGAGTTGTTCACTTGTGTAAACAATTAACAAGATTTGAGTACAAATAGTCTAGTGAGTGAGTCTAGAAAGGTTGCCACGATTAGTGTAACATCTATGTTGTAATCTTGTGATTTGGTTTCATTAGTGATTTGGTTTTTGGTCTTTCAATAGTAAAGGCCACACAGATGTTTTTCCTTGATAGGGTTTTACTGCGTCAACAAAACATGTGTTCTTTATTATTTTAGTTGTTTTGGTTGATTGTTCAATATATTCTATTCAATATCAGCACTCAGGATTAATCACCCAATTGCAATACTTGAGCAAGTTTTTTGAATGAAAAAATTGGTTGTGAGCCTATTCACCCCCTTTCAAGCTCCTTCTAGGATCTACACAAACTCATCTGCAAAGATTTGTTGATTCTGCTTTAAGTATTGTATTTCTACAATAATGACTGACTTTGCAAATATACCACTGAGCATGGTACATGGAAACCTATAGAAGAAATGGGACCTAACAAAGATGCAATTTTGACCAAGAAAAAAAACAAAGGAGCAAATTATGATAGATAAATTGTGACTGATACCTTGTTGCTCCCAATCAAGGCCATATCTTAGAGAATGCAACACATCAAAAGAGACAGATAGATATGGCAACTGTTTAAAGTGAAACAACCGATCATCGCAGGAAGATCCGTTCTAGAATTTAGCTGAACTTGGCTTCCTAAGGCCTCATAGTTTGCAATGCACATAGTTAGGAGCTGTTCGGAAAGAGATGTGCTCCAAAGCCACATTCTGTATCCAATATGGTTCCCACCTGCAAAATACATGTAAATTGTTAACATAAATTCAGACAGCAAAAAGTTTAGTTCAGTGCGACAAGTTGACAACCACATCTGGATACGATATATGTTAGTATGAGTCATGGGATTGGTATCCCATTTATCGTGGTAACTATGGATTGATTAAGATTGTGTAATTAAGGAGAGAATATTTGTGTAATTAAGGAGAGAATATTTATGTAATTAAGGAGAGAATATCACGTTGTAATTATTGTAATTAGTTGCCTAGTAAAACTCTGTAACTTTTGTATATATACTCCAATTCGGGAGATGAGAAATATATAAGTATCAGAAAATTCCCAATCTCTTTGTTTTTTTGAATTAGTATCAGAGCAGAGATCCGTCTAGACTCTATTCGTTTGTATCAGAGCAAAGAGTTTGTCATTTGTCTTTGTCCTCTGTTCCTTTTGCCCTCAAAACCCTAAAGTTTGCAACACCTTGCCGTCAAGTTTGTACTCTTTGAAAAAAATAGTCTTTGTCATCTGTAGCAGCTCTACCGTCCTATTTCGACCCATCGAAATTTGTTTGTTCTTGAAGCTTCGGTTGTCATATGAAGAAGAAGAATGGAAGATTTGACTGACAAGGTAGCCATGAATCGCCTTTACCTGGTGACTTGCAACTATTGCAGAAATATTGGCCATTACAAGAATCAATACCCCAAATTGCTGAGAATCAACTCCAACAACTCTGGGCGGAAAGGTGGCAACAATAATCAAAGAAGCAGGGCAACAATTCAGTTGGTGCAAGAACTTGATTTCTATGGTGTGGAGGGTCAGGACCATGCTAAGGGTAATGTTCCTCTAATTGAGAAACATCGAGGTAAAATTGGTGTTGCTTTGAATATTTCTGACTTTACTGGTAGTGATACATGGATAATTGATTCTGGTGCGTCTAACCATATGACCTATGATAAATCTTTGTTTACCACTTTGTCTTCCCCATCTATAGCACATGTCTCAAATGCAAATGGTAAGTCCTTTCCAGTTTTAGGTGTTGGATCAATCCAAGTTACGCCTTCTATTATTCTCCATAATGTCCTCTATGCACCCTCTCTATCTCATCACCTCTTATCTGTGTCTAAGTTAAACTCACAAAACAAGTGTCATGTAACCTTCTATCCAATGTATGTTGTCTTTCAGGATCTGTGCACTCGGATGATAATTCACAAAGTAGACTTGAGGGGGAGACTGTTTCACTTGGATTGCATGTATGCAAGACAGACACAAGCACCGTAAGATCCAATTACCCTGACATTGAGTTCTGATCGGTTGGATGAGTTATGGTTATGGCATCGGTGTTTGGGTCATCCGTCTTTTGGTGCCATGAAGAAGTCCATGCCCTCTTTGTTTTTTGGAGTAAGTAATTCTAGCTTACATTGTGAGACTTGTACCTTAGCTAAGAGTCATCGGTCTAGTTATTCTCTGAGCTTTCATTCTAGTACTATACCTTTTGAGTTAGTTCATTCAGACTTGTGGGGAGCTTCCAAACATCCAACCCTTTCGGGAATGCATTACTTTGTTTTGTTTATTGATGATTTTACAAGATTAACTTGGGTTGTTATGCTTAAGTCAAAAGATGCGGTTTTCTCCGTCTTCACAGCATTCCATAATCTTGTTCGTACCCAATATGATGCTAACATTAAAATTTTCCGATCTGATAGGGGGGAATTTGTTAACCATTCATTTCATGATTATTTCCAATCTCATGGGATCATTCACCAAACCACTTGTCCTCAAACACCAGAACAAAATGGGGTTTCTGAGCGAAAAAATCGTCATCTTTTAGATATGGGTTGTGCCCTTCTTCTTAGTGCCAATATGCCTAAATATCTCTGGGGGGAGGCGGTGCTATGTGCTTCCCATCTTATTAACCGTCTCCCATCTTCCTCTCTTCAAGGTCGTATTCCATTTGAGGTTTTGTCTAGTCATGTCTCCATTCCATCTCTCAATACCCTTCCTGTTCGTGTCTTTGGTTATATAGCTTATTTCCATCTTTATCATAACCAATGTTCCAAGTTAGATGCTCGAGCCCTTAAGTGTGTCTTTGTCGGGTATGAGTCTCATCAGAAAGGGTACAAGTGTTATCATCCTCCCTCCTAACGGTTTTATGTCACCATGGATGTTACTTTCAGTGAGGACACATGTTATTTCTTGCCTATTTCGACTCCTAGTCAAGGGGAGGAGAGTGCTTTCTTTGAAGAGCAATACAAGGAAGTGACCAACATAAGCCTTGAAATCTCAAATTTGTCTAAGGCCCATTCCGTTGAACCACTGCAGCAGTCAATTCCAGAATCTCTTGATGCAACTCTCGACCAATCGAGAGATTTATCTCAGCTCGTCGACCCTTCGCGTCCGACACCTCTAGTTTCTTTAGAAGCTTTGTTTGATCCATCAACTGGGTCTGTCCGACAGGTCGAAAAAGACTTCGATCCTGTCGAAGGGGGAGCATTAACCCATCGACAATACACTGCCTGAAGACATTGGTTTGAAGAATGTGCATGCTACTTTAGCTACTCCAGTCTCTCCCTCTCCATCAGTGGTCTTTCAAATTCAGTCTTCGCCTGAGGTATGTAGTGGTTCCCCTTTGTCCAATAATCCTCCTTTGTCTAGCAGTTTGTCTAATAATCTTCCTTTGTCTAGTAGTTTGTCTAATAATCCTCCTTTTTCTAGTAGTGTTGTTCCTGTAAATGGAACTACACTGGTTCAGATTAAAATCTTACCAGATCGATCAATCTGTGGTCAGCCCCAAAGAAGTATGAACCGAGTTTGAGTGCTAAGGTTAAGTATCATGTAGCCAATTATGTGTCGACCCATAGGTTGTCTAAATCATATGTAGACTTTGTGAATCAATTATCTTATGTGTCTCTTCCTAGTAAAGTGCAGGATGCAATGAAGGATGAGAAGTGGGTAAAGGCGATGGCTGTGGAGATGGATGCACTTGAGAAGAACTGTATGTGAGAGTTAGTACCATTGCCTCCAGGAAAACATATTATCGGGTGCAGATGGGTGTATACTGTGAAGCACAATTCAAATGGGTCGGTGGACAGATATAAGGCAAAGTTAGTGGCAAAAGGTTATACTCAGAAGTAGGGAGTGGACTATGATGAGACTTTCGCACAAGTGGTAAAGATCAATATAATCATGGTACTTCTATCTCTAGTAGCTAATCTTGATTGGCCTCTACAACAGTTTGATGTGAAGAATGCTTTCTTACATGGAGATTTGAATGAAGAAATGGACTTGCCTCCGGGATATGGTACTTCCGTAGGAGAGAAGATGGTGTGTAGACTAAAGAAGTCGCTATATGGTTTGAAGCAGTCTCCAAGAGCTTGGTTTGGTCGGTTCACAACATTTATAGGTAGAGTAACTCGGATCACACCTTGTTCCTTAAGCATCAGAAGGGTAAGGTTACAGTCTTGATTATTTATGTTGATGACATGATAGTGACATGTAATGATTCAGAGGAGATTAAGAAGTTGCAGAGTCAGTTGCCCATAAAATTTGTGATGAAAGACTTGGGAAATTTGAAGTATTTCTTGGGAATTGAAGTTGCTCGAGGGAAGAATTATATTATACTGAGTCAGAGAAAGTATGTCCTCAATTTGTTAGCAGACTGGCATGCTTAATTGTAAGCCAGCTGATACTCTTATTGAGCAGAATCATCGGTTAGCAGAATATCCCGATCAGGTACCCACAAATAAGGCAAGGTATCAAATGTTAGTTAGGAGATTGATTTATTTGTCACACACTAGACCAGATTTGGCTTATGCAGTTAGTGTTTTGAGTCAATTTATGCATAATCCTAGTGAAGCTCATATGAATGCTGTAATTCAAATCATGAGCTACTTAAATTAAGTCTGCTCCAGGTAGAGGGTTGATGTTCTCCAAGCATAGACACTTGGATGTTTGTGGGTATACAGATGCAGACTAGGTAAGTTGTATTACTGATCGAAGGTCTACTTTAGGCTACTTTACGTTTGTGGGTGGTAATTTGGTTACTTGGAAAAGCAAGAAGCAAAAAGTGGTAGCCCATTCCAGTGTTGAAGCAGAGTATAGAGGAATGGCTCGTGGAGTTTATGAGATGTTGTGGTTGAGGAACTTATTGAGAGATTTAGGGTTCAAACAGAAGAAGGCGATGCCTCTATATTGTGATAATAAAGCTGCTGTTAAAATTGCTCATAACCCGATTCAGCATGACAATGAAGCATGTGGAGGTTGATAGACATTTCATTAAGGAAAAGTTGGATGATCAAATTATTTCATTTCCTTTTGTACCTACTGAGGAGCAATTGGCAGACATTCTTACAAAGGCAATATCTAGCAAGGCGTTTTATGACTCACTTGACAAGTTGGGCATCCATGATCTGTATGCTCCAACTTGAGGGAGAGTGTTAGCGTGAGTCATGGGATTGATATCCCATTTATCGTGGTAACTGTGGATTGATTAAGATTGTGTAATCAAAGAGAGAATATTTGTGTAATTAAGGAGAGAATATATGTGTAATTAAGGAGAGAATGTCACGTTGTAATTATTGTAATTAGTTTCCTAATAAAACTCTATAACTTCTGTATATATACTCCAATTCGGGAGATGAGAAATATATGAGTATCAGAAAATTCTCAATCTCTTTGTTCTGTTTGACTATATACATAGATACCAACCACATTTGGTGCACCTACATACACAACAAGAGATGATAACATGCTTTTTTATCGATGAAAAACTAGAACTTCTGTAAATGATCAATGATCTAGCAGCATTCACAGCCACCAAAGAAACTTGGACTTGGTAGAATATTGACAGGGTCTTAAAGTATTTCTAGGTCTTTTCTTGAGTTGACAACATAAAATGTATTACATATTAACTGAGTTGCTGTCTCCAGGCCACAACTGATATTTTGTGACATAAATTAACAACATACTCTAACTACAAGCAAAGAAGGCTATTTCATTATCTTAAATTGAAACGCTTTAATGTAGAATGGGATTAGACTAGGACCTTTGGTTGCTCTCATTAAGTGCATGAATGTGAGATTAGACTAGGACCTTTGGTTGCTCTCATTAAGTGCATGAATATTAGTTGCCAACTACTAGGCCAGTATCAGCAAATAGCACATGCAATAGCCAATATGGCAAGGTACCTAGATTTGCTAGGTGCCGTCAAGGTATACATACCACATGCTTCTCATTTCTTGTTACTTAAAATATTGCAATAGAACACACAAACAAGATATGGTCATGTCAAGGGCTCAAGGTTCACCAATGTACCTCTGATCCACCAATTTTCTTCTACCTTTAAGGTTCCTCAAGAGTGATACTCCACCATAAATAAAACATGAAAATTGCAGCTCCAACAAGGTTCCTCAAATTCGAGACAATCACTTGCATTGTGTATTCCCTCTTATCAGTTGCTGCGATGAAGCATAACCCGGTTCCATTTCCTGCATTTCAGCGTACTTATACAGCTTCTCATTGAACTCCACTTGGGGATCCTTCTCAATCAAAACCCCATTCTGGTCATATGCATCTTTCAAGAAAACAACCCAGTTCATCTCAGTCCCGGCAAGATAAACGTCCTGGGCTGCTTAAACAGCATCTGGTAAGTGTGCTTAGTCAAACTAAACTCCTCCTTGAACTCCACAATGTGGTGTACAGGAGCCCTGTTCTCCAATGTCAAGCTCAAAAACTCATGCAACAATCCGACCCTACACTGCTCGGCTTCCAATGTCCAAAGGTTCAATTTCGACCCATCTGAATAAGGTGAAACCAAAGGAAGCGAATTCAACAAGCTCTCAACTTCCTGGAATCCTCATCATCCAAATAGAGACGACGACTGAATATTTTGGCTGTGGAGGATGGTTTTGGGGTTTAGGGAATCAGCAGGCACCACCAAGCCATTTTCAACACGTCAGAGCCACTAAAGAAGAGTCTTGTCGTCTTGAAATAGGGACGACGACAAATAAGCAACTTGGGCTTAAATAAAAGCCCAAAGCAAATGGGCTGTGTAGTTGTTAGATGAGTCCAGTCGGGGTAGTTGTTAGATGAGTCCAGTCGGGAACTCCGGTATAAATAGAACAGCGATATCAACCCTAGCTCGCTGGCCTCATCCTCCTTGTTCTGTTCACTCTTTTACTGATCGGGAGCTTCACAACTCTATTCGCTCAGGTTGTTATACTTTGTAAGTGATAGTTTCGCTTCCTATCTTTCTGGATCTAGAGTTCTTCTACATAACTTCATACCCCCGTCTTCATTGGCATTAATTTTTTTTTTTTTGTTAATCTGTACTTGTACCAGGATAAAGATGTCTGAATTCAGTCATGGGAACAGAGGAATTAATTCATAACAAAAAGAGGATTTTAATAAAATCAATAATCAGAGGTACTATGATTCAATCTTTATGAAAGTCATATTTTGTATGCTTATATATTTATTTTCTTTTATCACAATATAGAATTCTTTAAAAGTCTCTAATTGGTATTGGTCTGATTAGGATTTTCAAAAAGTAAATTGTTTATATCTGCAAAAAAACAGGTGAAGCATTCATCCATGCTGTCAACTTGACAAAGTTAAGATTCCCAGATGACAGCCAAGATCAAACGTGACCAGAGATAAATACAAAGGAGAGGACGACAAAGGGAATCTAATTCTAGAAGAATAAGAAAGGACTGAGCAGGAAAAAAACACCAGGAACTGGATTTTGGAGAATAATATTGGGGAGAAAGACTATGAACTTCAAGAAGACTTTGACTGCCCCCAACGAAACACATCATCGTATTTGTGAAAGATGTTGTAGTTGACTAGATTTCTAAAGTTGCAAACCAAACTGTCTAATAAAGTTTTTTAAGGGGTGAGTAATGATTGGATTATAGTATTCATTGCAAAAATAATATAGAAAATTATATAATAGTACCTGACCAAACATATAAACACAGAAAACTCACCTTTAATTTGTTTTATACAAATAAGGACACAAGCTCAGGCCCATCACCAAATGAAACAGGGCATGACTTCAGTTAGGGTTTAAAGATTTTTGGTACTAGTTGTTTTCATAGTTGACGGTAGTTTCAGTTGGTTCTTGGATGTGGAAATCAATATGGCTAATTATACAATTGACTGACATAACCTTGAAAATTTTCAGAAAACCTTTAGGATTGTGCCCTTTGAAGCAGTAGCACTTAGTTTGGAGTGTGGGGAAGTTGAGCTTTTCGGTGTTGGAGCGGCGAGTGAGCCTCTTCTAAAAATGGTATGCTTTAGAATTCTCTCTTATTGATTTGGAAATTGGAAGCAGTGAATGTTTGCATGTACTTGCCGGATTGAGAGTTTTAAAGGTTGTGGATTTTGGGTTTTTGAATTGATGTTGGTTTATTATGAGAGGAGAGCTATCTAGGTTTTGATCAATATTGGTACTGCTTGTTTTACTTTGTCTTGTTTCTTACTTCTTCTTTTTTTTGTGCATATTTGGTGGGAGATTAGTATTGAACTATTGATATTGAAGATTTGATCTTGCTTTAGTTGTTTGAGATTATGACTGCTTTTAACATGAAATGAAAGACGATGGTGTTTTGACTGATGTCAAATGGACACATGAAATGAAAATTGACTGCTTTAGTTGCCCGGATATTGTTCTGTCAAATGGACAATGGTTTTTTTGTCGAGTATGTTGATGGTCTGCTTTCTGGCTGTAAGGGCATAAAGCTTGTTAGTTAATAGCTTATGTCAAATCTTTGAAGGGATATAGTTGAAAGAATTGCTTTTTATAAGTAAATGAGAGGTTTAGTTACTGTAGCAGCGAAGGAATTTATTTGTTTTGGACTCATTGGTAAGTTGTGACCATCTTGTGATATTCAAATAGAAGGTGGGTCACTCCATAAAGACATGTACAAATAGCAAATATATTAAGTAGGGTTGGTGAATTATCACCATATTGTTGGTGAACGGCGGGGTTCCTCACCGTGCGATTTATATGAAAAGGTTATGAACACTATTATTTTAACCGAATGGTTTGTGGTGTCGATACCTTGAGTCACCTAAGCTATTAGTTGACACAAATTTCGTAATGCGGAAATTCATGTACTTATAAGTATGCAATGCTACATTGTTAAGCAACGCAAGTGAATTGACTTTTGGACATTGATAATTTATTGATTAAGCATGTTTTTTTTAATTGCTGGTGCAATTGTTGAAAGCTCTATTGATTGTTAAAATAGTGAACTTGAGGTTGTGAAAGAAAACTTAACTCAAGGATGAGTAGACAAGTTTCAAGTCTCTGAGAGCATTGAATAATATCTTGCTTCGATAATTCTATTAGAGACCATAGAAGAAATTCTTCCTGCTTATGGATTATGTCGTTGGTTTGAACTTAATGCTTAGATGAGTTTCTCCTTCAGCTGATAAGGACTTTCAGTAACAATTGGAAGTAAATCTATCTTCCGGGATGGAAAATGTGACATGAACACTATGGAAGTCGATCATATTACAAGAATCAGCCAGATTTTATCTTAAGGATTATTTTCTTCTACGAGTTGATCTATCAGTTTAAGTGGCCAATTCTTGGATCAATTTTATACATCGTTCTGTGTATTATCATCCTCTTTTTGTTATGTTTGGTGTACAATGTACCTCCTTGAGAATGTTAAATTTCATATTATTGTATATATTGCATTTTTGCTTAGGCAGTATGAAATTTCGAGGACGAAATTTGTATAAGTAGGGGAGACTGTTACCACCCGAACCAAAATTTATAGACTTACAGATCTTTTGGACGGTAAACGAGAGTTATCTTAATTTTCGGTTCCGTTACGAACTTTTAGGGGGCCCTAAAAGATGACTTTTTGTTCGGCTCAAAATTTGAGAAAACATTCTTCATAAAAGTTGTAGAGGACGTTAAACCAAGTGCGTGCATATATGGTACGCTTAAATCGGAGTTCGTATGAGAAAGTTATGCTCAAAATATCAAAGTTACTGTTTGTTGTAATTTGTCTATAAATAACCGAGTTACTGTAGTAAGTTTCCATTTCAGAAACTTACCGAGCTCTCTCTCTCCCCCCGATTCTCTCTTCCTCTCCGACCTCTTCACCTTCTTCCGACCATAACTCCTTCATCCCTCGACGAATTTTGATATATAAGATACCGTTGGAAAGCTCTCTTCCTTCTCCTCATTTCTGGGTCAGTATGATAGCTTCATTTGAACTGTGGAATGTACAATAAGAATAAGAAGAGGACAGTACTGCTGTTTTCTTGGATTTTTGGTCGGAACTTGAGTTTTCTAGCCACCTCCGGCAATGATTCTTTCTGGGTGTTAGAGCTCTTGGATCATACAACCATCTCTTAAAGTTTCTTGATCAAATTTGAAGCATGAAGGAAGAATCGAAGGTTTGAAATTGGGAGTCACTATTCACATCTCGGGTTTACTATTTTCTTAATTGTTCATATAGTTCTAGTTGTTTTCTGGCTTTGTGGTAGTTAAGAGAATTGCTTAGGAGGTTGAGATGAAGGTCCCGTTAAAATTTGGTGACCATCGGAGGAGTTGGCACCCGCGTGAACAGTGGCGGCGGGTAAACAGTGACTTAAATTCTGTTTTTTAGCTAATTAAATCACATAATTGATAAAGAGTTGATATATGTGAATTTGATGAAGTTTGGATGGATATCAAGAAGAGTTGAGGGAGTTAAGATAAAAGGAGACGTTTAGGAATTCGATTTAATTATCGTAAATTTAGATTCCCTTCATGTAACTATTTATTTACGAGCGTTATATTTATATAGGACGTGAGGAAGAATCACACGGAGGAAACTTCGAATAAACGACAAGTTTAGCCGTATACTGTGATTGGACTTTTTTTAAAATAATGATGCATGCATTTATTTTGAAATTATTGATTTATTTAATTATCATTTTATTTAGCGAGCATATTATTTTGTTTTGGATTATGATTTTGGTATTGGTTTTTCGATATGAATTTCGGATATGAACTTATTATGCTCGAATTTGGATTTATGATTTGTTTTTTTAAGAATATGAATTGATTATCGAGATTAATTATGAATTATCTCGATTATGATTTGAGAAATGGATTTGTGACACTATTTTTTTTTTGGATATTGAGCTTTCAATATTTATCTCCGATGTATGATTAATGTGTTTTAAAATGTGTTTTATGTGATTTTCGACGAATTATTTTCTGAGATGATTTTCGTAATTTAATATTATATTTTATTCGTCGATTTTGAGATTCTGGAATATTATTGGAGATGAGATTTTCGAGGAAGTCATTTACACTTATTATTCTCGCATACTTGTTTATGAATTTGAGAATATTTTAACGTGCGGGGCCATGTCATTGGAATATACGTATTTTTTTTCGCGAGGAATTGGGGAAGCTTTATGGATTTACAGTTTTTGGATTATTTTCCTTCACCATACTCGAGTTGGTTATCGTGTCTCCTTCTCACTTACTTTGTGTTTGTGAGTGAAGTTGAGGTGATTTATTCTCCTCCTCACGTGAGTAGTAGAGGTTGTTATTTCTCCTCGGGAGGCAAGGGTAGAGCTTGAGGGGCTCTGATATACTCGTATGGTGATAATCGTTCTTACACGTATGATATTATTATTTGACTAGCGAGACTGGCCCGATTTCTTCTAACCGGCGAGGCTGGTCTGTTTTTACGAGTTTTCATGTGGCGAGAAATATATTTTATAAATGTGGCATGCATCGAAATTTTTGTAAATATTTCAAATTATGGGAAAGTATTAAAGTTCGTTCAATTAAATTATATTGTTAATTATTTTTGTCCACTCACTCTAATGTGTTTTTAAATTACTTTCCCCTGGGCCATTTGTTTTCAAATACCCAGTTTGCAGGCGATATTAGTCGGGATCGGGCATACATGGAGTTGATGCATAGCTAGCACTACTTCCACATTGTAGGATCTATCGATCATTATCCTCTTTTCATTTGTTTTAGAATTGCTCTGATAACCTATGAGAATTTTTTATTTTGAAAATTGAGTTGTTGGTTTTTGGGGAGCATGATGGCTTCAGAAGTATAAGGACGGTATGCTAGAAGTGTAATTTGAATTCTTTGCATGTTAGGGTTGTTCATTTTTTGGGAAAGTTCTGTTGAATTTTCTTTAAAAGTGGACCCCGCAGGGTCACATGTAATTTCAGGGGGAAATTTCGGGGCGGGTATTGTCAGTTGGTATCAACTATGTATGGATAATTAATATTCATGTTTCCATGTATATTGATTATCTATACATCTTTTGCGGTTTTGGAACTTACCCCATTTTGGGTTATGGCTTTTTGTTGTTCTGGCTTCTGGTTTTGTTATATCAATGTTCTTATCTTGCTATGTGTGAAGTACATATTATTGTTATATGCTACTGTGTGATCTGCTACTGAATTGATCTGCTATTTTATAGTTTATGGTTTATGTTAATGATATGATATCCATTGTTTATGTAGGTGCAAAAGGGTGATGATACAATGAATAATCGAACAAAACCAGTGAGAAGAAAAGCTTCGGCATGTAGGATAAAGTTTTCAAGCACAAGGGTAAAGAGACAAAAGTAGAACGAAGTGGAACAAGAAAGGGAAGAAGAGGAGAATGAAGAAAATGAGGAAGAAGATGATGAAAGAGACGAAGACGAACAAGACGTGGGAGAAGAGGATAATGAAGAAGATGAGGAGGAAGAAGAAGAGAATGATGGAGCAAGGAACAAAGGTAAAGACCAGAAACAATCATATTGCCAATACAGGTGCAATATGATTGCCTTCCACGACGTGCTTCATAAAGTGTATGAGCATCTCAATCGTGAAGAAAAGATGAGATTGGAAGCTGAGTTGAAGAAGACACCATTTTGGAACTTGATTGAAGCTTATGATAAGGGATTGATGAATAAGAACACAGCTACAAAATCAGATCGAGAGATGCATAGGTTAGTGCAATGCTACAAGCCGGCTTTGAAGAAATTTAAGTTTGGAAACAAGTTGGCAGAAATAAGTGTATTGGATGTGCACTACATTTTGGGTTTGCCAAACCAAAAATCAGCTCTCACGGTGCCAAACCCAATAGATGATCCTAAGAAGTCGACCGATCATCCTCTTTTTTGAAGGTTCTTTGCAAATGACCAAAGGATAAAAAAAGCAAGAATCATGAACTGCATTGATGAGCAGTTAAGGGAAAAAGCTCCGGGGTGGATAGAGAACATGACAAAGTTGCTGCTATTGCATCTGTTCATCACGCTACTGTTTGCAAGCTCGGGGTTAACTTTAGGATGGAGCTTCGTGAAATGCATCACGGATATTGAGACAATGAAGAGATATAACTGTATTTGCTATTGTGTTGCAAGCTGCTACAAAGAGAAAAGCAAGGCAAATCAGTAGATGTGTAACATTAATCTCGATAAGTCATTACTGCTACTGCTACTATTGATATTATATAGTTAAATTATTTGTTACTTACATCTGTTTTGTTTTTGTTATAGTATTGGATATCCGAGAGGAGTACTAATGCTTGTTGAAATTGAAGGCAAAGAAGAAATGACTCCATGGTGCGTTAAGTGGAGTCTTCCTCAATTCACAAAAAAATTACAGAAAATGCAAGTTGAGGAAATAGAGGTGATGGATATGCTATTGTCTGCTACTGTATGTGCTTCTGCTACTGTGCAATATGCTACTAACTTGAAAAATATTTTATTGCAGATTGATAATGCAGTTGCCAACAACAATAGAGGTAAAGATGGTGAGAAAAACAGTGACGATGACTTTGAGAATCCTCCATCAAAGCATGCTGTTACTGCACAGGCAAAGGGGCAGAAAAGACAGAGAAGAAAAGAAGGCCATAATAGCTGCCAAAAAGCAGGTGGCAGAAAAGAGAGCAAAACGTAAAGAAACTAAGATCTCAAATGAGGATGCTACTGCATCAACTGAAAAGGAAAAACTTAGAAATGAAGAAGAGACAGTTCATAATGAATCGGAAGGTTTCGAAGATGAACATGAAGACATGACATTAAGAGATTGGGTGAGTACAGTGAAAAATTACATTTATAGTAGCTACGTGTACATTTTTACTAAAACCATCTTTATTTTGTTTTTTAGGTAGATATGAACAACGTGAATTTTGCGAAAAAGATGGACGAGAATAGAGGAAAGGAAGGGATGCAAACAAAATGCACAAGTGGAGTAAATGTCAATGATATGGATTTGGGTGCAACTGAGGAAGGAGAGGTAAATAAATTTAAGTTTCTCGGGTTTCTGCAGATTTCTTTTGGTCTACTTCACTTTGGATCTTTACCTTGTTTTGATATAGTTTGGTTGGTAACAATGTGATACTGCATTATTTCTAATTTTTTTGAATTATCATTTTTGGTTAAGGATGTTGCGGATGATTTGAGAGATGACTTTAGCTTTGACACTAGATTGGGAGGGCAGGAAAATGAAACAAACTTTGTCGATCAAGATGGGGATGGAACTGAAGGAGCAGGAGAACTGGATCAAATGGAAAGGAATGAAAAAGCTACTACTAAGGCCGATGAAGCTGAAAGGAACGAAGAAGCTGCTACCAAGGCCGATGAAGCTGAAAGGAACAAGAAAGCTACTACTGAGGCCGATGCAAATTTTATGGATCAAATCCTGAAAAATATTATAGAAGAGATTGTGAATGAAGCTGAAAGGAATTAAATAGCTACTATTGAGGCCAATGAAGTTTCAAGGAACGAAAAAGCTTCTATTGCGGCAGGTACAATTATTACGGATCAAATCTTGAAAAACATGGTAGAAGAGATTGTGAATGAAGAGTACAAGAGCAGGTATGATTTGCATTTATATGGTATGATTGTCAATGAAGAGATTTGTATATATCTCTATTATTTTTGGATTAAGTTTATTTTTATGTTTTGTATGGTTTACATTTATAATGATTCATGTTGTGTAATCCTGCTGGTTGTTTTGATGTTGGAATATAGAAAGTTCATAATTAGGTGAGGTTGTATGCTACTGTGTGCATGAATGATCCGGCTTGGTTCAAGGAATGGGAAGACTTGTTGCAGAGTGAGTATGACGGATTTGGCTATCCAAGCACTGATGAAGAGCAGATCAACATAGTGGAGCATTGGCATGATGTAGCAATATTGAAACAAGATATGGCGGGAAGCGCTATCGAGAGCTGCAAGAGGAAGCAAGCTTATATAAAGAGGTTATGGGATGAAAAAGAAGAAGTGTTAAACAAATACAAAAAGTTGAGGACAAAGATGAAGAAGAAGCAAGAAGAGATTAGAAAATGGAGAAACAAATCCAAACAGTTAATGATGATACTGCAAAGGGTAGAAAAAGATGAAGAGGCCAATGAAGATGATGTTGCTGCTACTCCTACTGTTGTTCCTGCTCGTGTTGTTGTTCCTACAAATGAACTACGGACACGATCAACGATAAAGAGAATCAAAGAAAGAATCGATCGGAAAGAGAAGCAACTAGAAGGTTTTGAGGTGCAAAAACCATCGAAGAAACAGAGGAAGAAGAGCAATTAAAGGACTTCACAAACATATTAGTTGTCTATTTTGGTGCACCAATCGTATGGGATTCAGTGACTTTACTCATTCAAATTAATATATATTTTCATGTGCAGAAGATAGAGATATGTTTGTAGATTTGCTATTGCCAATTTTTGAGCCCCCGAAAAATGTATTGAACTTATTGATGATCGTACAAGAAGTTATTTCGCGATTTCGACAATTGTCAAAGTGCTCGAGAATATTTTCAAAATTTTCGTAGAGTGAAATCCTCAATTTAGGAGTTGGATCATAAGTACATGTCACGATAAATTCGTGGAAATTTTCAGGAAATTTTTTCGGACACCCGAAGTGGTTATAATGAATTTCTGAAGTTTGGAAATTATGGGATTTCATTTAAAATAAAAAGAAAACAGATGGCGTGATCCTAGCCATTGATCCAACCACCGCTTGATCCTAGCCATCCATCCTTAATTGGATTAATCCATATATGAGTTGATAGTGTGAACACCAGAGGGATCGAGCGAGAGAGAGAGATAAAGATCTCGGTGCTCTCTGACCCGGACGCCACCGACCCGAGGAAGAAAACCCGGCCAGAACGCCGTCCTCCTGCCACGACACAGCGGCGGACCACTAGAGGTAGAGTCGTCTCATCATTGCCGTCACGCAAGTTGTTTCTGATCGTCCATGCACCTGACGAGGAAGAAGAGCCGACGGTGTAAAGGTCCGAGCTTCCGCCGGCGATTTCTGTAAATTCCGGCGACCGATTAAGCTGCATTTGGTATGTAAACTCACCTCCTCGTCATGCTCTACACCCTAGTGGGATTACTTTTTCGGTTTAGTCAAGTTTTGAGGATTTTGTTTCTGGGTTGCTTCTGCCACCGTCGCGGTTCGTTGACGCCGGCAGCTGTCCGGTACCTTTGGGCTTGTCTTCCACCTCGACTGCACTCGTAGACTGGAAAGTAGGAGGCTTGCTGGGTTATTGGCTTCAGAATCTCAACTCATCAACATTCCAGTTCCAGCAAGGATTTCTGTGAACCCGAGCTTGATCAATGTTGACTTTCGAAGGTATAATACCAAACCTTGAATTAAAAGGTTAATCTTGGGTAGAGTTCGAAACAGTGGACTGAAGTACTTTTGATTTAGTTCTATTTTGGAGAGTTGGTTCAATCATGGTGTTAGGTGTGGTTTGATCGGGTTGTGTAGTTTGGTGGTTTGTGGATTTCGTTGCAGTGTGTAGTACTGGAGGTGATATTGAGGTTGTTGATTGAAATATTTCTGTTTGCTTGGCTGGAGAATAGATTAATTGTGATTGTTTCTGGTTTTGAAATTTAAGGTTTTGTTAGTGTGAGAAAGCAGGTTATTCGAAATGGTGGTGAAATAATTGGAATAAGATTGGTTGGGTGTCCATAGTAATTTCGATTACTATGTGACGAAATTGTTAAAGGATACTCGAATTTATTTATTATTGAAATTGGGAATTTGTTATAACATTGGTTTGCATAAGCGTTTTGTAAAAATGGTAATGAGTAAGGAAAAGAAATGTATATATATTAGGTGGCCTTGGTAATTTGGGTGCGCCTAATATATATAATCGATATGGATAGTTTAGGTTTGTTATATTAAGATTGGTCAAACGTGGCCAAACGGGTCCATGTTGGTCAAACTATGAAATGTCGGTTAAACCATGAAAGGGTAGTCAACCCTCGGTAAACTCCTGGTCAAACTAGGAAAAGTTGTTTTGGACGATATATTAATCATCGAGATTTCATTTAACTGTTCAAAAGTTATTAACTGTTGAAATATCAGGACTCAGAACTCCAGTCATCCGAGGAACCGAAGGTTCGCGACTCTCGGAATACGTGAGAGAAAGCATCGGAATCCAAGTAGGGATTCAGGACTCTCCTTGATTGGTGATTTCTTATACATTTATTTTCTTATCTACATGATGCATGATGAAGGTACACTATTAGTTCAAATTTAAAATGTTTTTTTAAGTTAACGTGCGTATAAGATTGTTGATGGCGGTGTATGAGAGCGGAAATGTGGTCGATGACTTCCTTGGGAATTAGGCACCCCTAAACCTCCGGAGGGTTAGCTACACCAGTCGGACGGTGAGAAATCATAATGACAACCCGGTTCCGTGTGTGTAGCTAGTGTGTTAAGTTTGAAGCTCTGTGACTAGTAAGGTCAGAATTCGGTTTCATTGAACCAGGCTATCAGGTAAAGCGCATGTAGTTTTCTAATCATGCATCGGGTTAAACTTTGTCGTTCTTTTAAATATTTGGTTTAAGCATGTTTTCATACTGGAGCGCTCCAAATACGTTTCTGTTGATTTTTGAACCCAGTCGAGTTAGGGTTCCTGTTAAGCAGCAAGGACGAAAGCTCACCCCTACAACAGTATAGTTACAGGTACTGTGCACTAGTGACGGGACAGTAGCGGAAGGAGTTAGGTGTGTGGAACAAGTTCGAGGAATCATTGTTTGGATCTTATTCTAAATCCTACTTCGCGGTCTTCGTGTTTCAGAACTTGCTAATATCTAGTTTCGTGTCAAATTTAGTTGAATTCCTTTCTTTGGAGTTCGTACCTCGTGCCATCCTCTATCCAAGTTTTGGACTAACACAGTAGGTTTTAGGCAACTCAAGTTTTTCACCTCAAAAATATTTATAGTTTCCGCTGTGTTTTACAAAAAGATTTCAAACAAAATGCCTAACGGTTTTCTAGAATGTAAATCGGACGTTCGGTTCATGTTTTAGAAACTCACGGCACTGTAACGTGTAAGCTGGTGAGGTACAACTTGGGGCGTTACACAATCATTTTTTTTATCTTTGAACAAGCAGGATGGGAAGAGAATCAAAATCTTGAATTGCAAAGTTACTTAAAAGGTTGAAATTGATTCAAGTTTTCTAAGCCAAACCAAAATTTAATGTTAGGTTGGTGTGATATTTTGTTGGAGAACCAAAATTTTGGAAGGCATTTGATTGTGGTTTTCGGGTTTGGTGTACTTTACTCTTTGCTTCATTTGTGGTGACAAACATAAAATGAAAAGGATTGAATATACACAAAGGCAAAAGATTGAACATAAAACAAGGTAGCGTGCTGCTACACAGCCAACATGCCCTGTTACTACACTAAAACATTCTGCTACTACACCACCTAAGAAAAGAAAGAAGAGTGAACATAAACAAATCTGCTACTTCATTACTGGAAACAAAAAATATCAATCACTGAAATTAAAATTCTTCCAGTAAATTTTGAAAATCTTTAATTTGCTGCAACGGAACAATGTCATATGCTACTGCTTAAAAACGATCATCCATGACCATTTTTCCATACAATATTCAGTTCCTCATGACCTAGAAACTTCTAAAGAACTCAAAAAATTAATCTGAGGCACTGCTACTATATAAAATTGCAGTGCAAACATATATGAATAAAAAAATTGCATGTGCTACTGTCGAATCATGGCATCTACAACTGTTGAATCAATTTGAATCAATTTGCTACTGCTGAATCAGGTCATGTGCTACTGTTACTGTTGAATATGCTACTGTTACTGCTGAATATGCTACTGTCTCAAATAGCCACATTGCATGACCTGCGGTTGTGAAGGCCAACTTGATCACATCGTGTGCATCTCACTGGTCTGCACTCTTCTCCAAATGACTTGATCCTCCTTGTCTGTGGTCTTCCGGGAGGTTTTCAAGTCTTGGGAGGCTGCAAAGCTGAATCACCAAAACTACTAGGATCTGGCTTATCAAGATCCGGGACGGGAAAAATAGGAAGATCATGAGCACTTCTATAGAACGAGATCTTCCAATAATCTTTTCGTCTTCTTCATTACTTGAACTGCGTGAGAACATGGGAAGCACCTAAATCACCACCAAGCACAAGAATACTCCCTCTCAACCAAGTTCACCATAACGGTGCTATCCTCTGTAGAAACTTCAAAAATATCATTAGTAAACTGGCTAACTCTCTAATTTCTCCCCGTTTCTATCCTTTTCGACAACTATTTCTGAAGCTTAGGACATAACACACTCCTCCAAGTAGAAGATTGAACCTTCCTTTCACAAAACATCTCCATAACTCTTACACGAATGCCTTCAAGCAACTGAGGCAGCGGCATGCATCTCTCATCCTTAACCATGTTGCTGAAGCTCTCTGCCAAAGAATTACTCATTTCGCCATATCTTTTGGCAGGGAATCAAGCAATAACATAGTTTTCGGGTGGCAAGTTAGCAAGAAAGGACTGACCCTGGCCACGACTTTGCTTCCTAAATTCTTCTAACTTTTCATTAAAGATATCTAAAGTCCTAGCATATGCAGCTTGTGTAAACAATCTCACAATGTGTTCCTTAAAAGTAGAACCATAGGAACTTGGATACCTGCCATTCAAATTGTCCTTTAGATGCTTGATACAGTAGGAGTGGGGAGCATTTTGAAACACCTCTTTCGCACCATCCAAAAAACCAGCTCCATAGTCTGTCATGAATACAATATTCTAGTAGTCACTTGCCAAGATTATTGCCAAATGTTCAAGGAACCACCTCCAATTCTCTTTACTCATCAACAATGGCAAAAGCAAATGGGAAAACATCTGAAAAAAAAAAAAACAAAAGCAAGAATAAATAAGACAAAAAAAAAGAACTGAACATAAGAACTGCTACTACTTTAAAATGCTACTGATACTGTTACCGCTACTGCTACTGCTATTGGCATAAAGATATTCAAGTTGACAATAGGAAAGCATGCAAAACAAACTCACATTTGATGATCATGTGAAAATCACATGAAAACATAATGAGAGCTTAGAAATTACACTAAAAATTCACAATTAATCAAAATTTTCATATGCTGCTACTACATGGACAAAACAAAAAAAAAATCAAAAAAGAAAACTCAACTTTAGAAGAAGTTTGAATACCTTTGTTCCCTGTTTTAGCACAAGCACCCAATAGCAACCGTTTTATACTTGTTTTTAATAAAAGTCCCATCAAGGAAAAGCATAGGTCGACAATATTTGAAGCCGTTTATGCAAGCCGCATAAGATATAAACAATCAAAGAAAACGATTAGCAAGAGAGTCAAGGATGACGTATGAACTGGGGTTAGTTTTCTTTAATGTATCAATATACCAAGGCAATAGAGAATACCCAAATGCTTCACTACCATGTAACATCTTATTAGCAACCTCCTTGCCCCTATATGCCATGAGATAAGGAATATCAAACCCATACTCATTCTTGAAATGCTTGACAATATCGTTGGGCTTAATCAAAGGATCGGATCTCACTTTATCAGCCATAATAGTGGAAATAACTTTGGATCCCAGCCTCTTATGATTTTGATGCCGGACAACACCAACACAAGAATGATTATTCACCAACTTTATTATATGGAAATAACCACTAGCCTTGTTTAAGGAAGCATAAACATACCATTCACACCCATTGGAATCTTTCTTGGCACAAGTAGCACTAACACGGCACTTGTCATTCTTAACATAGTTAAACTCAAACCCCTTCTCAACTGCAAACTTGCACAACTTATCCCGAAATTCGACGGCACCACCAATGAAAACTTGACCAATCTTATATATATTGTCATTCCAATCATTGGACATATACTTCCTTTTAGACTTGTTGCTCACAAAATTTCAAATTATCATGTTGTTGTCATCCTCAAGGTTAGAATCATCACTATTCACATGATCTTCATCAACAAGTTCAGGGATATTCACAATAGCATTATCCACAGTAGCAGCAATTTTCTGTTTATCAATACACATCTTGGAACAAGCTCCAATATCAAGAACATGTATAGCTATAAAGGGACAATTTTGCAGTTGAAAGATATCCAACATGATCAAAATATCATTGTCACACTCTAAGTAACAATTGGGACAATCGCTAAGTGCATATCTACAAAAAGATTGACCATCCTTGAGGTTTCGAAACCTTGAGGAAATTTTGGCACAAAAATTTTCATATGTGGTGCTTGATGTCAACGATAAAAGAATAGTCTCTGTCCCATATGTAAATCTTCAAATGTTGACTTTGACATTCTATAAAACACATTTAGAAAACTATTATTAATGTTATATACTGCTACTGCACAACCTGAAAACAAAACAATTAAACAGCTACTATGATAATAGTATAACTAAACATCACATTAAACTTTGCTACTGCTCTGCAAGATATCAAACCTCACATACACAATAATCAACCGCCTGCTACTGCTATTACACAAATTCAAACACCTGCTACTGCTCTACTACAATCATACCACAATTATAAACCATCAGACACTAAAATCACAATACTCCAATTATAAACCTACTTAGGCCAGAAACTTCAGGATTGAATATCATAACCTCGAAGTATATTACCGTACCAATTATGCAAAAACACAGAAGGTAAAAAACCAACACACAAATTCAAAATTGAAAAGAAAAAAGAAGAATCAAATTCAACCTAAAATGAGCTCAATAATTCAAAACGAAACAAATTAAACTAAAACTAGAAGAAATTCACAAGAAATTGGATGAAATAGTAGATGATCAAAATCTTAGAAAGCATGAAATTGACACATAAGCATGAAGACATGAATGCAAAAACTAACCTGGAAATTCGATCGGTTTCAATAGGAGAAGAGAGATCGGAAAGCTTCCATGGATGGGTTCTCTCACTGCGTTCGAATTAAAGAAGAAGAAGAAGAAGAATAGGTCGCGGACGAAAGAGAGAGAGAGAGAGAGACGTTCTCCCTTGACGTAGCAGAAAGGGAATAAAGATCCCAAAAGAATAAGTTAAGGACAAATAAGTAATTTATCTTATGACAGGTAGCAAGTGGAGGGCAGATTGTCCTTATTTGTAAGATTGTCTTTGGATGTTTAGTTTCATCTTTAAATGATGTATCTGTCAAACAATATTTTGTCAATAACTTATATGAAATTTGTTTAAAATAACATGAATTCATTTACTGCTTTACAGTGCTGATTGCGGACCTTTTATGCTACATTACATGGAGAGCATAATAAAAGGGAAGGAACCAAGCAAGGAAGTTGTGGACAACATGGGGAAGAAAATTCTAGAGAGAATCATGACTCTTGAAGGAGCTTGGAGAAAGTGAAAACTGAAATGTTGAACAAGATATCTAACTTCTAATGTACTGTAAAATAGGATCTTTATTTTGAAAGTAGGAATTGAACTTATTCCAAAAGTAGGGATTGTACATTCTCGTATTGAACTTATTTTCCAGCTACAGTGCAAAGACATGATTTGGATGATATGATATATTTATGTTGCCTTCAAGTTATTACAGATCTATTTGATAGAATCATTCCTCAAATAATCAGGTTTATTGGGGGACAATAAAATCTCTATTGCCCCCAATAATTTTTTTAAAGATGATCAGAAGTAACTCTTGGTTTTAAATAAGTTTGTAAAAGTATAGGCATTCAAATTCAATATTTGGTGAACTTAAGAGCCTAGATAATCAGGTTTATTGGGGGGCAAAAAAATCTCTATTGGCCTCCAATAATATTTTTAGAGATGGTTAGAAGTAACACAGTTGGGTTTTAAATTAGTTTGCAAAACTACAGGTATTCAATTTCAATGCTTGATGAACTTAAGAGCCCAAATAATCAGGTTTATTGGGAGGCAATAAAGTCACTATTGCCCCTGAATAAAGCTTTTATAAACAGTCAGTGCACTAAGTCTTGTTCAAAATGTAATCCATTTCTCAAAAGAGCAACAAAAATCAAAATAAAAGTCAATATCTATCATTCTCAAAAGAAAAATGGTTCAATGAGCCTAAATATAAACAATTATTGCCCCCCAATAAACCTATTACTGCCCCCCAATAAAAACTGTAAAACCTAACAAACCATTCCAGAAACATATACGACTGCTGAACAAGAGGTAATGTGCAGGTCAACTTGTTATGACTGCCCATTTTGCCACAACGGCCGCAACGAATTGGCGTCTTTTCACACTCTCTACTACTTGAACCGCTTCACCCTAGGCCTCTTGGGTGGCATCTTCGTAAGAGGAGGTAATATAAAGTCAGTAGCAGATTCAGAAGAGGACACATCAACATTGGTCATCGGACGAATAGGAAAACTATAGCTTTTCTTCAACACATCAACACGAAAGTACTTATCAATATAGTCGTAGACATTTGCGGAGGTAACTTGTATTGCAGCAAGGCCATGAGGACAAGGAAAGCAATTGATTTCCCATTTCACACATGAACATGAATGATTGAAAATGTTAAATTCATACGAAAAATCAGATCAAACCTTATAAACACCAGGACTAGAGTAATGAACACTGCAACAACGGGATTTCTGCATCTCATCCTTCAACCTATCCTCCAATTTGGGAGTAAGTACTGTGGTCCAACATTGTGCCTCGTCTCTCCTCTAACACATCTGCTCCATTTGTTTTATTCTGGTCTGATCCAACATACAATATGCCGGAATCAAACGCTTTAGTGCAATTCAAGAATTAAATGATTCGCAATCCCAAGTTTATTGGAGGGCAATGAAATATACAATTACATATATTTCCATTCCTTCCATTCTTTAATATAAGGACTAAATTTAGTTTGCCCCCTTCAACTTTGGGGCAAACATCAGTTTGGTCCTTGATCTTTTTTTTAATCATGATGGTCCTTACTGTGGTCCAACAGTGTGCCTCGTCTCTCCTCTAACACATATGCTCCATTTGTTTTATACTAGTCTGATCCAACATACAATATGCCGGAATCAAACGCTTTAGTGTAATTCAAGAATTAAATGATTCGTAATCCCAGGTTTATTGGAGGGCAATGAAATATACTATTACATATATTTCCATTCCTTCCAATCTTTAATATAAGGACTAAATTCAGTTTGCCCCCTTCAACTTTGGGGCAAACATCACTTTGGTCCCTGATCTTTTTTTTAATCATGATGGTCCTTACTGTGGTCCAACAGTGTGCCTCGTCTCTCCTCTAACACATCTGCTCCATTTGTTTTATTCTAGTCTAATCCAACATATAATATACCGGAATCAACGTTTAAGTGTAATTCAAGAATTAAATGATTCACAATCCCAGGTTTATTGGAGAGCAATGAAATATACAATTACCTATATTTCCATTCCTTCCAATCTTTAATATAAGGACTTCAGTTTGCCCCCTCCAACTTTGGGGCAAACATCAGTTTGGTCCATGATCTTTTTTTTAATCATGATGGTCCTTGCACTTCCGTTTTCCATCATGTGCATCCAAAAATCAAATTTGACTCGAAAGATGACTTCACTAGCTGAGTTGACCCCGACATGAGGGCCCACTTTTCAGACTTTGACCCTCAATTTGGACGTAATGTCCTAACTACCCCTTGTTACCCATATTCTTCTTCGAAGACTTCACCCCTCTCTCTCTCTCTCTAGATTTAGATAGAAGACGTCGATGATGCAACCACCTACCACCTCCTTTAGCCGCCCTTACACTACCATCATCAACTTTGCAGATTTGGTGCACGGATCCAAGCCGGACCGTTCACTCATCATGATCTCTGCCATCTTTCTACTGCTAATCCATAGCGCTAGTTCCTTCTACCTCAGCGAAATTGCTCTCGAGGACTTCATCAAGGTCAGCTCTAAATCACTTGGAAATCTATCTCTGGTTCTTTTTCTTCTTCTGCAAATTCTATATTTTTGTCTTTGATTGTTCAGATTTTTCTCAATAGTAAAAGCCTTTCTTCTCTATGGTTTCTCTCCCTCTCTCAGATCTGCACCTACAAAAATCAAAATTGAAATCCAAACAAAGCAAAGGCGACTGCCATGGCAACACTAGCAGCAGGACTGAACCACCTCTTCAATCTCCATAACAACTTCTACTTGGGCACCTACTAGGCCGCCATTAACACCAGCGACCTCCCCAACCTCTCGTCGGACGAAGCCGTCTAGCGCGAATGCCTCATTTTCTGATCCTACATAGCATTCGATAGCTATCAGCTCATCATCAACGAGATAGACTCCTCCGGCGCCACACCTCTCCAGGCCGTCACGCTCCTCGCCCTCTACTCTTCGGCCTTAATTACAAGGTCCGTAATCGTTCTCGTCTCCGCAATGCTCATTGTCCTAGATCTAGGGTTTTGAATTTTCGCATTTGATTGGAAGTGGTGACAATTTGAATTGAAATTGTGGGTGCAGGAATCGGCTATCTCGAATCTAAAAGAGTTCCAAGGCTATTTGAGTGTAAATGCATCTAGAAATGGAGGTGAAATTGGGAAAACTCGAGATGGAAATTTGAAATTTGGACTTGTGACTTCATGTTCAAAGTCAAATTTGAAATTTGGACTCAGGTGATGTAAATTGGAAGTGGAAGGACCATATGATTAAAAAAAAAATTCAAAGACCAAACTGATGTTTGCCCTAAAGTTAGAGGGGGCAAACTGAATTTAGTCCTTAATATAACTCCTCCACTCATTAGACAAATATAACTTGGGCACTTCAGTCCTAAATGCTTCACCTAATCAATCATCTTCATCAATAATCCTGGAGTAGCAATCCTCAGGAGAAACAGAATGTGTTATGTAGCAACTTCCACTATTCTTCAATATAGAAATATCCACAGTATGCAACTTATATATCATATCACCACTAAACAACATATGTAAATCACCATCAGAATGAAGAAAACAAATTGGATAACCTGATAGTGCATATTGTAACTCAATAACATCACTTCCCGAAAACTTGAACCTTCAACAAATGTCTTCATACAAATTAGCATAAAACTTGAACCTTCAACAAATGTCTTCATACAAATTAGCATAGCTCAAACATTGATTAAGTGAAAGTAGAAAAGTTTTTCCAGAATAAGTGCACCTAGCAAGCAGCAAACCATCTATAATAACAAAAACAAAATGAAACTTTTCTTGACCCTCAATAATAAAAAAAATCATAACTACCAAATCGATTTTAAGACAGCAAAACATTACACTAAACAATTTTTATCAACCTTAATAACAAGCAAGGAAAACAAACAAATCATGGAACAACTGTTATTGACCCTCAATAAAAAAAAATCATAGCTGTCAAATTGATTCAAAATAGCAAAGCGTTACATTGGACAACTGTTATTGACCCTCAATAAAAAAAAAGTTGGGAACATAAAAAAAGATCACTTAACAACTAATATTTGACCCCCAATAAAAAAAAAGTAACAGTTCAAAATTATTATTAACCCTTAATAAAAATAACGTAACAGTTCAAATTGTAGAAACCAGAATGAAATCGAAGCGAAGTATTTCAAAACAAACTGAATCAACAAGTAGAGACGTACAAGTGCAAATCGAAGCAAATCAAAGCTCAAATTCACCAAAAACATTTCAAAAAATCTGGAAACCATAATCAAAATCTTAGCACAATGCTTCAAAACCAACAAACTGTACAAAACAAGACCTAAAAATTCAAATCGAACAAAAAAAAACAGCTCAGATTCAAGAAAAACTACTCAAAAAATGTAAATTAAAGAAGGAAAAGAATTCAAACCGAGCTGCAACAGAGACAGAATCAAGAGCTACCATCAAAGATGAAGATGGCAAATTGAATTCTCACCACAGCCTCCTTTTCTCTCTATCGAAGATCTTCTCTCTACCTCTTTCTTTCTCTATCGAAGAGCTTCTCTCACCATCAAAGCATCTCTAACAAACTTTTTGCGTTTTTTGACTTTACAGTTAAGGAAATGACAAAACGGTCTAAAAACAAAAAAAAAATGTTAAAACCTAATTAGTGGGCTATTAGGGAACAAAACCTAGATTAATTCAGGTTATAGAGAAGGGAAAACATCTCAATGGTCACTGAGTTATGACTTATTCGACACTTAACTAACTGTATTTTCAACAATATCACTTAACTCACTCAGTTTTACATTCGTCTTTCACTTAACTCACTGTCGTTAATTCTGCCGTTAAAAGCTATTAAAATTGAGAGTATATTTGTCTAAACACTAAAAAAAATGCATTTCTAATTTTTTTTTCTTAAAAAGACAAATTTTTTTTTCAAATTATATTTAAATTAAAAAAATCATTTTTTTATTAGAAATCTCATAAATTTAAAAATTGAAAGAAGTCTAATAAATGTAAATTGAGGGTATATTTGTCTAAACACTAAAAAAATTGCATTTCTAACTTCTTCTTTTTTTAAAAAAAAAAAAAAAGACAATTTTACAAATTATATTTAAGTTAAAAAAATCATTTTTTATTAGAAATTTCAGAAATTTAAAAAAATTGGAAAAAAAAAGTCTAACAAATGTAGCTTTTTGAAGTTAAAAATGATTTTAAAGTGTTTTGACAAATATACCCTCAATTTTAACGGCTTCTAACGGTAGAATTAACGGCAGTGAGTTAAGTGAAAGACGGATGTAAAGCTGAGTAAGTTAAGTGATATTATTGAAAATACAGTGTGTTAAGTATCGAATAAGTCATAACTTAGTGATCATCGGTAATACTTCCCCTATAGAGAGATTTAGAACATTGGTAAGTTGTTGGGGATTAATTTTTCTAAAATTAGACTAATGGATCATTTTCCTGAATATATATTGCTAGGCCACAATACTAGCTTCATATTGAAATGAATGCAATATTGTTAGTAACATTATCGACTTTTTCATGCCGCTCGACTTAAATAAAAGCATTGCCAAGCATATTTCATAGACTATAGCAAACTGACTGCATTTGTTTATTCTGTAATCATCTTCCAATCTTAATCATGTGGTTGTATAGTTACAATGAGAAATTGCATGGAAGATTAAATTTAATCCTACACTTCTCTCTCACTTGCTCCGGACCTCAATACCATAATAATTACATTCCCTATGGTACCTATGACAGCCTTACGGCTTCACAGGAGTAGTGTCGCTTTTACCCAGTTGGGTAAACTGATTTTCTTTCCTTGCCTGTTTCTTTGGTTTCTTCTTCTGTCCAAAACTTTTGATTCCTCCACTTCAATGGCGGAGCTTTATGATGATTTGATTAAAATAAGTAAATGAATATGAATGAAGTGAGATATACCACCATCCCAGGCTCCTTTTGGAAACTCCTCACTATTAGTTTGCTTGTTTCTTAAAGAAGGGTTTTTGGCATATCAGTAGTTTCTCATCACTGTTACTTTCAATCTCTACCACCCGTGCATCCCACTTCAACCCTGTTGTCAAAGCTCTTGCTGATTCAATGAGAGAAGCTTTGTCGTGGATGATCACCCAGCCCTGTAAAACAAGTAGTACCATAAGCAGAATATCGAAGAAAACCAAAAGCAACACGCACAGAAACTTCACAAATATATAGCAGTCGGAGGTTTCATGGCACAGGAGGTATATGTGTCTTCATATCTAGTGTGTGTGTGTGTGTGTGAGCGGGCGTGTTCTGACCCGTTCTGACCCAAACAAGCTATTCAAGTGAATGATACCAGCAAACTTAAAATCCATCAAAGATTACAATTGGTATTAAGATGTATATGCATCCATCCATGTCCATTGAAGAAACTTTTCAAAATCAGACAAAAGAGCATCTGTCTATAAAAATTATCTAACAGCTCTCCATTTTTTAAGGCAGCTGTAGGCACACTTGCTTATAACACAGATAAAACCAAAGCAATTGTTTTCACCGCCATACCAGACAATAGGAACTTATAAGAACGCAGTAGTGCACATGATTTTCACAAATGTACTAAAAATCCTACATGGTCCTTGCAACAACTTTTAATTTGGTAAAACTTCTACTTTATCTATTTTATAGAACTATTGATCATATCAGCATGTAATTGGCAATCAAAACACTACTTAATCCATCCTATTTTAGGCACACAAGAAATGCCTTATTAGCAAATGAATGTTAAAAACAAGATGCTGCAATAGTGAATAATTCATGTTTGAAATGGAGACTATATTATGCTCTAAAATCTTGCAAGAGCATCAATAATTCAAAATATAATTGGTGCATGTCGGATTAGTTCTTGTTCCCCTAAAATCTTTTAAGTCAAATTTGAATGGAGGACAGTACAACACAATTAGACATGAAATGTGAAGAGGATCATTTAATACGTACCTCTGGACGAAGCAGTCGATCAATCTCAGTGAACAAATCAAGAATGGTACACCTGCGCTGTTGATCAGTTTCAACAGAAAGAAGTCCTTGTGCATGCACCATATCATAAGTTCTTGGATATGTTGGAAAGGGCTCACACCTAAAAGTAGAAAGTTGTCCCGTCAATACAAGAAACTATAAACATAACACAGATACAGCATTTAGAAAACCTAGAGACAATGATATGAATCCAGACAAAATTGTAAAATAATCCAGGGCTTATCAACTTCACAATCCAATTAACTACCATGTACCTGACGTTTACATGAAATTCAATGCATAGAACTTCACATTCATAAATATGATTATCATAAACAAAAATTACAATAGCATCCCTAGAATGCTTTGGTTTTTATTTTATTCATTTTATTTACCAAATTTTTCCAAATAATCCCCAAGTTACGAAAGTTTTTGAAGCCAAGTATCCCAGATGCCAAGGCTATTAGGAAAAAAATTTAACCGCCATTCTAACATAAATTTTGTAACTTCAAAGTTAGAAGGTAACCACTCAATAAAGTGAGGTATAAATTTCTCCAATAAAGAATTCAACCATCACAACTGTTTGTTTGTCGTGTGTGTGTGTGTGTCGTTCTAACTTCTAAAAGGACAACCTTGGGGTCATTTATATGATACACCATTCCATTTTGGTTCAATCAATTGACAACCTTTGTTGCAAGAGAGCACCAAGCTATCTACCAATAAAACCTACTTAGGTGTCTATTGCCTGAATGTTTTAGTAATCTATCCCATCCATACGAATTAGTAGTTGTGCAGTTTTGCCCTGCCCTCTTCACACTAAACCCCAAAAACAAAATAAGTAGATTAGTAATACTGGCTTTGGAACAAAAATAATCAAGTCGCAAGAGGATACAAAACTCGGGATTTGCAAGCCAAACTATAAAAGTTAAAATACTATCGTATCCAGATGAAACTTGGCTTAGAAGTTTAATCTTAGATTCCTAGTCTGTCACAAAAGATAATCTTGCAGAAATGGTAGTTGTAGGACAGCATGCGGAAAAGAAATGAATGAGAGGAAAGTAGCATACCAATCGTGCAAAACACCAACAAAGCCCCTGTCAAGGATCAAAGGCAGATAATTGGGACCATTTGTTGGGACAACATTCATGACCCACACGGACTTTCCAGCTTCCAATAATGCAGAATTTAAACCACCAAATCGTGCATTCATGTCTAGTACATTTCTAAGCATGTTATATGGAGGTGAAGGATCCTCATCACCAGGCCTCTTTGGATGATCTGAGAATATTAATGGTGACAGAAGAGACCAATAATTACGGACTGCCATTTTCCAAGTTTCAGCATCCTCAGCAAGTTCTTCTTGGTGCAATCCTGAACAAACATTATGACACATACATAAAGAAAATGACTAAAACCAAAGTGATTAAGATCGAAGTGGCACCAATCGAGCAACAAGCTGTCTCAGCAACTTCTTTTATCCTTTCACAATTGACACTGTAAAAGCTGTATGAGGAACACAGATGTTACCATATATAGCAAGTTCACTCTTGTTCAGGTTAGCCCGAGAAGGCCAGGTTGTCCTATGTTCAATAGGAATCCATCGACGACTCTGTGTTCCCCCAATGCAGGCTTGGAGTGGTCGGTAATATGGTGATTCAATATCATGGCCTTTACTGCATAGAGAGGGCCCTGAAGCAGATTTCCTGAAGAAACAAGCAAATTGTACTAGAGATTAGTTCCAGCACTTATTTTCATGCATTCACGCCAGACACGTATGATCCCATTAATTGTTCCTTTGTAAAAGCATGTATGTTCTCTTATATGCAATGAAATTTAGATCTAAAAAGAATGAACCTATTTTCCTTACCGTGAACTGTAACAATCTCTTTTAATTGTCTTTTTCCATACAACGGTTTCATCTTGCTGCGATAACATTTCCCAGCAGAGATTTTCTGCAAAAGCACGCACGATGTCCCATCTTTTCTTATTCACTTTGTTGCGGAGAAATGTCTGAGCATTCGTAATTGGTGATGTCCAGACAAAGTATCCACCAGGCTTCAAAAGTCTATCAACTTCAATCAAGAAAATCCCATCTGTGACACATAACAGTTTTGCATAAGATTAATAAACTCGAACCCACCCATCCAGATCCAGAAATTCAAGGAGCTCAAACGCAGTCCAGAGATTCTAAGTTCTGTACAAACAAAGGTTGTGCATCCCATCAACATGTTTTTTGACTATAATTAGAATAATGGTTCTATAAGAAGTTATCTCAGTCCCACTTCTCTACAGAATACGACCAATCCCAACCAAAATTTTAAATCCACAAACTATCAGTACATTCTCCAAGGAATGAAGACCTAGTCAATTGCAACATATGTCAACGAAAGACTATGCAACTTATATGTAATTTCTAGATAATCAAATATAATTTTATTAAATAGTGGTTTTAGCACATTTTTTATCACAGCTCTACTTCTACATAATTCCAAAAATTATTTACACAAAATACAATAAGCCACATAGTAGAAATTTTAAAATCTAAGACTGCAGGGAATACAATTCAACATAGTAGCATCAGTTAATTGGTATTCAGCCACAATAACAAATCACTCTTTTTCCATCCCAAGGAATGCTAAATTCTGTATCTTACCCTGACAGATTCCCTTATTAAGAGATAACAACTAGCATTGGTCTTGTAGGCAGTCACAAGAATAAATAACTTGCTTGCAGTTACATGATGATACATCACTAGTTATAATATATATTAGCAAGAAGATATCAGCCACAATTAGAATCAACCCCATTGGTTAGAGAGAGAAAAGAGGAGGGGGGGCGCCTACTGGTTACTTGATATGCTCCTATGAAATAAACACAATGTCTTTGTGGCTATGGATTATTACTTGTGTTTATTTTGCTTTTGAGAATTGAAATTCCTCTATAATGACTGAGTTTGCAGATATACAACTAAGCATGGACATATAGAAACCTAAAAAGTAAATAGGGCCTAACAAAGAGAAGCACTTGGTGATAGATATGTTCTGACGGATACCTCGTTGTTCCCAATCAATGCCACATCTTGCACAATGCAACATATCAAAAGAGAGAGATGGGTATGGCAACTGTTTTGAAGTGAAAGAACCAATCATTGCAGGAAGACCCCTTTCAAGAGTTAGCTGGACTTGGCTTCCTGAAGCCTCATAGTTTGCAATGCACATTGTTAGGAGCTGTTTGGAAAAGAGATGCGCTCCAAAACTACCATAGCCACATCCTATATCCAAGATGGTTCTCACCTGCAAAATAGATGTAAAATTATAAACACAAATTCAGACATAGCATGAATTTTAGTTCAGTGCGAAAACAACACCAGGATAACAAGGACACAACTACCAACTACAAATAACGCACCCTGATATTTAAAAGAGATGATAACATGCTTATTCTATCATGGAAATAAATAAAGCATACTAGAACACCTGTCAATGATCAAGAAGTAATCACAAATTAGAACACACTTACCCCAGCTTGTATGAAGTTAGATTCATTCCTGAGCCCTATCATTTCTGCAATTTGATGTGAGTAATCTTCAACACCATCAAACATCAACGAGGCTGAACGGAATGAAATTTGCTCTTCTTCCAACATCATCATCCTGTGTAAGCGCAAGGAATTTTTAAATTAAAGCAAAGATCACAACAGTTCAATAGAACACAGTTGGAAGAGATGAAAAATCCCAGCTCACCTCTTTGTCATGCTACCAGAGGAAAGTACTTCCTGCGCTGTTAATTTCACATTTGTAGACCAGATGACATCTTTACCAGTAGGCCACCTAAGAGGAATCTTGTAATTCACAGGTGGAAGAACTAGACAATTTTGCCTCATTGCTTGTCCACAGTTCCGGTCATACTCATTGCCATCAGACAAACCCAAGGCAAGATTCTCCGAGACATTAAAACAGGGAACATGATTTTCAAACTCTTGAGGACAAAAATCTAAATCTTTCAACCGTGAAGAACCAAGAGAAAGCTCTCCAATGTGCCACAGGTCAGAAACAAGTTCTTGCTGGAGACGCCGATAACCATGGTATATGTGACCTCTTGAAGTGGTGGAAATGGAGATTGTCCACCAAAAGGATCCAGTAAGAGCAAAAATAACAATCAATACCAAACTCAACTTCAACAACAGCAGAGTTAACTTGTGCCGACTTCTAGGAGTGACGGCTAATAAGGGCTCTGAAGCAAAGCCATTTTCACCAACTCCCTGTTTGGAAGGAGGAGAATTTTCCCCCAAAAGTAGTCTAACCGGAATTCTAAATGCAAAATTGTTCTGATCAGAAGAAGCTCTTCTATCCAAATCTTCTTTATCTGTTTTATCTTTCATTTGGGAGTCCCAAAAATCATTGCTGCCACCTGAGATCCGTGCCCCGGATGAACCTCGATGCATAGGCCTGGCCATTCTTTGACTTCAAGACTGCTGGAGACCAAGCAACAAGAATTTGTTATATATAATTAAGATTAACCCCAAGGAAAAAAAAATACACACACACAAATAGAAGAAATCCAGGAGACAATTTAAAACATGACAAAAAGGAAACCAGGAAGAAGAAAAATTAACAATAATAAATAAATAAATTGTAACAAATTTTGCACATAATTCTTCACTCAGGAGACAATTTTTGCCTCAAGATAAACCCAGATAAGTACTTCCACTCAAAATTTATATCCTAAGAAATTGCACCAAAAATCCCAGAGCAATTCTCCATCCAAAAGAGCTTTCGTTTATTTCTCCAAAACTTCATTGAAAGAGTTGAAACATAAAGATTCAAAATTTCATCAAAACCCAGAACTAAA
This sequence comes from Rosa persica, assembly GCA_025331145.1. Taxonomy (NCBI): domain Eukaryota; kingdom Viridiplantae; phylum Streptophyta; class Magnoliopsida; order Rosales; family Rosaceae; genus Rosa; species Rosa persica. Next base: position 45,880,550 of record WFKR01000007.1, on the reverse strand, counting down.
TTTCCAGCCGACATGCTTCAATAAAGGAAAGGATAGAATGGTATCCCTAAAGTACCATAATTTCCTTACTAGATCCATTAACCCAGCACCAAGAGACCCAAATATGATTCAACTCCATGGGAAAAGAAAAGGTAAATACTTTCCTAAGAATCAATTGCAAAGAATAAACCCAGAAAAACAAAAAACAAAAAAAAAAAAAACCAAAGTGATTTACGCAATACTAAAGCGAATAGCAAAGCAATACATTTCCACAGAAGTAAAGATATGGATCACTTTCAATCAGTTCAGAAATGAGCTATTAGCAAAAGGGTCAAGCTCATTTCATCTCAAAAATTTATAATACACAGAATCACACAAAAAAAAAAAAAAAAAACAGACCCGGACAAGACCAAAACCCATTTAAGATCGAACCCACAAGAACCCAAAAACAGTTCCAACCCACTCAGCAATGGAACCCAAATGTAGTCCAAGTCAGACAAGTAGTTGAAGAAGCAAACAGTACCTCTTTAATTGGGGAAAACAGCACAGAAGGTTATGAATAACCAGAACAACACAAAGAACCAAAGAAGGAAAAGCCTAGGAACTAGACAATCCTTGTATGAATCATCAATATGAACTGGGCTCTTGGCTTACATCTCACTTTCTCTCCCACTTTGCTCAAATGCTAAGCTCATAGAGAGAGAGAGAGAGACAGAGAGACACAGACAGAGAGAGGAGATTTTGTCCCGATCCAATCACGACAGAGCTCGTGAAAGCTGAATACTATGTTATGAGGGGAAAGAGATACACAGATAGAGAGAGAGAGAGAGGATAAATACTAGTTTATGAAATGATGTATATAATAAATGTTAGGCTCCAACTATACCATATATGTACATTATGAACACGCAAGGTCTTACCATGCAGAATAGCACCGCCGGTGTAAATCCCCACACTTATTTTAAGTTACAAAAGAAAATGAAATGGCCATTGTGTTTTTGCTGGGGAGAGAAAGAGAAGAAGAAAGGTGGTCTTCTACGAAAGAGACCTCCCCCTACTTAAGGCTTACTGGTATTGGACTATTGGTCTTGTGTATTTTAGTACCTGTAGTAGTCTTCTCGCTTTTTACTCGAACAGACATTTGGTAAAAAAACAAAAAAAAGCAACTCTAATTCCTTTAACGTTTATCGTCACGAGTTTTGTTTTGTTTTACTTTTTTGCTTTTCTAGCAGAGAATCTATTTCGTCTAAGACTATTACAAGTACACTCTAGTTCACAGGGTTTTGGCTCTCTCCTCCCCCTATTGTACACTCGATAACATTACAATTTTTACCTATAGTATTATGAGCGTAGAATTTCGTATTAGAGATGTGAAAATATAAGGGTATGTTAATTGATTTCAATTTCATATTCTAACTTTTGAATTCTATACAAATTTCATGTCACCATACTCTACATCATTATTAGTTAAGATGTCCCCAAAATCTCATTACAAATCAGCATAGTGGTCTTTCTTTCTCAGTTTCCCACTGAAATCTGCGTCCTTGCCGATCTGCATTGTTGGTTTTTGGTTCAATCCGACAATCGATTAGCCCCTACAAACCGACGGCAATAATCATCACCTCATTTTTTTCTTCTTAGACCCATGTTTATTTGGTGCTTATACTAGTGCCTTACGCGTAATACAACACGGTCATCAAATTTATGATAATAAATTAATCTTCAAGTATCATACCCAAGGGAATATGGAACTCCACTTGGTTACGGACTATTAAGCACAAAAATAATTTATTCTGGCAATGAGTGTCCGACCGAAATTGCAATCTTTAATTTTCAATGAGAAGAAATAGAAAATTGCTACAAATGAAATAACGATGCTAAAGTATTTACAAAAAATTCAAGATAAGAGAATGTGGGATGGTAGGCAGGTTCCTTCATCCAGATTCTAAGTGTTAAAAGCTTATATAATATAGATGTAAAATTCTTAATTAGGCAATAGCCATATCCAATGCGGTTTAAGTTTCAAGGACCATATATTCTCAATTACGGTATTAATGTGTCATTTCAAGGGTTACACTGACTCAATTAGAGAGAGTCAGGGTTGGTTTTTTTCAAGAAAAAGAGTTAGCTGGTTAGTTACTAAGATTTTGAAGACAATTGACAAGGTGATAGTTCAAGGGTTACACCGACTCAATTAGAGAGAGTCAAGGTTGGTTTTTTTCAAGAAAAAGACTTAGCTGGTTAGTTACTAAGATTTTGAAGACAATTGACAAGGTGATGGAGAATTGAAAACCCGCAAATTCTTTGAATTATTTGGCCATCAATGTGGTAGTTGGTTTACAAACTTCAAAAATTAAAATGATTGATTTGATGGTCGATTATGACCAAAATTTTGACTTGCCATAACGAAATTTTCATATTACTGACTAGAAAGTAAAAACTAACCTTTCACCTATGAAAACAACCCCTTGTAACGTTTGAAAACAATGGAACTTTGGGACAAGACCCGCTCCATGTTCTAAAGAATTAAATCTCTGTAATCTAAAAGGCAATTGGGAATTTTCCTTGGTACAATGAGGAATTTACTTGCTGACATATGTGCCTATTTTATTTGTATTTGCAAAGGTAGATCTGAGGAGGGCACATGTGACATTTTGTTTTATAACATTGTTGTATGGATCTACAATTTTGACTTGCGCGTAATTTGCCGGATAATTGGCACTCTATTCCATCTTATATAATCCCTATACATTGTTATAATTTATACCCAACTATGCACTTGCATTGCTTCTTAGGTTCTTACTAGCTCCACTCGTTTAATATTGCATAGCTAGAATTCACAATCAAAACATGTTGAATTTTCTATGCTTTCTTCATTCATTGTGTATAAATGGTTGCTTGTATATTTTGTATGACGATGTTTTTACAAGAAGCTAAAAACAACAAAGTGTATTTTTAGGAAACATTTGAATGCATCTTGATCGCACACAAATATTATTTCAAATTATTTCTGCTTGGCCACGTAAAAAAGTCCGTCTTAGTATTGAAAAATGACTACGTTTTGATTAGGAATGTTAAGAAAGAATCAAAGAATTAATCTTGCTATTAGTATATGGTTTTGAGGGTTCAAATCCAAGACAGATTTTCAACTGTAATTAGAGCATGGTTATCATTTCAAAGCCAAAGCCCCGAGGTGTACAACCAACCAAAAGCAAAGAGACAGTTACTGCTTTAACATGGATTTAACAACAGAACAGCAGAATCACAGCAGCAAATTACAATAACAAATAAAATTTAAAAAAATTAAGAAAAGGATAAAGTAAAAAAATAAATAATAATAATAATTGAGACCACATTGACAAGTTGGGCATGATATGTGCTCAGAGAATCAGCTTAAAGGGAATCCCTTTCCCCTATCAGAGGGGACTTCATGGTAAAGTGGTCAATTTACTCAGCTAGGTGCCAACGTGGCGCACTTTCGGTGGGTGATCATATGGACCTGGCCGCAGCAGAACATTCGCATAAATAAGAAACTATTAAAGCTCATATAGTCAATTAGGAGGGGGGAGGGAAAAGAATGGGCGTGGGGCCCAGTATGCCGCGTTTGGGTGTGTCGGTGGGACGGGGGAGCGGTGACGTGGCTGAAGGAGGATTGGTGGAGGTGTGTGCCGGGTCGCAGAGAATCATGACTTGCCCCAACTCACAAGTGTGAGCGGGAATTGTCTGTTTGTGGGTGGCGGTGGCCGGTGGGGGCGCGTCGACAAGACACGGATCAATGGGTGAAATTGAAAGGTAATAAGGACAGTAGAAGATGAATTTAGACCACAGAACGGGGTAAACAGTAGATGGAATAACCTCTCTGAAGGTTGGACGTGAATTTTTGTCACGGACTAACAAAAATGGAGGAGTGGTAACAAAAATAGACACATCAGTAGCCAAAATGGTATGAGTAAATAATACACACGGCATCTAAACTGTTCATACTCGAGTGAAATCACAGTTATCAGTAATATTCGAGCGTCATTTGTTATGCTATTTATTTTTTTGTCAAGGGAAAATTCTATACTGCATTTTGTAGCACTGCAAATGATATGTAAATGTAAAAATCTAATTTTTACCATATACATTTTGAAAAACTTGACAATGTTCTCTTATTCATCAGACCTTAGGTTTCTTCGAACTATCATTATAATTTTTTTAAATAAACTAGAGAATTAAAATTGACACTCCTTTTAGAGTAATTTTGTAATTTTCTAACAGACATGTACACGAAAGGGGTGTGGTTTGTAAAAGAATCATAAACTACATGGTGCATTAATTACCTTGATAAAAGAAAATGAAGAAGTTTTGGAGTATGAACAAGTTAGGTTAGTTTTTGAGTTGTTTTGGAGCTTTTTCTAATAGTGTCAGGACACCTTTTTTTTTTTACACTTATTCCCATGGCGATCTTGCTTTTTGGTTATCCTAAGGTTATCTAATAATGACTCAATCTTATTATAGCCCAATTTTCGGGTGAACTATTTTTTGTGATGTTACCTACATTTCATTATTAATGGATTGACACTCACCTTCTATTAGCAAAAAAAAAAAAAAATGAAGAAGTTTTGAAATTATTTTCATTAGAGAAGAATTTAGAAATTAGTTGATAAGATTTCAAACTACCATATAATTTTTAAATAATATAATGTTTTTACCTTGATAAAAGAAAATGCAAAGTGAATCTTCTGGAGTAGTACCAAAGGAAGAGACTCGTTTTTCGATGTATTTGATATGTGATGCATGGATCTAGTTCTACGTACCACTGTGGGTACTAACACATCTTTTTGTCTGTCTGTAGATGACATTAGAATGATATGTAATGATTATTCTAGCTTGAGATAAAAATATTACTGAGTGATTCTAGTTCGACCTCTAAATTTGATATTTGGACCTCTAATTTTTTTTAATTATTAATAGACATTGTCAGGTTATATGAAAAGACAAATAATGACAAAGAGAGAAATGTTCGACAAAAAAAAAAGACAAAGAGAGAAATACCTCCTCCAACCAAATATAAATTCAATTAAATTTTTTGCTCAAAATTTCCTTATATTGCCTATATAGTTTTATAATTTACCTAAAACAATTGAGTAAAAATAATAATTTCTATACACGACCTATCATTTAATACAAAAGTAAATTCAAAACAATTTGATTTGAAATTTTCTTAAATTAAATTAATTGAATATTATGATATAGCTATTACTCGATCTTACAACCCAAAACTCTTGAAATCCTTCTTTTAGCAAATTCAAAGGGATTCGAACAGCATATCAAGATCGAGAACGAACCCTCTGATTAATTTTGGTGGATGAGAAACCTACTCATAAGAGAGCAATATCATGTGATTTTGATTCTTTTTTCTTTCTGTGGTTGAAGATAGAGATAAAAAATAGATTATAACAGATTGTTGTATCTCATGTTCAATGGTGTTTTGGTAAAAATAAGGGGGTCTTAGTTTTTCAAGTATTCTAAAAAGTGAATTAAAGGTGTACTAAGTATGGGAGGTCCAACTAGAACCACCCTATATTGATATCATTCTGAGTTTGATTAAAAACAAAAATGCAAACTGGATCCCTAATAAGAGTGCCATTAATTTTGCTGAATTCTTTTGGAAAGTTCAAGGACAGACTTTTATATTATTTTTATTGCAGAATATTTTTTAAATTAGTTGATAAGTTCGGAGACATTTCAACTAATTAGTAAAAAGAATATGTAGAATACTCATTTTTTATGAGTTTAGGACTGATATTGACATTTAGATGGTGATTGCTTTAGCTTAAGCAATTTCGTGCCTTAGACTCCATTTGAAAGTTGGTAATGCCACTACAAATATACGATGAGGCGTCAACATTTTGAGTTTGTTTTTATGCTCACCAATTTAACCTTGTGACTTGCAGGATTTTAGTTATATTAGATTTTGGGTAGGGGAATCGTATTCATATGGCATATTGTTTGGATGCCATAAGAAAACAAAATGGGATTGAAGGTGCCTGATTGATTAGGACTGTGCTATGAACAAGGGCATGTTCTCTGATGGGAGGTCCCCCAGTTAGTGATTATCTCCAAGGGTATGGGATGGAATTGTAGTTATCGTATGGTTTAAGAAGTAACGAGTGTGTAATTGTTTGACACAGATGCAACAACAATAATTTTGGCTATTAATCCCTCTAGTAGACTAGTGTTTGTAATTAAGTTATATATAGGTATAGGGTTAATTTTTGGAGTTAGAATGATGGACGTACAGCTAGCCCTGTACAACGCTAATTAAGAGTAGTGACTCGAATTATTTTTGACCCACTGTCTTCGACTGCGATCGAGCATTATTTGATCTCACTAGCCTCCGGTACTTCCATGGTGGTGTTCTTGTTGTTGTGCTCTCCGGTAGGCCTTCTGCTTAATTAGGATCAGCTTATTCAAGAGCTTCTTATTTGTTGGAGGTTCTTCTTGTGGCTTTTCCTCTGTCCTATAGTCATATTATCAGTATACGAGAGCTGTCAATAATTTATTGATGTCATGGTTGGGTAATTTTGATGTAAGCAAAGAGATCGACAAAGTAGGATACCCACCTCCTTCGAACTCAATCTTCTTGGCTAATGGCAAAAATGACAGATAAATGGGACCTCTTGGCGGCCTTTATTTTCTTTCCTATGAATAATGGGGAGAGATCACTAGATAGCTAGCAGTTCGAGCCAGAGAGCACCATAGTTTGTCTTTGGGGTTTGGCCTCCGATCCGTACCAAAATATCCCTTCAGTTGGTATTTAACAACTAAAATATAAGAGATCGGACAGTACGCCTTTTGGTGGAAATCCATTTTGCATGGGAGATAACTAGATATAATATCTTTGAGTAAACTTAGAGAAAGCTAGCTGCGGCCTACCAGCTGAGGTGGGGTTGGGGTTGCTAGTTATCTACGAGCTTAGTTTCTTCGCTGCCACTAAAATTTTCATCATTTTCTACTTCAACTTTTTTATTTTTGAGAAGATACTTCTTCATAGCCGTTCTGTTTTCTAAATGCGAGAAAGTCAGAGGTAGGACGACCGTATAAATAATAAGAATACATTCGCACTAAAAACAAAAAAAGCCAAAACTATCAATCAAGTCGCCTTACATAATTAGGCATGTGTCATATGAAGACCAGCTCCTTAAATGATTCAAAAGTCTCTCTTAGCGTTCAGAATTTTTTTGTTTCAGTTTTTTGGAGGCATTGCATATTTCTCCATCTTTCTTTGTAGGGTTTGTGTGTGTATTCCCCCCTCCCCCCTCTCTCATGAAATTTTAGCTCCATCAATTTGTTGGTGAGGTTGTATTTGTTATCTAGTATATAACTAATATTATGGAGGTCAAAAGTTCGAATTTCACCAGCGTCAAAATGAATGGTGTAGAAAAAAAAATCGATTGATATGAAAGCCTATAGCCAAATACTACAAGGTCACATTTGGTTAGCGGAAAGTAAACATCAGGAAATAAACTTATTCATTTCTTGTGTTTGGGATACAAAAACAAAAAAAAAACTTTTCTGAATGAAGGGAAAATAAAGGGGAAAGTGGTTCATTCCAAATACCAAATGAATCATTTTCCCTATTTCTTTCATTGCATTTGTTACTCATAATACATTATTTTATTACATTAATTACAAACTTTTTAATAACTTTCTGGATAACTTTCCTTATGTTACCAAATATCGGAATGGAAAGTTTTGAAAAATTTCATTTCCCTTCTCATGGAAACACAAAATAATTACTTTTTTTTTTCCTTGAACCAAACGAGCCCAAAGTTCTAAACCTTGAGATTAACCCTAAACCCAATAGCTCGAAAACACCACTAATCAAGTCATTTTAAACTACACCATACAACCTTTCAAAAAAAAAAAAAAACTACACCATACAAAGAATAAATCATAGATATTTTTTTTAACTAATAAATACAATTTTAATACATAAGTGTAGATAGATATTTTTTAATTAATTATAGAATTTTCTAAATAAACAAATACATTTGTAATACAAAAGTGTACATTGATCTTTTTTTCTCTTGTAAGAGGTGCAGATAGATCTTCTAGATCACTAGTGCTTCATAATTAACAGCATTGAGATATCTTATATTAATAGCACCCACACATACCTTTCCAGAAACCAATATAAGAAGGACAAAGGCATTCACATTCAAGTCTTATGGTTAATTACCAAACCTTAAGTGGATCTTGATCCCCCTCTTTGACTCCAATGTTTTCCACTAATGTTTACTTGAATAGAATACCCAATTCCACGTGAGGCACTACGTCGGTGTCTTTCCACCTTAACGTGCAATCCATCCAACCATTTGACCTATAATTTCTGTTAGTTGATTAATAGACTCTAGAAGTGTCTGAAGGTTGTTGGACACGTCTCTATGCCAGCTGTTTCCAGCCTTTAAGCTTAGTTTTCTGTTACTAATTAGTTAGTCATGTTAATTAGTTTGTAATTAGTTAGTAATTAGTTGAATAGTATAAATAGCAAAACTGTCTCTAATCTCTGTAAGATTGAAAGCTTTGTGAAATAGAAAATCTGGTGTGTTTCTCTCTCTCTTATTCGTCTTCCTCCAAGTTCTTCGTTTATTCGTCGAACCCTAGCTTTGTGATGCTATGGCTATCATGGTATCAGAGCTTCCATAAGATTCAGGACCTGTGATTCTTACTTCCGCATCCATTATCTCTATGCAAGTGCTCACGATTTGTGATCTCAGATCTCATTACACTTCGGCTGCGACTTGGAGCCTTGGTTATCTTCAAGGCTTGGATTTTGTGTTGCTCCACTTCAGGTTTCAATTCGAGTACTCGCTGTTCTTCTAAAGGTGAATCGCACTTGTCTTTGTTCCTCTATAACATGATTCATATCTTCTGAGCTAAATCCCTGAGCAAACATGAACAAAATTGTGTTTAATTCTTGAAAACACTGCCTTCAGTTTCAGTTTGAGTGAATTTTGAGTTAACTAGCAGAAAAAAAAAATTTGATGAGTTGATTCATAGAGCAAAATCTGAGTAAATTGAGTTGATAATGAGTAAATTGAGGAGTTGATTTGTATATAGAGCAAAAGCCTGGGTAAATTGAGTTGATGATGAGTAGTTTGAGTGCAAAATTAGTACAAGTCGAGGTAGATTACCAGAGCTAAGGAGGCCGATTGTGGTCATTGTTACGTTGAGGTACTTGTTGAAGTTGTTACATCTCTTGTTTCCTGTAGAAGTACAATCTCTCATGGCACCTGCTCTTACTCACTCTGATGTACACTCTGTGTTAAGTGTGATCACTATGCGTCTTGGGGAACGAAACTTTATAAAATGGAGCTTTCAGTTTGAGTCTACCCTAGCTGGAAATGGTCTCTTTGGACACTATGATGGTAGTGAGATGCCTCCACCTCGCTATGCACTTACCACAGAAGGTCAGGTCACTAATGAAGAAACTGCAGCATATAAAGCCTGGAAACAAACTGATATGGCTCTTTTGAGTTTACTTATGGCAACACTGGATGAAGATGTTGTGGATGTGATTATTGGTTGCAAAACATCCAGACAAGCCTGGCTTGCACTTCAAGAACGTTTTTCTGCTGCGTCAAGAGTGAGTATCATGCAGCTCAAAACTGAGTTACAAACTCTTCGCAAAGGAGGTGAATCTATTGAGAAGTACTTACAGCGTGTGAAGAGTGCTCGTGACCAACTCTTATCTGTGGGAGTTGCTATTCCAGAGGAGGATGTTATCATTGTTATCTTGAACGGATTACCAGAAGAGTATTCAACAGTTAGAACTGTGATTGAGGGCAGAGAAACACCTATCACTCTTCGAGACTTAAGGTCTCAATTACTTTATGCAGAAAGACGCATTGAAGACAGTTTTGCTCTTCACTCTAACATGAGTGCTATGGTGGCTCGAAGAGATGGATCAATGAATAGGGAGAGAGATGGAGATACTGGAGGATGGGGTGACAAGGGTTATGGTAAAGCAAGAGATGGAAAGCTCAATGGTGGGAGTACTGAATGTCCAGTGTGTGGGAAGAAGGGACACACTGTGGACACATGCTTTCGTGTTCACAAATGTCAAATTTGTGGAAAACATGGTCATCTTACAAGCACTTGCTATCAGAATCATGAGTACAAGGGTCAACAAGCTCCTCAGAACAGACCTTCTAGCAATGGTCCATCACCTGAATGCCAAATCTGCTCCAAGAAGGGTCACACTGCAGTAAACTGTTTTTACCGAACTGATGTATCTGCTGACCATCCATCTCTGTCCATTCCTACTTGTCAAATCTGTGGTTTAAAGGGCCATGCTGCATTGAATTGTACTCATAGAACCAACTTTGCCTATCAAGGATCTGAGCCTCCTGCTTCTCTTGCTGCTTTGACTGCACGGGTCATCTGGAGGTTACAATGGTAGCCTTCAACAATCTCAAGGTGGATATCCTATAACTAGCTCTTGCTTCCCAGGTGGCTTTCATCCAAGTACTGGTGCTTCCACATCTACATCTGGATATACAATGACTCAAGCTGGTCCATCTGCTCCATCAATTGCTCCCACTAATAATGAAGTGTGGATAGGAGATTCTGGTGCTACACATCATATGACTTCTGATCTTCGAAATCTCACCATTGCTCAACCCTATACCTCTGACAACAAGATCACCATTGGTAATGGTACAGGTTTGAGTATTTCTCATACTGGTTCTAGCTATATTAAACCTGCTGATCATATCTTAAGACTGAACAAGGTGTTACATGTTCCCAATCTAGCCATGAATCTGTTATCTTTTACAAAGTTGTGTAGAGATAACAACTGCTTCATCACACTTGATGAAAGAGATATTGCTGTGCAGGACAAAGCATCCAAAACAGTGCTTTACCAAGGAAAGAGTAGTGAAGAGGGTCTCTTTCTCTTCAAGACACCACAAGTTGCTTCTATACCTGAATTGTCTCACACTGCCTTTGTTAGCTCCTCCACTTCACTTTCAGTTTGGCACCAGTTGTTAGGTCATCCTTCTCCACCTATTATGTCCAAAATGCTGTCTTGTTCCCAAATAAAATCTCCTAGATCAACTTCTAGTACTATTTGTACTTACTGTTTAGAAGGCAAGATGCATCGATTGCCTTTTACTGAGTCTGTATCCAAAAGTCCTGTGCCTTTTCATAAAATGCATTCTGATGTCTGGGGACCTGCCCCATGCTTATCCATAGAGGGATACAAATACTATGTCACCTTCATTGATGATTGTACAAAATTTGTGTGGATCTTTCCACTTGTCAATAAATCTGATGTTCTTGCCCAATTTGTCAAGTTTTATGCTTTTGTGCACACACAGTTTGACTCCACTATTAAAATTCTTCAAACTGATGGGGGTGGTGAGTTCAATAGCAAAGCCTTTCATAACTTTCTTGCTTCCAAAGGGATCTTACATCATATTACCTGCCCATATACCCCTCAGCAAAATGGTGTTGCTGAAAGGAAGAATAGGCATATTGTGGAAACAGCTATTTCCTTGTTGTCCACTGCAGGCCTTCCTAAACGTTTTTGGTTTCACAGTGTGGCTCACTCTTGTTATCTCATCAACAGAATGCCTTGTAAGTCATTGAATATGACTTCCCCCTATGAACTTGTGTTTCATAAAGTGCCAGATATCTTTCAGCTTAAAATTTTTGGTTCCTCATGTTATCCATATCTTAGACCCTACAATCATGATAAGTTGGATCCCAGAACTACTAAGTGTGTGTTCTTGGGATATGCACTAGGTTACAAGGGTGTTTTCTGTTACAGTGTTCCTCAAAATAAACTCTGGATGTCTAGACATGTCATCCATGATGAAACCAGTTTTCCCTTCTTGTCTTCTCCTTCTCTTGTGTCACACTCACCTGATCCAACTACCTTCTTTCCTTCTTCTTCTTCCATCTCTGCTTCTCTTCCCCCACAGATGCCTGGTACTCCTTCTCCTTGCCCTCTCAGTGAGGTCCCTACTGAGTTAGAGGGGGACAATGGTGGTGTTGATATGAGTAATGATGGGAACTCCTCTGATGAGGTTAATGGTGTATCACATAGTTCACATGGTCTGCATCATGAAACTGGAACTGAGGTGAGCATTGGTGGTGACACAGATGGTGATCAAGTTAATGTGCAATATGAGGTGAGCAGTAATGCACTTAGTGGTATTCCTGAAGCAGGAATTGATGGACAGAATAATTCTTCAATTAGTGGTCTTAATGCAAATGAGAACAATACCCTACAGTTTGGTGGCAATATTACTACTGAGAACCTTCCTCAAGAGCTTGATTTTATTGTGAACCAGAACTACAATGATCACTCTATGATGACTAGAGCTAAGAATGGAATTGTTAAACAGAAAACGTTTGAAGACTTCTACTGTTTTTCTGCTGTTGCACAACAGAAACTATATGCTGAATATCCTTTCTTCAGTGGGTTTACTGCTGTGTCTGACATTAGTGATGTTGTGGAACCTAAAACTTTCAAGGCAGCTTCTGGCAAATCTGAATGGGATCAAGCAATGTTGGAGGAGATTGAAGCCTTAAATAAGCAAGGTACTTGGTCCTTAGTTCCATGTCCGAAGAATAGAAATATAGTTGGCAGCAAATGGATATATAAAGTTAAGAAAAATCCAGATGGATCTGTGTCAAGATATAAAGCTAGGTTGGTTGCTCAAGGCTTTAGTCAAACTAAAGGTCTAGATTATGATGAGACCTTCAGTCCTGTTGTGAGACATAGCACTGTGCGAGTTATATTGGCTCTTGCTACCATGAATAATTGGGAGTTAAGATAGTTGGATGTTAAAAATGCTTTCTTACATGGAGACTTAAAAGGAAGAGGTGTATATGGCTCAACCACAAGGTTTTGTTGACTCTTTGCATCCTGATTATGTATGCTTGTTGTTCAAATCGCTCTATGGTTTAAAGCAAGCTCCAAGAGCATGGAATGAAAAGTTTACCAGTTTCCTACCAAGTCTGGGATTTACTTTTTCTCATTCTGATCCAAGTCTCTTTATTAGACATACTACAGGAGGAATGATAGCCTTACTATTGTATGTAGATGATATTGTAATTACAGGATCAGATACTGCAGGTTTTCATGAGGTTATCTCTGAGCTAAGTATGGTATTTGACATAAAAGATCTCGGTGCATTGTCCTATTTTCTTGGACTGGAGGTCACCAAAGTTCAACGAGGTATATTCTTGAGTCAAACTAAATATGCTAAAGATTTGCTTGCAAAGACTGGAATGGATACCATCAAAGCCTGCAGCTCACCTTGTCTTCCTCACTATCAAATGACAAAAGATCAAGGTACTCCTCTCAAAGATCCTACTATGTATAGAAGCATTGTAGGTGCATTACAGTACTTGACATTCACACGACCAGATATGGCATATGCAGTCAATACTGTTTGTCAGTTCATGACAAACCCCACAGATGTTCATTATGCTGCAGTTAAAAGAATTCTGAGATATTTACAAGGGTCTTTGCATAAAGGATTGTTCTACAGCTCTAGTGGTACCTTGAATAATGCTGTGTGTGTTAATGCATTTTGTGATGCTGATTGGGCTGGTGAAGTAATACAAAGGCATTCTACTACTGGATTTGTTGTATATCTTGGCTTGTGTCCAGTCTCTTGGCAATCCAAGAAACAAGGTAGTGTGTCACGCAGCTCCACTGAGTCTGAATACAGGAGTTTAGCTAACACTGCTGCTGAGATTAGTTGGATCAGACACTTGCTGTGTGATTTGAAAGTTAAGATTCCTCGTGCTCCTTTACTTAAGTGTGATAATCTGTCAGCCTTGGCCTTGGCATCTAATCCTGTGTTTCATTCTAAGATCAAGCACTTGGACAATGACTTTCATTTTGTTCGTGAACGTGTGCAGCATAATGATCTTTGTCTTGAATATGTGTCTACAACAGAACAAACTGCAGATATCTTGACAAAAGGACTGCCTTCACCAATCTTTCGAACACATTGTGTCAATCTCAGACTAGTAACCCTAGCTGAGCTTGAGGAGGGGTGTTAGTTGATTAATAGACTCTAGAAGTGTCTGAAGGTTGTTGGACACGTCTCTATGCCAGCTGTTTCCAGCCTTTAAGCTTAGTTTTCTGTTACTAATTAGTTAGTAATTAGTTGAATAGTATAAATAGCAAAACTGTCTCTAATCTCTGTAAGATTGAAAGCTTTGTGAAATAGAAAATCTGGTGTGTTTCTCTCTCTCTTATTCGTCTTCCTCCAAGTTCTTCGTTTATTCGTCAAACCCTAGCTTTGTGATGCTATGGCTATCAATTTCCAGTCTATTGAAATGAAAAACAAATCATATAATTATCCACAATTATCGCCTATAATATCAGTAATTGACAAAATAATCAGCCAGAACAGGACCACTTGGTTTTAGGCCACCATATTCTTCGGTGTACAAAAACAGATTACAGGTCCTATATTCACGTCACAAGAATCCACAACCAAAAGAAAATTGTCAAACAGTCCACCATAATACCTTGGCAATTTGACACGTAAAACCAAAACCATGTCGATATTTTAGTATTGTCTTCGATTTGTTTTCATTACAATAATTCGTGTTCGAAAATCCTTAAAACACGGTATTGTCTGTGTTTTCCAAGAGATAATTATTGTGTTGCAAATATTGATGTCATGTAATGAGGAGGCTTTTCTGGGTCTCTCATTCATATGTGACCTATCTGTATAGCACTAGCATGGCAGCCACCGGCTTTGCTTATTGTGTATTTTTTGGTGGGGAACATGATTAAGTCAAACTAATTAGTTCAAATTGGACTTACCATTAACTCATTAAGAAGTCAATGTATTAGCTCATAGTCGACATATATATGCTAGTTTATTTTTCTCAATCTTTGAGAGATACTCAGTGTTGGTATGCTGTTCTTCCGGATTTAATTCAGTACGTTTTGTTGATGGAGGCCGTTTGAAATTTGAAGAATCAATTAATTAATTCAGAAAAAAACTTCAGATTGATCGAAATTTGATGTTGTTGTTTATCATTTCTATGCTTTAATGGCTAAGAATGTCAAAGATTAAGTCCTAAACATGAAATCCATTCTCTATACAGTCTTGATGAAAAATTCTACGATATATTAATATACTGATACATCAAATATACCAGGTTGAAAACAATGGTAGATTAGCTACATATATTAGCTTGGAGTTTGGTTTGATCTTAAATTAGTCTACTTCAGTACTTCTATATCCAGCTAGTCTATATCTATATCAAATCTAGTCTATTTGATGTATTGCTGCACTAATATATTGTAGTTGAACTCCGTCTTTTACTGTTTCTTTACATGCATTTTCAAAATAAAAGGAATAGGTTTGTTCATTATGCACGTTTTGATAGTTCTTTTAATTAATTGAACATGCAAATTTAGAGTTAAAAATCTAAGAAAATATTTGAATAATTTTGTTTTGTTTGTCAGTAATCAAGCAAATTTTTTCGCATTGATCAACAAGAAGACTAAATCTTATTAAAGAAACAATAGCACAAGAAGAGTGAAGTGAATTGAAGGTGGGGAGTTGTTATTGTTCATGTGACAAGTATTGATTGAATAAGACTCAACAAGCTTTACGTCTAAATCATGTTCTACCATGTTAAGCTATATGAGGCTGGCATGCACTCAATCATCAGAAGCAATACCCTACTGTGAATTTGCAACTATATATATCCACAGGTACTAAACCATATAGTAGAAAACAATAAATACTACATGAAATTTGAAAAGACAAAACATTGCATGAAGCAAACTTGCCATGTATTACAATCCAATCAACTTGGCCATAACTCTCCTTTCTTCAATGCTATACCTCACGATCTGATTTCTTTACTGTCAGAAAAGTGTTCCATGACATGTTTTTATTATCACAGAATTCCCAACATCCGATAGAGATCGATTTCATTTTGAGACACGATGTATGTACTATATATTTATCTCCTTTAGAATGTTTGATTAGGATTTCCAACATTGAGAATGAGAACCTCTTCATTTGATTAACTTACACTACAAGAAAAAATAATGTTTTTTGCATTATTAAGAGAGAACAATCCTCAAATGGTATATAAATTATGGTCCAATGCACATTTTGATACATAAACTTTCAAAACTACCCTAATGGTACCTGAACTATTGCTCCGTTTCTCCATATGGTACTTCCGTCAAATGTGCCGTTAACTTTGCCTATAATTTTTTTTTTGGAGATGAATGTCATCCAATAAGAAAATGCCACGTGTGCAAAATTAACGGCACATTTGACGGAAGTACCATATGGAAAAACGGAGCAATAGTTCAAGTACCATTAGGGTAGTTTTGAAAGTTTAGGTACCAAAATGTGTATTGGACCATAGTTTAGGTACCATTTGAGGATTTTCCCCTTATTAAGAAGAGAATGAACAGGAGAATAGGCAATGTCAGAAATGTAAGATTGATTTTCAAATGATTATATATCTATACACACATTTATTTAGAAGGGAAGTAGTATAATGGTAAAAGTAAGTAGGGGACTAAATTGCAACATTACCGACGTTAGATATTAATAGGTTAATTATAGTAAGAACAATTAATGAAGGGAGCCTTTAGCAATATACGAAATTGAAGACATATTTTTTGGGAAGAGAAGTAGCAGGATGAAAAAAAGATAACAAGAGCTTAAGTTTGCAACTTATAACAATTTTTAGAGTGTAATCACTAGACAGTAGCATTTTGACAGAGATGGCTACAAAAATGAAATCATTTGAGAAAAAATGAAATCATTTGAGAAAAAATGGAGGTACGTAAAACCCTAATTTACTCTAGCCTACCGATCACTTTCTCATTTCACGGTGCTTTTAATATACTGAGGCTGATATAAAAAGAAAGCGGACATTCGACCTTGTCGTAAAAATGAAGGTAAAACCCTGAATCCCTAATTTACATTGAGCACAGTCAGTAGTATTTTGACAGAGATGGCTACGAAAATGAAATCACTTTGTAGTATAACGGAAGGTAAAACCCTAATTTACTCTGTCTACCGTTCACTTTCTCATTTCACGGTGCTTTTAATTTTTTGAGGCTGATATGAAAAAGACAGCAGCCATCCAACCTTGTTTTCCACATGAGATCTAAGTATCTAACACTTCCCAGTTTGAGCTGTCAATGGAGAATGGGCTGTTATCAGTTCAAGGTTGGCCATGACCAGTTGACTGCGATGTTTTGGCAGCAATACTTGTCTGTATCTCATAAACCCTGATCACCATTTATTCCATATAGAAGCAGATCGACTAAAAACCCAGTAAAAGATTCATTTCAAAAACAATTGCAGATTAAACCATGGCCAATGTGTCGGTTGAAACCCCACGCACGACCACGCACTGCATGTGAGGTCTTTAAATGATGCATGATCGAGAAGATGAGGGCGCTACTGGCTTAGCTTGTTGTTGAATTAATGTACGTTAAACGTTTGGATTTCTATTCTGGTGATTTTGGTTGAAGACGTAGTTCCCATGCTTTGCCCAAATTCGATCAGGCACAACATGCAGACATGTGCCGAGCCTTCCGATCCACATAAGAAAGAGTAGAATCGAATCACCTCTGGGCTTCATGAGCTTTGTTGCTACGTTAGTTTTCCTCCCGGGTAATTCCATGATGGATCTAAAACGGCAATAATGCCTGCAGTAATTAATAACCCTATTTTGATATTCAAACACTTTTGTGAACAATTTTATGAACTTAAGATGTGGTTTTGAAAACCACGGCAAGTGGTTCAATAGATGCAGTAGATCCCTCAACGGGAACGTTTAAGATGTGGAACTCTACCTCCTGCGTTCGAATGCTGGGTTGGTTTTTATTTACTGAATTATAAATGTGGCTAGGGGAGGGGCTGTAATGCCCTATTGCTCATCCGGGCTCCTGGCGGATTAATCTCTATACCAAGAAAACAGTTGGGATACCACGAACAATCTGAAAAGATATGGGTGTCAAAAAGAAAAGAAAAAAAAAGTGGTTTTGGGGGATAATATTTTTTTGATAGAGCGCTCACTATTGTTTTGAGGCGTAAGAGCATCTCCAACAGTTTCCCTATAATTTCTCTATTATAGGGAAGTAAAAATTAAAATCTCCAAAAAAAATTCTGCTCCAACTCTAACAGATTATCTATTTTACAGATTCCATAATTTTTCTCTAAATTCTTCTCTAATATAGAGAATTTTGTTTTCTCTCTCATCACTAGCTCTATTTTAAGGATAATGATAGAAAATCTGTTGAAGCAAAACAACCAAAATTTTTCCTAAAATAGAGAAAAATCAAGATATGGGGAAGCTATTGGAATTACTCTAATGCTTTGTATCCTCCTTATGTTGTTGTGTTGTACTATACATGGGGGAACGGGAACACGTACCTTGTCTTTTGGGGAAAAGGTGGGGGACCTTGGGCGTTTCATTTAGGTTGAGATCGATTTGAGAGGATGAGGAATAAATGACACCAATGCTCTTGCCTAATGTTTTATTTATCTACAAAGCAGAAATATAAAAAAGAACTCTTTGAAAAAAGCACAAATAACAACATAAAAATGTGATGAGAAACGGCGAGTGGTCAAGTGATATTTTCATCCATATTAAACGAACTCTTAAATTCGAATATACATAACTTTTTCAGAAACATTATAAAAAACGAGACATAACAACTAAATTGAGGTACGATCGAGTTTCTAGCTTAAGTGTGGCTTGCAAGCTAGTGTTGAAGTTTTAGAAGGAAAAGCCAGTTAAATATGAATCTCAAAAGATTGGGTTAATTAAGTGGACTAAAACATGATGAGTGGGGGACTACTACTCGGTTTAATGGAAGTTGGTATATATACGCAAAGTAGAAAAACCATTTTAAGTTGTACATTTCACTCCAAAAATATACCCCATCGTGAAAGAGATTTTGAATTATCAAAGACAATTACTACTCATGGAGTACATTGATCATATCTGGAGTGAAGTATCTATCAAAGTATCAATCAATCAATTTATGTGTATTATGTAACAATTAGAATATATATATATATATATATGATTTTTCTCAGGTAAGGATATCCTTAGTTTTTCTTAGGTGCGGATTTGGTGTTTTCACCCACTTTCCGATCATATTTTCACATCTTAACGGTTCAGTTTTTAGAGCCTAATGTATAGATCACCTCTGTAAAATTTCAACCAATTTGATGATCGTTAAGACATCCACACGAACGGACCGAATCTGTCGAACCGGAGCCGTTCGTATTTATAATGGTAAATTGCAGTTTTGGATACCTTAACGATCACCAAATTGGCTGAAAATTTTCAGAGGTGATCTATACATTAGAACCTAAAAACTGAACGGTTAAGATGTGAAAATGTGATCGGAAAGTGGGTTAAAACCGGAAATCATTACCTAAGAAAAACTAAGGAAATCCTTAGCCAAAAAGAGCTATATATATATATATATATATATATATATATATAAGTGTGTCGCCTAGTACTCATGTACTGGTCCTGCATTCTATATTGTTTGCCATCCAACTTAACAATCAAAGCAAACCATGATCAGAGGGCAAAAGGACTGTGCATAGGTTCAATTGAAACGGCAATCGTAGCCACCACAAATTAAACCATGCCATGCCAAAACTAAGTATCATTAATTAATTTTCATTGATGACTAACTAACTAGTAACTGCAAAAGTGATGATATTAATTAGATAAGTTTGGTATTTTGAAGCAATCGGTCGATCTCACATCCTTATGCAAACAATTACAATTGAAATAAATTATAATGTCGTGTTAGACAATGAAGGTTTTTTATTTTTAAGAATACAACGAGGGTTATGAAGACATTGAGAATAAAATCTTAAACTGGAGAACTAAAAATATGATTGAACTTAATTTCTAGACCTTTTATTTTTTCAAACTGAACTCATCCACGTAAGTTCGAAAGATACAAAATCATTCAATCTAACTAGCTAGATATAGAGGTTGGCAAAATCAAAGCACAAAGAGCGCACCTTGATAATATATTATTAAATTTTCCTATACTCATAAACGTATTGGAACAATTTACCTACTTTAATAATAATATACCACAACATGACCCTTATTATTTAATTAAACACCTAGCCTATATTATCCCGTGTGCGTTTTAGCTCAGAAAGCTTTAATGAACTGCTTACACTACACTTGTACATTCTAGAGTTTCTCAAATGTTTTTTTGACGTGGTTCAGCGCAAAATTGTAAATTAATTGTCATATTTAATTTCTTAATTTCGTGCTGGTTTGTATTGTATTAAAAATTGTCCCCAAAGCTGCAAAATGCCACAAGTTCATTCATTATATATGCAGGAGGTACCAGCAAGCTTCAGACCTTCGGACACTTGATTACTCGATCTTTTCACTTGAGTAGTCTGTGCTCTGGGGCCTTCTCCAACCCCTTGGTTTAAAGAGCTAAAGCTATAGCCCTTTTGATCTCCAACCCAAACAACTTCGGATCAGAGTATTAAAATTGAGGGCCAAAAGGCTAAAGAAAGGGAGAAATTTAGCCTTCAAAATAGCTCTTTAGCCCTTAGGGCCAAATGGATCAGAAATGGGAGGCCCATCTGTGATAATGCTGCGTGACATGTGCATGACGTCAGTAACTAGGTGTTGAGTTTTATTTTTTATTATTTTTTTAACACATATAGCCGTTGGGAATTTTATTTATAGCCTTTTATAGCTGTTGGTGAATTTTTTTTTTAAATTACACTAAATACATATCACCTCAACCTTCTTTGAATCTTTGCTATGTGATTGAGTTTCCAAGCTTTCAATTTGTGATTTTAATAATTGTCAGGGTTGTCACTGACAAGTATTTGCATTTCCTTATTTTGTTATGTTCCTTTTTAAATGCTTTTGTCATGAATAAAATAAATATTGAAAATATAATTCAATTTCGAATTCAACTTTATTTCATTTCGAGATTAGATTTATTCAATTTTGAAATTAGTTTTATTCCATTTCAAAATCAGCTAAAAATATTTTTGATTATCTTAAAAAAAAATACAACCGAAAAAATATTTTTAATCATAAAAATGATTTCAATTACTATAAGTATAAAGCTAATAAAAAATAATAATATATATATATATATATATATATATAACATATCCAAATGTTAAAATATATTTTAGGGCTATAATTAGCCTTGACGGGTTGGAGACGGTTGATGTCACATTAATGAATAGTACATAATTCAGGGCTAAAATTTAACCCTAAGGCTATTTTTAGCCCTTTCGGTTGGACATGGCCTCAGCTGTCTAACTAGTTAGTACTTTTTCGACCTGCTTGTTACTTGAGATTCCAAGCATGCATGGAAACGAACGATCAGAAATTCTCAAAATCTTTCCTGCATTAACTACTTATCAAATTTTCTAGTTCACAAATGTCAGCAACCTTTCAGAACTCCCATCAATTTCCTTGTTCTCAGTTCTCACCTTGTTAATTATGGTAAAGAAATTAAGGAGGAGAAAAAAGTGGCATTTATACCAACCATCAAAACAGTGAAGCATAATTAGCTATGAATGAATAAGGCTCAGGCATGCAGGGTTGTTAAGTGATTTTAATATTCTATTGCAAGTCTGATCGAACGCAGAGGAAATTAATCTAGGAGTGCTATACAGTACACCAGAGTTCAATTAATTCGATTCCAGTATTTTTCTGTAAAGACATGTTTGATGCGCTTTTGTTAGAATCAAAGTGCAATGTAAAAACACTACTTGGCAGTGCTTCTTGAGGAAGCACAGGCCATATGGTTATTCAAACAGTACTAGAAAATGCGTCTACACAATACATAAGTAGTTAAGTGCTAATAATCACTCCCATCACCGATAAATGACTTTAAATGAAACATAGTTTTATGGGGGTTATCTACAGTACTTGGATGTTTATCATACACTCATTTTACATCTAATTGAACTAAAATTACAATTTAGTTGAACCAAATTTACAACATTGACAACAAAGTTATCACATTTGTTTTACACATTTACATATATTGAACCAAGTTACCATATCAACAAGAATTTGTTCATAAATTTGTAAAAATATCGTAGGTGGAGTAATTACCTCTAATAGAATTAATATTACCAAAAAAATAACTCTATTTACTACAATGACAACAAAATTGTTGTCAGATCTATAAATGAGTGTATCACATGCATGTAGGTACTGTAGAATTTTTCTAATTTTATGAGCGAAAAAATTTAAACTATATCTATGAAATACAATCATAAACGCTTTTGATTTTAAAATGTGCATTTGGTAATTTTAGAAGAGCAGAAGTAAGGTCAAAAAGCTCTAACCCTAATAGGCTAATAACTGATTGTATTTTTCTGGAAATACTTTGCCTGCGAACCAAACAAAATCAAGGAGTGATATATATTATTCCTGAGGGACCTTGGGGCCAAGGTTTCTGTTACATTTACATGCATGCAGACAACTTTAGAAACCCAGATGAAATGTAGGCATAATATATAGTACTATGTATTCTGAAATTCCTGATCTCATGAAGGATCAGAACCGTTTTAAAGAATTAAAAAGTTCATATAGTCATGCATGTTAAAAATGATTCAAATACAAACTCATTTTCCTTATGCCCCACTTACCAATTTGTATGCGAACTCTTTTAATTCTTGTAGGTCCAATGTCCAAAGTATATATATATGCACACAGCTAGATAACTTGCTAATTGCAATATCTAAAGTGATAGACATCATCGCTTGTTATATCAGGATCCGCCACATTTGCTGATCAAACTTTCAAAATAGTTTTGATATATGATTAATACTTAGTGTAATCCATAATTGCATATTTGAATTTAACATCACAGACATGCATGGGATGAATATATAATGCATGCATGTCAAATAAATTTATGTAGAGGATAAAAATAAAATTTAAAAAAGAGAGAAAATCATATTTGAAAGAAAAAGGTGATTCTTGAACAAAAATCTATTTTATGATTGAAATATAAAATCATGTATTAAAATTTTTTTTTTAAGGAACTGATAACATAAACTTTGGAGTTCTAACCAAGATGACCTCAGCTCGGATGGGGATTTCATTGATGAAGCAAATGTACTTTTGAGTCATTTTCAGTCTTGTAGTGGGGTTATATCTCTAGAGAGTATAATAGGGCTGCCCATTGTGTGGTAAGGGCCGTGCTTTTCCTACTTTTCCATACTTATTTGTGGAGGATGTCGCGCGATTGGCTTAATTCAATCTTGAGTAAAGAGTCAAGTATGAGTGTGTGTAAATGGAGTATGGTACTCTTCTCAACTGATTTGTAAAGGGTTTAATGAGACCACTATATACTCATTGATGTTGTCATTTCTTGATAATGAATGAATCTTTCTTTTGATCACAAAAAAAAAATAAAAAAAAATAAATCTCTGGAGCACAATAGAGGACATGAAGACCAAATCAAAAGCATGGAATCATCAACTACTCTAACCTAATTACTTTAATTAACTTAATTGTGTGCACCAATAAAAAGAAACGCGAAACTTGGAGGTCACTAAAGAAGGCAAAGAAACAACTCATCTCTACCGACTAATGAGAAGGAATATATACGTACCGAAGACCAAGTCCATCAATCGTAACAATGAACAGATTAAACACTTCGAACATCTTCAACAAGAGCAAAAAACATATAAAGAGATAACCATGCATTTCTCTTGTCTAGGTAACCATATATTCATCCACCACATCATGTGGTTATGATTTAAAGAAAATTTTGGGATTACCAACATAACTAGTAAGTGAAAATAGCTAGGGTTGAACAATTGCTTTGGTAAAAACTAAATCCTTGTTATGGAGATTCAATTGGAACAAATTTGACTTGTGTGATTAATCGGTGGTGATGATAATCTGATTAATTATTGTTTTCTGTATTATGCACAAGTGATTTGACTGGGGGAATAATTTAGGACAATAATCATGTAGAAGAGTACTGGGGGAATAATTTAGGACAATATAATCATATATGTTGTAGAGTGGGACATGCATAAACCATGAATGCAATTGGATCATTTAAAGTTTTGCAACATCCAAACAACCACATGCAATAATATGCATTAGGGAGAAGGATAGATCAACTGAGGACCACAATTTTATGATTTGAAAGATCCCCCCCTCTGATAGGGACTTAGTTATCCCCCAACTTCATCATCTTCAATTAGTTATCCTCAACTTCATTAATATAATTTTCTAATCAATGATTATATTGCTAATAAAAATCAGTTTTTTTTTTCTTTTAAATAATAATAAGATCATCAGCCATACTCAAGTTGATGCAATTTCAAGTTATAAGGTACAGTTATGACTAGAAACGTATTTTTGGAAACCGGTACTTGGTGTTGGTGAGTTGGTGTTGTAGTTGGTTTCATTATATCAAATTGGAATGCTACTTCTGGATCACAATTTGGAGAAAATTGTTTTGCTCGTGTTTGGTGTTTGATCATGTTGTTTGAGGCTTGTGATTACACTTGTTAACTTTGTTTTAATTGTTAGTAGGTGGTCTTCACTTCAAGTTTTGTCTCATTGAGAAAGATTTTAACTAGGCTATTTTTAGTTAGTTTTTTTTTTTTTAAAAAAAAAAACCTTAGCTCACCCTACCGTTACATTTGTCTTGGCTACTTTTAGTTTAAGTTTGATGAGAAGTGAATACTGTTTTTCACTCTCAATTGGTTTGTAAGTCTGGTTTTTTAGGTCTCTAGTTTGAACATTAGGGGGGAAAACATATAAGAACTGGACTATATTAAAAGATAAAAAATGTTTTCCTCAATACTTGGCCCTAATGTTCAAATTGGAGATTTTTTTTATCTTTGAACTTATATAGTTCAGTCCAATTCTATTAAAAAAGAAACAAAATGTTTTCCTCAATACTTGGGCCATAATATTCAAAATTTCAAATTAGATAAATTTTTTTGAACAATTCAAATTAGATATCTAGAATGGGAACATGAACAAAAGTTTCAGTGGGCTTCCCTAAGCTGGCCCATTCCAGAAAATAGGAAGTGAGAAGCTCTATGTTTTGTGTTATCCAACGCATCAATCACTGGTCTGATCCACTAACTTCGCCAATTTTAAGACCCAGCCCATCCCATGGTTCAGGAGCCCAACTGCATTCTTGATTAAAAATCCACCTCTAACTGACTTTCCAATCTCCCACATATGCGTGTTTTTCATAGCACTTCATTATTCAAAAGTCTGATGATTTCACCATTACAGTGACAAACGATTAACCGCAACGTTTTATGCCCCTTGAGAGATGTGGGGATATGACCCAATAGTTTACAAAAATTAATCTTGATAAAATTGCAAACCATGTACTTTTTAAGATAAAAATGAAATTTTTTATATCACAAGACCGTTTCGAACGTTGGTCTAAAATTCATTCTTTATCGAATCTAATACTTAAATATGCTATTAATAAAAAAAAAGCACTTATTTGTTTGTGAAGAAATCTTCAGAGAACTGTGTTTTATGAACTATTCGACACAAAGAAAATAAAATAAGTGGTTTTGGTGTTATAAAAGATGACAAATGAAATGCAATTATAATGTCGATAAAATGAAAAAATAATTTGGGGCGAGAGAGGCTCGAACTCTCGACCTCAGGATCACTCAGAAGCTATGAGACCTACGCGCTAGCCAACTGCGCCACCGCCCCTTGACGTTTGGTACGTTAACTAAGTATTTATTGAATATCCAACTCCGAGTAGTTTTCCCCCTTGATATTGACGATGTTACGTTCATTCTTATTCCGTGTTGCGCACTTGTACCATTTCTCCACCCTGGTAATTCGAACAAATATGTAACATGCAATTAGACAAAAAACAAAGTCGAATGATTAGGGCATTGGTTTGCCACTAGCTAAGGAGATTTTGACGAAATATTCATGTGAGTAAATTGGTCCCAAATACTCTTCGACATAAACAATATGCATGATTAGATTAAAGTTTTCTCAGTTGTCTCCTTGTGAGGTGAAGATAGATTTATAGAGAATAATGTAGAGTTCTAGCTTGTATGGTAAAAATCATTAGTCGTATTAATCAATCTTTAATGCTTGAAGCGGTTAAGTGGATCTACTGGGATTTATGTTCTCCCTATTTCTTGTGGAAAAATACTTTGAAATGGTTCTCCTATGACTCTTTTTTCTTTTTGGGTAATTTTTATTTTTTATTTATTTTTAAAAATTTTTTGTATCCAATCAATTGTACTAACAGCAAAGGCGTATTACTTTACCGCTGTCCAAATATGAGCTACCCCTATTCGACATCACAAACCCTGCTCCTTATAGTTTTTTTGGCAAAGACTATCTTCAAAGTTCAAAACGTGCACACTATCGTATTGGGCTCGTATTGGGTTTGATCTTTGTCACAAGCTATCGTCTGGATTCGAATACAGACTCTAGGGATCGTTAGAGACCCAATCTCCTTCCAAAGTTCTTGAAACTGTTTTCGCTTTTGTTCATCCCAATGGTGACGTGGCTATGTTAGTTAAACGTACTGTGTCGGTATAGTACGTACGTAGTGCAATCAATTACATAAAGTATGTACAAAGGTGTTGAAAGCTTGATAGGTAGATAGGGCAAGTGTGAATGATTGAAAACTACAGCTATTTAATGGTAGGTTGCGCCTGCAGGGTGTAAGTCTGAATTTGAAATGACCAAACAAAATCTTGCAAATATTATAGGGGTCATCAGAGAACTTCAATTCCCCTGATAATTAAAAGTTCAGTTGGGACCCCTGTTATTGTTCATCTGCAAATGTCAGTAATAGTAGTCCAACATGTCTCTAATTACCATATTTGATTTGATTATTTTACATGTTATTCATATGGTATACTCTTGATCGCTGCATCGCAGAAGGTATATCACATTGGTAATGAATGAGAGATTTAATCCGAGATGTGTCAAGAAATAAGCTATAATACACGATTCGCATATCTTGGAAGCCTGAACCTGGATGTATTAAGACCATCAGCTTTTGAATCTTATTGATCATGAAGATAGCTAGCTAGGGAACCTCAGTAGTCAGTACAGATGCTGGAAAAGCTAAAGGAGTATCCTTTATGTGGTAGGAAAGGAAAGAGGAAAGCATATACATGTAACATGCATGAGCACTGCCATTAGTGGAAGACGTACTCAGAGAAACCCATAGAAAAAGCAAGAGAAATAAGAGAATAGTGAGAGCGATGTAAGGGGACGAAGCTAGGACTGGTCTGCACCACTCTACAGTACTGTGGAACTAAGCTTTAAATATATAGGCATATAGCCATTGAGAGAGGGAGGGAGAGAGAGTAGATGGATGGAAATCCAGCTCATGGTTTTCGAAAGAGTTGTGATGGGAATGCGTAACACACGTGGAGGGCAGTGGAAGTGCCAGTTCATGGAGTAGAACTATAGCTGTCTTCTCCTCGTCCCTAGCTAAAACGCTGGCAAGAAGCAAGATGATTCTGCTTCCCTGGTTCGATGATTGTGCGTGCGTGTGGTGTGGTCTGTATAGTCGTCTTTACTAGTACATGGCCGGGCTGAATCACCATCATCGAAAAGTCATCCGCGGTATCTGTTGAAGCCAGAGCTCTATGTATATGTGTGTTAAGGTTCCAAAGGGTTGAATATATCTGTTTTGGTTAGTAAGAAAAATGAGAGAATTAAGTTAAAATATTTTATTTCAACGGATATAATTAATAAAAAAATAAATGTGGTTGATCAAATTTTAACAAAGGTTGATATGAAAAATAGAAAAAGTGTTATATTACCGTTACAAAATGGTAATGAAACTCGAGTTGAGGGAATTTTTTGTTTTTTTGTTTTTGACAAAAGGAATTGAATCTCTTATCTAATTCTCAAGCACCTCTTACATGATTTAGTTCTGAATAATACTCTGATCTAGTTTTATTACCATTTTCTATTACATCATAACTGAGAATTATAACGACTAGTATTCTATACGCTGAACTGTCAAGTCCAGAATTTTAGAATAAAAATTCAAAATCCGAAACATGAATTACTACAACTCAACAAATATCATCATGGGGATTTTTTTTCACAATAACCACACCTCACACCACTCATTAATACATAACTGAATCCTCTAAGAGTTTAATTATTACAGCACACTCTCTCAAAATAAAATGTAAGCTCAGATGAGCATAACACACCTCACAAAAGAAACTCAAATTAACACAAGTGCAATTACTCTAAGTAGCTCGATCACCTTCCTGATTCTCCTGACCTGTAGGATCACCCGCTGCATCGTTTGAATAGTGTATCTGGATTGCAACAACACAAAACCCGGTAAGCTTTCTGAAAGCTCGTGTGAGTAAATAAAAATGAACGGTTGTTTAATTAAGTCACATTTATTTTCACTCAAGTCAACACCCAACAATTTCAATATCCATAAAGAAACCACAATCTTAATAATCAATCACCAAATCATCAAATCAACGCGGGATCTAAACTCACATCTTTCTTCTCAAAATCCCGAAATCGTATTTATAAAGATATGGTGTCTGACATACTAGAGCTCTAACTGAATCGTAGCCCGTCACCTGGCCTAGGTTATGACATCCAACATTCTCAATAAATCATAGCCCATCATCCAATTAGGATTACAGCATCCGACATACTCAACCAATCGTAACTCATCATCCACTTAGGATTAGAGCATCCGATTCCCTCATACTGGTCACTACGTCCACCCTAAATCCATAATCGAGCACAATAATATATTTCACACAATGGAATCAACCAATCCAAGATACACAATATTATCATGAATTAAGCATTCGAAATATAACTCGAAATCATCATTCCAACTCAATCATATCATCACTCAACAACACATCAACCAATATATATTCCACGTAAATATATATATATATATATATACACACACACACACGTAATCATCCACTCAGGGATGACCACTAATACCATCTATAGTTCACATAAGAAAATCGTGAAATTCATTTTGTATACTTAAAATTCATTTTACTTACCTATGGAGTAGTTGATCAAGTCCAAGTGATTTTAAAATAAATATTTATTCTATAAATATTTTTCACACACTTACGACAAAATAAATTAATTAAAAGTATTCGGTTCGTAAAATGAACCATGTGAGTTTTACTCACCTCGATATTCCCGCTGCGTCTTCAAAACACACAATACACACCGAAACCGCTCACTCAGGTAAAAACCGTCAATCACCTAATCAAGCGTGACTTGAATTTAGCCAATAACTCAAAAACATACTCAAACAACAATCCAACGGTTGGATCAAAATTAAATGATGATCCAACCGTCGGATCCTCACGGATCGCCTTTAGGATCATCCTCCAAGAATCATCACGAAGTCGGATCTTCCTGAATCATCCTTACTAACATCTCCACAAATTTAAACGAAAATCCGATGGTCGGATTCTCTTAAATCGCCTTATGAATCACCTTTTTACAAATATACGAAGATCCAACAGTCAGATCTTCGCCCATGACCACACAAAGCCACTGGGACAGTTATATGATCAACATATCAAAACTACAAGTCCATCGGACTGTCCTAACTTCACAGATCACAAATCTAACGATTGAAATCGATTAAAACGTACAAATTCATAACTAAATCATACAATATCCAAAAAAACACGTATAATATATAGAAATGATCGTATTGAAATGTAGAATCTAAAAATGTGCAGAAACCATATTTTTGACCCCCCAGAGGTGGCCGCAAAGGGCCGCCGGAGTTAGTGACAGAGCCGCAGTCGACCATCACCAATGGTGTCGTAGCCGGGTTGCTTCGCTTCATGTTATCATGCTTATCAAAAACTCCAAAGGCAAGCTATCAAAAAAATCAGGAAGGGATCGAAATCTACCTTTGAAGTTACGATGGCTAGAAAATTTGCAGAATCCGGCGAGAGCTCCGATCTGCGTAAAACCCTCATCCGCTCGCTTCGATCCCTTCTAGAGATTTGTTCAGCAACTCAAGGATATCTCACCAATTCAAGAATCACTCAAAACAACGTCCTGTGGCTAGAGATATTTGGATAGATAGCTCCGATTCGATCCGACCGGGGTTGGTTTCCCACCGCCACTACAGGCCTCGCCGCCATGCAAGGCTGCCATTGGAAGCTTCAGGAAGTTGAGGCGATGTAGAGGGTGAAGTTTGGTGTGGGTTGGTGGCCGGAAACACGAGGAGGATGAGTTGGTTCGGTTTCGGGTGCAATCGGATAGAGCTAGTTTGCCGGACCTAGAGGTCGTGCCGGAGAGAATGACAACGTCTAACAGGTAGAGCGGCCCGAGGCGAAGCCAATAGGAGTGGTCCGACGTCTGGAGGTGGCCGGTGGAGGGAGAAGAAGCTTGGAGAATGTTGCTATGTTTCCAGATGGTTTCGGACGAGAGAGAGAGTGAAACGAAAATGAATAGTGAAAGCGATAGAAATGGAAACCCGACTTCAGGAAAGTTTCCCGAAATGTTATATACCCAAAATGGAAATATATTGTAAAAACCATAACTAATTCATAAAAAATCCGTTCTTTGTGTTCCACATATGCACGGACTCGTATCGACGAGTTCTACAACTTTCGTGAAGGAAGTTTTCCAAAATTCCGTACGTATAAAAAGTCGATTTCTTGAATCGAACATTTTGAGCTTTTAGTTAAAATGAAATGTTTCGGAACTTCGATACATCAAAAAAAGGAAATTCTTTGTGGCTAAAATTCGTGCAATTTTGCGGTTATTACACGAACTCACGACTCCCCACTTAGTAAGAAGAGACTTTTATATGCCTAGATCAAATGGTATTGGACAAATATTTGGTACTTTATCATTAAATTAATATATAGGTGGAAAATGGCGGTTGACTTAGCAAAAACAATCTAAAATTAATTATGTGCATTATTAGCTTCAAAGATTAGAGACATATATTAATTTGTCCGTTGCGGCAAATATAGAAATCATTTGGTGTATTCTCGTTCTGCCAAATTGCAAAATCATTAATCAAGTCTATGTTTAGAATGTCAAATGAAATAACCAATGCATTGATAATAATTGTGAAAAAAATCTCATGACAGAAATGATTCCTGATTTGACTATTCTCTACCAACATAACTGCTAAGGGAAACCTTGTGTATATTCATGATTTCAGTTGTTGGATAACAAATAAAAAATATACATATAAAATGTTGACATTTTCTTAAAGATCAAACTAATGTGAAGCACATATGTTTTACATTTTATTCTCTTATCGTTATTGTAATACCCAGAAAATTCAAATAAATTTCCGATGACCTTTTGGAAATGATTTCGTGGTCATAGACACAAGTATGACGTTTGGAAAGGTGGTGGAATTAGTTCGGACGATTTTATTTCAAAAACGAACATTATTTAGGAGGGTCTCGAAAATCGACTTTTTATACATACAAAATTTGGGAAAACTTCTTTCATGAAATTTGTAGAGCTCGTCGATACGAGTCTGTGCATATGCGGAACACAAGAATCGGAATTCGTATGAATTAGTTATCGCATTTAAAAGAATTTTCCAAATTTGGTATATATATTTTTAGAAATTTTTCCCAGAATAGGGTTTCCATTTTGGTTTGACCGCACTATTCATCTTCTTCCTCTCCTCTCTTCCTGAGCATGAGCCCAATTTCTGGGCTGGGCTCTCCTTTGTCCGACCATATCTCATTCCACAGACCTCCGATGGACTTGATTCTAAAAGCATTTTCCTTCGGCTCGAAGTCATTTAAAACTTCTTAGAAGATATCAATGGGAAAAAAGAACTGCTGAGAGGCACTAGGAGGCTGAGAAGCCGCACAGCTCGAGCTGGAACTCGCCTGAGCTGCTCTCCATTCACCGGCCTATATCTCTCTCATCCGACCTCCAATGGACTTGATTCCAAAAGTAATTTTCCTCACCTTGAGCTCATTTAGAACCTTCAAGAAGACATTGATGGGAAATAATCATCGTGGTGGCCGTTACAAATCGAAGAACACAGTGCAGTCAAGTTGGAAATCGTCTCCAGTTTCTCCGGTTGATCTCCCTCCTCAAGTGAGCTTTCGACGTGAAACAAAGCCCAGATCAGCTTGCCTCCTCCCCATGAGAGTACTAGTGGTCTCCTTTCCTCCCTAAAGGGCGGCTACGTGGTAGTGGAACCCAAAAGAGATTCGAGCTCGATTTGAGGTCAATCACGATATCTCATGTTTCCGGCCACCAATCTTAGAGTTTCTTGGCTTGTTGAACCCGCATCAAGGTGCTGATCAAACCCCAAGATGCATCGCTCAAGAGGTGGACGTTTTCAAGTTGAACGGAGCTTCACCGGTTTCTGGAAAACTTCCGGCCAAACCGAAGCTTCTAAGGTAATTTTCGATACCTTCTCGTCATTTTCTGATAGCATGCTTTTGGAGTTTTTTGATAAGCTTGATGAGATGAAAAAGAGCAGGCCGGCCCCGACACCATTGGCGGTGATAGGCGGCGGGTCTGCCACTAACTCCGGTAGCCTTTTCCGGCCATCTTCGGGAGTCACAAGAGCAGTTTCTATGTATTTTTAGATTCCACATTTCAATACGATCATTTCGATATATAATACGCAATTTTTGGATATCGTATGATTTAGTTATGAGTTTTTAAGTTTCGATCGATTTCGATCGTTCAATTTGTGATCTGTGAAGATAGGACCGTCCGATGGACTTGTAGTTTTGATATGTTGATCGTATGACTGTCCCAGTGACTTTGTGTGGTTATGGGTGAAGATTTGACCGTTGGATCTTCGTACAATTGCAAAACAGTGATTCGGGTGGCGATTCGTGAAAATCCTTCCGTCGGATTTTCGTATAACTTTGAATCCGACCGTTGGATTGTCATTTGAGTATTTTTTGCGTTATTGTCTAAGTTAAAGTCATGTTTGATTAGATGATTGATGAACTTACTTGGGTGAGCATGTTCGGTTGTGAATTGTGTTAATTTGAAGAAGCAGCGGGAATATCGAGGTGAGTAAAACTCACATGGTTTATATTACGAACCGAATACTTTTAAATTAATTTATTTTATCGTAATTGTGTGAGACATATTTATGGAATAAATATTTGTTTTTAAAATCACATGGACTTGATCAACTACGGTCCATAGGTAAGTAAAATAAATTTCACGATTTTCTTGTGTAAACTATAGATGGTATTAGTGGTCATTCCTGAGTGAGTGATTACGTATATATATATATATATTTACGTGATTATATACGAATTGGTATGACATTGAAGAGTGTGGAATTGTGATGATTTAGTTTTATCATGGATTAAGATGTAATTTACCATAATTACGTGTGTTATATATATATTTGGACGGTGTGGTATTGAGTGATGAAATAATATTTAATCTATTGGAATATTATTTAGAATAATTATTATCTGAGAATATGTATTAGTGATTTTGTGGTGATATGCAACGTGTATGAGTGAGTTCGTTATCGTTTTGGGGCGTGACTTTTCGGGAAACAATATCTCGTGAAAAATGGTATTTCTATTGTTTTGAAAGGTGTTTGAAGATTTGGGAGTCACGGTTGTGATTTCTCCTTTTTATGATTTGAGTAACATTTTGGGTCCAGTGTGACTCGTTTCAAATGTTTTGATCTAAGGGTCAGGTTGGCCTAAGGATCCCGGGTTGCAGGTTGTGACCTGAGGCAAAATATCGTAATTACACCTTTGGCCGGGTTAGTGATTGTGATCAGTTAGAGCTCTAGTCTGTCTGCCAATGTGTCCAGATTAGACCGGATTTTCATATTGATTTGTGGGGTTAACATTTCCTAAGATTTTGTCACGATGTGACTTGTAAGAGTCCTTTTGGTAAAATGTGTTGAGTTTTGGATGAGTTTAATAGAGTGAGTTGATAATGTTGTAATTAATCTTTTTGGTGACTTCTTTTGTTTAAATTCTATTATTTTTCGTTTCCGTTTATGTTGTTTTATATCTCTATTTATTTCCTTGTTTATTTCTTCCGTTTGATTCCTTTTATTTCTGTTTTTCATTTTGTTGTTTGATTTTAATGTAATCTCCTGAACTAAATTATATGCAGGGATTACTATGATTTTTGATTGCATGCAATTGGTTATTTCTTGCATTAATTTTTATACATGATTTATGTTTTATCTAGTTAATTGTGGAGGGCAGTGATGGGTGAGACTCGTGGAAAGTTGAGAAATATTATTATGTATTGTGGGGATAAATGCATCTTGTTAAGAGGAGAGATGAGTGATTCATCTGATTGGTTGAGATTCAAATTGATTTGAGTTGTCATGGGTGTGACTTGTATATCCTTTGATTTTAGATATGGTCATTGTGTTGGGTCTCTGTATTGAGTTAGTCACTGTTTTGTATAATTACGACTTCGGGGTTTTAGGAAGAAAGATGTGAGTTTAGATCTCGTATTTATTCTTGATGATTTGGTGATTGATTATTGAGATTGTGGTTATTTGTGGATGTTAAAATTGTTGGGTGTTGACCTTGGTGAAAAGAAATACGATTTAATAAAACAACTGTTCCTTCTTATTTACTCACACGAGTTTTCAGAAAGCTTACCGGGTTTTGTGTTGTAGCAATCCCGGTACACTATTCAAACGATGTAGCGGGTGAGCCTACAAGTTAAGAGAATCAGGAAGGTGATCGAGTAGCCTAGAGTAGCAGCACTTGTGTTAATTTGATTTTCTTTTATGAGGTGTGTTATGCTCATTTGAGCTTACTTTTCATTTGGAGATAAAGTGTTGTAAAATTTAAATCCGATGGTTATTTCGGAATTTGAAATCCAATTCGTGTGGTGTGATTATTAAGAAAAAAATTCAAGATGATTATTGTTGAGTTGTAGTAATTCATATTTCGGATTTTGAATGATTATTCAAAAAAAATTTGGGGCGTGACAGTTATCATTTTAGTTCGCTGTGTGTTTACAGTCTTATGAAGACGTAGTCATTTAACGAATCTAAGTCTTTCTATTAGCCACATTAAGATGACATGATTCATTTTTCATGTTTTCATACGGTGTGAAAAAAGAATTAAATGAAAAATAGTTTATTGAGCTGGATTACAAGATGGTTTCAACAAAAACATTACACATTACACTTTACACTTCGTTCAAGAACAGCATATCCACTCTAAAAGCTCCTCTAATTGAACACTAAAAGCCAGCATACATGAACAAGGAGCAATAGACAACGCAACAGCCCTTCAAAGAAACTTCGTGGCTCGCATGGTCATGAAGCTTATGGACAAGATAATGGTCTTCCATTAGCATTTATACAACTACCACAGTACTACTACAATCTGGAGCCCATTGAATTTGTAGCTAGGTTTATTAATTGATTATTAGCCAATGACCATGGATTTGGAATGATTCGATGCCGACGGACAACATAAACTATTACAAATACTAATCCAGATTGTGATTTCCATGACCGCCGCCCCTAGCTAGCAATTGCATTATATTATGTATATCTATATTTTGCACATGATATTTTATTATTTTATCACTTGGTTTTTATTAGGGGTGTCATGTGATCGGTTCAAATCGCTTGTAGGAATGACCAACTTCAAAATCAAAGCTTTTGATTTTGAAATTGGAGCTTTGATTTTGAAATTGAGCTACTAAATACCAACTAAATTTTTTGGTATTTAAGAGATTCTACCAAATTTGATATTCGGCTTTTAGTATTATCAACTTTACAACAAAATTAAGCTACCAATTACCAATCAAATTTTTTGGTATTTAAAAAATTCTATCAAATTCGATATTTCGGTTTTTGTTATTACATTTCTTTATTAGAATGAACATACTAGTTTTTGCTTTTCAATTTTATAAATTGTCGTAAACTTTGCGTTCATCTATTTATTTTTCTATTTTCATTGCACTTATGACATATAATTTTATCCATTTTCAATAAACTAGTTATCAAAAGATTTTTTTAACCCGTTACCCTATGATATATGACTTATAATTCTAAGTTCATTAAAATATATGTACTATTAATCTAGTAGTAATAATAATGTTGATACTATTGTCTAAGTATGTATGCTTATATTTCTTAATATACTATTGAAAACTGATATATAGCTAATATTTATGTAATCAGTAAATTCGACATATATCAAAGCCAAATCAATTTTTTCTGTTATTTCTTGTTTTGGTTATCAAAAAGTCAGTTTATCAAACTTAAAACATTAGTCGATATTCAGTCAGTTTGATAATCACCAAACTAAATGTCAACCTTAGTTTTTATGTAATCCTCTTATTAAAATTGTTGTTTTCTTTCACTTCCTTCTCGTTTGTTTGGATGTTATAGCTTTGTAAACAACAGCTGATGATCGATTAGACCGTTAGGAACATGGGGTCATGTGGGAATATCTCATTAGCATTTTGAAAATTAGAGGCAGTTGCATAGAATATTTGAGAAAAGGATCCAATCTTCATAAGCTGGTCGAGATTAGCTGTTCTTTGACCATAAGCAGCCAAGTAACATGAAGCAGAAATGCACAATAACATATTGCTATATAACCCACTTTGTCAAGTTTCCAAACACCAAGATTTGTGGTCCTTAATTTTCTTTGACAAAATTAGACAGAGGAAAAGATTAGCTTCCTGCTAAAAGCTCATTACTCGGTAGTGCTCTGGTCAGCAAATCACTGGTTTTTATTTTAACTTCTTTTGGAAGAGTAAATCACTGTTTGATCACCTTCTTTTCTTGAAGTTCTGATTATCCAATACAGTAGATTAAGCAGTGGGCATCCCATCCACTGAATAATTGGTCTATTCAAAGTGGCAACTCGATGATGATCGAATGGTCCATCTATAATGGCCTAGCTAGCAGACCCACAATGAGTAGTACAGTTGTTGGGGCATCTGATACCCACCTCTTGGATCAATTGTATGCAAACGGTTATAGTATTTTTTTTTTATATTTTTTTTTGGTTCAAAGAGCTATCGGTGTTTTCTACATGGAATGAATATTTATATATTCGCACGACTGCACTGAATCACTGCTAGGGCAATACATATATTAGAATTCCGAAGCAACATACTACCATGCTTTTTCAGCCTAACTAAAGAGAAAATCACTAGCAAGTAAAATATATTAAAGAACTGCCCTACTCAGAGAGTCAGAGCAAGTCCACTGGTTTGCTCTTGACTGGTCATAGTCAAGAAAAAACTGATGTGGTGACCCACTGTAGCAAAATTCATATTCCCCCGGTGGTGCCTTGACCGGGCAAAATCCACCCCTTCTTGACTACAGTCAAGAAAATAGTCATACCCATGACTATTTCCATGACCCAGGCAACAAATCAGCCAGCTCGGGCCAGCAAGGAAGCGTGGGCGACGTCAGCAAAACTGGGGAGAAGGAGACGCGCCAAATTCGGAATTGAAGGAGAGCTGCTTGACGCGTGGCGCCGCGACTCCCACACGACTGAACAGTGAAAAATAAGTGAACAATAAAAATAGCAGTTAAAACACTAAATGAACAGTAGAAAATGAATATTTAAAATTGATAAACAGTGAAAAGATGAACAGTCTTGACCGGTCAAGAAAAATAACGGGTGGAAACCCATGTCCAGTGGCAGTGAACAGTATCTTGACTGGTCGAATTCTTGACTTCTCGACCTTGACATTTCTTGACTACGGGTGAACTTACTCTCACTTATTGAAAGCGTATAAAAAAAAAAACGTTTCTAAAACAACTATACAACTCTTAATTTGGGACAAGGAAAACAGTTGGATTAGAAATAACCCATGATGAATCATACAATTATATATAAAACAAGACCTAGTTTAGTAATACGTGACCCGTACCTATATAACAAGACCTAGTAGTATTCAAAACTCTTTTTGATCTTCATGATTTCTATTTGTTAAATCTACAAGAACGTCCGCTCTAAGTTGAAAATTAGAGAATAGATCAAGTAGAGAACGCCAGCTCACCTAATTAGCCAAGTAAGTAAAAGTAATAGGCTAAATTAGATCAAATGAAGTTTAACTTGGATAATTTTCGTTTTGAACTCGAGAACTATAGTCAAAATCTTTATATATTTGTGTATGTGTTTGGTGGTGAAAGCATTCCTTTAGATCCCTTAACTATATAGTTTTCAAAATCAAAGCTAAAATTGAATTTTTAGTAAGTTATTATGTTTTCATTAAGTTTCTGCCTAATGTTTTCTTTTAATTATGTCGTATGAATCCCCATCCTCTAAATTTATGTCTGTGTACCTTATTGTGTTAATATTGTATCGCTAAAGTCTAAGTGAGGTAATTAATTCATTTTTAGTTTCTATCCAGTAGCATAATTTAGTGTGTTTCGACTAATTAGGGACAATTTTTTGCGGAAGAACCCTACTTGCTTGTACTAATCGACAAATAAGTGTGCTTGCAAAAGTTTAAATTGTGTGTGTATTTTATACATATCACTTCATGTGTGTAGAGATAAGACACATAGGAGGCGTCCTTATGATGTTTAAGATTATAGTTATAACATTTAGTCTTTTACTCAAGCATTTGGGTTAAATAGATAAGAGTTCTCTGGGAGCATCTTTAGCAGACTTTCTATTTTGACTCCTTAGTTATTTTGGAGAACATGTTTGGTTTTTTATTTGTTTTAGAAGCTGTACCAGATTCTTAAATGGCTCTCCATTATAACTTTTAGCTATCTCTCTCCTAAATATAGAAAGCGAGATGAGGCGATCTCTAATTTAAACATTTATTTTGAGTTATTTTATGTAATTTATAAATATATTTAAACTATTTTTTTTAAAATAATATAAATTAAAAACTAACTAAAATAGAGAGTTGATGCAGACCTATTTCTAAAGTGACTAGCTAAAATGATTTTTTAGCTAGTTTGACTAAAATTTGATCAAAAAATGACTAATATTACTAAAGATACTCTAGTTATGTAATTTCATAACCATTGACCTATATTTATCATTTTTTCATAATTCTTTACACGGTGCAGATATAGTTACTTAAATTGTTTGTATTTATCTCTCTTCACATGTAGAATGAGGATAGACATGAGACACGTGTCTATGATAGCTTGTTCTTAATCATTTGAGTTAAGTAGACAAGAGCTCTCGAGTGGTTTTTATTTCAAAACTATTGACCATCATGTATCACTTTTCATGTTTCTTCGTACCGTGCGGTTGTATTTACTGGAAGTGTGTGTATTTTCTTTTATTTTTTATTTGTGTGTGTGTGTGTTTGTTTATCAGTTCACTTGTCGAGTGATGAACCGATGATACACATGAGATGCATGTCTGATACTTAAAAGTTTTCTTTTTGGTCATGAAAGTTTTGATTTTGACTTTTACTTACCATTTGGTTAAGTAGATAAGAGGTCTCTAGTGGTGTTAATTTCAAAACAATTGACCATTTGTAGATTAAATATGAGAAAAATTCAGCTATCGTCCATAAACTATGTTGCCAAGGCCAATTTGATATCAAAACTCTCAAAAGTATCAATGTGATACCCAAAAACCTAAATTGGTATTAACGTGTACTTCGTCCAAAATTTTTGACGGCGCCGTCTGTTTGCTGACGTGGCAAGCACATGGGTCCCAAAAAAGGTGAAATGACAAATTTACCCTTTTTTCTTTCTGAGAAAAATTCAGCTACCATCCCCAAACTATTTTGCCAAGGCCAATTTGATACTCAAACTCTCAAAAGTATCAATGTGATACCCAAAGACCTAAATTGGTATCAACGTGATACTTCCGTTCAAAATTTCTGACTGCACAGTCTGTTTGCTGACGTGGCAAGCATGCAGGTCCAAAAAAAGTGAAATGACCAATTTACCCTTTTTTTTGTTAATTCATTTTTTTTCCTTTTCTTTTCATTTATTTTTCTTCCTTCTTCCTTCTTCTTCTTCTTCTTCTTCTTCTTCTTCTTCTTCTTCTTCTTCTTCTTCTTCTTCTTCTTCTTCTTAGGGTTTCGCGGCGCCAAGCAGCTTGGGACTGAAGCTCCCAATCGAACCCGATACCAGTCGAAGAATCTGCTGGTGCTGAGATGATCAACCACCCGTCGACGTAAATTGGGGTCGCTGAGTTGTTGAGCGAGACGAGGCGTTCAACCAGAAGGTACCGTGAGAGAGTGGCCATCGAGGCGGAGTACGTACGCGTACCGTCTCCGAAGGGAAGGCGGTCCAGTTCTAGGGATGCCGTTTTAGCTATTCTTCTTCTTCTTCTTCTTCTTCTTCTTCTTCTATCTCTTCCTCTCTCTCTGTCTCCTCTCCTTCTCCTCCGCCCAAACCATCACTAACGCTGCCGAGTTCCTCTCCAATTCCTGCTACAAATCCATCTTCCTCGAACTCATGTGGATTAACCACCTCCTCCCATTGCTTTGCTTATCTGATCACTCAAGTCCCTCCCGTTCGGCGCCAAGATTGTTACCATGCTCGACGACCACTCTCTCACGGTACCTTCCGGCTGAACGCCTAGTCTCGCTCAACAACTCGGTTGCCCCAATTTACGCCGACGGGTCGTTGATCATCTCAGCACCAACAGGTTCTTCGACCGATATCGGGTTCGATTGGAAGCTTCAGCCCCAAGCTGCTTGGTGCCGTGAAACCTTAAGAAGAAGAAGAAAATCCAAGAAGAAGAAGAACGAAGAAAAATAAATGAAAAGAAAAGGAAAAAAAAATGAATTAACAAAAAAAAAAAGGTAAATTTGTCATTTCACTTTTTTTGGGGGACCCATGTGCTTGCCACGTCAGCAAACAGACGGCGCCGTCAGAAATTTTGGATGGAAGTATCACGTTGATACCAATTTGGGTCTTTGGGTATCACATTGATACTTTTGGGAGTTCAAGTATCAAATTGGCCTTGGCAAAATAGTTTGGGGACGATAGATGAATTTTTCTCAAAAAGAAAAAGGGTAAATTGGTCATTTCACTTTTTTTTGGACCCACGTGCTTGCCACGTCAGCAAACAGACGGCGCCGTCAGAAATTTTGGACGGAAGTATCACGTTGATACCAATTTAGGTCTTTGGGTATCACATTGATACTTTTGAGAGTTTGGGTATCAAATTGGCCTTGACAACATAGTTTGGGGACGGTAGCTGAATTTTTCTCATTAATTATTTTTTACGTTTCTCTACACGGTATAGATAGTGGTCTTCTAAAAATAAAACGGAATGTTTGTAACTACATCTGTATTTATCTGGCTCCTCACATGCAGAATGGGGATATTCATGAAAACCGTGTCCATGAGATTTAAAGTTTTGATTTTAACTCATACTCACCATATAGATAAGAGCTCTCGGCTGGTTTAGGTTTCAAATCCATTCGCCCTCCTCTATATTTGTCACTTTTGATGCTTCTCTACACGGTGTACTTGTAGTTATGTAAATTATTTGTATTATCCGTATCTTCACATGTAAAACGAGAATACACATGAGAAGCTATGTATTTTATTAGTTTTGTTAGTTCAGTTAAACAATTGCGTAAGAGGGTGAACAATTACAACTAAGAAGTTGAAAATATGAAAGGAAATTAAAGCTAATAAAAGTGGAGAAGAACACAGAGGAAGCAAATTAAAGAGAATTAAAATGGAGATTATTGTTTGATTGGAAGGTGGGAGGTTTTATTAATGTAGAGACAGGGAGGACATACTTTCAAGTGCGTTGAGTCACGCAGCTGTCATTCGGTATTACAAAGCAGAAGCCAACTCTGCCCTCTTCTTCATAGCCAGCAAATAAGCGTTTGCACCTGTCGGATGCTTTCTTTCTCTCTTATTATGTGTGTGTGTGTCTGATTCTCTCTCTCTCTCTCTCTCTCTCTCTCTCTCAATCAATCAATTTAACCAACTCCTCCTCTCTGTTTCAAACTGCCCATCAACTATTTGACAGAAGTCCCAACGACACCAACAACAACAGTTCTAAACTAATGCCGCCACCACCTCCTCCTTCAATGAAATGGAGGCTCATATAGAGCCAGACCAACCAGGGAAGACCAACGTCATGAGGTGGAAGCAAAGATCAATCTGCTTACTGATCGATTCCCTGTCAGCTATCTTATGAGTATTGCATTACACCTAAGACTAGTTCGTTCGAAACAAGACATACCCAGTTGTGATTTTGATGTTTTTCTTGCCATGGCTCACCCACATTACCGATCACAATTCGGAGACACAACTTTTACCAAAGTGTTTGTTGGAGGATTAGCATGGGAGACACCGACCGAGGAAATGCGAAGGTATTTCGAGCAGTTCGGAGAGATTCTTGAAGCTGTGATTATTGCTGATAAGAATACAGGAAAATCTAAAGGATATGGATTTGTAAGTCTTTGATCACCTACAACAAATTTTTCTGAAGATGGGTTTGTTTTTACCCTTTTTCTGAATTTGGGTTCTGATTAATATAGGTGACTTTTCGTGATGCTGAATCGGCGAGGAGGGCTTGTGCTAATCCGAACCCTGTGATCGACGGAAGAAGAGCAAACTGTAATATTGCTTCATTGGGAAGGCCTAGACCTTCACCCCCTAGAGGTACATTTTACATATTTTCACGATCTAGATATATACATT
This sequence comes from Rosa persica, assembly GCA_025331145.1. Classification (NCBI taxonomy): domain Eukaryota; kingdom Viridiplantae; phylum Streptophyta; class Magnoliopsida; order Rosales; family Rosaceae; genus Rosa; species Rosa persica. Next base: position 45,837,916 of record WFKR01000007.1, on the reverse strand, counting down.
CATACAGATTGGAGCAGGAGTGGACGTCCACAATGTGAATGCCGAAAATGCATTCAGCGCAATCGAAATAGCATTAAGGCCAATTAAATTTTAGATTTGAAATGAACAAATTTGGTGAGATTCCTTTTTTGATATACAAAATTGATGATAAAGTAAATGCGGATTTTGATGTTTCCTATAGGAAGAAATCAAGGTACAAGCCCATATCAGGGAAATGCACCACAGGCTGCACCATCCTACGGCGGAGTGCCGCCATTACCGCCACCGCTGCCACAAGCACCGGCTCCCATTATATATCCCTCTTACAGGTAAGCACTGTTACATTTTGTTTTTTGGGGGGTTAGAAGATAAATGGTCCATGCAATGAATTAAAAAAGTGGAGTAGATAGACGTGGTGTCGTTTTTTATGTTTCATTGAATATTTCCTGGGTACAGTTGGTATCAACCTGTAAATAGCAAATATTTGTTTTTTGTCCCTGAAAATAGAGAATACAGTATCGTATAAAATTTGACCTTAGCAATGGAAGTGGCAACCCTGCCAACCCATATTCACCTAATGTGCATAACCATTGGACCTACTGAGTTTTTATGCATGTCTTGTACTGGGGTTTAGCAACAAAAACACAACGCATTTGATTATAGTTATAAAATTGTGTATTTTTTTGTGTTGAAATTTTCTCAGTTTTTTTTTTGTTTGTTTGGAAAATTGTGTTGACTTTTAGATAGAAAAAAGAGGGTAAGAGGGTTATGCGATGTCATAGTCATGGTGGTCCTTTATCAGTTACATAATGTGCACATATCAGACTCTAGTACCATCCTATAGTACTTATCTATGTTTTTGCTATTATGCATCTGTTCTGTTACTTATTAATCAACCTACAAAGAGCGAATTCTATTGAAATGAAACAAAAAGATGAACGAAACGACAATGTTGATGATGACATAGAGGTACAGTGGTGAAAAAGAAGGGAAAATAATTTAGGATTATAATAGGTCGAAGATCCATTCTTTTTCGAGTGTAATATGTCATGGGAGCCATAGTTGGCTGGATCAGTTTTATTAATCACTCACTTTCACCTACTAATCAGTCATTATATGTACATGTGCTAACAGTTGAGCTGAAATATAGATCCCCAATCTTAGATGATGAACCCACACTACTACCGTCCATTACTATCATTTAAGTGCTTCCTATCCCCATAAGAAATGGTCGCATTAACTTAGATTTATCATGTTCCCTGATTTTCCAACTAGTGAAAATACTCTTCGAGTTCTTTACCTTAAATAATAATTTGTATGTATTTAATATCAGTTTTGTGCCGAGTAATTGTTTTCTTTTCTGATCTTTACTGAATCGCAGTTACCCAACCTACAGTCCTGATTATGGATACCATCAAGTTAGTCTCTCTCTCTCTCTCTCTCTCTCTCTCTCTCTCTCATGCATATGCAATAATACAAGCACGCAAACAATTGGCTCACATTATTGTTGAATATATATATATATATATATGGTTTGCAGCAAGCTGCTATGTACAACCAACGAGTAGTTCATCAACAGCCCCAGTACTACCATCAACAACACTATGGAGCATCATCACCTTCAACAATGGGAGCTCCATACTACTATCATCAAGGCTACTCTTTTCAATCTCCAAGGGGCTCATTTTCTCCGGTTCCCCAGGCGCAACGTATGCCCGCTGCACCTTCCTATGTCTACTATCCTACGCAGCAGATGGATGCCTCCTTCTCCTCTTATCCTCCTCCAATCCTACAACAACCCCCCACATTAAGGCGTCCTCCTCTCACCTCTCCTTCCGGTAACTAGCTACCTTAATCTCTCTCGTTTTCATTTCTCTTTAAGAATAACATAACATACGAAACTGTTTAAGGGAAAACTATCATTTGTTATTTTATGCCAGATAGAAAGAGTTGGTGAATGATGAAAGGAAACACTTGGAATTGAACCATATAAATTCAAAGATATTTATGTTTCCTAGGGATTTGTCTAACATGGACCTAGTGGGGCAACAAGGGCAAAGCCAACCCATGTGAGTGAGCTGTGTGATGACCCAAATAAGGGTCAATGGGAAGTCATGAGTGACAGAGAAGCAGCAGCAGAGTGTAAACGAACAGTAGTGAGTGAGCGCATGTGGCTCATCAGTCTCACAAATTTAGTTTTCAGTTCTGAAGATCATGCAGTCAAGTGGTCGTATATATAATTAAAGAGAGAGGCCCAGGACATATTGCATGCATTGGTAGATACTGCCAATGATGAGCCCTAGGATATTAAGATCGAGGTGGGGGGTAGGTTGGTTTCCAAACTAAAGATAAATAAAAGTAAAAATTTAATTAACATTCCAATAGCTTTATATATAAACAAGTTTTCAAGACTTCAACCCAGGGTCTGGTTTGGGAGCACACAATAATTTTGATCCATCAATGAAAACCGGGATCAAATCAGCCGGTTTGGTCTATTTTTTCTTGGGTTCTTTTGCTGTTTTGCCCACCCCTTTCACCATTCCTATTTCAACCGCTGAGTTCAAGAATATAACTATTTCGCTTTGTGATCATGAGCTATGAGTTCTGAGATACTTGAAAATTCTAAAATGCATATTAAATTTGAAAAAAAAAATTACTGACTAGAAGAAAAAGATTACTCTTTTTCAACCTTATATAGCTGTGGACCTGTGATTGAGTGGTCAAGGCTGGAAATTTTTAGTCATTTTCCTTATGGTCATAAGTTCATGATAACCCTACCATTTCAAAGCACATAAGTACAAATTTGTGTGTCGGACGCTGTCTCATTGGATTAGGTATGCATTGTATATAATGGTGGAATTATGGACAGCCATAAACTTAGCTGATTTTGATATCTATGGTGCTTGTGATACCAAAATATTTATAGGTGCTTTAGGTTTAGGTTATATTGCTAAACTTTATCTAAGCTGCTACTGCTTACGTATATGCTTGTGTAAATCTTTGTAATATTGTTTATTTTTGGTGTCAGATTCACAGAATCTACAACATGCCTCCACAGAATCTGAAGCTGGAGTTGCTACTTCAGAAAGTACTCCAGATATCTAAAGGCTATAGAAACCACCCGTTCATAAATGCATGAATTGCTCCATTGTTTCGAATGATAATCTTTATGCAATTTAAAATGATGTGTTGGGAACTTGGGATCATTGATCATAGAGGTTTCTTTCAACATTTTTTTTTTGTACGGGACGATCTCACAAATCTTTCTCTCTAAATTAATTTCTCTCAATTTCTCCCAATTTTTTTCATTCTCTTTAACACTCTCATTTAGGTTATTGTTCTTTTGTTTTTTCATGGAAATTTGGTGTATTCATATGGTACTACTAATTGTAGCGATGCAAATTTCTTTAATTCTATCATATATTTACTTTCACTGTAATTATAAATTATTTGTTTTAACAAATAAAATTCAATACTTCACTTCAACATAATATTATTTCGATAAAATATAAAGTACGCATGCAGTAGAAAATCACTATGTTGTTAACTTATGTTCCTTCATTTACTTTGTTATTTTTTATTTTTTAAAGAGGATCAAATGATTTCACTCATACCCCTATGGTAACTTGTACCTATGACCTCGATCTTAGGTAGTGGGTGGTCTAACCACTGAGCTAACACCACTTCGTCAAGTTCCTTCATTACTTGATCAGAGTTAGATGCTCTTAGTTTTGGACTTGAAAAATAGGGTAAAATCGTGCATTGAGCTCAAACTGTAATCTTCTTCTTATGATCTCGATCGGTACCAATAAATTTTGATGAAGGCATACAATAAAATTTTGAAAAGAAAAGATATATGGTGGTGCAAATAGAGCGATAATACCATGTACACCATAAGTTATTATTATTTTTTTCAATGGATATGTGCGTGAAGGGAGCATTATTTGGTTAAAAAAAAAAAGGTATTGATTTCAGTTCTCTTTTATTTTTTATTTGGTAAAAAAATTGATGTCAAAAATAGGCCTATAAAATGGGAAGGGCTTGCCGGCCTGAGCCTAAGATATGATGGCCCAAATATTGCTCGGCCCTAGGCTTTTGTAGCTGTAAGTGTTATATAGACATGGCAGGGCCGGCTCTTTCACAAATATGTGAAGCCTAGACCCAACAAAATTCAGGACAATAAAGCCCGCCCGTGGCCCACCTTGTATTTGGCTCGAGATTTGTGAAATAATTTTTTTTTTGTGTGAAATAATATTTAATTTCTATTAAAAATAATTTGATTGAGTTGAACGAATTCAATTTTTTAAACTATAATAATGATGATAATGAGGTGATGATAATGATGCATTGAACACAGTCTTATTATGCTCTAAACAATTAATTATATAAAAAATGATATTTCTTTTGTATTTTTCCTGGGCAGGGCTAAGTTGACCCTATACTTTACCAAAATGGGTAGGGACTGAGCCGACCCAAGGCTTCAAAACCGAAGCCCAAGCTACCCTATGTAAAATGGGTAGGCTAAGCCCACCCATTAGCTTGGGCACAGCCAGCCCATAGCCCAAAAAATAGGGTTGGGGTTGGGCGTGTCTATTGGCCCTGGGCTGATTTTCAAGCCTAGTCAAAACTATTTCTGGGTAGGAATTTGTTTTTGACAAATACCGAGGTAGTAAGACTTGGATGAAACTTTTTGCAAGACAATACATGATTTTGAAGCTCATAGGATGGATTTGCTTTTGTCCCGTATCTTTTAGGTGACTTACGTATAAAGACTAAAAAAAGAAACAAAATAGAGAATACCTGCATTGTTATATATATATATATATATATATATTTTTTTTTTTTCTTTTATCCAGAGTGGAGCTCCGCTTTGAAATTAAAGTGTGAAGTTCGAGTTTCGACCATTAAGTTTTTAGGTACTAGTGTATAGATCATCTCTGTAAATTTTCAGCCAAATTGATGATCGTTAAGGTATTAACTCACTTAAACCAATGGATGAATTGAATCTGTCCAATCTAAACCGTATTAGTTTTAAGGCAGTTATCAATACCTTAACGATCATCAATTTGGCTGAAAATTTACAGAGATGATCTATACACTAGTACCTAAAAACTGAACGGTCGAGATGTGGATATACGAACGAAAAGTGATCCAAAACTCAAACTTCACACTCTAATTTCAAAGTGGAGCTCCGCTCTAGATAGGATCTCTGTGTGTGTGTGTGTGTATATATATGCTATTGTTTCTAAAATTATCATATTATAATAAATTATAAAAATGTATTATAATATGATAATTTTTTCTCAAAAAAAAAATTGTCGGAAGAGGACCCCAGCTCATTTAAATGGTTTAGAGTTTTTTATTTTATTTTTTTTATTTTTTATTTTTTATTTATTTATGGAAATAGGTCAACCCTTTCATTATAATTCAGTAAACAATACAAAAACGAAACACTCTTTTGGGGTTGATAGAAAAAATCGTTCCTTAGAACCTCCGGAAACCCCATTCTAGAAAAATAAAATCCCAAAAAATCCCGAGTACACCTACCTTTTGGTAAATTTACGCACTTTTATTCTAACAAAAACCTAGAAACCTCGAAGCTTACATAAAAAGATTCCAACTAAGGCACTGGTTTTTGCGACCCTAAACAAAATTAAACTGAAGCCTTGGTAGAATGTGAGCCATCACATTCCACCGATCTCTCCACATCAGTAGACACTCCCTTGAAACTGAGGGCCCAGCCCACCTAAACCCAGCAAGTAATACTCACAGAACAGAATGAAGCCCAGAGAGCCCAAGCAGAGATTGCTAAGGACACCCCACAGACTCCACCTCTATGTTCCAGCCCACCATAGTCTCCGATCTGCAAGCCTCCGCCGCCGCCACCGATGTCATAGATCCCACCGCTATACCAGCCACATTCGAGTAGAACCAAGCTGTCATCCCCGCCAATGAAGGGTTTGGACCCGAGGAAAGCAGGGCCGTCCTTACCTCCAGTAGTCGATACAATGTGATAACCTCCCTTGCCTCCACACTTGCAGCCATTATGCCCAAAAGCAGCGCCATCAAAAGCAGTAGTCCCCGGATCCGACCAAAGCAGCACACCATCCACGATGGCAGCGCGCCAAATATCAACACCTGTAATAGGTGTAGCATCTCCCCTTGGACCCGATCGGAATCGACCCTTCCGATCCGATCTTGAGCAACCCAAGACCGAATCACCACTCATCCGCCACCTAGAAGCCATCCCCGCAAATGAGGCCACATCTTGAACTTCATCGTCGAGCTTGGACGCAGATCCAACAACGCCCCCAACACCTGATATCAACACCGCCTCAGCTCTACACAGCGTATTGAGGGAGAGAATAAGCAGACCAAAATTTGCCATAACCGACATTGACGAGCAACGACGAGTATTTGAGAAGCTGCCGCCCTGAGAAAGAGGATACTTAAACCCTAGCAGAGCGCTAGGTCGATATAGTTTGGAGTTAGTTCAAATGAGTTTAAAGTGCCTAAATTCATTGGAGAAATATTTAATTCACATGAAAAAAAATTCATCTATTTTTTGGACGGCATTCATGATGATATCTAATGTTCGCGATTGGGGTTTAGTCTAAACCCTACACAAATACTCTTCTCAAAAAAAAAAAAAAAAAAAAAAAGAACACTACACAAATACTTGTGGTTTTTTTTTTTTTTTTTTTTTCAGTTTTTGTTTCATATCCTATTTGAATCCTCAACACTTCCCTTGGTCTTCAAATATTCCATTGTTAAAAAAAAAAAAAAAAAATTCCATTGGCTAGCCAAAAGGGACTACTGATCGTTTGAGTTTGTGCCTCTAAAGATATAATATTATAGGAGCCCTAACATTTTGTGCCATGAGACAGTTTGATTCCAGAGAATGAAGCACTTTTAAGAGCGGCTTCTTCCTCAGTTTAGCAGTTTGCTGCTCAGTTTTGACCCAACTTGAAATCAGATCAAATGCTCCATCCTGAATTGGACGTCCTTCTGTGTAATTGCTTCCTAAAAAAGAAAGTAATCACATGGCCAAGTTAGTATGAAATGCAAAGAAACTAAGCACACATTCTTATGCCCTAGTAGTAGCATTTACTGTGGTGATCGATTAGTTGAAGGCATATCATGTCAACTTTAGGGCATTATAAAGGTTGGGTCGATAAATTAGCAACTAACTATTTACATATTAGGGAAATCAAAACTTGCACGGAATGAATATTGATTGAAATGTCCCAAATAACTAGAAATTAATGACTTTACCATACAACACTATCTATCTAATTCACCCGTCTCTCTCAAAATGTGTCTGGTTGGGAACTAATTACTTACCAGACTGCATAATGCATTGCATATTGCCTTAGATTTTCAACCTTCTGTGGTGAAATTCTTGCTAATTAGGGATGCCTTGGGCCACAGAATTTAAGGTTATTTCCTTTCTTTCTCAAAAGATATACACAGTATATACAGCACGTAGTTATTACCCCTCATCAAATGTTCTTTTCATTCAACCACTATATTCTCTCCCTGATGATTGTCCATGCATCCATGTGAACACATTATAAAAGCCTCGATCTTTAGTGAAGATATTACACCCTTCATTCTATGTAACTAGTACCTTTAGTTACTGATCTATGGATCCGTCTGAAATTTCATCTAGATTTGCTAGAACCCTCAATCTATTTCCAAATGAGAAGGACCCGGACCAAGTACCCAATTCCCATGTTTTGGGTTTTTCATCATCCGAAAACCCTAAATTCTGCAGTGAAGATCATAATAAAGAGGATGAAGTTACTATAGCCTTACACATTGGCCTTCCTGAATGCTCAGACGGCTCTGTGAATTCAACTGAGAAGGAAGTATCGGATCACGAAAATGTGACTGAACAAAAGTTCTGGATTCCAACTTCGGAACAGATACTGATTGGCTTCACTCATTTTTCTTGCCATGTCTGCTTCAAAACATTTAACCGCTACAACAATCTGCAGGTACAATCAAAGATTGTTTGCATTATACTAGGTCAAAATATTCTTAGATCATATGGAAATTTTCTCTTGTCAGATTGTTTGGTATTTCTATTGTCGAACAGTCTGTCTGGATTGTTTTTGAATTTGTGTTCCGGATTGGCAACCCCTCAACATAATTTGCCGAAAACAAACAATTAATACATAACAGTTTAATTTAGTCTTCCCTAAAATAAGGAGTTTCTCTGGAAAAAGTTCTCAAAGTCTGCAAAATATGGTAGAACCCAAAACCCCTCTTTGAATCACTAATCCAACGAGTTTTGAGTTTTGAAACTGAATCCCTTTGAGCCATAACAAAAGGACTTAAAAAGATTGCAAGTTCTGCATTAATTGGAATTCAACTATGTACATGTTTTCATGGTATCACATTGTATTCCTGTGGGTAGATGCACATGTGGGGGCATGGATCGCAGTATCGAAGAGGACCGGAGTCACTGAAGGGAACACAACCTCGAGCAATGTTGGGCCTCCCATGCTATTGTTGTGCAGAAGGCTGCAAAAACAACATAGACTACCCAAGAGCAAAACCCTTGAAAGACTTTCGAACACTTCAAACTCACTACAAGAGAAAGCATGGCGTGAAACCCTTCATGTGTCGAAAGTGTGGCAAGTTGCTGGCAGTGAAAGGCGACTGGAGAACTCATGAGAAGAATTGTGGCAAGCGCTGGCTTTGCACTTGTGGTTCAGATTTCAAGCACAAGAGGTCATTGAAAGATCATATGAAGGCTTTTGGGTCTGGTCATAGTCCTTTTCCTCCTCCTTCTTTTGATGAGGATAGTACTGCAGCTTCCTTTGTTTAAGCTTTAGAGGGATATACAGAAGTGATGGTGATACAACTTCTTGAGGCATGCATGCTTAATGATTGAAATTTGAGGACATAAAGTTTCTGTACTACTCTTTAAAATTTAAAATTTCCACAAGCTTTTCCTATATACTAAAGCTGAAGATTAGATTAAGTTTTGTGTGCAAAAATGAGTTCATAAGAAAATTTTTGCACTTGTACAAAAAGTTCTTGTGAACTAAGGTACCAAATCTTTTTATATAAGAATAGTTCGTGGCCGAAAAAACGAAAAGAAAAAGAGCAACATTCCCTTTTCATTATAAGTGTTCAAGGAAATCCAGATTATGTGTCTGGCCCAAACTCTAGGTTACTTGACTTAGTGGTAATAGGGTAAATCGACCTGAACCGGCCATCGGAAAAAGCTGAACCGGCCCCTTGCATCTGTTGAGCCCTGTGCCTGCCCTGCACGCATCTGCCGAGAAGCCTGCGTGCATCTGTCGAGAGCCGCGCGCTCATCTACCAAGAGCCCCGCGCGCATCTACTGAGAGCCCCACGCGCATCTGCCGAGAGCCTTCCGCACACATGCCGACACTTGCGCGCAGCCCCCGCAAGACCTCGCCTACTCTTGTCGAGCCCCGCGCGCAACCCTGCACCATCTGCCGACAGCTGCCGAGGCACCTGCCTACACCCCTGCAGCACCTGCCGGCAGCCTCTGCACAGCTCCCGCACAATCCTTGCAACAGCTCCGCACATCCCAGCCTAGCTCCGACCACCACCTGTCTCAGACCACTTTTCAGGCGACCCCAGGCGACCTTTTTCCGGCCACCTTCAAAGGACTCATCCGGTCAAGATTTCCGGCAACTTTTCAAGGTAAATTTTTCTAAAAGTTCCCATTTTTGAAGTTTTTCAATTTCTTCTTCTTTTCTCGGGGACTTCCAACATCCCTTATACTACCCCCCTTTCTTCTTCATAGGGGAGACCTAAAGCCGAACTGTGGGGGTTCGTGATGACTCCAAGCTTGGAGCTTGTAGAGTCCTCCAAACTTAGAGTTTGTTGAGAAGAAAAACGATCGACCACATACATCATTGTTTCGGTCTAATCCAAAACCCCTCTTGGAATCAGATTTTCTTGGGAGCGACTACGCTCAGAAATCCCTAATTTCTTGGAAGTGACTACGCTCAGAAATTCTTATTGTTTTCGTGGTAGCCTTTTATGCTCCGAAACTAACCCTAATCTTGTGTTGTTTTTTAGGATGAGTTACCTGAATAAGTTGAACTTTGTTCCACTAGAGACAACTGGCGTAGGATACCATAGGTGGGTCCGAGATGTGCGCCAACATCTTAAGGCTAATGGACTTCTGGAAACCATCCAAGATCCTAGTCAGAAGTGCTTTCTGTAGAGCAACTTCGTGCTTTCGAAGCAAATAAAGCCAAGGCCATAATTCTCATGACAAGACATATGAATGATGCTCTCCAAAGTGAATACCTCAATGAGGAAGACCCCAGAAAACTATGGGTGGAACTTGAGCAGCGATTTGGCAACGTTCGTGACTCCTTGCTTCCTGATTTAGAAGTGAGATGGCATAGCCTTCGCTTCTGTGACTTCAAGTCCGTGCTTGATTATAACTCGGAAGCCCTTCGTATCAAGTCCTTGATAGAATTCTGTGGACAAACCATAACTGATACGATGTTGATCGAGAAGACTCTCTCTACCTTCCCCGTCTCTACCCTGATGATTTTGAAGAATTATCAGATTGATGTAAATGCAGGACGTATCACAAGGTTTCATGAGCTCATTGGCACCATGAACGTAGCTGAGAAGCACGACAATATCCTTGTGAAGAACTATAATGCTAGACCTGTGGGAACTAAGTCTATTCCAGAGTCTAATTATAGTCGCGCCCCCAAGGGAGGACGCAATGAGTGAAACCCTAAGAGTAGGGACAATTCTGGACGTTCTGGTCCATATTCTCGCCCTAAAGAGGAAGGAAATCGCCAAGATAGGTGTGCACAGAACCGTGGAGGTCAACGTGTGAAGAGAGAGAGGCGGAGCCTCCGGCCATGGTGGTGACACCACCAAGAACAATGGCCATCCAACTCGTGCATTAAATGCACCTCGATCAAGGGAGCTTGACCATAAAGATGTTTGTCTTCGATGTGGATCAAGTGGACATTGGGCAAAGAAGTGTAGTGCATCCCAGAACGTTGCGAACGCATACAAAATGTATCGTGAAGCAAGGGAGGCCAACTACATGGAACAAGAAGATCAAGATGGCGATCTCGATCTAAGGGTGGAAGACTACAAAGATCAAGACCCAGAAACTGGCGATTTTGATTAAGTCCTTATATTTTCCAAGAGATGTAGGCAATTGCCATATTATTTATAGTAAATGCCAATGGTTTAATCTTACTTCAAAGTAGGCGTACTCCTTGGAAATGTGATGTCTAGGAAGGTTTTGAGATAAGTGGTACTTAAGTGAGTCTTGCTCTACCAACATCTCTCTACTCACCTGGTCACATTTACATTGAAATTACCGAAAGAAGTTAGATGACTGCCATTGTTTGCATTAGCTAGTTTCTTTTTGGATTAGATCTTCTTTGATTAAACGATGATGTAATTCCGTTTGGCTTATCAATAAAAGTTGAGTTCTTTTCTTTATGACTCCCTTTTAATTATGAGCTTTTCTTTTAGGAATGGATGAACTACTATGTCTCGCGTATAGTGCGACTACGCACACCATTCTACGACATAGGCAATTATTCTTAGAGATGTTGCCTACATATTCCTCTGTGACTATGATGGCTGGGCCATCAGGTTTAGTTCAAGGACATGGAATAGCCCAATTCCTTTTGCCAAATGACACCTTGATTAAAGTCACTGAAGCTCTCTACGCTCCTAAGGCAAATCGAACCTTATTGAGCTTTAAAGATATAAGAGCTAACAGATTCCATGTGGAAACGCATAATGAGAACGGAATAGAATTCCTTTGCATTACCTCTAATGATTGCGGCAGAAAGCGCATCTTAGAGAAGCTTACGTGTCAATCTAGTGGACTTTATGCCACTACAATTCGACCAATTGAATCCAATAATGTCATAAGAGAAGATCTCTTGGATTCAGATACATATTGGCTTTGGCATGACCGACTAGGACATCCTGGTCGTGATATGATGCTCCGTATACTAAAGACTTCACACGGATATCCATTCTTCAGAATGAGAAGAAGCAAGAAGCAAACATTGATTCCCGGACTTACCAAGACCGCAAAAACTGCAGCCTCAAGCGCTGCTGCTGTCTTGGGCCGCCGCAAGGCCGCTCTTGTCCCTTGTGATGACGCCACAAATGGCGCCAACCATGAGCATGACGCCATGGTTATCCCTCCTAGTGGCAATGACGCCACACACACCAATTTACATGGCTCTAACGCCATCATAGGAGATGTAGTCACACATTTTGCTTCTAATAGCATTACAGACGCTCCGACCCAATCAAAATCCTCATTGGTTGCTTCTAAGGCCCCTCGCTCATTCTGCAAAACCTGTTCATTCGGGAAATTAGGACCGAGACAGTCCTATGCAAAAGATCCCAAAATACTTATTCCGTTCTTACAGAGAATCCAAGGGGATATCTGTGGACCAATTCAACCATCATGCGGACCTTTTAAATACTTTATGGTATTGGTTGATGCGTCGAAACACTGGTCACATGTCGCGCTGTTGTCCACTCGCAATGCTGCTTATGCTAAACTCCTTGCCCAAATTATCCGTCTACGGGCTCACTACCCCGACCATCCAATTAAGTCAATTCGACTTGATAATGCTGGGGAGTTTACATCGAAAACATTCGATGACTATTACATGTCATTAGGCATTGATGTTGAGCATCCAGTTCCCTATGTTCATACCCAAAATGGTCTTGCAGAAGCTGCTATCAAACGAATACAAGTGATAGCTCGGACATTGGTAATGCGCACTAGTCTTCCTGTTTCTGCTTCGGGATATGCAATATTGTACGCAGCGACGCTCATTCGTCTACGACCTACTGCAACTTAATCTTATTTTGCGTTACAGCTAGTGACTGGGTACGAGCCTGATATCTCGCACTTACGCATTTTTGGGTGTGCTATTTATGTGCCTATTACGCCGCCACAGTGTACAAAGATGGGTCCACAACGACGAATGGGCATTTATGTTGGCTATGAATCTCCAACTATCGTCCGCTATCTTGAACCCTTGACAGGCGATCTCTTTACCGCTAGATTTGCGGATTGTCACTTTGATGAGACAATCTTCCCGTCGTTAAGGGGAGATAAGAACATAGATGTTCAACAGGAATGACAGAATTGTCGTGGTCTGTCCCCACTATGTCTCATATCGATCCCCGTACTGCACAGTCCGACCTTGAAGTGCGAAGAATTATCGAGCTCCAGAACGTAGCAGACACTCTGCTTGATGCGTTTTCTGATGTTGCCAAAGTGACGAGATCACACATACCTGCTGCAAACGTGCCTGCAAGGATTGATGTCCCTAATAATGTACATAACGCCACTCTCGTGACACCAGGAGATGGCGCCATTCCCCAACATGGCAATGATGTGGCATTTATGGCTGCAGGTCCCGCAAGGAAGCGTGGTAGACTGATTGGTTCGAAGGATACTCGCCCTAGAAAAAGAGCGAATGAGGCACAGACAAATCCTTTGATCATCGATACTCAAAATCCATCCCATGAGAATGTTTTGGATTATGGTTATGTCCAAGAGACATCATTGGGGGACGCCTCAATGTCAGAACCTATCCCTGAGAACGTAGAGATCTCGGTGAATTACACTAGTGTACATGGGACGTGGGAAGGAAGTTCCATCATCATTGATGATGTATTCGCGTATTCAGTAGCGCGTGAGATTATTGAGACTGATGACATCGAACTACGCTCCGTTGATGAATGCCAATGTAGAGCTGATTGGCCAAAATGGAAAGATGCGATCCAGGCAGAACTTGATTCTCTAACTAAGAGAAAGGTATTTGGCAAAATTGTATCAATACCGCCTAACACCAAACCAGTTGGTCATATATGGGTATTAGTTAGAAAGCGTAATGAGAAAAACGAGATTGTAAGGTACAAAACTCGTCTTGTGGCACAAGGCTTCTCACAACGCCCTGGAATCGATTACGAGGAGACCTATTCTCCCGTAATGGACGTCATTACATTCTGCTACCTTATCAGTTTGGTAGTTTCGAAAAAACTGAACATGCAGCTCATGGACGTGGTTACAGCGTATCTATATGAGGATCTAGATACGGAAATATACATGAAAGTTCCAGATGGAATTCAGTTACCCAAATCAAGTGGCTCTAAACCACGGAGCTCGTTGGTCATAAGATTAAAACGCTCACTATATGGATTGAAACAATCCGGACGGATGTGGTATAACCGTCTGAGTGACTACTTGATTGGGAAGAGATATGTTAATAATGAACTATGCCCATGTTCGTGAATGTATATGGTTACGATCCATAGTTACGCATGTTTGAAGTAATTGTGGTTTGAAGTCTACCACAGATGAGCCAACAAGCATTTATGAGGATAATGCTGCTTGCATTGAACAAATGAAGCAAGGCTACATCAAAGGCGACAACACCAAGCATATATCGCTCAAATTCTTCTACAATCAGCAACAACAGAAGCTCCTCAAGATCAAAGTAAACCAGGTTAGATATGAGGATAATGTGGCAGACTTGTTAACTAAGTCATTGCCTAAATCCACGTTGGAGAAACATGTGGCAAGAATTGGCTTGCGGAAACTATCTGAACTCCCATGATCGTAATCATCAGGGGGAGGTGCAGACATCAGGGGGAGATGTATACATGTATGGTCTCGAAACGTGAAGGGTGTGTTGTACTCTTTTTCCCCTTCGACCGAGGTTATTTTTGTCCCATTGGGTTTTTGTTACTCGGCAAGGTTTTTAACGAGGCAACGAGAGAAGCACCACGTTTGGGCGACATAAGGGGGAGTGTTCAAGGAAATCCAGATTATTTGTCTGGCCCAAACTCTAGGTTACTTGACCTAGTGGTAATAGGGTTATAGAAGGATTTAGAATCCTATTCAATGTAGAATTACTTTCCTTGTATGTTCAGATTCTATGCATTGTAACCCTCTATATAAAGAGGCCCATATTATCAATGAGAATACACATCAAATTTCTCTCAATTTCTGATTCCCTAAAACAATAAGAAAATTTCTTTCACTTACAAAGCGATACCCTAAATCAATAGGTCTAGGCGACAAAGAAGCATGAGTTGGACCCTTACAAATTCAATGTTCACGGTGCATTTTTGGACGCCGATTTTTTTTTTCTTTTTTCGATGGGCTTGAATCAAATGCTCTCAATTTCTTCTTTGTATAGTGTTGAGGATGAAACACATATATTTTTTCTATTGACCAACAAAAGAGAAACACATATTTTTATAGGTTAAATACTGGTTACTATTCTGAACTTTAGAGGTAACAAATAACTTCACTCCATATTCTTCTAATTTCATTAAAAAACCATGCACTTTCAATTTGGATCAAATATGTCAAACCCGTTAGTGTTCCATTAACTTGCTAACATGGCACATATAAGGCCATGTTTTATGAGGTAGCATACCTACACAATTTTAAACCAATTTGTGGTTTCCCCTAGCATTGGTGTCGTAGGGTTTTACCTGGGTTGGAAGGTATATTGACGGGGAAAGTTGTACCTATGGTAGTAATGTTAAATTTGGGTGGTTCGCGGCCAGTAAAAAGAAAACAAACTATTTGATTAGTGGTACTCTTAGGACTAAGGAGATTTCAAGTTCTAAGACGAAGACTCGTATTTCTTCGGGGAAGAAACCATCTCTTACGGGGAAGGAATCATATCCAATAGGGAAGAACTTAGCTTCTGATAAAAGATGCTCCCCCTCTAATGGAAACAAATCAACAAATAAGGTGGTGAGTGCTGTTCTGCGACAAGCTTTACTTGATAGGTTGGATTAGAAAACTCATTCAGAAGTTTTGATCCAGTTATAGTGACCACACCATTAGATTGGAATATAGGGGTTATGATTTTTATGTTTTTCTTTGTACTTTATTATTTTTTTGCATATTTATGAGTGGATAGGCGTATGCAAGTGTAGCATTGTGTGTGCGATGCAAGAGCATATGAGAGTCAATTAAGTGAACTTCAATATCAGCCAAGGTCAAGGCAGCAATAAACATGACAGCAAATCAGTGCTGGTTTCTTTCTTATATCTTTATTTGTAGTTGCATAAATTTAGTGGTATTTTTATTATTAATGGGCAGATTTGATTTTTTTGTTTGTTATTTTCTCATTATTAGTTTTCCTTAGTTTGATTATTTAAGTAAGAGTTTGTCATCTTTATAAGGGAGTTTTTTTTTTTTTTTTTTTACATTATAATGCAAATCTAGCCTTATTTACAGCAGCCTATAAGGAATTGTGTTATTCTTATTTCAGGTGATACGTAGTATTACTTTTAGACTTGTGGCTTAGAACCCGTCCCCCATCAATTGATGAAGTGAAAGTGTGGATGCGGATGCGATATCATTTCTGCTGGGATTTGGCCAGATCCTGGCAATGAAAGTCAACATCGTAGCTATTGTCTAATTGGCAAAAAAATGAGGGGAAATTTGGAACTCAAAATTGAGAAATGGAGGGTGTTAAGAGTATGGGGTCAAAGTCAACAAATATCAAGATTAGTATAAATAGGGACTTATGCTTTATTGTATGTGGGTTACATATTGTAAAAAAAGCTACCTAGAGAAAAATAAAAAAAGCACATCGTCTTCTTCCTCTGTTCTTTAGCTTAGGGCTTATTTTTATACCATGATCAGAATTTCCAACATGGTATCAGAGCCCACGGCGGCCTGACCAGCGATCCATCATCAAGCTCTCCACTGCAACTCCAATTCGATTTGTCATCAAGTTCTCCACTGCAACTCTGATTTGATCCACTATCAAAACCCTAATTTCTTCTTCTTCTCTCTTTGTTCTTCCTTTCTTTTACTCAAATTACCAGTAGAAAATCATTACTGTTCAAGATATTTCTCAAGAATCAAGCAAAGTCAACAAGAAAATACCATATATCAGTGAAAGAAATCATTTTCTCTACTCATAGATCTACTATTATGTTCTTGATTTGTCGAAATTGGTTCGTGAATTAAGATTTGGGGTTATTTTCATAGCAATTTGTGTGGCTCATACCTATTGAGCATTTTGTGGCTACCTCCTGTAGTTGTTTGTGTTAATCATCAAGGTTCAAGATTTAGTCTGTTAGATCATTCTCCTCTTAAATCAAGGTTTGGAAATCATGGCATTTCCCACTCAGACCTGCAACAACATCCCAGTCAGATTGGATATGACAAATTACCCTACTTGGGTCTGTCAAATGCAACATCATCTCAGAGGTCATGGTCTCTTAAAGTTTCTGGATGGTTCTCATCCTTGTCCACCTCAATTCTTGTTACTGATGATGGCTCTCTCAAGAATAACTTTGTTGCTAGAGAAAAATGGATGGAGCAAGATAGTTATGTTATTTCACTGATTATCATTACACTCTCTCCAGATGCTCTTACTTTAGTCATTGGTTGTCTGACATCAATGGAGGTATGGCTTACTCTTAAACAAAGATATGCTAGTACTTCAGAGTTGCATATTATGAAATTAAAGTCTACATTGCAAAGTATATTTGCCGAAATTTAAGAGTGCTAGAGATCAATTAGCTTCTGTTGGTTTTACAATATCAGATCAAGATGTTAGCTATTTGATTCTTGCTGGTCTTCCTATTGAATATGGTCCCACTAGACAGATTATTAGAGGCAAAAATGATATTGGAATGGAGGAAGTTAGGTCTTTGTTATTATCTGCTGAGTATGAGATTGAATTAAAGCATAAAGCTCTGTCAGTATCCCCTCTTATTGCTATGATTGCTTATAATGGTTGGGTTAATCAATCACCACAAATTTTTCAGATTGGAATGAATACTGTTGCTTAGAATCAGATTTTGTACCCTTATGTGAATGGTTGTCCTGTGCCATCTAGTTTGTTGCCTAGTATGAATGGTATGTCTCATTCACCTGTTGAATTGCTTAATGTGGTAACCATGAATCACTTCAATGTCTACTGCTGCAATTCCTCGATTTGGAGCTGTGCGTCCTTCAAATATGACCATAAGCACTGGTTTCTCAACACCTACACATACAAGCTACCAACCTGCATACTCCAATGGTACTAGTTTTGGTACGGGATATGGTATAATACCTACACCAAATGCTCCCTTTACTGTGAACAATGGCTGTTATCCTGAACCATCACTCAGTTGGTTTCTTGGCTAAAAACAACAGTGGCTCTACTTCTCGAGGCTTTCCTCATAATGGAAGCGGTGGATACTTAGGCAATAATGGATACTCTCAGAACAATGCAAGCAATGTGACTAATAGTGTAGACATTGTGTTCTCAAGTTCTACTGATCAAGGTAAGGGAAGGGAAAAACATTCAGTCTCGGATGATTTAACACTAAATCATGTCTGTTGCTCCGATGAAAAAGACACTTTGTCACTTGAACTTTGTTTGTCTATTGAGGATAGCTTAATTACAGTAGGTATGGTTGAGCAAAATCAAGTCAAAGTTGATGGGGTAAGGTCAAGTGCACCAGTTGATAGTTCTAGTAAGCTGAGATGGACATGAAAGTTAGAGTCAAAGTTCAAAACTCTTCTCAGGTAAAAAATGGCCACTTAACTTCTTATTCCGGAGAAGGAACTGCCCTTTGTCCAAGCCCACAGGACAGTTTATTTTTTGCTTCCCCTACTCTCTATTGCGAAGCTAAACAGAGTTTTATCAATACAAAAGTCAGTGAATATACAAGCAGCATTGAGAAGTATGTTGAAACAAGTGAGGCCACTAATTTCTGTGATGTTACTAATGAGAGCAGCTTCCGTTGTTTGAGCAATAACATGTACAAGCCCTACAAGGCGAATGATGGAAGTTGGGAAGCAATTCAAGCTGTCTGAGATCATGATGGGATGCTGGGGTTGAATCATTCAAGTTGTTGAACAGTAAACACAATGCTCGAGGAGTTGGGTTGCCACATCTCAAAAACAAGAAAGTTGATTCGTCTGCTACAAAATCAATTAGTTCATCTTCTAGGGACTTGAATAAGGATGTTGCAGAAAACAAGGCATTTATCCCTCCATATTCAATTCCTTCTAAATGGAAACAAGCTATACTCAAAGAAATTATCACTTTGTTGATACAAGGCACGTGGCAGCTTCATTGTACTTCTCTAGAAAGACCTTTACTAAACTGTAGGCAGGCTGTCAACCTATGGAGCTATGGCAATTACCACTCATTCCTCCTAGTTGAAATTACTATCAAAGGACTCTGCTGCAAACTAGTTCTTGGTTCTCCAAGCACTAGTTTGAGGGCGAATGTTAAGAGTATGGGGTCAAAGTCAACAAATATCAAGATTAGTATAAATAGGGACTTATGCTTTACTGTATGTGGGTTTCCTATTGTAAAAAAAGCTACCTAGAGAAAAATCAGAGAAGTACATTCTCTTCTTCTGTTCTTTAGCTTAGGGCTTATTTTTATACCATGATTAAAATTTCCAACAACTCCCACCACCTTGCTCCTCCATTGTCGAGTAGCCGGTGCCCCTCCTTGGGTTGTCTCTCACCAAAATTCTTGTCAGACTCATATTTGCGCTTTCTTCACCTCAATTTCCATGTCTTGAAGATTTCATGTTTTTCAAGTCTCAATCTTATTGCTTTCCTCCCTTGCAATATTTCATAGTAAAATAAGAAAACAAGTTTGTTGATACGGGAAAATTACTCTTAAGGCTGAGATGACATCAAAATGTCTACTTTGAACTGAATAGAGAATTCCATGGGGAAACGGGTTTGGAACTCTTCAAGGACATGAATTCAAATGTCACTGGGAGAACTAGTGTAATCTATTTCAAGAATGATATCGAAGCTAACTTAGTTCTATAAGAAGATGAAGATCTCACACCTCTGTTTAACTCTCTCACAGAAGAAAATGAATCTATTCGATCCTAGTTTATTCTATTCTAAGGCATCGATTCTATATTCCATTCTAAGAGTGTCTGGGTGTAATAGAGATATAGGTTATGAGTGAACAAACACCTTGTAATCTCTTTGTATTCTCTTTATTCATCACTGAAGTGGACGTAGCCATCACTGGGCGAACCACTATAAATTTCTTGTATTCTTTTATTCTATTATATATTATGATTAATGACAGTCCTACACACCAGACCTAAATTAGATTTTAAAGCACCACCAGCTTAGTTATGCAGAGCTGTCATGGAGGATTGCCGACCCTAATTTCAACGAGGTCATTTTAATTGTTGGTATCTATTTTAGGTATCAACAAGGTTAAACATGGTAAAATATAATGAAATACAAGTTATTATCCTAATTTTGGGGCACAACTGCATATGAAAATAGTGACTCAACAACCTCCTAGCGTTAATGTCTTTGGTTACCTGGGTGGAAGGTGCTATCTATTTGATGCCTTTTTTTTGTGCGAAAAATAATGGTCGGTGATATCATCGTTTACATGAACGGAAGATTGACCTTTGTCTGACATTTGTTTTTAAGTTAAATATGCATGGTTGGCCTACTATTGGTAACATGTTACATAGCTCGTTTACTTCCAGTGCTTTCTTAGATGCAATCTTGTATCCAGCTATCTTTACTTCTTTAGAAGTTTTATTTTCGATGCCTTATTGCATCTCATATTATTTTTGGTTTTTTGTTTTTTGTTTTTGTTTTTTTTTTTTTAAATTTTGATGTAGGTTATATATCAAACAGTTGTAATATATAAATGAAGTTTCTTTTTAGTTGAAAATGTCATCTATTATGCAATTCAGCAAGCAATATAATTGCAGTTGTGCTAGCTAAATCATCATACTTCATACACACTGTGCTGCTATATAAATATGCAATTGCATTGTACCCAAGCTCCTCTGAAGCATATGATCATTCTATGCCTCATCATTCATCATTTAACTTTTTATATGATCATTTCCCATTTTATATGATCAATTCAATCATAGTCGTGCTACTCTAAGTACAACAATCCTCATACTCTTCTTCATCTAAACATACAAACAATACACTCTCATGGCACACTCTTACGAGCAAATTGCTAATCAGTTGCTGTGTTTCAAGGAGGCACAATCATCACACATACCCTACTATGGCTCCCAGAATAATGAAGCGTCATGCTTGGACAATACCAATATGATTTGATACTCGTATTGATTCCAATTTCAACCTACTCTGCTCGGCTCAAGATATGTAATTATACCTCTTGCTATACGCTATTTCAATTAGAGATATTGCCATATCATTACATGCTTTCATGATCTATCAGCATGCTTATAGCACGCGTTATATATTTATATATAGCACGCCAACCTGCTCGAACATATCCAACATGCTTCAGTTAAGTCCCACTAATTCACCATGCTCCATACTATTCACCGGATAATTATCCTAAAGTTTTTATAGACACTCATTACACTTGCCACTATTTATTATGCACGTTATATGGCCATAAGATCAACATAATATTACTTGTTATATTTATTGGCACTGTTCGTATAATTAGCAAAATTTTTATGTACTCTATGTATGTAAATATTTTGTCTAGCCTCCGGGCACCATACTTTGTCAAACTCACACACAATAAATCAAACTCTCCCCATGGGAAAGAGACCTAAGGAGTCAAGCCTCCACAAGTTTGTAGTCCACAATCACCTGCCTATGGTAAGGCTACGCCTTAACGACAGTAATGTCCACGAGACTCTACAGTCAAGTTATGCCTCAAGGAAAGTGCCAGGGACATGATAACATATCCACGATAACCATTGATCCGAAAAATATCTCCTGACGCTAATGTTTTAAGCTTAGGCTCACTGCCTAACGCCCTTTGCTCTAACGCAGACTCCCCTTGTCAAACAATTGTCTAGCCATATGGAGGTCTATCTTAGCTGGGGAGTGAGGACTCCCTAAAGGACCTAGCAAGGGCCTACCCGAAAGGGCATAATCGTTCGCTCAAATAAAATCCTAGATTGACGACTCACTCTCATTAATTATACTTGATAGCGGCACAAAGCCACGCTTTGGTATCAACTGCCCAAGAAAACCATCCTTGACTAGGGACTTCGGGGACTCGTGCGTATGACCCTGCATAATTAGCAATAGTTATGCTCATGCCTCAGAGTATCATTTGCGAGCTACCTTTTCATGCCTCATGGCGTGCTAGAGCTCATGCTCATGCCTCATGGAATCCCTAGAGTTTAATGCTTTTGCCTTCTCGGCACCCTCAAGCTTAATGCTTTTGCCTTCCTTAGCACCCCTGAGCTTGATGCTCTTGCCTTCAGGGGCACCCTCGAGCTTAATGCTTTGAACTTCCCGACATCTCTGAGCTTGACACTCACGCCTCACAGGTAAGCCAAGAGTTATGCTCACGCCTTCCTAGCATTCCCTAGCTTTACACTCATGTCTTCTTAGCATACGTTGCATTAATAGAATATTGAATTTTTTTACTATTGTTGATTCCAACAATCAAATTCTTTTCACATTCCATTAATACGATAAAACATCAAAATTAGCATAAACGTTTGCTATTCATGACTCATGAGTTACAAACTCTTGCCTCTATGGCCCTCATGCAACTTGCACCTCACTAACCTCATCAAGTGAGCCTTGCGCAACTTGATTTCGTTCATTCACACATGAACAACAGTCCTTGTTAGGATGACCCCGTCAAAGTTAGCCTCATTAACTTGACTTCGTTCACTCCAATGTGAACAAAGTCCTTATTCATACAACCCCGTTTGCTTCCAACCAAATGAGAGTACTCGATCAGTCAACCTCGTCTACTTGATCTCGTTCATTTTCTTGCACACATCACTCATTTATGCATCATATGCACTTCGTATTCTCATTCTTAGTATGTTCGCATAACCATGTGTATTCTCGAACCCATATGTCATAGTCGAACATACTCAACACCATCCACACACACACACGCACACACGCACACACCATCTTGTGTTATGGATCTCAAACATTCATACACACAAATATATATCGGCGTAACTTACATACGTTTCCTGGTACAACAAACATTCTACATATACATGCCTCTTACTTTATTTTGGAGGTACTATATGTAATTGGAGAACATCCTCCCCCTATGGTATTGACTTTGCAAGACTGGATAGTCCCTTCTTACTTACAGAGGTTGAGGACTTGTAGGGGCAGGGTGCCTCTTGGGTGTCATTTATGCTTGATGACATCATGTTTATAACTTTCTAACTAAGAGACTCCTCTTTCTTGGGGACTTCGGGGGCTTGTCCATACATCAACTAATATGTCTAATTTGCTATCTCACCAACTATAAGTAACACCCTCGTAGTAGGCCCACGAGGCATTATGGGACCCGACTAGCGCATGGATCCCGTAAATCAACATCCAAGCTATCCCATGATGGTGGAAAATGACCAAGAGTTCGTGTGGAGGCCATCCTTCCAGCCTTGCCACTTGCCAAGATGCCTCCATGATAAGCATTTGAATACTAAAATAGCTCTTTGGCTCCCACATAGGAAAACATGTAAAGGAGAGAGGCTCCCTTACTTATAAAAGGGACCTCTCTACCCACTTAGAAACTATCAAATTCCATTATATCTTGTAATCAATTTGGGCGACCCAAACTCATATAATAAAAGATTAAAGTGGACATAGTCACCCCCAAGGTGGGAGACGAACCACTATATATCGTGTCTCTTACTCTCTCTTTTTCTCCAACGTTAACTAGACCCCTCAAATTTAGGCATCAACAGTATGTGTCTATGAAATTCAAGTTTGGACTTTTTGTTGTCTTATCTCTGTTAGTTTGATTATAATTTATCTTTTGAATAGTATTTGTTGTGATTGTAAACCTTCGTAAATATTTTGAATATAGAGCCTTTGGGTTTAGCTCAAATAGTGAGAGAGGGTAGAAAATTGGGTTAGGAGTGTACTAGATTATGGGTTCGAATTCCTTTCAATATATCATAAAAAAAGGTTTTGAATATGGTCTATATTGTTTTTAATTAATTACTTGTAACATTTAAAGAGTTACTGTAACGCCCCAAATTGCACCTTACCAGCTTGAGCACATCACAATGCCGCGAGACCCCGAAACATAAACTGAAGGTTCGATTTAGATTCCAGAATCCTGCAAGGCATTTTATTAAATAGTTTTTCGTGAACCGCACAGCGAAAACGTCTAAAATATTTTGAGATGAAAACCTTAAAACTCTTATGTCAAATACTTGTTCGTCTAAAGTTTGAGTCAATAAGGAGTTGAGAAATAATCGACATATCCGAGTATTGAATTTATAATAAATGATCATTCAATGACTTCTAAAATAATACTAAATAATCAAGAAATGGAAATAAACTTCGGAACCTCTTCCCATTACAACTCTTTATTGAAGTTGACTCCGCTCACCCGCTCCATCCGTCAATCCCGTAACCAGTGCACAGTACCTACATCCACATTGTTGTAGGGGTGAGCTTTCGTCCTTGCTGTTCAACAGGAGCTTCACCCCGGCCAGATTTGAAAACATTTAAATAAACTTTTGTGGCCCCAATATAAAAACAAATGTAAATGCATTTTTCTTAAGAATAATGATTGAAATGATTTTTCGATATAAAATCCAATGCATAAACTTCAAGTGAATACGGACCCAAAACAATACCCGATGGCCGATCCCATAGACCAACTACACGACCTTACCTCAAATCAATTCATAACCAGGTAAGCGTAGCGAAAGCGTCCGCTACCTAACTACACACAGGGAATCAGGTCGTCATTACGATTGCGCATCGTCCGACCGGTGTAGCTAACCCTTCGGAGGTTTTGGGGATCGAACCCAAGGAAGTCAGTGCCCCTTCGCTCTCAAGCCATCAACGATATCTCTCATGGAATGGTTAGAATGCGTTACATTTAAACATAACCATACCATATATTTAACATGCATCACTTTATATAAAACCAGAAAACTACTAACCGAGATAGGCCCCGAATCCACTACTTAGATTCCGAAGTCGTCTAATTCACGTTGTTCGAGATTCACGAACCTTCCGTTCCTTGGGTAACTGAAGTCCTAGATTCCGACATAATGATCCTTAATAATCCATTAAACAAATATTTATAGTCTCGACGATTATCTAATCGTTTGACCAATCTCTTAGTTTGACCAGGATTGATCAAAGTTTGACCGAAGTTACAACTAGTTTTATAGTCTCAATTTCGGGACTTAATATACCATTTGCTGGATTTATGCATATCACTACCCTTCCAGAAATCTGACAGAACACCAAATTTCCAATTTTTCACTACTATTTCCAACTCACTTAGCAATCACATTCCATAGTAATTCCACTCAAATTACTATGGACACCCATTCTTAGAAGCAAGCCAATACTACATGTTTACAACCATTGTCTTCACAATCATTTTTAACACATCCAAATCACTATCAGCATACACAAAAACAGATGACAACCTATCTCTGTTTCCATTCACAATCTCACACAAAATTAACTTGCTCATCACCAAACGCCAAATTCACATTCAACTCATGTACTAACAATATCCCATTCAACTCTAGATCAATCAAAATCTAGGACAAGATTAAATCAAAGAACAATTCTACCCAGAACCTTACGTTTTACCTTTGATGCTTGTCACAACCCAACTGAGTCCACCAACTTCTCCACTTGCTCTTCATCAAATTAACTCAATCTGAGCTGGTCTTGAACAAGCATAATTTGCAGCCGCTATGCACTGTGATCGTCGAACAGAGCCCATCCAATTCCTCTTACTCAGTTAGGTACCCGAGCTCATCACTTTAGTCAGTTCGATGAATTGAGCTCCTCTAGCCATTAATCGGTGTTCCACAACTTCAGAAACGAACCCAGGAGCCTAGACTAGCTGCCGGAAAACGCCACGAACTGCTGGAAACAGGAAACTCCATTGAACCCCGAAAACACCCAAAAACCAATTTGTTCAAAATTCAATCAAAATCGAGAACTATGTACACCAACGTGTAGAGCGTGGAGAGGAGATCAATTTGTATACCTCAAGCATCGACAACTGTGATTGGAGTCGCCGGAAACACTGCCAATCCGTCGGAAAAGCTTCAGGCTTTTGGGCTTCGAATCTCTCCCCACGATCCGTGCATGTACGATCCACAACCATAGGGGTGTTGGCGCTGAGAAGAGGAGTCAAACACCGGTGGTGCACTGCCGGGAGATGGCTGGACAGAGGAGTTCCGACCGGGTCTTGTTCTCGGGTCGTCGGGTCGCGTCGCTGGTCAGAGGGAGCTTGATGCTTCTGGAACAATCTGATGCATTGGTCTGATCCAAGATCTACATGTAGTCCC
Source organism: Rosa persica (assembly GCA_025331145.1). Taxonomy (NCBI): domain Eukaryota; kingdom Viridiplantae; phylum Streptophyta; class Magnoliopsida; order Rosales; family Rosaceae; genus Rosa; species Rosa persica. The sequence continues at coordinate 45,811,615 of WFKR01000007.1, read as the reverse complement.
CCTTAATAAATCTTGGACGGTCCAGATTAGGCGGTGGGTAAATGAATGGATCAGATTGAACCAGATAATTTCCAATTTCCTTAAATAATTGTTTATAATCCCAAAACTTCCAAAATTCGTAGAAATTAGCTCGGGTATCCGAAAAATTTCCTGTAAATTCCCACGAACTCGTCGTGTCGTGTACCTTACTGTAAACCCTTAAATCAAGAATTTCACTTAGTGAAAAATTCCAAAAATTATTCTTGAGTATTTAAATAACCATCAAGGTCGAAAATTTAATTTCTTAAACGATCTCACTAATACTTAAATTTTTCCGGAGCTCACAGTTAACCTCGAGAAAGAACACAAAAATGTATATGAGCATCAATGGTCTCATTCTTTAGCTCACCTACCTCGAGCCCTGAAATTTTCATGAATGTCCATGTTACAGGGCAGAGCTATTCAAAGGCCTGAAGTGGCCCTGACACTCTCATGATTTTATACTGAATGGACATGAGCATCACAGTTAACCTCGAGAAAGAACACAAAAATGTATATGAGCATCAATGGTCTCATTCTTTAGCTCACCTACCTCGAGCCCTGAAATTTTCATGAATGTCCATGTTACAGGGCAGAGCTATTCAAAGGCCTGAAGTGGCCCTGACACCCTCATGATTTTATACTGAATGGACAATTGATATCTTAAGTATTGAAATTAATGCAAAAAGTTGATTAGTTTGCTTCTTCCCACCTTGCCAAATGAAAAATCGCAACAAAGTCGGATTTAGATTTAGTCACTACTGAGTCTCATAGACGTCCTGAAGTGTAAGTACATAGATGCTAAGATTAAAGACTGGCAACAAAGCAAGGTATATGTCTTTGTTCAACATTGCAAAAAAAAAAAAAAAAAAACCTAGTACGTGCATTATTAACTACAGTTGGGAATTGAAAGTGCCTATCAAGTATGCCAATTTGCAATATAGTCCCCTCAAAGAGGCTTTGTTTCTACAGAAGAGAGCTTGGCAGGTTTTTTTTTCTTCTTCTAAGTGTTGCGTAATTTATCTTTGTTTATAAAATTAGAGTGAGTGACTGGATCCAACCGGTTATGGTTGCAATTCTGTTAGTAACCAAGTTAGTGGTGGCTTAGATTCGGACCTCGTAACACAATGTTCGATGGTGGCGCTGTCTGGAATCTTCTTTCTGGAGGGCGACAGAGAGATTGGGGAGGGCGACGGAGGTAGTGGCTTTGATTTCAAATTTGGGCTCTTAAGGTGTGTGATTGTGATGGTGGGGAACAACTTCTGCTTGTTCCCTATTGGCGACAGCGTCGGGGTTCAAGTGTTGCGGCTGCGCGACAGGCTTGGAAGTGTGATAGTGGCGGTTGTGCTGCCGGTGTAGAAGCTGTCTTAGGCAGGGAGCAGTAATTGGATCGTTTTTTCCCTTGTTCAGTTGTGAGCTTGTCTTGGGCCTGGGGGTATCCTCTCGGCCCAAGATGGTTTGTTTTTCCTTTTAAAGTTTTAATTATTTCTCGGTTTACTTGTTTGTAGTTGGGTTAATAAGTCACTACCAGTATTCAACAGGAGAGGTGGGTCTTGTGCCAGTTTATGCACTTTATGTGCCTTGTCTGCTTTAGGGATGGGGAGAGTTCCTTGCATTGATAAATGGTCACAACCTTCTAGCAGCAATAATGTGTCTGCTCTAGCTAGGTAGGTGACAAGTTCCTTATTTGGTCAAATTGTAGTATCCTCCTAGTGGCAGGGTGAAACTAAGTGTCACGGGATTTATATTCTGGTAAAAACATAGTGGGAAAACTGTGCTATTGGTAATGATGCTTCTTCCTTACAGATTTATCTTTCCAGTATGTCACCACAATTATATAGCGAAAGGAGTAGCCTGTAGAGCATTTTTCGCTAGAATACATTGTTTTAGTTAAGACTCTTGTTATTATTATCTCAGGAAGTTCTTGATTCATATTATAATCCAAAGTGTAGGCGCTATGTTCCCCTATGTATTTTGCAGTTTTATTAATTAAGGCTTGAAATCAGTTGTACCGGCCCTTATTAAAAAAAAAATAAAAAAAAAATTGGAGCGAGTAGATGACTTTGATCCGGCTTAGTTAAAAGAAGAACTAACAAATAAAGGAAAATGGTCCGTATAGTATCCGACATTTCGCCTGTTCTAAATTTTCGTACCTCAAGTTTGAAAAACTTCAGAACGGTACCTAACGTACTGACCCCGATCGAACTTTGATACCTAAAGCGGTTAGCTCTGTTACAAAGACTTAATCTTTTTGTCTTTTTAGTCTTAATCCTTTTTTTCCCCCTTAATTTAAGAATTTTTTATTTCTTTTTTCTTCCTTTCTTCGTACTGTTCTTCTCTTCTTTCTTTCTTCACTGCTCAGTCTACTCTCTCTCTCTCTCTCTATTCTGAATCTCCCCTACACTGACCAATTAGTTCAGTCTCAACTATGCTCTAAGCTCTCAATTATATGGCATAAATGTGTAATCTTTCCCTTTCTATAACCCCAATTTTCAATAATCTCTACTTCAATAAAAGAGAGGATCATTTGTTGAAAGAGAAGATCATATGGACATTTTTGATCAACCCAACGACCATACATTTGGAATTAAGGTTACAAAAATTTGAAGCTATGAAGTCTCGTAGAGATAGCCCATAATGGGTTGGTAAAGCCATCAAGAATATGAAGAACAAAACACACGACTTGGTAGAGGTAGCCCAGAATGGAGAACGAGTTGGTAAAGCCATCGATGAAAACTTCCTAGAAATCATTGAAGTAGAGATATGTAATCATTGAAGTAGAGCCCACCCCCACCATACTCAACCCCTTATCTCTAATATTTTCGAAATAGCATCATAATCAATCCAAGATTACTATTAAGCACCAACTTCAATGAAGAAACATTAACCAGTCACGGATACAAAGCTACCCACATTCACCTCTATAATATTCGCATTCAAATCATTCAGTTTGATTGATTTCAGTATTAATACCCAAAAATCGATTCTCACCATCAAGCTTAAATGACCCCTTGCCGAAGAACCTAGAGCCTAAATCGCCAGGAACGAAAACGACCACAATACCATGGAGGTTTTCGGGCGTGATAGAGAAGATCAATTTAGACGAAAACAACGTCGGATTGCTGAGGCGTTAGTCACTCCCAGATTTTTTTATTTATTTTATTTTTTTTTAGGAAGGGCTAAATTGATAACCACAATACCAGTAAAGACCTAGAGTTTGTGAAGAAGAACACGAAATGGAGAAGAAGAGGTTTGAGAGGAAAGTGTGAGCACTCAGTGTTTTGATTAATATTTTTTGTTACAGAGTATAAGCCAGAGATTTGCTATTTATACATCATGTAAAACACACTACCCACAACTAACTAATTAACCTAATCAACTAATTAATGATTAATTAACTAGCTAATTGATGTAACAGACTTAACAAACAGACTTAATATCTAGAGCCAGCTGGCATGAAGCACGTGTCCACATATCTTCTGAAGCTTCCAGACCTTCTGATAACCAATTAACAGAACTGTTAACACCCCTCCTCAAGCTCAGCTAGGGTAACTAGTCTGAGATTGATACAATGAGTGCGAAAGATTGGTGAAGATAACCCTTTTGTCAAAATATCTGCAGTTTGTTCTGTAGTAGACACATATTCAAGGCACAAATCTTGACGTTGAACACGCTCCCGAACAAAATGAAAATCATTATCCAAGTGTTTAATCTTAGAGTGAAACACTGGATTTGAAGCTAAAGCTAATGCAGACAGGTTATCACACTTAAGCAAGGGAGCTCTAGGAATTAGTACCTTCAGATCACAAAGCAGATGTCTAATCCAACTTATTTCAGCAGCAGTATTAGCGAAGCTTCTATACTCAGATTCAGTTGAACTTCGAGACACAGTACCTTGTTTCTTTGACTGCCATGAGACAGGACACATACCAAGATACACTACAAAACCAGTGGTTGAACGTCTTTGAATAACCTCTCCTGCCCAATCTGCGTCACAAAATGCCTTGACACAAACAGCATTGTTAAGAACATTAGCGGAGCTGTAAAACAAACCTTTATGAGCAGTGCCATGTAGATATCTTAGTATCCTCTTGACTGCACCAAAGTGAATGTCTGTAGGAGTTGTCAAAAACTGACAAACAGTGTTTACTGCATAAGCAATATCTGGTCGTGTAAAGGTGAGATATTGTAGGGCTCCTACAATGCTTCTGTACATAGTTGGATCTTTGAGAGGCATACCTTGATCTTTTGTCATTTGATAGTGAGGAAGACAAGGAGAACTGCAAGGTCGAACTGTATCCATTCCTGCCTTTACAAGAAGATCATTAGCATATTTAGCTTGACTTAGAAAAATCCCTTGCTTGATTCTAGTAACTTCCAGTCCCAAAAAATAAGTCAAGAGACCAAGATCTTTCATGTCAAACACCATACTTAACTCAGATATAACCTCATGAATTCCTGTGGTATCTGAACCAGTGATCACAATATCATCCACATATAGTAGTAGTGCCACCATTCCTGCAAAAGTATGTCTAACAAAGAGACTGGGATCAGAATGTGAGAAAACAAATCCCAAGCTTGGCAGAAAACTTGTGAACTTCTCATTCCAGGCTCTTGGAGCTTGCTTCAAGCCATATAGAGATTTCTTCAAGAGGCATACATAATCAGTGTGTACTGGATCAACAAAGCCTTGAGGTTGAGCCATATAGACTTCTTCCTTTAAATCCCCATGTAAAAATGCATTTTTAACATCCAATTGCCTTAATTCCCAGTTGTTCATAGCTGCAAGTGCTAGAATTATTCTTACAGTACTGTGCCTGACAACTGGACTAAAGGTCTCATCATAATCTAGACCTTTAGCTTGACTGTAACCTTGTGCAACCAACCTAGCTTTGTATCTTGAGATAGAACCATCTGGATTCTTCTTTATCTTATATATCCACTTACTCCCTACTATATTTCTATCTGCTGGACATGGGACAAGAGACCAAGTTCCTTGTTTTTGTAATGCTTCAATCTCCTCAAGCATTGCATTCTCCCATTCTGGCTTTCCTGTAGCAGCTTTAAATGATTGGGGTTCAATGAACTCACTGATATCAGCAACAGTAGTGAAGCCACTAAAAAATGGATACTCAGCATAAAGCTTCTGTTGTGTAATGGCAGAGAAACAATAGTAATCCTCAAAGGTTTTCTGTTTGATAATTCCATTCTTGGCTCTAGTCAACATAGAATGCTCATTATAGTTTTGATCACGAATGAAATTGATATCCTGAGGTAAGTCCCCAGCTACATCAAAAGTTCCTCCATACTGTAATGCATTGAACTCAGGTTCATTGAGGCCAGTAACAACTGGAGCAGTATTGTTCTGAGCATCTGCCTCTTCTGCATTCACAGGACCATCTAATGTTGTGTCAACAGTATTATTCTGAGCATCTGCCTCTTCTGCATTCACAGGACCATCTAATGTTGTGTCAACAATATTATTCTGAGCATCTGCCTCTTCTGCATTCACAGGACCATCTAATGTTGTGTCTGAACTAGTTTCCTGAGATAGAGAACCACTTTCTTCCTGAGGTTGAGGTTGAGAGTCTTGAATAATGAAGTCTGAAATACTATCAACTGTATTACCATCCACAGAAGTATCAGCTCCAAGACCAACATTTTCAGTTCCATCACCAATTTCCTCACTTATATCCCCCTGCAATTCAGTGAGGTGAGCAGTGAGTGGCACAACAACTGGGGTTGAGGAAGGCTGCACAGGGGAAGAAGGACAGGAATAACCAGGGAAGAAGGTAATGGGATCAGCTTTCGCAGAAGGAGATGGGGAAGAAGATAAGAATGGGAATGAGGTCTCATCATGAACTACATGTCTTGACATCCACAGTTTGGTTAGAGGAATGCTGTAGCAAAAAACTCCCTTATACCCTACAGCATAGCCTAAGAAAACACACTGAGTAGTTCTAGGATCAAGCTTGTCATGAGAATAGGGTCTGAGATATGGATAGCAAGAAGAGCCAAATACCTTGAGCTGGGACACATCAGGAGGCTTGTGAAATAAAAGCTCATATGGAGAAGACATGTGCAGTGACTTACAGGGCATTCTGTTGATGAGATAGCATGAATGAGCAGCACTATGAAACCAAAACTGCTTAGGAAGACCTGCAGTAGACATCAAGGAAATAGCTGTTTCCACAATATGTCTGTTCTTTCTCTCAGCAACTCCATTTTGCTGAGGAGTATAGGGACAAGTAACATAATGAATAATTCCCTTAGAAATCAGAAAATTATGAAAAACTTTGCTATTAAACTCCCCTCCACCATCTGACTGAAAGATCTTGATTGTCGAGTCAAACTGAGTTTGTACAAAAGTATAGAATTGGACAAATTTGGCAAGAACATCAGATTTATTGATAAGTGGAAAAATCCACACAAACCTTGTACAATCATCTATGAATGTAACATAATATCGATAGCCTTCTATAGAGAGGTGGGGGGCAGGTCCCCAGACATCAGAATGCACCTTATGGAAGGGCACAGAAGAATGAGACACTGACTCAGGAAAAGGTAATCTATGCATCTTGCCTTCTAAACAAAAGGAACAAAGAGGACTAGAAGTTAAACTAGGTGGCTTTATTTGAGAATTAGAGAGCATCCTGGTCATCACAGGTTGAGAGGGATGACCTAAACGCTGGTGCCAAATGGGAAAAGATGCTGAAGATCCTACTAGAGCAGTGTGAGACAACTGATTCATGGATGAAATTTGTGGTGTCTTGAAGAGAAACAGTCCCTCTTCATTACTCTTTCCTTGATAGAGAACTGCTTTTGTTGCCTTGTCCTGCACAGCAATATCACTCTCATCAAGAGTTATAAAGCAATTATTATCTCGGCATAGCTTTGTAAAAGATAGCAGATTCATGGCTAGACTAGGAACATGGAGGACTTGATTCAATTTTAAAGGATGATTAGCAGGTTTAATGTAGCTAGAACCAATATGAGCCACATTCAAACCTGCTCCATTGCCAATAGTGATCTTGTTGTCTGCAGTATAGGGTTGAGCAATAGTCAAGTTTCTCAGATCAGAAGTCATGTGATGAGTAGCACCAGAATCACCTATCCATACTTCATTATTAGTTGAGGACCCAGATGCACTAAAAGTTGAAGCTCCATTGCTAGGATGAAAACCACCAGGAAAGTTTGATGTAGAAGCATCATTTGGGACCAAGTATCCCCCATAAGATTGCTGAAAGACACCACCATGACTTCCACTATTCTGTGCAATCAGTGCAGCAAGTGATGTAGGTGGTTCAGAGCCTTGATAAGCAAAATTGGTTATGTGAGTACAATTCAAAGCAACATGACCCTTTAATCCACAGATCTGACAAGTAGGAATAGACAAAGATGGATGTCCAACAGGAACATCAGATCTATAGAAACAGTTAGCAGCAGTATGGCCCTTCTTGGAGCAAATTTGGCATTCAGGAGATGATCCACTGTTATGAATTGAAGGTCTAGTCTGTTGAGTGGCTTGCTGGGGTTTGTAATCAGGATTCTGATAACAAGTATCAGTAAGATGACCATGTTTGCCACAAATCTGACATTTATGAACTTTGAAGCATGTATCCACAGTGTGACCTCTCTTTCCACACACTTGACACTCAACTCCTGCTCCATTGTGTCGTGCATCCTTTACTTTCCCATCACTCCTGTTGTTCCATGCTCTATTTTCTTTCCCTGCACTCCTTGAATCATCTCCACGAGCTATCATGGCACTTATGGTAGAGCTGAGTGAAAAACTGCCTTCAATACGTCTTTCTGCAGCAAGCAGTTGAGATCGGAGATCACGAAGTGTGATCTGCGTTTCTCTACCCTCAATAACTGTTCTGACAATGGAGTATTCTTCAGGTAGACCATTTAAGATCACAATGATAATGTCTTCTTCTGGAATATTAACTCCAACAGAAAGAAGTTGATCATGAGCATTCTTTACTTTCTGCAGATATTTCTCAATGGATTCACCACCTTTCCTCATAGTTTGTAATTCAGTTTTAAGTTGCATAATGTTCACTCTTGAAGCAGCAGAGAAGCGTTCTTGAAGAGCAAGCCAAGCCTGTCTAGATGTCTTGCAACCAATGATCACATCGACAATATCCTCATCCAAAGTGGCCATAAGCAAACTCATGAGAGCCATATCTGTTTGCTTCCATGCTTGATAAGCTGCAGTTTCTTCATTAGCAACCTGACCTTCAGTAGTGAGAGCATAACGTGGTGGAGTTATCTCTGTGCCATCATAATAACTAAAGAGTCCATTTCCAGCAAGAGTTGCCTGAAACTGGAAGCTCCATTTTATGAAGTTTCTTTCACCAAGTCGAATAGTAATGACACTCAACAATGAGTGTACGTCAGAGTGCGTAAGTCCAGAGATTCTTTGAGGTGCCATAATCCTGTACACGCTTTCAACAGTTCACTTCTTTTAGTAACACCAAGATCAGCACAATTTGATCAGCACAATTTGCTTCAATTATCTTCGAGCAAGTAACACAACTTTAATGCACTAATATGCTTTAATTAGCACAATGATCTTCTCCGAGATATAACACTGATTTTGCTCAGATTTTTTTTTTTCTTTGGATCTACCTATCAACACTCTACAAGCAATTTTTCACTCAATTTCCTACTGCAACCTTGCTCCAATTTTACAGATCTCACTACAAACATAGCTCAATCACGACAATTTTGCTCTAAAAAAAAAAACGACTTTGCTCCAGAAAGATACTATCTCATATGTTTTTCTCAAGAATATAGCTCAAAATACATAGATCTGAATTATTGAAGAACAAGAACAAGTGCGATTCACCTGAAAAATCAATCGAACACTAGAGAGGTTAAGAATCGAGCTTCGATGTAGCACAGCAGTAGATCCAAGCTTTGAAGATGCTCAAAGACTCAAATCGCTTCGGTGTGCAGCGAGGTTGCTGAAAAGTCGAGGCTTCAAGATCCGAATCGAGAATTGAACTGAAAAATCAATCGAACACTAGAGAGGTTAAGAATCGAGCTTCGATGTAGCACAGCAGTAGATCCAAGCTTTGAAGATGCTCAAAGACTCAAATCGCTTCGGTGTGCAGCGAGGTTGCTCCAGAGAAAAGTCGAGGCTTCAAGATCCGAATCGAGAATTGAACTGAGATGGATGCGGAAGCATGCATCATAGGTCCTAGATCTATGAGTGCTCTGATACCATGATAACCACAATACCAGTAAAGACCTAGAGTTTGTGAAGAAGAACACGAAATGGAGAAGAAGAGGTTTGAGAGGAAAGTGTGAGCACTCAGTGTTTTGATTAATATTTTTTGTTACAGAGTATAAGCCAGAGATTTGCTATTTATACATCATGTAAAACACACTACCCACAACTAACTAATTAACCTAATCAACTAATTAATGATTAATTAACTAGCTAATTGATGTAACAGACTTAACAAACAGACTTAATATCTAGAGCCAGCTGGCATGAAGCACGTGTCCACATATCTTCTGAAGCTTCCAGACCTTCTGATAACCAATTAACATGAAGCGAAGATATGTTACAGTGCTTCAGAGAAAATGGGGTGGGTTGGTTACAGTGCTTCAGAAAAGGGAAGATATGTTGGTGCCCGGATCAAGTTTGGATCCCATTAGAAAAATAAATCGATTAAGACATGAAGCGACCAAAATACCTTTCAAAAATTGCCACCTAGCAGACTTCGTAATGGAGCTAACAACTCTAAGTACCAAAGTTCGGTCAGGGTCAGTATGTCAGGTACCGTTATGAAGTTTTTCAAACTTGAGGTATGAAAATTTAGAATGACCAAAACGTCGGGTATTATATGAGTCATTTTCCCAACAAATGAATGAACGTTATTGACTTTCTGGGTTTGTTATTGACTTGTTTTGAATCCAAACAATCCAAATAAAATTTGATCACCTCGATTCTTTCCTCACCATCAAAGTCAAGTTAGATTTTCTACATCTATAATTGTCTCTATCTTAAAGCGAAAGGAAGAAAAATGATTAACTAGGGAAGGGAAGAAGAAAAATGATTAAGGAAGAGAAGAATATAGAAGGAGGATGGTTTGATTTTTCGTTTATTTGATTTTGATCTCACGAAGAGGTTTTGATAGATAATCTTTGCATTTCATTTTTTCTTGTTTCAGTTACTTGCCATTTTAGAATTCTAATATAAAATAATAATAGATTTAACAGAGTTAATCTACTTTTTCCCGTGAGCTGTGACATGTTGGTAAGTTACAAATCTAACATTGTAATGGTCATGAGTTCCATTCTCATTGACGTATATAAGGGTGGGTGGGTAAGAGTTTTTATTTTTTATTTTTGAAATAGAAAAAGAGTAAAATCCTAATATGGTACATGAATTAACACAAAATGCACTTTTTGGTACCTATAAATTTTCAGGGAGTCTAGTGGTACATTTACTATACCACCGTTAGCTTTGATAGTATTTTCATCCATTATTCCGTTAAAAATGTCTACGTGACACCTACAATTTTTCAGGGAGTCTTACCTTTACTATACCTCCGTTAGTCCTTATAGTATTTACATCCATTATTTTGTTAAAAATGCCTACATGGCTGTCATATGACACTCATGTGAGTAAAATAGTAAGGGTAAAATAATTTTCATTTATATTTAGAATTATAGAATTTAATATATTGAATATTTATAATTTTACCCATACTTTAACGAAATAATTAAAGGAAGTACTAAAATGATTAACAGATGAATAATATAGGTGCCACTAGATTCACTAAAATTTATAAATATTATAAAATATATTCCGTGATAATTCAGTACCATATAAATATTTTATATAAAAAAAAAAAGTGTTTGTTGGAACGTTGTTTTGTTGGGTTCTAGTGTTTGTAATTTAGTCAGCTTTTTCTCGGTTCCAGTGTAATAATGCACGGACCAGAGGATTTTAAAGGGAAATAAGGAAGGAAAAGCAGGTGCAAGAATCTTGGTGAACGCCTCAAATCTCATGAACTTTTTGTTAAACACATGGCTGTAAATGAGTGGGATCCCTGCATTCAATGGGACAGCTATGTATGTTGTGGCCACTACTGCAAATGAATGATGAAACAAAGTCGACAAACTAAATATGAAGGTTGCAGGCATTCGGGAAAGTCCTAAAGACCATATTTTGTCACTGTTTATAAACAATGGTGTTATGGTGGTGACTGGTGAGTGTCATTTACTCATTTTAATTCTCTTAAACTCCTTTCTGAGTCTTGAATTGTTCACGGTTGGATCCATAGGTCAACAATAGCTCAAACCTCTAATTTTGCGAATGAAACCAAATAAAATTGATGAAACTAATACAACAGGCCAAAATACTATGATAGAGAAAATGTAATCAATGAAATTGAGTCGAATGAAATTGGGAATTGGCCGTTGGAAATACAACACGAGGCGTAAAGTTCATCGATCTATCTGCACCTGTAGTACATAGTGATATCCAACAATCATCTTTACAACAACAGATAATTGTGAAGAACACAGTAAAAGCGAAACTGTGGCACTACATGTTATTACTCAATGTATTACAATAAGCAGTCCTAATACAGAACAATAATAATTATTCAGATTGTCCAAATACAAACATCCATGAAGATTTTAATCAAATCTAATTTTTAGGAGAAAGAAGCTTCTGGTTGACCAACTCGTCCAAATTCAAGAATGACGAACCGTTGGGAGCAGTGGAGGCCTCCACTGCCAATTTCTTCCATTCCAAGGCTTTCTTCCTCATCTCTTTGCCTTCCTTTCCTTCCATTAACTTTCTCGCAAGGCTTTCTATGTAATTCCTTTTAACATCACCATCTATCTCCATGCCTATACCCCATTCTTTGCAACAGAACCTACAATTTGTTTGTTGGTCAGCAAAGAAGGGCCAGCATATCATGGGAACTCCAGCGCACACACTTTCTATCGTAGAGTTCCATCCACTGTGTGTCAAGAACCCTCCTACAGCTGGGTGGTTCAACACTTGTTCTTGAGAGCACCAACTCGCCAACATACTCCTTCCCTCGGTCTCTTCCACAAACTCGGGAGGAAGCACTGCTAATTCCCCAGTAACAAGATCAGGCCTAATTACCCACAAAAAGGTTATGTTGCTATTTGCAAGACCCCAAGCAAACTCAATCAGCTGCTCGTCTTTCATCACTGTGATACTTCCAAAGTTTACGTAAATCACAGAATTTGGTGCTTTGGAGTCGAGCCATTCGAGACACTCTGGTTCTTCTCTCCATAGGTTTGACCCAATTGACTTCAAATCGTTATCTGCTGGGATCTGATTGACTTGTAGGTGTAGAGATCCAATGGAGTAAACAGGTGGTAGCAATCTTGAAAGTGCTTCTAAAACATCATGATCCAACGCATCGAATGTGTTAATAACGATAGCAGACGCTCTCTGAGCTCTTTCCATCTCAACCATGAGATATTTCAACATGATGTCATCGGGGTCTGTGGTTCTAATGAAGGTCGGTATGTCCCTCAAACGGATACTTCTAATGCCTGGAATCCAATCTATCACAGTGTCCAAATAGCCATTTGTCAAATAACTGGCATCTGCTAATCAAAGAAACACGGTGAAGTTAACCTTGCAGTACTCTACATGTTTAGAACAGAGTAGGTGTTTCCAAAATAGTGATGACCCATACCTTTAAGAGGAGTAAGACCCTTTTCAATGAGATGGGCATAGTGAAGGTAGCACAAGAAGCCACAAGCACTTTGTGTCTCGAGGAGAACTTCCGGAAGGCCAAGCTCTTGTGCTGCATCAAGAGTGAAGGTCATACCACCATCAGCAACTATGCAAGTAACAGGCGGGGAGTTTGGCGAAGAATTGAGTTCTGAAAGAAGGCTTCTGAAGGGTGCTAAGCAGTTTTTACTAGTGGAATAACATAGGGATGGTATGTGTTGGGTGGCATTGGCATCAGTCGGAGGGAGGCCATCGGGAATTGTCTTGAACCTAAAGGAAGGAAGTCCATCAAGGGATTTGGGGCCTCGGGATTTAAGCAGGCGCTCATGGTTGTAGACTGTGTTGACAAAGGTTATATGAAACCCTTTGTAGTGGAGGAGTTTAGCCAATTTTAGCATTGGGTTTATGTGACCTTGAGCTGGGTATGGTATGCAAACTGCATGTGGCTTCTCTGAGGCTTTGGAACCCATTCTCTCTCTCTCTCTCTCTCTCTCTCTCTCTCTCTCAAATGATACTCATAGAGGATGGGGTGTGAAACAGAATGTGCCATGTACCAATTTTATAGTGTTAAAGCATGGTTAATTACTTATACAGACTGGAAAAAGGAAAATTTACCCTTGAATTATGGGGTGATTTTCAATTTAGTACCAAACTTTCAAATTTTATCATTTGCAGTTTTTCATATGCGAACTTTAATCTGTTAAGACGATTTCATATCCGGGTTAATAATTTCTTAAAAAAAAGAAAATCTGTTATGACTCTGACATGGAGGGTTAACTGATGATGTGGCAGTTATCTTCTAATTTAGCCCTACTTGATCCTACAATTTGATGACAATCCTAAACAGTAAAGGAAAAAAAAAAAAACCTATTTAGGTTTTTTTGGTAAGAAAAATTAAGAGAAAAATAAAACCCAAAACCAAATCTTCCTCTTCCCCTACCTCGAATTTCCAACCATCTCTTGTTCCTCCACAAACAAAAAAAATAAAAATTCCCAGCCATCTCTACAGCATCTTGTAAGATTTTTCTTTCACCAACATAATAGTTGCTTAGAGAGGTAGAGTAGATACCAGGTACTGCAGCTCGCGTGATGCTGAGTGTATATCGCTAATATGGTTCAGCTTAACAATTACAAACATTAGATACATTATACATCTAACATCTACAAACGGTATTGTTTTACATATTAGCACAATGACACTCAAACATAATAAACTACATGTGCATTGATCACAGGGACATGAACACAAAAGGCACTACTTGGTAATCAAAAGCAAAAAAAATTTCTCTTAAGAAGAACAAAACTTAACAATGACCAAAAGCAAGCCAAAAGAAAGCTGCGTAAAAAAGACAACGCACTTGCCCTTGAACCTTTCTGCCAAAATAATCAACACAGTTTCAGGGGTAATGCTTACTCTACATAATATAAAATGGTAGCAATCTCTTCAGGTGCAAAATAAACATAGCAGAAAAATAAAATTCCATTTCACAATAACTTCTAATTGCTACTATAATTTCATGGTATAAGGAGGTTTATAGTTTTCTCCAATTCAATACCAAGTTGAGAATTTTTTTTTGAGAATAAAGGGTTTGTACGGCCTCAAGCCTTGAATGATGAAACTGAATACAGGGAGGGGACGTTAAGCCTAAACCCCTTATTACAATAAGCACCTAGAGAACGTCCCGAAATAATATCAGGAGTTTCTACAGAATACATGTATTCTAACAAGCACCAATTAGCAAAGAATGCACTATTGGCTACTCAATTTGCTTTAACATAGCGGTGACATACCAGAAATATAACTCAATTACAACGAAGCATAATTACTAAAATCTCAGCTTCCCCACTATATTGCCACCAGAAAACAATTCCGACGACCCTTAGTTTCATTCTGCCACTAGGAGGTTGAGACTATTTAAGTGGTCGTCGCCTCGCTATGCCAGACAAGGCACTTAGAGTGCACGCACTGGCATTTAGCGCGACTAGCCCTACCAAACATATGTAGGGTCTTATTACACGCCAAAGGCGAGACAACACTAACCAACAAAAGTAAATAAACTTAAAAACAGAAGTAAAAAAAAACAGCCCATGCCTAGCCCAAAAGGAGGGTCCAAGTCCAAGCCTCTACCAAGGAAACAAGGGAGATCTAAGCTGCCAACCAAGCCTGGCCCAACCCCAACGTGGACATCGCCGATAGAGCACCAATTACACCACGCCGCCGGAGTCGGACCGCCGCCATCATCATGCCATTCTCCCAACTGCGCCATGGAACCACGCTAGCCCAGTCAAACAGACCCATCCCTAGATCAGGTCGAAAAAACCCAACCCAAATTGGACCGATCTGACCAGACCTGAGCCAGGCCACCACGAACATGGCACCACCCAGCGGGCTCCGACCTCGCTCCACCAATCCACTCCATCGACTAGACCATCAAGGAACACACCAAAGCCCAACAGTTGCTAAGATCTCCCCCCTCCTCACCTCATAACCCGCCACCACTATTTCCCTGATCCAACCCTGACGTTGCTCGAGGAAACCGGCTTACTTCCGACCCACAGGAGGCCGACCAAGGCCCGTCTGATGACTGCAGAATGGCTTGCCGCCAGACAGGAGGGAAGACTTGACCTTTTTTTTTCTCTAAAAAAAAAAAACTCATAAAACTAAGAGAATATATATATATATATGTATGTATGTTTTTTTTTTTCACTAAACAACAAAAAAGGTGAATGAAATTCAAAAACTAAACCTCTCCCTCTGAGAGTGTCAAAGAAGCTTGGTTCTTTGAACAACTTCAATTTGCGATGGCCAAAATCCCAAGCAGGGCGAAGTTCCATTGGATAGGGATACAAATAGGGAATGGGGATGAGGATCCTCAATCCCCGCTATCTAAGATTGGGGTTGGGCTGGGATGATATTGTGATCACCATTCTCAAACCCGCCCCAATAATATATACATATATTTAATTTATTTATTTGATATGCAGAAAATTTCATTAATAATGAATTGATTACAATGAGTTATGAAGTAACAATCTACACTTATTCCCCAACATGGTAGAAAATTTAGATAGTTACCCACACTAGATTTTACACTGAAAGTCCATATTGATGCACTCATGGAGTCAAACAGGCCCTGACTCTAAGCAAAGAAAAAGCTGACTAAGTTTCAAAGCTTCCTTTGCTAAATGGTGGGCAACTTTATTGCCATCCCGTTTCACAAAGTGCCCACTACAACTATGAAAATATTGAACTATATATTTAAATATATATATATATATATATATATATATTAATTTATATTAATTTATTTTTTATAATATAAATCATAAATATATACATTTATTATTTTATTTTAATGGCTACATTTTTACAATATAAACCCTAACTTTATAAACAACAACCCAACCGTTACTGTTATTTGTTGTAGACTTTGATTTTAAAAAAGGCAAAATGAGAACAAAATTATTTTACTTATTAAATTCTTATTGGGATTTGGGACGGGTTTGGAGGCTTAGACCCCAGTGGAAATAAGGATGGGGAATCTCCAATATATTTTTATTAGGGATTGGGGCGGGGATGGAGATGAAGAATGACCCTTGAGATGTGGATGGTATTGTGATCCCCATTTCCAACCCGCCCCATTGCCATCCCTAACTTAAATATGCACAACCTCAGGATTCACATTAAATGATGCCTGAAACCTATAGTACAGACCACACAACAAATCCAAATTCCACAAATGACAACTGAATCAAATAAGTTTCAATTAACAAAAGAAAAACACAAAAAAAAGTTTCACCTGCACAAATTGTGAACCCTGAAAACATGAAAAGAATTGACCAATTAAATTCCAATCGATTAGAAGAACCTAATAAAAACAAAAACACAAATCAAAATCCAACCGGCCTCTACCTCAGATGAAGCTTTACCCGTGAATACTTGATCAGAGATGAAGCTTTTGGACAGGGAGAGCGTTTGGGGGACTGTAGCGATTTGGGAGGGGAGGGGGGGGGGGAATTTCGATCTCTAAGTCGGCGGAACAGTAAAACCCCGAACTGATTATTTCCTTGAGAGCTTCTCCTCCCCCTCTTCTCCTCTGCCGCTTCTCTCCCTCTCTCTCTCTCTGTTTGCTCAATAGAGAAACTAATGGGGTCACTTAACAGATCAACAAGTGGTAGGGACAAATAGGTGTAATTTGATTGAAAGAAAGGGGAAAATCATCTAATCACTTAGGGCCGTTACCGCTCATTCAAAGCTAGAGCTTTAGTATAGAGAATAATATGCAACCAATGGTTTTCCTCTTCTCCCGATTTTTATCTTCCCCCAATTTTTCTCTATCCCTCTTTTGTAATTTATTGCCAATTGAGTGCTGCCACCGCCAACCAGATTTGAAACAAATTGCAAATTTATCACACACCCAATTGATAACACACCTTCCAGTTCACAGATAAGTATTTGAAAATTATTTCCAACCATAACCTCAACAATGTGTTAACAATTGTGGTACCTCTGTACGTTTCTATGATCTTAACATCCGGCTCCATCCGGTGGTGGAAAATCTTCTCGCCAGACCAATGCTCCGACATCAACCGTTTAGTGACAATGTTTGCATTTTCACTCCATTTTCTTGTTTACATGTGTTCTGTACGTGAATGAGGTTTAGTTCTTGTTTAAGAAGCTTTAGATCTAGGGCTCAAATTCATTAAAATATGGAAGATGAAGATCACTTTTCTTTTTCTTTTTGCGAAAATAAATAAATTACAACACAAAGCCTGGCCCTTAGACAACAAAGGCTATCAGAATATAAATGAAAGGCAAAGAAGGCCGCATTTGGGATGGTGTTGACCCAATATTTAGGATTGGGGAGATTATGTCAAGAATATCTGTTCTTTGGTCCAAAAACCTATTCGAGAGAATACTTGGATGATTTTATTAATAATAGAGGTCTCTTTATATAGAGAATTACAAGTAAAAAATCTTAGTTTACAATAAAACCTAATCAAACATTGATTAGGATATCTAGAAGATTCCACCATATTACAACTAAAACAAGTAATCGCTGTCCAAACATTGGTGCTCATCTCGTTGCCACATGAAAAACCTTGTCTATTAACAAAAACTCACTGTGACAAAAATAACCTCGATCAAAAGAGAAAAAGAGTACAACACATCTTTCACATTTTAAGATCAAAACATATAGACATCTCCCCCTAATGTCTGCTTCTCCCCTGACGACTGTGATCATGGGATTTCGTATAACTTTAGTAGACCAATACTCTTCACATATTTCTCAAAAGTGGATTTAGACAATGACTCACTAAATAAGTCTTTCACATTATCCTCATATCGAACTTGGTTCACTTTGATCTTGAGGAAGTTTTTTGACGTTGATTGTAGAAGAACTCAGACTATATATGCTTGGTGTTGTTGCCCTTGATGTAGCCATGCTTCATTTGTTCAATGCAAATAGCATTATCCTCATAAATGCTTGTAGGCTCATCTATGGTAAATTTCAAACCACAAGTACTTCGAATATGCATAATTATGGATCTCAACTATATACATTCACTAATGGCTTCGTGAAGAGCTACAATCTTTGCATAATTCGAAGATGTAGTGACAATGATCTATTTTGTAGACCTATAAGATATCTGTTGTTTCCCATGGTGAATACATAACCAATTTGGGAAATACATTTTCGCAGGTCAGAGAGATACCCGACATCAACAAAACCTTCCAAAATATCATTCATATTTTGGTGAGGGAAAAAGGAACTCCGGCTAGCTGTAGAACAAGCCCATTTCTATCATATATTTAAGTATCGAAAGATATTCTTCAAGCCAGTCTAATGACGTCACGTTGGCGCAGAGCTATATCTAGCTAACAAGTTCACAGCAAATGAGATGTTTAGTCTTGTGCATTGTGCTAAGTACAATAATGTGCCTATTGCATTTAGGTAGGGCACTGCTACCTCATCATCATCATCCTTAAGGATGAAATTGATCCTTTTTTAGGATGGACGACCATGGAAACGCTCACAAGCTTAGCTTTATCTTCATTAAAGTGCCTAAGCATCTTTTGAGTATAAGTTGATTGGTGAATCAGAATACCAAGTTCCAAACCGAGACAAAACTATGTTCTTCCAAGATCTTTCATCTCAAATTAGGATTTCAAATATTCAGCGGTTTCCCTTAACTCATCAAGGGTTCCAATGATGTTCATGTCATCAACATAAACCGTGACAATTGTAAATCTGGAACTTGTCTTCTTAATGAAAATGCATGGGCATTGTTCATTGTTGACATATTTCTTCCCAATCAACTAGTCACTTAGACAATTATACCACATCTGTCTGGATTTTTTCAATCCATGTAGTGAGTATTTCAACCTTATTGAAATGCAATCTGTGGTCTAGAATAACTTGACTTGGGTAATTGAAGTCCATCAGGAACCTTCTGTACATTTATGTATCTAGATCTCTATAAAGATATGTTGTGACCACATCCATAAGCTGCATGTTCTGTTTTTCAGAAACCACCAAACTAACAAGGTAGTGGAACATAATGATCTCTGTTACGGGAGAATTTGTCTCCTCGTAGTTAATTCCAGAGCATTGTGAGAAACCTTATGCCATAAGAGGAGCTTTGTATCTTACAATCTCGTTCTTCTTATTACGCTTTCTAATGAAGACTCATATATGTCCAACAAGTTTAATGTTAGGTGGTAATGGCACAATATCTAGGCCCAAATACCTTCCTCTTTGCTAGTAAAACCAATTCAGCCTGAACCACATCTTTCTATTTAGGCCAATCCTCTCTATGTTGGTATTCATCAATGGAACGAGGTTCAATATTATCAAACTCAATAATCTCACAAGCAATAGAATACTACAGAATATCATCAATGATGATGGAGTTTCAATCCCACGTCCCATGTATACTAGTGCAGTTTACAAAGATCTCTATATTATCATGTCTAGGTTCTGACGTTGAGGCGTCCTAATGATGTGTCTTAGACATAAACATAATCCGGAACATTTTATGTGACATATTTTGAGTGTCGATGATCAAAGGATCGGGTTGTGCCAAAGTCGCTCTCTTTCTAGGCCGAGAATCCTTCGAACGAAGCGGCCTTCCACGCTTCTTAACTGGAGCCGCGGCCTAAAGCCACAACGCCATTGTTTATGGCGGTGGTACCGTGCTTTCCTTCTTTTGGGGTGGCGTCATGTCCTTTATTCGAGACATTAATCCTTGCAGGCACATTTCCAGCAGGTATATGTACCTTGTCACTTTAACAATGTCAGAAAAAGCATCAGGTACATTTTGAAGCTCGATAATCCTTCGCACTTCTAGTTCAGACTATGCGGTACGGGGATCGAGATGAGACAAAGTGGGTACAGACCGCGATAAAACCTGTCATTTCTGTTGAACATCGACGTTCTTATCTCCCCCTAATGAAGGGAAGATTGTCTCATGAAAGTGAAAATCTGCAAAACGAGTAAAGAGATCGCTTGTCAAGGCTTCTAAGTAGCAGACGATTGTTGGAGCTTCAAATCTAACACATATACCCATTTGTCTCTTAGGATCCATCTTGATGCGCTGTGATGGCACAGTTGGCACATAAACGGAGCACCTAAATATGCTTAAGTGCGAGATGTCAGGCTCGCACTCAGTCACTAGCTTAATACAGATAAAGCTTCTTTGCTAGCCAATCCTTAGAACCCTGGCAGTCTTTCTTGAAGTGGCTTGGTTTTATATTGATGAAACACTTGGTCTAATAGATCTTGTTGGCCTTAGGTGTAGTAGGTGCAACAGTAGGGGTTTTGGTAACTCCAGTCACATGATTCTTCTTAGTTTTCAGCTTGGATTTCTTCCATTTTATTGGTAATTTGGTTTACGAGTTACAAGTGAGTGCTTTCTAAGCCTTAAGTCTGATCTCTTCCTAAACGCATATGGAAAATCGTTAATTGAGCACCCATATGTCTTTCTAGGTGTTGTGTCTCACCTTGAGCTGGGTATAGTCAATAGCTAGAATATTCAGCACCAGATGGACCAAGAATTGGTCACCAACCTCAAAGTTGAAGCTTTTGAGCTTGGCAGCTACATCTGTTTACTTCATGTATATTCCCTAATGCTACCAGTGCCATCAAAGTTCATTGTCACTGGAGAATGCATAAGCACTGATGACTCCGCTTTTTTTCTGACTCTTTGTATAAGAGATGATATGCAAATTCTCTAAGGCATACTTGGTCTTAGAATGCTTCCTTTCACAGCCTGCATGATGGTTCTCTTCATAAGCAACATGGCCATTCTATTCTTGTTTTGCTAGTCACTATACTTAGGTCCAGTTTGGGATTGATTTTGGAGGTGCTTTTGAATCTGCTTCTGCTTTTGGGCTTATGCTATGTTGTTTGGTAAATTGTCTAGAAGCAGTTTTTGGTCCGAATTGATTCTCCTAGAAGCTGAAATTGAGAAGCAGTCAAGTACCAGCTTTGGGAAACTGCTTCTGTGGAAACACGGAGTGAACAGGGATTGATTAAATAAAATTTACTCTTTTTTCCTATTATGTCCTCATCTTTTCTGTGACTTTACCTTTACCCAGAGAGGGTTTTGTTATGCTCAGCTTCTCTCTTCCCAGCCTCCTCTGCCGTCAAAACTCAAAATACATCTTCCCGTCGATCGATCTCTACTATGTCTTCAAAACCCGATTCCGTCTCTCCTCCGCCACACGCCCCAAACCCAAAGCATTCCGGGACCCCAGGTTCTTCAACCTCCTTTCGTACTTGGTAAGCTCCTCATCAGAACCACTCTTCACATCTTCCTTGTTTTTCCTCCTCCCAGCATATATTATCCCATTCGTGGACGTGATATTTGTGATCTTGATATTTGTGGATTGAGATTTTCCGTTTTATGGTTGTCTAGGTATCTTATCTTGACGTGATGGAATGAATAATCGATCATTCGATCATAATCTAGTGTCAATCTGAAGCAGTAGATCATGCTGTCCCAAAAGTGAAGCAAAAACAAAGCCTTTGATATGTGAAAGATGACTCATCTTCTGCAACTCTTCCTCAGTCAAGGACCAGTCGAAGATATCAAGGTTCTGCCTCATTCTTTCTTTGTTGTAGCTTTTCGCTACCATGCTCACCCCTTGCTCATATACCCATCTCAACGATATCTGCAATTCACGCATGCAACATATGCATGCAATCTATTAATTAATAATTAACTAAAGCTTAATTTAATTAATCAATCAAGCTATAGGGTTAGTTATTAACGTGCTGCAGGTGGACGAAGATATATATATATATATATATATATATATATATATAATATATATATATATATATATAGGTGCCAAAACATTAATTAATTTATGATTTTATGTACCCACCTGAGCAGTTGTTTTCGCTTTTGCTTTGGCAATCTGTTGGAGGACTTGTGAGCCTAAAACCCTATCATCTCCCCATGAAGTCCCAGATGCACCCAGTGGAGAGTAAGCTGTGACATGTATCCCTTTTGCCTTGTAAAACTCCCTCAGTTTCTTCACCTGCCAAGCTGGGCTCATCTCCACCTACGTACATACATATAAACACCAAATTTCTATCAGTTGTTTATTGCATTTGGATTTGTGGGAGTTTTGGTTTTGGTTTTTGAATTCACTTTCGTGGATTTTTTTTTAATGGATCTGATGAATGGATTTTATGGATATTCCTAATAAATGATAAAATTGAAACATAAAAAGAAGTTCTGATGGAGTTAGATTCAATATGGTTGAGGGTGTGTATTTGCTTCCTCTGTAAGGCACTAAGCTTGTTGTAATCGAAATCTCTTAATATATTCTATGTTCTGGATCTCTAAATTGTTCGGATTCCATCCGAAGTTCTGTAAATCTTCTGTGTATAATGTGAGTGCTTAATGGAGTGTTCTGTTTTATGCCTTTTTAATTCAGTAAAGGCAAGTGTTTGATTCATTAGGGTTTGGGGTGTGTGTTGATGCAGCTTGGCGGCGTTTTCGCTCATGGCTCTAGACAGTTGAAGGTTCATGAGAGAAATTACCTCACTCATGATCTAGGGCTAGCTGCGATTGTTTTTGCCTTGAAGATTTGGAGGCATTACTTGTATGGGGAGAAGTTCGAACTCTTTTCGGATCATAAGAGTTTGAAGTATATGTTCTCTCAAAAGGAGTAGAACATGAGACAGAGAAGGTGGATGAAGCTCATTAAGGATTATGATTTCACCTTGGAGTATCATCCCGGAAAGGCCAATGTAGTGGCGGATGCTTTGGGCAGGAAACCCAGGGGTATTGTTGCTTCCGTTATGGTTCAGGAGTGGCTTATGTTGGAGACTGCGTTTGAGTTTGACCTTGTACAAGTCCTTGGAAGTATCATAGTACAACCTACTTTGATCTCTAGGATCATCAAGGTCAAACGGAGGACGGGTTCTCATGTTCGAAATTAGCAGAGTTAGCTGCAGATTCATCCATTAGTGTTCCTTAGGAGTGGAAGGTGGGAGCGGATGGTGGTTTGAGGATGAACCACAGGTTGTATGTTCCAGATCGTGTTGACCTTAAGGGAGAGATTCTTTGTGAGGGACATCGATCGCGATATACTGTGCATCCTGGAAGCACCAAGATGTATCAGGATTTGCGAAGGCAATTCTGGTAGAATAGAATGAAAAGGGATGTAGCAGAGTATGTTTCCAAGAGTCTTACTAGCCAACATGTGAAGGCTGAGTATCAGAGACCTACAGTTATGTTGAAGCCATTACCTATTCCCGTATGGAAGTGGGAGCAGATTTCCTTACTGGACTGTCTAGGTCCAAACAGAATCATGATGCAGTATGGGTGATTGTTGACCATCTAACGAAGTTGGCGTACTTTCTTCTTGTGTCGACGACTTATTTGGTTGACACGTTGTGCGTGAAACTTTATTTAGCGCTTGTGTCGATTGTTTCTGAGTGTGATGCTCGGTTCACTTCGAATTTCTGGAATGGTTTCCAAAAAGCCATAGGAATTGACTTAGATATGAGTATGGCATTTCATCCTCAGACTGATGGGCAGACTGAACGAGTGAACCAGGTGATGGAGGATATGTTGAGAGCCTGTGTGTTGGACTTCAAGGAAAGTTGGGAGGATCATCTACCATTGATTGAATTCTCCAACAACAACAGGTATCACTCCAGTAGATCTTATATCTGGTGGGCAGAGGCAGGAGATAAGGTATTATTTGGTCCTGAGATTGTTCAGCAGACTACTGAGAATATTTCGATTATCAGGGACAGGATTCGGACAGCACAGAGTAGACAGAAGAGTTATGCGGATCTGAAAAGTAGATAAGTTGAGTTTAAAGAGGGTGATTATGTGTTCTTGAAGGTCTCATCCATGAAGGGCATGGTGAGATTTGGCAAGAAAGGGAAGTTATCACCAAGGTTTGTCAGACCATTTGAAATTCTGGATAGGGTAGGAGATTTGGCTTATAGGCTTGCCTTACCTCCTAGTATGTCAGGTGTGCATAATGTATTCCATGTGACCATTTGAAATTTTGGATAGGGTACAACCTTTATTGTTGAACCTGTTTGTATTTTGGATAGGTTAATAAAGAAACTTTGAAGGAATGAAGTTGACTTGGTCAAGGTATTGTACTTGGAGTCACCATGACGAGGCAGATGCTTCTTGGGAGTTAGAGTCTGATATGAGAGCGAAGTACCCACAATTTTTCGTTGACGAGTGTGCTTGAATTTCGAGACGAAATTCTATTAAGGAGGGTAGACTGTGATGACCTGGAATTTTGTTATTTAATTTTGGTGATTAATAATAGACCAGTTGTACGAATTATTATTATTATTATACTTTATTCGTATGTCATATGTGAAGTAGAATTGTTTAGACATTTTATTATTTGAAAAGTGTGGATTCGGGGGGGGGGGGGGGTTTAAGGTTGACTTTTGATACATTGAGATTCTCCAAATACTTCCTTCATGAAAATCGTAGACATATTGATACGAGTTTGTGGACATGTGGAACATGAAAATCGGAATTCGTATAAGAAAGTTATGAGCGTTTAAAAATTTGGAAAGTTCTATATATAAGGGGTTTCTATTTTCTGAATTTTCCATTTTCATTTTTGGAAGTTTCCAAAACCAGAAACTCAGAAACCTCTCTTCTTTCTCTTGATTTTCGACTGACCTGACCCGTACCTGGCCGATCCAACTGGGCTATTCTGGCGAGCTCCGATGATCTCTTGCCGTCAAACTTAGCCAGCTTCTTCCTCTCCACCGTGCGTTCCTCGTTGTGGCATCCTCTAATATCGATTCTCAGTGATGACGGTGCAGCAAAGCGATGGAGTTTGGTGCAGCCGGACCCGATCGGAAATCCTTGTTCTGGCTACGTCGTGGCTTCAAGCTTTTTGCTTTGAGTTTGTTGGAGCCTCCCTGGTCGATCTGTGGTGGTTGTTGGGACCGATTTACATGGGAATTGGATCAATTGAAGGTGAACAGTTCACATGGGCTTGTGGTGGCGATAGGTAGCGATCTAGGCTATGTTGGCTTGAACCTCTTGTATTAAAAGTTGATACATTTGGGGTTTTTGACATTTTGGACTGTTGGATTAATCTAATTTTGAGTTTTGGCCGATGGTGGTTGTGCCACCGACTGTGGCAGCATTTTGGCAGCCTTCCCAGGTCATGTATTGGATAATTTCTGGTTTTATATATTATCTACTTGTCGATACGAGTGTTTCGATATATAATACATAATTTTTGGAGATCGTATGAATATAATGTGATTTTTACGGTTTTGGACCGTTTGATGATTCGATCCGTGAGGATTTGAGCGCTGGATCGACTTGTGGTTTTGACCTATCGATCATAGAAGTATTCTAGAGACATTGGACGGTCTCGGATGTGGTTTCGCCTCGATTGGCGTCACTCTGGAGGTTTTTGTTCAAAATAGGGGTTTCAGACTTAGATCGTTTGTGATTCGTTACTAAGTTAAGACTGTATGTGATTAGGTACTTGACGGAGTATTCTATAGGGTTATTTTGTGGTTGTGCTACTTTGTTCTGCATTGAAGACGCTGTGGGAATTTCGAGGTGAGTAATCTCATAAGGTTTATTTATGAACGGAGTTACCTTTATTCTTTTGAGAGTTATTTATTTAACTGCAAACTATAGTTAGTATTAGTAGGCATTCCTGAGATGACTATGTTTGTATATATATATATATATATATATATATATATATATATATATATATTTACGTGATATATATGTGTGTGTGTTAGGGGATTTTGTTGGTTTATGAAAACAAAATGCATGAATGGTGCTTTTTATTGTTTTGTATTGTGGCTTTTTGGAAAACAAATGATTTTGAAATGATGATTTCTATTGTTTTGAAAAGTATTGAGATTGGTATAACATTTTGAGTCTTGAGCAACTCCTTTAAATGTTTTATTCCAAGGGACTGTGAGGCCCAAGGAATTAAGGTCACAAGGTGACCTTAGGCAGTATATCGAGTAATCACGTCTTTGGCCGGACAAGTGGTTACGATTTCAGTTAGAGCTCTAGTCTGTATGCTAATGTAACTCATGGGGTAGTTACATGGGGTAATGGTACGAGGTCATATCTAACTCATGAATTTGTGTTTTAAGGAAACAAGTTGTGAGTTGCTTTCCTTATATACGATTTTTAGGAAATCAAGGTGTGAGTTGGTTTCCTTATTTCATGAATTGAAAGAAAACAAGGTGTGAGTTGCTTTCTTTTGTTGGGTTTAAGGAATCAAGGGGTGAGTTGTTTTCCTTAGTTTTGGTGTGAGTTGATTTGTGGTGGTTTTGATTTACTCATACAAGCTTTCATAAGCTTACCGGGTTTGTTGTGCTGCAACCTGGTGCACTATTCAATGACGTAGGGGTTAATCCTGCAGGTCGGGATAATCGTGGCTGAAGCTGAGGTAGCGTCTTTGCAGCTTTATGGTATGAAGCCATTTTTGTGACTTTATCGTTGATAAGGACTTTCGTTGTGTAGTATGCTCTGAGGAGCATTTACATTTTATTTTGTGTTGACAATTTAATTCGTAAGCTTATATAATGTATGACTCAGTGGAGCGGGTCAATAATGACGTAGTGGGTTCAGGGCATCAGTATGTACTTGGTTTAAAGAGAAAAATTTTTCAGGTATTTTGTATTGATGGCTAAACGATCACGCATGTATAATTAGGAGATTGTATATCGATTTTTATTTCTGTTAAAAATCATTGGCGTGACAATTCATTTATTGATAAATGAATATTTATGACTCTAGAGAGAGTTCCATGTTATTCCTGGTTGAATTATATAACATAGTATAATTTGATTAGGTTTTCTATTGCAATAAATTAAGGATGAAGTTCAATTCGATTAAGGCATAAGGAAAAAGCAAATGACTATAAAAGGCTTAGATAAATTGAGAAAATATAAATTGTTAAAAGTTCTTTAATTATTATGTATTTGAATTTTTATAGATATTATTTCTTTTATATATTTCATCAATTATTAATATTTTTTACGATATATCTTTTATATCTTTCATCAATTATTACTTTATATATTCACTGGGTCCTTAACGATGTCTAAACAAATTATTATCTTATGCATTTAGCGAGGTTCTTAGTAATATATCTGATCTCAAGTAGGGATTGGAGGCTTTTTATCTAAATTTATAATATATTCCTTATGGCTCTCTCCCCAAACCCTAGCCTCTGGAGCTTTACGCTCCATCAATGGTGGCCTGCAATGGCCTCCCACCACGTGCTGCTGGCCTTCCAACGCCGATCTTGAGCGGCGACCATCACATCTACCCCTAAACCCTATATCACCATGTTTGCTTCTCATTGGAGTACAATGGATGTTTTGAATAAGATGGACTGGCAGGTTGATCTGATGTGACCCAACGTTAGGTGGGCGAGGGATTGATGGTTCCAGGTTCGTCTGTCTAGAGGCCGACTTAAGGCCGACCCATACTTGGCAAGATTGGCAGTGACGAAGAGTAAAGTTATAGATCAAGGCTGGTAGACTGCATGCTTTTGTTAATCAGCATCAAAGATTGGAATGGCAGCAGGCGGTCGGGGTGGGCTGGCGGAGTTTGCCTACATATAATTCATGAATTTAGTAATAAATGAAACTGATGGGTATAGATGACAAAAGAGAACATTCAATATGTCATATGAAGCATTAGCATATTTAATGTTCTCTTTTGTCATCTATACCCATCAGTTTCATTTATTACTAAATTGTAGCTACTCAACTTCATACATTCCTGATTATGGATACCATGAAGTTACTCTCTCTCTCTCTTTCTCTCTCTCAACAACATATACACAATGACAGAGTAAAAAAAAAATTGTGATTTTATTCATACTTCCACATTATTGGTACGTGATATCTCTTTTAAAACTATATCACCAAATTTTCAGTTTTGCCTATTTAAACTTTTTCTTTTCTTTACCTTCTTCCACATAGGTTTGGGTCTCTATCTCCTCACTGGACTTGTACATCTTCGATGATGACATTGCCATGAGGGAAAGACAGAGAGGTTGATGGGTAAATAGAACAGAGATGGGGATCAAGAGAGAATGTTGAGAGATATAATTTTTAATTAATCAAAATGAAAGAAAAAATATATAATTATTTTGTTTTTTGCTGAAAGATGAGTGAATGAGACTATGAGAGGAGCAACTTCCCTAACAATATATTAAATTAATTAAAGAAAAAGGGAACAACAAGAGAGGGGACCAAACCGAAACCTCTCGAAACAAATTAACAATGAAACAGGGAGAGCAAAATCAAAATTGAGGAAGACCCAAAAGGTCATTATTACAATTAAACAATATAAAATGAGGAGGCACATGCATCCCACCAAAACCAGTTGAGTTAATGACGTACTATGATTAGTCAATGCATCCGCTTTTTTATTCCATTCTCGAAATATATGATAATATCAAAATGTTATCTTTAAGATGCAACTTAAACAATTAAACCAATGAACACAAAGTTGCCAAGGATGTACCGTGGTTAGTCGATGCATCCTCTACTTTATTCCCTTCTCGAAATATATGAGAAGATCGAAAGGATATCTTTAATATGCAACTTAAACAATTAAGCAAATGAACACAAAATTACCAAGGTACAAGCAAAGAAGAATGTAAATAGTTTAGCACAAATGCACAGGTGAGAAAAAATAAAGGGCTAAATACTAGTTTCTACTCTGTAGTTTAGGTCCAAAATCAATTCAGTCCCTGAACTTCTAATTTCATCAAAAACACCCCTGCACTTTCAATTTTGATCTAATAGGTCCAATTCGTTAATATTCTGTTATGAGTTCAAGTTATAGTTGGATTATTTGTTGAAAAACTATTTATTTGATTGATTTCTAATAGTTGATCTCACTCCTAAATTGACTATGCAGGCCACCTCAACATTATATCATAAAACATAAGTCATATATGAGCCACATCAAAAAGTTAAATGACTCAATTGTCAGACTTCTAATAAATTGGACCTATTAGATCAAAATTGAAAGTGCAAGGGTGTTCTTGATGAAATTAGAAATTTAGGGACTGAGTTGATTTTTGACCAAAACTACAGGGTAGTAATTAGTATTTAGCCCAAAAATAAAATTAAAACAGTTTTACCCATGAATTATTGGTCGGCAAAATTGGTCCCATATCTATCTATTACTCTTGCGTCAATTCTGTATGTATCAGAGAGACACAGACGGATCAGAGAGAGTAAAGGTCTTGGGGCCATTTGCATCCGTACATACTACGTTGATAGGTTGGTGCATCTGACGTTCTTCCTTGACCATCTTAAGCTGACAAGCTGTGAAACTAGACGTGCATGCCAAAACAAGAAGAATACGGGAAGCACATGATGGTAGCGGATCACTTGAGCTGGATCTCAGGTCGCAACGAATTCATATTTCGTTACTGGATCTCATAGTTGGACGTTCTAAAGAGCAAGTGGATTCTAATATAACGTACCAATATATGAATGATTTCATGCATAGGCTAGATTTTTTTTTTTTTTGACGAACATTTCAAGCAAAGTTAAAGGCCAAAGTAAGTTATATGTCTTTATTAAATATCATTAAAAAGAAGCTAACTAGGACGGTGCATTATTGAATCGAGAAAAGGTTGAGGAGATTGTCATAAAAAAAAAGGTTGAGGAGATTACAGTTGGGAATTGAAAGTGGTCGTCCATGAAGATAATTATGGCAATATGCCATGTCACTCAAATAGTTTTTGTTTTTATAAAGAAAGTTAGGCATTGATAAGCTATTTCTATACAATTAAATAAATGTACAAAAATGTTTATAACTTAATCTTACCAGATTGTTGAAAGTGTACGGGAATAGAGATCGTTCCAGCAAGAGATTGTGGTTCAATTGCTCTACAACTCAAAACAAGATAAAATATAAATTACCCAGTCAGAAAGATCCGACAGTAAGACGAATCTAAACTAACCTAAATGGCTTGAAATTTTACATACGGACTCTAGACACAACAAACTAACTACTGACAAAGTTTGATAATTTTTGATGTTTTGGTTGGTGAAATAATTACTAAAGATGAAACAGTAAATGACTCCGAAGATTTTTTTTATTTTTTTTAGTAAAATAAGGGATTAGGTGATATTAGTTTCTCAGAAGCAGACGATGTAGGGAGCAAGTCTCACCCTCAATTCCGAATGAGAAGGGTTTGCCACACTTTGGGAACCCACCGCCAGTCCCCCTAATTTTATTTTATTAATAAAAAAGAAAAAATATAGAGGGGGAGGGGGGACGGAGGCACGGACAAAAACCTTACCCCGAAATACAAGGGAAACAAAACCTTACCCCGAAATACAAGGGAAACAAATAAAACACAACTCCGATCAAGCATTACGCTGATAAGGAATGCCCATATCATCCCTAAGCAAGAAAGGAGATAGAGTAGATGGTGCGGTTCCGTACCAAACCAATGCAGTGGATGCCAGACCCATGTCTGTCAACCTATCAGCAACAGTATTCCCTTCACGGAGCACATGAGAGCAATGAAAGGTCAGTGAGCGGATACATGCTAAATAAGTCGACCAAGCAATCCGTAGACATGGAGGGACAAATGAAGAAGAGACAATGCAATCAAGAACACTAGTGGAGTCACTTTAAAGCCATATGTTATTCCATCCAAATTTAAAAACAAATTCAAATCCAAAACATGAATAATAACAAATACAAATAATGTTCTGATTTTTTTCTCAGAAACCATCACGCCTCACACCACTCAATATTACATAAACCAAATCCTCAAGTTAATTATTACAGCCCACTCTCACCAATTTAAATAGTAAAGCTCAATCAGCATAACCAACCTCACAAAAACAAAACGCGATAAATCAAACACTGCTACACTAAACAGCTCGATCACCGCCCTGGTTCTCCTGACCTGCAGGATTATCAGCTGCACTGTTTGAATGGTGTACCGGGATTGCAACAACACAAAACCCGGTAAGCTTTTGAAAGCCCGTATGAGTAAATGTAGAGATTGCACCATTTAAGTTAATAATAAAAACACACAAAGTAACTCCAAAATATACTGAAACATAAAAGAAATAATACTCTCAAGACTCTCTTTTAAAACTCAAACTTATGAGTCTCAAGTAACCTCAACGTTACTCTCATAAGACCACTCAACATTTGACAGACATACTAGAGCTCTAACTGATTGCAACCACCAGCCCGGCGCAAGAGCGTGGTTCACGATAATAATGCTATTAGTAACCACCAGCCCGGTACAAGAGCGTGGTTCACTGATAGTATGTCATGGTCACACTCAATTTATTGATCTCCACAGATCAAAATAATTTATCGTTTCTCAAACAATAAAATTCAACTCATTTCTCAACATGTCAATCACGAAAAGTAAACATTTAAACAATAATAACAACATAATCATGCATATTGTTTCCTCAACACAATCCATCAACAAATATATATATCATCACATTAATAATACATATACATAGACATTCAAACAGTGATGCCTATTATTATCAAATAAATATAATTTACTAAATTCGGTTCTTAAATGAACCATTTGCGATTTACTCACCTCTAGTCCATATGCGTCTTCTATCAATCAAAATCACAATAATCCAAATGCTCGTCCACTCAACCCGTCAAGTACCTAATCAAGTATGGTATTTGCTTAGTAAACGAAGCATGAAATTAACTTAAATGATGATTCAACGGTCGGATTCTAAATAAAGACGATCCAACGGTCGGATCGAATTTAAAAGACGATCCAACGGTCGGATTCTAAAATAAAGACGATCTAACGGTCGGATTGAATTAAAACGATGATCTAACTGTCAAATCCTCACGGATCGCCCTTGGAAACATCCTATCAAAATTATACGAAAATCCGACGGACGGATTTTCACTAATCGCCTCCCGAATCACTGTTTTACAATTATACGAAGATCCAGCGGTCAGATCTTCGCACGTGACCTCACAAAGTCATAAAACAGTCATACAATCAACATATTAAAATTTGAAGCAAAACTGATGGTCTGTTCTCCGTAGATCGTAAACCGAAAATAAAACTAAAAAATCATAAATAGTAATGTCAAAACGTAAATCTACTATTTATCAACTTTTTCTAAAATAACCTTGTGATATATCAAAATCCTCGTAAGGATGTATAGATCATCGTCCAAATAATATAAACTCAAAAAAATGGTCCGAGCGCCGCCACACGTGACAGTCAAACGCCGGTTAACCACCTCCAATGCAAAAGTCGTCAACTGCAAAATTCTTTAAAATAAAAGGGTGATCAACTTTTGTACCTGGAGCTAAGCGAGATGAGGTCTAGATCGTTGTAGATCGAGCTTTGAAGTTGGATTAATCGTGAGCGTCTGCTCAGATTCTAGGCTCAATCAGGACCGTCAATGTAATACCCGTAATTTTCATTTTAAATTCGAGTAATTGTGTTGAGTGATTATTATACGATTTAACGATTATTGTTCGATAATAATTCACTTTTACATTAATCGAAGTTTCGAAACAATTATTTTTAACGAAAAGCTCGAAATACTCGGTTTGAGAAATCGACTTTTTCTACGTACGAAATTTGGAGAAACTTCCTTCATGAAAGTTGTAGAGCTCGTCGATACGAGTCCGTACCCGCGCGGAACACAAAGATCGGATTTTTTCTGAATTAGTTATCGAATTACGAAGTTTTCCGAAACATGTATATATAGAATTTTTTTTTGGGAAACCCTAATTTCCCACCGGCCACTCTTTCTCTTCTTCTTTCTTTTTCTGGAAAAAAAAACTGAGCTTTCTCTCTCTCAGCTCGCGCATCCGTCTCTCTCGACCGAAATAGAGAACAAAGTTCTCCTTATTGTTCTCCCTCCAAAAACGTACTCAGGGGATGCATTGTGTAAGTTATACGTGAACGAGATAGTGAGGCTTCATGGAGTGCCTGTGACGATTGTATCTGATCGTGATGCTCGTTTCACTTCAGAATTCTGGCGTAGGTTCCATAAGGCATTTGGTACGTCTCTTGCTATGAGCACTGCATTTCACCCATAAACAGATGGACAGACCGAGAGAGTGAATCAGGTGATGGAGGACATGCTCAGAGCTTGTGTTCTTGATTTTAAGGGTAGTTGGGCGGATCATCTGTCATTTGGCAGAGTTTGCCTACAACAACAGCTATCACTCTAGTATCGGTATGGCTCCATATGAGGCTCTTTATGGTAGACCATGTAGGACTCCTATCTGTTGGGCGGAAGCAGGGGATAAAGGGCTCATCGGTCCTGAGATTGTACAGGAGACTACAGAGAAGGTCACTATTATTCGGGACAGAATCCGAACCGCTCAGAGTAGACAGAAGAGTTATGCTGACTTGAAGAGGAGACCGTTGGAGTTTGAGACAGGTGATCATGTGTTCTTGAAAGTCTCACCTATGAAGGGTGTGGTGAGATTTGGCAAGAAGGGGAAACTCGCACCAAGATATGTTGGACCCTTTGAGATTCTAGAAAGGGTTGGTAACTTGGCATATCGTCTTGCTTTACCTGTTAGCATATCGGGTGTGCACAATGTTTTTCATGTGTCTATGCTCAGGAAGTATGTTCGAGACGAGTCTCACGTGATTGACCACGGTACGATCGAAGTGAACCCGGATGTGACGTTTGTAGTTGAACCTGTTCGTATCTTGGATAGGTCTACAAAGAAACTTCGTAGGAAAGAGGTTGATCTCGTAAAGGTGTTCTGGAGTCATCATGATGAGGGTGATGCATCATGGGAGTTAGAATCTGACATGAGGACGAGGTATCCACAGCTTTTTAAGGAATTGAGTACTTGAATTTCGCGACGAAATTCCTTTAAGGGGGGTAGATTGTAATACCCGCAATTTTCATTTTAAATTCGAGTAATTGTGTTGAGTGATTATTATACGATTTAACGATTATTGTTCGATAATAATTCATTTTTTTACATTAATCAAAGTTTCGAAACAATTATTTTGAAAAGCTCGAAATACTGGGTTTGAGAAATCGACTTTTTCTACGTACGAAATTTGGAGAAACTTCCTTCATGAAAGTTGTAGAGCTCGTCGATAAGAGTCCGTACACGGGTGGAACACGAAGATCGGATTTTTTCTGAATTAGTTATCGAATTACGAAGTTTTCCGAAACATGTATATATAGAAATTTTTTTTGGGAAACCCTAATTTCCCACCGGCCTCTCTTTCTCTTCTTCTTTCTTTTTCTGGAAAAAAAAACTGAGCTTTCTCTCTCTCAGCTCGCGCATCCGTCTCTCTCGACCGAAATAGAGAACAAAGTTCTCCTTAATTGTTCTCCCTCCACAGATCACCTCTCGACCTCAAACCAAGTCCCAGGCGTTCGTCTCGAGCAGCTCTAGCACCCAGAGGCAGTTTTACAAGGCGGCGCGGCCTGTAGCGCCGGCGGCACGGCCCGAACCGAAAACCACCATTTTCGGTTCGAGCTTGATATCTCGAGCTACACTCCACCATTTCACCTGATTCTTGGCTCATTGAGCTCACCTCAACTTCCTCTACAAGCACCAAGAAGGACCGGAACTGGGTCGAACGTTTTCACGTTCGTCGGAGCTCGACCCGAACGGATCGAAACACCGAAACTTTCGATCAAGATATCTCGAGCTATACACGATCGTTTCTTGTGATTCTTGGCTTGTTGAATTCGCAAGGAAGTTCTTAACAAGTTTCCAGAAGAGATCGGGGCCTGAGGTTGCAGTTTTCACGTCGGTTTTCAAGCTCGCCAGTTTCTGCATTTTTTCCGGCCGCCGACTGTAAATAGGTAATTTCGATCCCTTCCCATCATTTTTAGGTCTTGTGCTATGAAAGTTGCTCAGAATGATGAAACGAATGGGACAAGCTCAGCCCCGACACCATTGGCGGTGGTCGGTGGCGGCTCTGTCCGTAACTCCGGCAGCCCTTTCCAGCCACCTCCGGAGGTCTAAAATTTGGTTTCTGTCCATTTTATAATTCTATGTTTCGATACGATCATTTCCCCGTATTATACGCATTTTTCGGATATCGTATGAATTAGTTATAAATTTTGTGATTTCGATCGATTTCAATCGTTAGATTTTTGATCTGTGAAATTATGACCGTCTGATGAACTTGTAAATTTGTTATGATGATCATATGACTGTCTCAGAGGCTTTGTGTAGTCATGGGTGAAGATCCGACCGTTGGATCTTCGTATATGTGAAAAACGGTAATTAGGGGAGCGATTCATGAGAAACCGCTCGACGGATTTTAATGTAAATTAGAATCCGGCCGTTAAATGGTAGTTAAATTATGTGTTGAAATTATTGGCTAAATTCGAATCACATTTGATTAGGTGATTGACGGATTTTATTTGAGTGGGCTATTCGGCGTAATTATAATTATAAGTATATTGAAGACGCAGCGGGAGTTTCGAGGTGAGTAAAACTCACATGGTTCATATTACGAACCGAGCGTTGAATTTATTTATTTTTAGTAATTGTGTGAAAAATATTTGCGGATTAAATATTTGTTTTAATAATTTCATGGACTTGAATCACCACGGTCCATAGGTAAGTAAAATGAATTTTAATTATACAAATGAATTTCATGATTTTCTTGTGTGAATTATAGATGGTATTAGTGGTCATTCCTGAGTGAATGATTACGTATATATATATTTACGTGGAAAATATATATTGATGAGTGGATTGTTGAGTGATGGCATGATTGAGTAGAATTGATGAATTGATTGTGTTTCAATTGTGTAATTCCATAATAATATGGTGTATCTTGATTTGGGTTGATTTCAGTATGTGATATTATATGTTGTGCTCATTTATGGGTTTAGGGTCGACGTAATGACCGGTGTGGGGTAATCGGACGCACTAATCCTGTGTGGATGATAGGATACGATTGGTTGAGTATGTGGAATTATTGGACGTTCTAAATATGTATATAGGTATACATATTGATGAAATACAATAATTGATAAATATGTATGATGCCATAACCTAGGCCAGGTGACGGGCTACGATTCAGTTAGAGCTCTAGTCTGTCAAGTACCGTATTTTTATAAATACGATGATGAGAGTTGTGAAGAAAGTTGTGAGTTGGATTGTCTTGATATATTGAATTGGTGTTGATTGAGATTGTTAGTACTTGCATATGTGGAAATTATTGAGTGTTGCTGTGTGTGGGAATAGATGAGATTAAATTAAGTAACAGTTCTTTCTTTTACTCATACAAGCTTTCATAAGCTTACCGGGTTTTGTGTTGTTGCAATCCCAGTACACTATTCAACGGTGTAGCGGATATTCCTGCAGGTCAGGATAACCAGGGAGGTGACCGAGCTGCTTAGGTGTTACAGCAGTTTTGTTATTTATTTAGTTGTGAGGTGTGTATGCTCATTTAGAGCTTTACATTACATTTTGGATTTGAGTTGTAATAATTAACCGAGACTAAATTTGGTTTGATTTTATTTCGTGTGGTGAGGGTGTTATGAGAAGAAATTTTCAGGATGATTATTTTGAGTTTGTAGTATTTTCATGTTTCGGATTTTGAATTGTTATTCTAAAATTCGGGGCGTGACAGTTTGGTATCAAAGCGTAAGGTACATATTTGGTGATATGTCAATACTTACCGAGTGATGGCCCGTCTGCAGCGGATCCCCATCGTGTGCTCTTCGGTATTGACAATGTCATTGGGTATGTGAGTGCGTTAGGTTGGCTAGGAACGTTAGTACTTTTAAGAAAGTTTAGGCATCGTTATGTATGATCAGTACTTGGTTAATATGGACTTGCATTTGACTTATGCTTTGTTTAAGTGTTATGCGTATATTAATCAAGTATATCATGCTTATTAGGTAATGGAGATTGAGGGAAACAAAGCCAGAGGTCGGGGCAGAGGTAGACCTCGTGGCAGGGATAGAGGCCGAGGAAGGGGTAGGGCCCCTCTGGTCGAAGAAGTATTCGAGTCGGAGGAAGATGCACCTTATGAGGATCAGCCTATTCCTCCTGTGGCTGTGGTTGATAATCCTGCTCACTTGCTGATGCTAGCAAGGGAAATTACTCGCTTGGGAGCAACCAAGTTTGGAGGAGGCACTGATTATATGGTGGCGGATCGTTGGATAGAGGATTTGCAGACCTATTTCGATCTGCTTGATTGCACTGAGATCGACAAGAGGAAGCTAGCCGCTTTCAAGCTGAAGGATGAGGCTAGGGTGTGGTGGAACGTCGCTCAGAGAAGCATTGAGGTGTCTACCTTGACATGGGACGGCTTTGAGAGGCTGTTCAGAGAGAAGTACTTTCCACCAGCAGTGAAGGAGAGGTTGGAGCGAGAGTTCCTTGCACTTGTACAGGGGAAGATGACCGTAATTGAGTATGATGCGGAGTTCTCCAGACTGTACAAGTATGTGAGGCAGATGGAGGATGAGGACTTGGCCAAGAAGTTTCAGAGAGGGTTGAGTCCTTCGATTGAGCGTGATGTAGCCATCTTGGAGCTGAAGACCAAGAGAGAGATCTTGGCTAAGTCACAAATCATTGAGCAGCAGAACCTGATTCGTAGAGAGAAGGAGTCTGCTGAGAGAGATTTCCAGGGCAAGGGAAAGGCCATAGCAGGAAGTAGTAGAGCTAGAGACTTTAGGGGTGGGTTCTGGAAGAGACAGAGAACTCAGTTCCAGCATCAGGCTCCAGCCAGGGCAGCAGTAGCTCCTCCTGTTCAGGCTATGCCTATTAGGCAGATAGCACCAGCAACTCCGGTGAAGTGCTTTAACTGTGGCGAGCCGGGTCACATCTCTCATGCGTGCACGAAGCCACGGGGTAGGTTATGCTACAGTTGTGGACAGGCAGGGCATCAGGCTAGAGAGTGTCCTCGAAATCAGGGTAGAGTGTAGGGTAACCAGCAGAGGCAGCTACCACCTGCTAATACTAGAGTCTTTGCCATCGGTCAAGCAGGCACGGGAGTGGAAGGTACCTTATCTGTTTATCACTTTCTTGCTAGAGTACTGTTTGATACCGGAGCCTCACACTCTTTCATATCTAGTTCGGTTGTGGATGTTTTGGGTTTGATTGCTATGCCTCTGACTAGATCATTGTGTGTTACATCACCTCTCGGTGTGTCTCTTGAGCTTAGCATGCTTTGTGATGATTGCCCTATTGGGATTGGTGGCAGAGAGTTCTCTGCGTCTTTGATTGTGATTCCGGATCACACGTATGATGTGATTTTGGGTATGGATTGGTTGAGCCTGAACCATGCTGTTATTGATTGCTTTAGGATGATTGTGTCCTTCCATGTTCCGGGATAACCGGTGTTTCATTACCGTTGCCTGAAGTCTGACATCACCATAAGGATAGGGATTTTGGCCCATATTGAATCAGGGAGTAGTACTTCAAAGATTACAGGGATCCTGTGGTTTCAGAGTATGAAGACGTGTTTCAGGAGATCCCTGGGTTACCTCCGAAGAGGGTAATGGACTTCTCCATTGATGTGATACCAGGTACTTCACCTGTGTTGAAAGCACCCTATCGAATGGCTCCGGCTGAACTTCAGGAGTTGAAGGTTCAGATTGAGGGCTTACTTGCACAAGGGTTCATTCAGGCAAGTGTGTCTCCTTGGGGCGCACCAGTGTTGTTTGTGAAGAAGAAGGATAGTTCACTTCGTCTATGTGTGGATTATCGACAGTTGAACAAGGTGACCATCAAGAATAGGTACCCTTTACCTAGGATTGATGACTTGTTCGATCAGCTTAGAGAATCTACTGTGTTCTCGAAGATTGACTTGAGGTCTGGATATCACCAGTTGAGGGTGAAGGAGGAAGATATTCCAAAGACGGCGTTCAGGACTAGGTATGGATATTTTGAGTTTCTTGTCATGCCTTTTGGTCTCACGAATGCCCCCGCAGCATTTATGGATTTGATGAACCGTACGTACAGTCCTTACTTGGATCAGTTTGTGGTAGTGTTCGTTGACGACATCTTGATTTATTCGAGGTCGTCAGCTGAGCATGAGAGGCATCTACGGATAGTGGTGCAGACATTGAGAGAGCAGAAACTATTTGCCAATTTCGAGAAGTGTGACTTCTGGCAGAGTGAAGTCAAGTTCCTTGGTCACGTGGTCTCGAAGGATGGAGTTTTTGTGGATCCTTCGAAGGTTGAAGCAGTGATGAGTTGGAGTCGCCCTACTACGGTTACATAAATCCGTAGTTTCCTTGGATTGGCCGGGTATTACAGGCGCTTCATTGAAGGGATTTCTGGTATTGCTTCGGCTTTGACCAAATTGACCAGGAAAGACACTCAGTTCGTATGGTCGGATGAGTGTGAGAAGGCTTTCATTGAGCTGAAGACTAGATTGACTACAGCTCTGGTGTTGACTATTCCTACTAGTGGTGGTGGATTAGTCATTTACAGCGATGCATCTCATCAGGGTTTAGGGTGTGTGTTGATGCAGAATGGTAGTGTCGTTGCTTATGGTTTTAGACAGTTGAAGGTACATGAGCGGAACTACCCTACTCATGATCTAGAGTTAGCAGTAGTGGTGTTTGCCTTGAAGATTTGGAGGCACTATCTTTATGGTGAGAAATTTGAACTCTTTTCTGATCACAAGAGTTTGAAGTACCTATTCTCCCAGAAAGAATTGAACATGAGGCAGAAAAGATGGATGGAGCTCATTAAGGACTATGATTTCACCTTGGAGTATCATCCCGGAAAGGCGAATGTAGTGGCGGATGCCTTGAGTAGGAAACCGGTAATCATGGCATCGATTATGGTGCGGGAGTGGCGCATGTTAGAAGCTGCATCTGAGTTCGACCTTATGCCCGCAGGAGCAGGACAGGGAATCTTTCTCGGTAGTATCACCTTACAGCCCACTTTGATCTCCAGGATCATTCAGGGTCAGACACTTGATGAGTTTGCTCAGGCGAGGATTGCTGAGATGACTGTTGACCCGGATGTGGAGGGTCCTTCTGAGTGGATGATTAGGGCTGATGGAGGGTTGAGATTTCGAGGGAGATTGTATGTACCGAGTGTTGATAACCTCAGGGAGGAGATCATGCGGAAAGCACATAGGTCTCGATATACTATACATCCTATATGATTGAATGAATTTTTTTCAGATTCTATTATTGTAATTCGAGAGTTGCTTATGTAAGTTTGTTTAATTAAATTTTCTTTATAGATATCTTTTGTATTTTAATCTTATGTGGTTCGAAACACTTAGGGTTTTGATACGAATGGTGCTAGATTTAAGAACATGAAATCAACGTTTTGTTTTGTGTAACTTGAATCGAAGTAGTAAAGGTTTTGGACAAAAAACCGAATTTAATTAATGAGGATTGCAATTAGGTGGACTTTTTCATACTAAGTTGCACACTTGAGTTGATAGCCTTTCTATGTGTTTCATGCGTTAAACATGTCATGATGGACTAGCTTTCTAGGGCTTAATTGCATGCTTGATAGGATTGATCTAAGTGCTTTCACTTAGGTTAATTAGCATTGAAAAGTAAAAAAATGAGAAATTATTTGCTTTCGAATATTTCACATGATCAACTCATTTCTCATGACTTAGATGAACAATATTAGGGTTTAATCGAATTTGATCATAGTTTCGGTTTTGATCTTTGTTCTCTCATTCCATTCGTGTAATTATGTTTTTAGTTTTCTTTGTTTTCTTTACTTAGTTTATTTTCGAAACCTAAATCCAAAAACCCCCCTAATTTCGTAAATAATGTTTATACTTGTGAATATCTTTGTGAATAATATACTTTGTTTTAATTTTAATTGTTTAATTAGTTGACAATGACAGGTGTACCCTCAATCCCCAGAATAGAACGATCCCTATTTGCTTATACTACTAATGATATTTTCAGGGTTAAATTATGCGCTTGCTTTGAGCGTACCAAGCGAGGGGTCTTAGAAGCAACCAATGAGGATTTTGGTTGGGCCGTAGCGTCTGTAAGGCTATTAGAAGCAAAATGTGTGACTACATCTCTCATGATGGCGTTAGAGCCATAAAAATTGGTGTGTGTGGCGTCATGGCCACTAGGAGGATTAACCATGGCGTCATGCTCATGGTTGGCGCCATTTGTGGCGTCATCACGAGGGACAAGGGCGGCCTTGCGGCGGCCCAAGACAACAGCAGCGCCTGGGGTTGCAATTTTTGCGGTCTTGCTAAGTCCGGGAATCAATGTTTGATTCTTGCTTCTTCTCATTCTGAAGAATGGATGTCGGTGTGAAGTCGTTAGTATACGGAGCATCATATCATGACCAGGATGTCCTAGTCGGTCATGCCGAAGCCAATATGTGTCTGAATCCAAGAGATCTTCTCTTATGACATTATTGGATTCAATTGGTCGAATGGTAGTGACATAAAGTCCACTAGATTGACACGTAAGCTTCTCTAAGATGCGCTTTCTGCCGCAATCATTAGAGGTAATGCAAAGGAATTCTATTCCGTTCTCATTATGCGTTTCCGCATGGAATCCGTTGGCTCTTATATCTTTAAAGCTCAATAAGGTTCGATTTGCCTTAGGAGCGTAGAGAGCTTCAGTGACTTTAATCAAGGTGCCATTTGACAGAAGGAATTGGGCCATTCCATGTCCTTGAACTAAACCTGATGGCCCAGTCATCGTAGTCACAGTGGAATATGCAGGCAACATCTCTAAGAAT
The DNA here is from genome assembly GCA_025331145.1 of Rosa persica. Taxonomy (NCBI): domain Eukaryota; kingdom Viridiplantae; phylum Streptophyta; class Magnoliopsida; order Rosales; family Rosaceae; genus Rosa; species Rosa persica. The sequence goes on along the minus strand of WFKR01000007.1, from coordinate 45,769,644 downwards.
AATTGCCTATGTCGTAGAATGGTGTGCGTAATCGAACTATCCGCGAGACAGTTTAGTTCATCCATTCCTAAAAGAAAAGCTCATAGTTAAAAATGAGTCATAAAGAAAAGAACTCAACTTTTATTGATAAGCCAAACGGAATAACATCATCTTTTATTTAATCAAAAAAGATCTAATCCAAAAAGAAACTAGCTAATGCAAATAATGGTAGTCTTCTAACTTCTTTCGTAATTTCAATGCAAATGTGACCAGGTGAGTAGAGAGATGTCGGTGGAGCAAGGCTCGCTTAAGTACCACTTATCTCAAAACCTTCCTAGACATCACATTTACAAGGAGTACGCCTACTTTAAAGAAAGATTAAACCATTGGCATCTACTACAAATAATATGGCAATTGCCTACATCTCTTGGAAAATAAAAAGACTTAATCAAAATCGCCAGTTTTTAGGTCTTGATCTTTGTAGTCTTCCACTCTTAGATCGAGATCGCCATCTTGATCTTCTTGTTCCATGTAGTTTGCCTCCCTTGCTTCACGATACATTTTGTATGTGTTTGTAACGTTCTGGGATGCATTACACTTCTTTGCCCAATGTCCACTTGATCCACATCGAAGACAAACATTTTTATGATCAGGCTCCCTTGATCGAGGTGCATTTGATGCACGAGTTGGACGGCCATTGTTTTTTGTGGTGTCACCACCATGGCCGGAGGCTCCGCCTCTCTCTCTCTCTTCATACGTTGGCCTCCACGGTTCCGCGCACGCCTATCTTGGCGATTTCCTTCCTCTTTAGGGCAAGAATATGGACCAGAACATCCAGAATTGTCCTTATTCTTAGGGTTTCGCTCCTTGCGTCCTCCCTTGGGGGCGCGACTATAATTAGACTCCGGAATAGACTTAGTTCCCACAGGTCTAGCATTATAGTTCTTCATAAGGATATTGTCGTGCTTCTCAGCTACGTTCATGGCGCCAATGAGCTCATGAAACCTTGTGATACATCCTGCATTCACATCAATCTGATAATTCTTCGAAATCATTAGGGCAGAGAAGAGGAAGGTACAGAGAGTCTTCTCGATCAACATCATATCAGTTATGGTTTGTCCACAGAACTCCATCAAGGACTTGATACGAAGGGCTTACGAGTTATAATCAAGTATGGACTTGAAGTCACAGAAGCTGAGGCTATGCCATCTCACTTCTAAATTAGGAAGCAGGGAGTCACGAACATTGCCAAATCGCTGCTCAAGTTCCACCCATAGTTTTCTGGGGTCTTCCTCATTGAGGTATTCACTTTGAAGAGAATCATTCATGTGCCTTGTCATGAGAATTATGGCCTTGGCTTTATTTGCTTCGAAGGCACGAGTTTGCTCTACATAAATCACGTTCTGACTAGGCTCTTGGATGGTTTCCAGAAGTCCATCAACCTTAAGATGTTGGCGCACATCTCGAACCCACCTATGGTATCCTACGCCAGTTGTCTCTAGTGGAACAAAGTTCAACTTATTCAGGTAACTCATCCTGAAAAACAACATAAGATTAGGGTTAGTTTCGGAGCATAAAAGGCTACCATGAAAACAATAAGAATTTCTTAGTGTAGTTGCTTCCAATAAATTAGGGATTTCTGAGCGTAGTCGCTCCCAAGAAAATCTGATTCCAAGAGAGGTTTTGGATTAGATCGAAACAATGATGTATGTGGTCGATCGTTTTTCTTCTCAACAAACTATAAGGTTTAGTTTGGCATTGCTTTTAAAACCTGCTTTTAGTCCAAAAGCGCTTCTGATGGGAACTGAGGCTGTTTGGTAAACCTCAAAATTTGTGCAAAAGCGCTTCTTGCCACAGCAGAAAATCAAAAGCAGCTCCGGGTAGCTTTCTCGTTTCTGCTTTTGTGGAAACCAAATGAAGGAAGCGGAGGGTTAAATGAAACTTTACAAACTATCGAAATTATCCTTCATGCTTTCAAAAATTTACATCAAATTTCCTGTCTTAAATTGATACTTGTTCTTCTTCTCATCTCAGCAAGACTGCACTGTTGCTGCTTCAAGCCTTCAAAACCGAACCAAAGCAAACCAATCCACCACCTTGCAATGGCCTCAGAGGTGGCCGAATTGTACCCAAAACGTTAATCATCCTAAATTCAACTATAATCGAAACCAAGTATATCAATACATAGAGCATGAAGAGGAGATCGACTTTCGTACCTCATGCATTGCTGATGATCGCCGGAGTTGCCGGAAAACGCCGAAAATCGGCCAGAAAGGCTGGAGCTTCTTGGTTTCGAATCGCCTTCATCAGATCTCGTCGGTGAAAACCCAAGCCATAGGCTTGGTCAAGAAGGTGATGTTGTCCGAACGCCAGTGTCCGACCCCTGGAGATGGCCAAAATCAGAAGTGAGGATCGGTGGCTGTCAAGGATACCAGAGAGGCAGAGAGGCGTCTACAATTCTAAAATTTTCTGGAGGTTTTTGGGTCGTTGATCCAATCTTAGAGCTTATATATTTGAAAGCAATGGACCATATTAAATGGTGATTGAAATCTAAGGTCCAGATTGCACCGTCAATATTCTTTTTATTTAAAATAAATTTCCTTATTTCCAAACTTCCAAATTATGAAATAAATACCGAAAAATTTCACCATGGACTCATCAAAATTTGACCATGGACTCATCGTGTCGCGTACTTTACTATAGGGTTCTCAAATTGAAGATTTAACTTACTGAAATTTTTTAAAGTTATTCCTGAACACTCTTAATAATTATAGAGAGCGCTATATATATGACAAAAAAACTAATTTTTTTTATTTGGTATGATGACATAATCAAAAAACAAAATTATATATATTTAGTAGCATATCTTAGCATGTATGACTATTTTGGTAATTATACCCATCCAAAGCACTTTTGTCTTGCAACTTACCAAACACCTAGAAATTGCTTTTCGTTCTCACAGCACTTTTAAAGACAGTTTACCAAACACCTCAGCTGCTTCCTCTCACAGCAGGTTCGGAAACACTTTCTTTCACAGCACAGCAATCCCAAACTAAGCCTAAGTTTGGAGGACTCTACAAGCTCCAAGCTTGGAGTGAGCACGAACTCCCACAGTTCGGCTTTAGGTCTCCCCTATGAAGAAGAAAGGGGGGTAGAAGAAGGGATGTTGCAAGTCCCCAAAGAAAAGAAAAGAAATTGAAATTACGGAAACAAAAGAAATTAAATAAAAAAATACCTCAAATGTGGGCGTGGGCTTCCTCTCTTTTTTTTTCTTCCCTTTTTTCTTTCTTCTCTTCTTTCCAGCCTGCAGGCCCTCTTCCTTTTTTTTTTTCTTTTTTTTTCTCCTTCTCTTTCTTCTTTCCGGCCCACCTTTTTCTTTCTTTTTCTTTCTTTTTTTTTTCGACAGCTGCACGTGGGCAGGTGGCTCGGCGGCATCAAGTTGGACTAGCGGCTTGGCTTCTGCAAGTGGGCTCTGGTGGATCCGCTTCTGCTTCTGGGCCTAGGGCTGCTTCTGGGCCTTGGTTGACTGAAGTAGAGGCAGAAGATGCAGGTCACCGGTGGTTCGGTGGTGCAGTCGCTTCAGCCGGCCGGTTCGGGTGGTTATAGGCCGGTTCTTGTGGTGATTTTTTGGCTCCAGTGATCTGGGGTCAGGCTGTAGCTTCTGGTGGAGTATGGCAGCAATAGGCGAGGAGGAAAGCTTCAAACCGGGCAGAGAGGTTTAGGGTATTTCCGGGGGCCGGTTCGGGTATTTTCCGGCCGGTTCTGGGGGCAGCGTCGCCGGTTCTGGGTTTCTGGAAATGAGAGCTTCAAGGTGTGTGGCGGAGGTTTCTGTGATTTGAAGGCTACGAATATTAGGTTTCAAGGTTAGGGTTTCGTGCTGATAACGTGTTTTAGGGAATCAAAATTAAGATAAATTCGTTGTGTATTCTCATTGATAATAGGGGCCTCTTTATATAGAGGATTACAATGCATAGAATCTGAACATACAAGGAAAGTAATTCTACATTGAATAGAATTCTAAATCCTTCTATAACCCTAATACCACTAGGTCAAGTAACCTAGAGTTTGGGTCAGACACATAATCTAGATTTCCTTGAACAGTTCTTTGTTTTTTGTTTTGTTTTTTTTTTTCTCTCTTTTTTTTTTTTTTTTTGGTTTGTAGATTAAGAATGAGTTCGAACTTTCTATTCTAAGGAATGTATGGTTGAGAATGTTGAATTCATTGGTGGTAGACACTTGGCAGTAGAGGTCAGGAAGATATGGACACTATTAAGAAAATATCTCAGCCTTCCTATTGTTTGTTTGCTGTATGAATTAATTATCTTCTGATAGATTAAGGTGAGATGTAATAGGTCTAATTGGTAAAATATGCACATGAGTATTCAGGGTTAGGGTAGCTGTGCTCGAATGAAATAAGGTCTTCGATGATGTGAAAAGACAGAGGTGAATCGTTTATGGGCGCCTGTATCCTCTGAGATCCCTATGTTTTTCCGTACGTCATTTGTTCAAGTTGGCTATATAGTAGTGTAGTTTAGATTGGGGGAATTGTTCTGGTGTTGTTTCCATATTGACTGCCTAGATCAGTTCTGAGTTTGAACTGTGTTTGTCTTTGTTTTTGGCTAACTCCTTATCCACTACTGTTGCATGTATCTTTTGTTTTCATTCATGAAAGTTGTTGTAGAAAGTGATTTTCATTGATTCTCTCTATTACAAATTGTACAAATATATAGATGCTACTGTTGACTTTCAGGAGCATTAAATACAAATATAAACAGAATTGAATACAGATATAAACAGATCAATCTATCTATCAATTAAGATCAAATCAGTGTAGAAGAATCATGGTTGATTTGAGGGGAAGAGAGATTCACGCTAACAGTTGTGTTCCATATAAAATTAGAATCTGAAGATAAGAGTTGACAGTTTTAATAATTTTTCAGAATCAAAAGAATTAGTCAATGACAATAGGTTGGGACAAAACCCCTTCAACTGGAGTAAGACAATGGCTTAGTTGAAGGTTCCATCGGCAGAAGAAACTGCTGTATAATTTATTTTGAACCGAAAAGTAACACGATAACGTTGACTATGCTCACTTTTAAAGAAATCAGCACTATATGAAGATTATATCAACTGTAAAGTTTATCAAGTGATTGAAAACAGAAAGGTTACCACTATATGGAGAAAAATAGAAGAATTACAATGAAGGAACAATACCAAATACAAAGGAGCAAGTAAATTGCACAAATAAAAGAAAGAATAAGAATGTTCAAACAATTAATTACCATACTTCATTTTCTTAGACAGCAATACCTCATTAACCATTTTGTCCAAATCCAGAAAAGATAATCCATCAGGAGCAGTAGTGGTCTCCTTTGCCAGCTTCTTCCACTCCATAGCTTTCTTCCTCATGTCTTTTCCCTCCTCTCCTTCCATTAGTTTCCTCACAAGGTCCTCTATGTCACTTCTATTGACATTACCCTCTATCTCCATGCCTATGCCCCATTCTTTGCAACAATACCTGCAATTGGTTTGTTGCTCAGCAAAGAAAGGCCAACAGATCATTGGAACTCCTGCACATACACTTTCAAGGGTTGAGTTCCACCCACTGTGAGTCAAGAACCCTCCTATTAAAGGGTGGCTTAGAACTTGTTCTTGAGGGCACCAAGTTATCAATAGACTCCTTTCTTTTGTCTCTTCCACAAACTCTGCTGGAACCACAGCTGATTCCCCTCCAACAAGGTCAGGCCTAATGACCCACAAAAATGTCTTGTTGCTGTTAGCAAGTCCCCAAGCAAACTCAATTAGCTGCTCGGATGTCATGACCGTGATGCTTCCAAAGTTGACATAAACTACAGAGTTAGGAGCTTTGGAGTCGAGTCATTCAAGACACTCTGGTTCGTCTTTCCACAGGTTTGATTGAATCGACTTCAAGTCAGTATCTTCACTTCGAAGCTGTAGTTGCAGGGGTCCAATGGAGTAGATAGGTGGTAGCAGATTTTTAAGTGCATCTAGAACTTCATGTTCCAAGTCGTCGAATGTGTTCAAAATGATAGCAGAAGCTCTTTTAGCTCGTTCTGTCTCAATCAAAAGAGTGTTGATCATGCTGTCTTCTGGGTCAGTGGTCCTAATGAAGGTCGGAATGTCCCTCAAACGAATATCTCTCATGCCCGGTAGCCAGTCTATCTCAGTTTCCAAATACCCATTTGTCAAACAAGAAGCATCTGCGGATCAAAAAAGAAAATAGTATTAGCTGGAGCCTTATCCATACATAATAAAAAAAAATAAAAAAAAACTTATACTAGACCTAATATGCATTGTTTTGGACCTTTTGGTAATCGTATAAAGCAGTTTAATGACGAAAAAAGAGAAATAAGAAAATTAACAAACAAGTAGCTAGTTGGATTTTTATTTTTATTGATTAATATATACCTTTAAGAGGAATGTGACCCTCATCAATGAGATTCTGATACTGCACGTAGCCCATGAAGCCACAAGCACTAGTTGTCCAGAAAAGAACTTCGGGAAGGCCCAGTTCTTGAGCTGCCTCAACAGTGAAGCTCATGACGCCATCCGAAACAATGCAACTGACCGGAGGAATATTCGGCGTAGAGTTCAGCTTGGAGAGAATTTCCCTGAAGTATGGTAGGCACTCTGTCCTTGTGGATACGCAAAGGGATGCTATGTCTTGCGTAGCATTGGCATCAGTGGGAGGGAGGCCATCAGGAATGGTCTCAAATGTAAAGGAGGGAAGGCCATCAAGGGAGTTGTGTTAACAGTTCTGTTAATTGTCCAGAAGGTCTGGAAGCTTCAGAAGATATGTGGACACGTGCTTCATGCCAGCTGGCTCTAGATATTAAGTCTGTTTGTTAAGTCTGTTACATCAATTAGCTAGTTAATTAATCACTAATTAGTTGATTAGGTTAATTAGTTAGTTGTGGGTAGTGTGTTTTACATGGTGTATAAATAGCAAATCTCTGGCTTATATTTGTAACAAGAAATATTAATCAAAACACGAGTGCTCACACTTTCCTCTAAAACCTCTTCTCCTTCATTTCGTGCTCTTCTTCACAAACTCTAGGTATTTACTGGTATTGTGGTTATCATGGTATCAGAGCACTCATAGATCCAGGACCTATGATTCATGCTTCCGCATCCATTTTTCAGTTCAATTCTCGATTCGGATCTTGAAGCCTCGACTTTCTTTGGAGCCTCGCTGCATACCGAAGCGATTTGAGTCTTTGAGCATCTTCAAAGCTTGGATCTACTGCTGTGCTACATCGAAGCTCGATTCTTAACCTCTCTAGTGTTCGATTGGTTTTTCAGGTCTTCAAAGCTTGGATCTACTGCTGTGCTACATCGAAGCTCGATTCTTAACCTCTCTAGTGTTCGATTGGTTTTTCAGGTGAATCGCACTTGTTCTTGTTCTTCAATAATTCAGATCTGTGTGTTTTGAGCTATATTCTTGAGAAAAACATATGAGATAGTATCTTTCTGGAGCAAAGTCGTTTTCTTTTTAGAGAAAAATTGTCGTGATTGAGCTATGTTTGTAGTGAGATCTGTAAAATTGGAGCAATGTTGCAGTTGGAAATTGAGTGAAAAAAAAAATTGCTTGTAGAGTATTGATAGGTAGATACAGAGAAAAATCTGAGCAAAATCATGATACATCTGAGCAAAATCATGGTAGTATGAAGAAAGTTGAGTAGTATACAAGGGTGAAGAACAAAAAAATTAGAGAATCTGTGTTATATTTCGGAGAAGATCGTTGTGCTAATTAAAGCATATTAGTGCATTAAAGTTGTGTTACTTGCTTGAAGATAATTGAAGCAAATTGTGCTGATCAAATTGTGCTGATCTTGGTGTTACTAAAAGAAGTGAACTGTTGAAAGCGTGTACAGGATTATGGCACCTCAAAGAATCTCTGGACTTACTCACTCTGACGTACACTCATTGTTGAGTGTCATTACTATTCGACTTGGTGAAAGAAACTTCATAAAATGGAGCTTCCAGTTTCAGGCAACTCTTGCTGGAAATGGACTCTTTGGTTATTATGATGGCACAGAGATAACTCCACCACGTTATGCTCTCACTACTGAAGGTCAGGTTACTAATGAAGAAACTGCAGCTTATCAAGCATGGAAGCAAACAGATATGGCTCTCATGAGTTTGCTTATGGCCACTTTGGATGAGGATATTGTCGATGTGATCATTGGTTGCAAGACATCTAGGCAGGCTTGGCTTGCTCTTCAAGAACGCTTCTCTGCTGCTTCAAGAGTGAACATTATGCAGCTTAAAACTGAATTACAAACTATGAGGAAAGGTGGTGAATCCATTGAGAAATATCTGCAGAAAGTAAAGAATGCTCGTGATCAACTTCTTTCTGTTGGAGTTAATATTCCAGAAGAAGACATTATCATTGTGATCTTAAATGGTCTACCTGAAGAATACTCCATTGTCAGAACAGTTATTGAGGGTAGAGAAACGCAGATCACACTTCGTGATCTCCGATCTCAACTGCTTGCTGCAGAAAGACGTATTGAAGGCAGTTTTTCACTCAGCTCTACCATAAGTGCCATGATAGCTCGTGGAGATGACTCAAGGAGTGCAGGGAAAGAAAATAGAGCATGGAACAATAGGAGTGATGGGAAAGTAAAGGATGCAAGACACAATGGAGCAGGAGTTGAGTGTCAAGTGTGTGGAAAGAGAGGTCACACTGTGGATACATGCTTCAAAGTTCATAAATGTCAGATTTATGGCAAACATGGTCATCTTACTGATACTTGCTATCAGAATCCTGATTACAAACCCCAGCAAGCCACTCAACAGACTAGACCTTCAATTCATAACAGTGGATCATCTCCTGAATGCCAAATTTGCTCCAAGAAGGGCCATACTGCTGCTAACTGTTTCTATAGATCTGATGTTCCTGCTGGACATCCATCTTTGTCTATTCCTACTTGTCAGATCTGTGGATTAAAGGGCCATGTTGCTTTGAATTGTACTCACAGAACCAATTTTGCTTATCAAGGCTCTGAACCACCTGCATCACTTGCTGCACTGGTTGCACAGAATAGTGGAAGTCATGGTGGTGTCTTTCAGCAATCTTATGGGGGATACTTGGTCCCAAATGATACTTCTACATCAAACTTTCCTGGTGGTTTTCATCCTAGCAATGGAGCTTCAACTTCTAGTGCATATGGGTTCTCAACTAATAATGAAGTATGGATAGGTGATTCTGGTGCTACTCATCACATGACTTCTGATCTGAGAAACTTGACTCTTGCTCAACCCTATACTGCAGACAACAAGATCACTATTGGCAATGGAGAAGGTTTGAATGTGGCTCATATTGGTTCTAGCTACATTAAACCTGCTAATCATCCTTTAAAATTGAATCAAGTCCTCCATGTTCCTAGTCTAGCCATGAATCTGCTATCTTTTACAAAGCTATGCCGAGATAATAATTGCTTTATAACTCTTGATGAGAGTGATATTGCTGTGCAGGACAAGGCAACAAAAGCAGTGCTCTATCAAGGAAAGAGTAGTGAAGAGGGACTGTTTCTCTTCAAGACACCACAAATTTCATCCATGAATCAGTTGTCTCACACTGCTCTAGTAGGGTCTTCAGCATCTTTTCCCATTTGGCACCAGCGTTTAGGTCATCCCTCTCAACCTGTGATGACCAGGATGCTCTCTAATTCTCAAATAAAGCCACCTAGTGTAACTTCTAGTCCTCTCTGTTCCTTTTGTTTAGAAGGCAAGATGCATAGATTACCTTTTCCTGAGTCAGTGTCTCATTCTTCTGTGCCCTTCCATAAGGTGCATTCTGATGTCTGGGGACCTGCTCCCCACCTCTCTATAGAAGGCTATCGATATTATGTTACATTCATAGATGATTGTACAAGGTTTGTGTGGATTTTTCCACTTATTAATAAATCTGATGTTCTTGCCAAATTTGTCCAGTTCTATACTTTTGTACAAACTCAGTTTGACTCGACAATCAAGATCTTTCAGTCAGATGGTGGAGGGGAGTTTAATAGCAAAGTTTTTCATAATTTTCTAATTTCTAAGGGAATTATACATTATGTTACTTGTCCCTATACTCCTCAGCAAAATGGAGTTGCTGAGAGAAAGAACAGACATATTGTGGAAACAGCTATTTCCTTGATGTCTACTGCAGGTCTTCCTAAGCAGTTTTGGTTTCATAGTGCTGCTCATTCATGCTATCTCATCAACAGAATGCCCTGTAAGTCACTGCACATGTCTTCTCCGTATGAGCTTTTATTTCACAAGCCTCCTGATGTGTCCCAGCTCAAGGTATTTGGCTCTTCTTGCTATCCATATCTCAGACCTTATTCTCATGACAAGCTTGATCCTAGAACTACTCACTGTGTTTTCTTAGGCTATGCTGTAGGGTATAAGGGAGTTTTTTGCTACAGTATTCCTCTAACCAAACTGTGGATGTCAAGACATGTAGTTCATGATGAGACCTCATTCCCATTCTTATCTTCTTCCCCATCTCCTTCTGCAAAAGCTGATCCCATTACCTTCTTCCTTGGTTATTCCTGTCCTTCTACTCCTGTGCAGCCTTCCTCAACCCCAGTTGTTGTGCCACTCACTGCTCACCTCACTGAGTTGCAGGGGAGTATAAGTGAGGAAATTGGTGATGGAACTGAAAATGTTGGTCTTGGACCTGATACTTCTGTGGATGGTAATACAGTTGATAGTATTTCAGACTTCATTATTCAAGACTCTCAACCTCAACCTCAGGAAGAAAGTGGTTCTCTATCTCAGGAAACTAGTTCAGACACAACATTAGATGGTCCTGTGAATGCAGAAGAGGCAGATGCTCAGAATAATACTGTTGACACAACATTAGATGGTCCTGTGAATGCAGAAGAGGCAGATGCTCAGAATAATACTGTTGCTCAGAACAATACTGCTCCAGTTGCTACTGGCCTCAATGAACCTGAGTTCAATGCATTACAGTATGGAGGAACTTTTGATGTAGCTGGGGACTTACCTCAGGATATCAATTTCATTCATGATCAAAACTATAATGAGCATTCTATGTTGACTAGAGCCAAGAATGGAATTATCAAACAGAAAACCTTTGAGGATTACTATTGTTTCTCTGCCATTACACAACAGAAGCTTTATGCTGAGTATCCATTTTTTAGTGGCTTCACTGCTGTTGCTGATATCAGTGAGTTCATTGAACCCCAATCATTTAAAGCTGCTACAGGAAAGCCAGAATGGGAGAATGCAATGCTTGAGGAGATTGAAGCATTACAAAAACAAGGAACTTGGTCTCTTGTCCCATGTCCAGCAGATAGAAATATAGTAGGGAGTAAGTGGATATATAAGATAAAGAAGAATCCAGATGGTTCAATCTCAAGATACAAAGCTAGGTTGGTTGCACAAGGTTACAGTCAAGCTAAAGGTCTAGATTATGATGAGACCTTTAGTCCAGTTGTCAGGCACAGTACTGTAAGAATAATTCTAGCACTTGCAGCTATGAACAACTGGGAATTAAGGCAATTGGATGTTAAAAATGCATTTTTACATGGGGATTTAAAGGAAGAAGTCTATATGGCTCAACCTCAGGGCTTTGTTGATCCAGTACACACTGATTATGTATGCCTCTTGAAGAAATCTCTATATGGCTTAAAGCAAGCTCCAAGAGCCTGGAATGAGAAGTTCACAAGTTTCCTGCCAAGCTTGGGATTTGTTTTCTCACATTCTGATCCCAGTCTCTTTGTTAGACATACTTCTGCAGGAATGGTGGCACTACTACTGTATGTGGATGATATTGTGATCACTGGTTCAGATACCACAGGAATTCATGAGGTTATATCTGAGTTGAGTATGGTGTTTGACATGAAAGATCTTGGTCTCTTGACTTATTGATGACCACAATACCAGTAAATACCTAGAGTTTGTGAAGAAGAGCACGAAATGAAGGAGAAGAGGTTTTAGAGGAAAGTGTGAGCACTCGTGTTTTGATTAATATTTCTTGTTACAAATATAAGCCAGAGATTTGCTATTTATACACCATGTAAAACACACTACCCACAACTAACTAATTAACCTAATCAACTAATTAGTGATTAATTAACTAGCTAATTGATGTAACAGACTTAACAAACAGACTTAATATCTAGAGCCAGCTGGCATGAAGCACGTGTCCACATATCTTCTGAAGCTTCCAGACCTTCTGGACAATTAACAGAACTGTTAACACCCCTCCTCAAGCTCAGCTAGGGTAACTAGTCTGAGATTGATACAATGAGTGCGAAAGATTGGTAAAGATAATCCTTTTGTCAAAATATCTGCAGTTTGTTCTGTAGTAGACACATATTCAAGACACAAATCTTGACGTTGAACACGCTCTCGAACAAAATGAAAATCATTATCCAAGTGTTTAATCTTAGAGTGAAACACTGGATTTGAAGCTAAAGCTAATGCAGACAGGTTATCACACTTAAGCAAGGGAGCTTTAGGAATTGGTACCTTCAGATCACAAAGCAGATGTCTAATCCAACTTATTTCAGCAGCAGTATTAGCCAAGCTTCTATACTCAGATTCAGTTGAACTTCGAGACACAGTACCTTGTTTCTTTGACTGCCATGAAACAGGACACATACCAAGATACACTACAAAGCCAGTGGTTGAACGTCTTTGAATAACCTCTCCTACCCAATCTGCGTCACAAAATGCCTTGATACAAACAGCATTGTTAAGAACATTAGCGCAACTGTAAAACAAACCTTTATGAGCAGTGCCATGTAGATATCTTAGTATCCTCTTGACTGCACCAAAGTGAATGTCTGTAGGAGTTGTCAAAAACTGACAAACAGTGTTTACTGCATAAGCAATATCTGGTCGTGTAAAAGTGAGATATTGTAGGGCTCCTACAATGCTTCTGTACATAGTTGGATCTTTGAGAGGCATACCTTGATCTTTTGTCATTTGATAGTGAGGAAGACAAGGAGAACTGCAAGGTCGAGCTGTATCCATTCCTGCCTTTACAAGAAGATCATTAGCATATTTAGCTTGACTTAGAAAAATCCCTTGCTTGATTCTAGTAACTTCCAGTCCCAAAAATAAGTCAAGAGACCAAGATCTTTCATGTCAAACACCATACTCAACTCAGATATAACCTCATGAATTCCTGTGGTATCTGAACCAGTGATCACAATATCATCCACATACAGTAGTAGTGCCACCATTCCTGCAGAAGTATGTCTAACAAAGAGACTGGGATCAGAATGTGAGAAAAAAAATCCCAAGCTTGGCAGGAAACTTGTGAACTTCTCATTCCAGGCTCTTGGAGCTTGCTTTAAGCCATATAGAGATTTCTTCAAGAGGCATACATAATCAGTGTGTACTGGATCAACAAAGCCCTGAGGTTGAGCCATATAGACTTCTTCCTTTAAATCCCCATGTAAAAATGCATTTTTAACATCCAATTGCCTTAATTCCCAGTTGTTCATAGCTGCAAGTGCTAGAATTATTCTTACAGTACTGTGCCTGACAACTGGACTAAAGGTCTCATCATAATCTAGACCTTTAGCTTGACTGTAACCTTGTGCAACCAACCTAGCTTTGTATCTTGAGATTGAACCATCTGGATTCTTCTTTATCTTATATATCCACTTACTCCCTACTATATTTCTATCTGCTGGACATGGGACAAGAGACCAAGTTCCTTGTTTTTGTAATGCTTCAATCTCCTCAAGCATTGCATTCTCCCATTCTGGCTTTCCTGTAGCAGCTTTAAATGATTGGGGTTCAATGAACTCACTGATATCAGCAACAGCAGTGAAGCCACTAAAAAATGGATACTCAGCATAAAGCTTCTGTTGTGTAATGGCAGAGAAACAATAGTAATCCTCAAAGGTTTTCTGTTTGATAATTCCATTCTTGGCTCTAGTCAACATAGAATGCTCATTATAGTTTTGATCATGAATGAAATTGATATCCTGAGGTAAGTCCCCAGCTACATCAAAAGTTCCTCCATACTGTAATGCATTGAACTCAGGTTCATTGAGGCCAGTAGCAACTGGAGCAGTATTGTTCTGAGCAACAGTATTATTCTGAGCATCTGCCTCTTCTGCATTCACAGGACCATCTAATGTTGTGTCAACAGTATTATTCTGAGCATCTGCCTCTTCTGCATTCACAGGACCATCTAATGTTGTGTCTGAACTAGTTTCCTGAGATAGAGAACCACTTTCTTCCTGAGGTTGAGGTTGAGAGTCTTGAATAATGAAGTCTGAAATACTATCAACTGTATTACCATCCACAGAAGTATCAGGTCCAAGACCAACATTTTCAGTTCCATCACCAATTTCCTCACTTATACTCCCCTGCAACTCAGTGAGGTGAGCAGTGAGTGGCACAACAACTGGGGTTGAGGAAGGCTGCACAGGAGTAGAAGGACAGGAATAACCAAGGAAGAAGGTAATGGGATCAGCTTTTGCAGAAGGAGATGGGGAAGAAGATAAGAATGGGAATGAGGTCTCATCATGAACTACATGTCTTGACATCCACAGTTTGGTTAGAGGAATACTGTAGCAAAAAACTCCCTTATACCCTACAGCATAGCCTAAGAAAACACAGTGAGTAGTTCTAGGATCAAGCTTGTCATGAGAATAAGGTCTGAGATATGGATAGCAAGAAGAGCCAAATACCTTGAGCTGGGACACATCAGGAGGCTTGTGAAATAAAAGCTCATACGGAGAAGACATGTGCAGTGACTTACAGGGCATTCTGTTGATGAGATAGCATGAATGAGCAGCACTATGAAACCAAAACTGCTTAGGAAGACCTGCAGTAGACATCAAGGAAATAGCTGTTTCCACAATATGTCTGTTCTTTCTCTCAGCAACTCCATTTTGCTGAGGAGTATAGGGACAAGTAACATAATGTATAATTCCCTTAGAAATTAGAAAATTATGAAAAACTTTGCTATTAAACTCCCCTCCACCATCTGACTGAAAGATCTTGATTGTCGAGTCAAACTGAGTTTGTACAAAAGTATAGAACTGGACAAATTTGGCAAGAACATCAGATTTATTAATAAGTGGAAAAATCCACACAAACCTTGTACAATCATCTATGAATGTAACATAATATCGATAGCCTTCTATAGAGAGGTGGGGAGCAGGTCCCCAGACATCAGAATGCACCTTATGGAAGGGCACAGAAGAATGAGACACTGACTCAGGAAAAGGTAATCTATGCATCTTGCCTTCTAAACAAAAGGAACAGAGAGGACTAGAAGTTACACTAGGTGGCTTTATTTGAGAATTAGAGAGCATCCTGGTCATCACAGGTTGAGAGGGATGACCTAAACGCTGGTGCCAAATGGGAAAAGATGCTGAAGACCCTACTAGAGCAGTGTGAGACAACTGATTCATGGATGAAATTTGTGGTGTCTTGAAGAGAAACAGTCCCTCTTCACTACTCTTTCCTTGATAGAGCACTGCTTTTGTTGCCTTGTCCTGCACAGCAATATCACTCTCATCAAGAGTTATAAAGCAATTATTATCTCGGCATAGCTTTGTAAAAGATAGCAGATTCATGGCTAGACTAGGAACATGGAGGACTTGATTCAATTTTAAAGGATGATTAGCAGGTTTAATGTAGCTAGAACCAATATGAGCCACATTCAAACCTTCTCCATTGCCAATAGTGATCTTGTTGTCTGCAGTATAGGGTTGAGCAAGAGTCAAGTTTCTCAGATCAGAAGTCATGTGATGAGTAGCACCAGAATCACCTATCCATACTTCATTATTAGTTGAGAACCCATATGCACTAGAAGTTGAAGCTCCATTGCTAGGATGAAAACCACCAGGAAAGTTTGATGTAGAAGTATCATTTGGGACCAAGTATCCCCCATAAGATTGCTGAAAGACACCACCATGACTTCCACTATTCTGTGCAACCAGTGCAGCAAGTGATGCAGGTGGTTCAGAGCCTTGATAAGCAAAATTGGTTCTGTGAGTACAATTCAAAGCAACATGGCCCTTTAATCCACAGATCTGACAAGTAGGAATAGACAAAGATGGATGTCCAGCAGGAACATCAGATCTATAGAAACAGTTAGCAGCAGTATGGCCCTTCTTGGAGCAAATTTGGCATTCAGGAGATGATCCACTGTTATGAATTGAAGGTCTAGTCTGTTGAGTGGCTTGCTGGGGTTTGTAATCAGGATTCTGATAGCAAGTATCAGTAAGATGACCATGTTTGCCATAAATCTGACATTTATGAACTTTGAAGCATGTATCCACAGTGTGACCTCTCTTTCCACACACTTGACACTCAACTCCTGCTCCATTGTGTCTTGCATCCTTTACTTTCCCATCACTCCTATTGTTCCATGCTCTATTTTCTTTCCCTGCACTCCTTGAGTCATCTCCACGAGCTATCATGGCACTTATGGTAGAGCTGAGTGAAAAACTGCCTTCAATACGTCTTTCTGCAGCAAGCAGTTGAGATCGGAGATCACGAAGTGTGATCTGCGTTTCTCTACCCTCAATAACTGTTCTGACAATGGAGTATTCTTCAGGTAGACCATTTAAGATCACAATGATAATGTCTTCTTCTGGAATATTAACTCCAACAGAAAGAAGTTGATCACGAGCATTCTTTACTTTCTGCAGATATTTCTCAATGGATTCACCACCTTTCCTCATAGTTTGTAATTCAGTTTTAAGCTGCATAATGTTCACTCTTGAAGCAGCAGAGAAGCGTTCTTGAAGAGCAAGCCAAGCCTGCCTAGATGTCTTGCAACCAATGATCACATCGACAATATCCTCATCCAAAGTGGCCATAAGCAAACTCATGAGAGCCATATCTGTTTGCTTCCATGCTTGATAAGCTGCAGTTTCTTCATTAGTAACCTGACCTTCAGTAGTGAGAGCATAACGTGGTGGAGTTATCTCTGTGCCATCATAATAACCAAAGAGTCCATTTCCAGCAAGAGTTGCCTAAAACTGGAAGCTCCATTTTATGAAGTTTCTTTCACCAAGTCGAATAGTAATGACACTCAACAATGAGTGTACGTCAGAGTGAGTAAGTCCAGAGATTCTTTGAGGTGCCATAATCCTGTACACGCTTTCAACAGTTCACTTCTTTTAGTAACACCAAGATCAGCACAATTTGATCAGCACAATTTGCTTCAATTATCTTCAAGCAAGTAACACAACTTTAATGCACTAATATGCTTTAATTAGCACAACGATCTTCTCCGAAATATAACACAGATTCTCTAATTTTTTTGTTCTTCACCCTTGTATACTACTCAACTTTCTTCATACTACCATGATTTTGCTCAGATGTATCATGATTTTGCTCAGATTTTTCTCTGTATCTACCTATCAATACTCTACAAGCAATTTTTTTTTTTCACTCAATTTCCAACTGCAACATTGCTCCAATTTTACAGATCTCACTACAAACATAGCTCAATCACGACAATTTTTCTCTAAAAAGAAAACGACTTTGCTCCAGAAAGATACTATCTCATATGTTTTTCTCAAGAATATAGCTCAAAACACACAGATCTGAATTATTGAAGAACAAGAACAAGTGCGATTCACCTGAAAAACCAATCGAACACTAGAGAGGTTAAGAATCGAGCTTCGATGTAGCACAGCAGTAGATCCAAGCTTTGAAGACCTGAAAAACCAATCGAACACTAGAGAGGTTAAGAATCGAGCTTCGATGTAGCACAGCAGTAGATCCAAGCTTTGAAGATGCTCAAAGACTCAAATCGCTTCGGTATGCAGCGAGGCTCCAAAGAAAGTCGAGGCTTCAAGATCCGAATCGAGAATTGAACTGAAAAATGGATGCGGAAGCATGAATCATAGGTCCTGGATCTATGAGTGCTCTGATACCATGATAACCATAATACCAGTAAATATCTAGAGTTTGTGAAGAAGAGCACGAAATGAAGGAGAAGAGGTTTTAGAGGAAAGTGTGAGCACTCGTGTTTTGATTAATATTTCTTGTTACAAATATAAGCCAGATTTGCTATTTATACACCATGTAAAACACACTACCCACAACTAACTAATTAACCTAATCAACTAATTAGTGATTAATTAACTAGCTAATTGATGTAACAGACTTAACAAACAGACTTAATATCTAGAGCCAGCTGGCATGAAGCACGTGTCCACATATCTTCTGAAGCTTCCAGACCTTCTGGACAATTAACAGAACTGTTGGGGCCTCGAGATTTCAGTAGGCGCTTATGGTTGTACTCTGTGTTGACAAAAGTTATATGAAACCCTTTGTGGTGAAGGAGTTTGGCTAGTTTCAGCATTGGGTTTATGTGACCTTGAGCCGGAAATGGTATGCAAACTGCATGTGGCTTGTGTGTCAATGCAATGGAATCCATTGTTGATTCTCTTTAGCTCTCTCGAAACTTACAAGATAGACAAAAGCTGAGAAAACTGGGATGTGCTGTGGAGATGAGGAGTCTTATCATGGTACCAGTTTTATAGGCCGATCGAAGGGGCAGGTTTTGGGTACGTAGCCAAGTCAATTAATGACTCTTGAGAGAAAAACCAACGGTACGGTGGCTCTGCAGCTGCTACAGAATTTGAACTCATGGTTGTGATGGATGGGTGCGATACCAGTTGGTCGGTCAAAGACTGCGCCATCTTTCTAATTTTCTGGCATCCACTATTGCAATTACGTACTGTTCTTTTTCTGAAATGTTTTTGGGGTACAGTAATGTTCTTTGTCGTTTGGTAGCATTGTACAACTTTGACCCAGAGAAATGTTGAGATGAGGAGTGCATGGCGAGGAAGGTTTGGGTTCCCCATAAAAACATATTAACATGGAAAGTGCCATTGAATCCGGCCGGCCCATTCGTAGCGGGGCTTGGGCAAGACCGGGTCGGGTCTTACTCCATTTTTAAATAGTAACGGGTCGGGTCGGGTTTTATTATAAATTGAATTATCCAAGTTCATCCATTTAATGCGGGCCGAGCAGGCTTTTTCAGGCCGAGCAGGGCTAAACCTTGCGGGTTTTTTTTGGCGGGCCCTGCGGGCTTTATTTATAAATAAATCTTTAAAGATAATATTTTTTATAAACTTATATTTATATATCATACACTTTAAAGAGCAACATCTATCAACTTAAATAAAATGGGAAAACCAACCGTTGGATGAGATTACTATAATAAATTATGAGCCTGGTAAAAAATATAGCCAATTTCACTATATTTTCGAATCCGATCGAATTGGTCAACCGTTGTCAGTTGTATGTCTTCTTGGTTGACCGATGACATAACGACCGTGAAACGTGCTTATTTTTTCACATCACGTATGTAAATATTCAGTCAATGGATGTGTGTGGACATAAGATAAAAATTTCAATTTTAATTACAAATACATTGGCACATACCAATTTGCCTCATAAAGTTGTATGACTTATAAATTGCATTTAAATTGTTGATGTCCATTCTAAAGCAACCATGAAATAGAAGATGAATTTGGAGAAACCAACCGCTTGATGGAGAGATTGTAATGTTTTATGGTGGTTGTAAAAAATCCAGCCAATTTAGTTCTCGTTTCGAATTCGATCAACTAGGTCAAACTTAGTTACTCTTATAAACCTATATTTATATATCATACACTCCAAAGAGTAACCTCTATAAATTCAAATAAAATAGAAAAACCGACCGTTTGATGCGATTATTACAATAAATTAGGAGTGTAGTAAAAAATTTAGCCAATTTCACCATATTTTCGAGTCTGTTTGAATTGGTCAACCGTTGTCACTTGTTTTTTAAAATATATATGCATATATTCTATATAGAAGTATGAGAACTTCCACACACACACACACATATAAACGTACACATACACGTGTATATATATGTGTATATATATAAACACACACACATATATATATATATATATATATATAAACACACACACACACAGATATATATATATATATATATATTTATAAACACACACACACACAGATATATATATATATAGTTATAAACACACACACACACATATATATATATATAATAGTTTATGGGCTTTTACTAGCCGGGCTTAGTGGGCTTTTACGGGCCAGGTTTTTTCAGGCTTTTTGGCTGGCCTCCATCGGCCCATGGAGGCAGACTTTTGACCCTGGGGGCCGGCGGGTCTCCATCGGCCCACTTAATCCGCGGGCTTTTTGATAAGGCCTAGAATTAATTTGAGTGATGCGAAGCCAACGGTGCCAACCTTGTGTTTCAGTTCGCAATGGCGTGCTACCGATAGATGCATAGCAATGCTTATAATACGTTTAACCACATATATATTATAATCTTTGATAATCTTCGAAGAATTCCTCGCGTTCACGCGTTTTTCACAATATTAGTAATTAACAAATTTACCACTTTTAAAAGAATCAATGAGCGTTTATTCAGACATCCTCATGAGTGGATTTGGTAAGAATACAAAAATCATGATGAGTATTACAAGGTGATTTTTACTTCATTACTTGATGAGTTTGTTTGTTACATTTTTTTTTTTTTTTTGAAAAGAAGATGGTTTTATTAATAAACAAAACGGTTACAAAGCATTAGAATGATAGGTTGCGGTCTTAATATTGTGACACACATTTTTTAGATGATTTATAGTTACGGATCCGTTATTTTTCATCACATCCATGAATTGAAATTGGAGTGAATGAGTAAATTCATTTCTAGGGGTCGGAATACAAATTATAATAATCATATAGCACTTATTTTTCTACACTTTGAATTCAATATGATCATTTTTCATTCTAAACAAAAAATGTTCATTTTTGAAATTGGACAAAGAAAAGGTACAATTATCTGCACTTACTATGTAATACTGCTTATGGAGAACATCTCTTTATCAAAAGAGATTTTTTTTTTCCTTTTCTTTTTTCCATCAAAAGAGAACTTGACATCTTTAAATGGGAAAGTACATTAGTTTGGAAGAATACATTATTTGACATTTATATTGGCAACATAACTTTTAGTTCGAAAGAGAATTCAAGGTTTTCGGGCCACCAATTATTTTTAAGGGACAAAATCTTAGACAGTCAATTAAATACCATGTAACGCATTGACTCATATTGAAAATAGAAGTACCATCCTTGTTATAAACTCCTAAAGGCCTTGAAGAATTAAATTTGTCCCATTCGAAATGATCAAGCTCAGCATCAGACACCCCAAGACCCTAGCTGCTCTGCGACTAGAGTCCCCTACGACAAGAGTCGGTTTTTCTGCAATTCCTCGCGCGTACAGCGATGCTCTAAAGTCTGGTTCGACCTCTGGCCTCGCCGACATCGTGGGGTCTGCGGCCGAACGAGTGTTTTAGGTACCACGGCTCAAAGGTGGCTTGATAGGGAGGGTTGTGCTTGAAAGATCAATGGAATGGATTGGCGTCGGTTATGGTGGCGGTTATGAGGCATTGAGGTCATCACTCAGCCTCCGGGATGGTTGGCCTTCATTGCTTCCTTGTGCAACTCCAGCTTTGGGTGGTTTCTATGGCGTTGTGGTTTTTTTTTTTTCAGGTTGATTCGGATCGGTTTGGGTTCGAATCTACCTGGGGTCCAGTGCAGTGACTTTCAAGTGGTTGGTGGCGTCTTGGACTAGCAGCGGAGGACAGGTCCTAGGTTGATCATGGCAAGCGTTGTGCAGAGGGTGATTGAGTTATGTTCGTCTTTTGGGCTGGAGATCTCCTTGTTGGGCCCCAGTGGGCTGCTATAGTTAGTTTTTTCAACTTATTTCCAATAATTCCCCACTTCTTTGGGGAGAGCTATATGTGTCTTGGGTTTCTAGGCTTTCTATTTACTATGGTTCTTTTCATAGTTCTTATTTCTAGCAAATCATTAGTACCAAAGGAATATTCAAGTTGTGATGAATGAAGTTGCAACCCATAAACAGAAATCATTTGGATCCATATATATTTACCATCGTGTGTAACTACCACAACTTCTTAATTTGTCTATAGATGACAGCATAATAGTATGCAATGATCATTCTGACTTGTGATGAATGAAGTTGCAACCCACTTTTGGGTTTGATACAAAAAATTAAATTTTTCCTTTGTATCCCCTATTGTATGGGATGATGAAACTACAAAACCAAAGTTTGTTAACTAAATATAAAGCCCACATGGTTGATATGAACTTTTTAGTATTTAAAAATTAGGTTTTATCATAGATTAAAGTAAAAAATAAAAATAAAAGAAATAGAGATATAAAGCAACGAAACAAATTTGGAAATTTCTCAAATTCAAGTAAGGGCGCTAAGTTAGCTCTTACACCGCTTTCTTAAAAAAAAAAACAAAAACAAAAAAAAAAACAAAAAAAACGACGAAACAAATTAGAAAATTTCTCAAATTCAATGCAAGTAGTCTACAAGGTCTCAAACCTTCCGTGACCAATCATGAATGCTAACTTTGTGAACTTATTCAACTTGTCATGGCTCAGTACATACAACTACTTCCATTTTATTGTCATTCTCAATGACTAGCACCTCCAACCCTCTATCACATCCTTCAATCTGATGCAGCTTCTGCTCCCCCATAAGAGCGTGTTCCATGGGGTTTCCCTTCTGTTTCTTTGTTAATTTGTTTTTGTTTCTTTCGTTGTGGTGTTTGTAATGTTACCTTATACGCCAAACCATAAAAAGAAAACAAAGTACGTCAACAAATAGACCAAGTTTTAATTCTATCACAACATATTTCTTTCAATGACTTCAACTTAACAATAAAGGAACTAATTATGCCAAGCCATTCACAATAAACATCAAACCCACAAATTCATAACCTCCTGTACACACCCGTATTTCGCATTCTATATAACCAAATCCAAACATTTATTCTTGTTTCCCACATAAACGCTCAACACAACCAACCATTACAATTAACATAACATAATCCATCCAACTCTTTATAGACAACCAACTTACGATACACAATTCCAAGGTTGGGGTTTCACAATTACCTTTTATTATTCAGTTTTCTGTCTAAAACCCAATTTGGGTTTTGGATTATGTAACAGCTTGCAGCAACCTTTCATGAGAAATCTGCACAGAGATGATCCAACTTTTACATTCCAATTCCACATCTTGAAACCAATAAACAAGTCAAAAATCATTTTAACCAACTTCAAATCATCAGGTAACCAATACGCATACTTAGATAGTCAAATACCAAACTTTCATTTGTCCAGTTTAACAACATTCCAAACCAGTGCACTTCTTTGAGACTATCACCTTCATTAACAATCAACAAGCAGAGCCTAAAAATATAGGCTCCCACTTCTCGTCAACCTCAAGCTTCTGGATCCCATTCCCTTCGTATTTCTGCGTTTTCCTCCAAACTCAACCATTCAATTAACAACAAGGCAGTTAGTTTCCAAGATTGACCACCCAACTTCAAAAATCACAAGAATGTGCCGAGAATGGTTTACCTTAACTCGAAGTAGTCTCAATCGATTCTCCATTTATGACTCTTTCAATCAAACTGGAGAGGTTCAAGTTTCTTCTTTAACCCGTGAGAACAGGAGACACCCGCTGCGAGTAGTGAACTCCGACCAAGCCCGATGACACCACATACATCAATTCGTTCAGAACTCAACCAAAATCAAAAACTAAATATACACAGACGTAGAGCTCGACGAAAGGATTACGTTTCGTACTTCATGCATCACAAGATGCCGCCGGAGATACCGGAATTTGCAGCCGGAAACCAGAAACTTCCGGAGTTCGATTATCTTCCCTCGATCAGAGATTGGATGAACCAAAACCGTAGGGAGGTAGGCGACGAGAAGAGCAGTCGAACCGCACTGATGCGCCGCTGTATCGTGGCTGAAAAGCAGAGATGGAGTCGGGTTGAGGAAACGGGTCACGACGCTAAGAACTCCACAGAAATCTGGGGTGTCTGATCTGTCCTCTACGCTTCTATAGCCTCTCTTTAAATGAATTTCAACGGTCTTGATGAAGAGGTGGTCATTTAGACGGTTGAGATCACATCGCTATATTTTTCTTTTCCGTTAAATAATTTCTATAATCCCGAAACATCGAAAAATCATAATAATTAATGAGTTTTTTACCAATAACTACAGAATGACACTATTATTTATCAGTAGCAGACTTTAAAATTAATGGCCCGTGCGGCCAACAACCGCAACGGCCTATTAGCCCATAATAAAGAAAAACACTCCAAAGTTGATAAAATTATGAAACATACCACTCAGACTCTAACAAACCATTTCTCCCAAAATCAATCAAATCCAAAATCAAAACCATCCTAAAATCAAAATCTTCTGGCGAATCTAGGCTGCGAAGCTAGCTGCGAAGAGGAACTGTTGAGGGTTAGTAGTATACTGACCACCAAAACGAAACCCGAGGTCTCTTCCGACGAGGCCCTATCCAATTCTGAGGAGGATGAGCCGATCGAAGACAAAGAGGATGAGGAAGAGCTCGAGGTCGTCGCTTGCTCCGCTCCGAGGACAAGACTATTGTGGGCCAGTACGAATCAAAGGAATTTTTTCGTCTTAACATAATCAGAGCACCGCAGCCTTCTTCTCCATCTCTCTCTTCCACACACGGACACCTCCCACCTCTACATCTCCTCCTCCTAAATCAGTTGGACGAGTTCTGGGTTTTTACCGACGATTATTCCTTTTTTGATGCAAGCTGTTCTTTTGTGCAGGAATAGATGAGGCGAAGAAGACCTTTGCTTCAATTTTAAGGCTTGGTGAGTATTTGTGGTTTGAGAGAAGGAAGTGGTGAGTATTTGAAGTGATTTTGTGGTTGAATTAGTTGAATGTATTTCGAATGCGATTGTTTAGCCTAGAATGTGCCCATTGAGTTTGTTGTTTTCGATTGTTTTGGTGTTAGTTGATATCTATTGAATATATGATTCGGTTTATGCTTAGCTTTGGTTTATGCAATTAGAGAGCAATACATGTAATTGGATTTTCCCTTCTAATCTGCAATGACATCAGTTATTCATTTTCTTTTCTTTTTTCGTTTAGTTCACAAGCCTACTGTGGGTCAGTATACTACTGGGGGTCGGTATTCTACTGAGGGTCAGTATACTACTAGGGATCAGTATGCTACTGAGGGTCAGACCTCCACTAGAATCAGAGCTCCGATGTGCTCTTACGGCTTCAATGACGCAGAGGTTGAACCAGTTTTGAAAATCACGATAGTTATGTGGTCTGAAGCCTTCTATCTATTTAGAAGTCAGTTGAGGTTACTTTGATAATTTTCTCATTAACAGAACAATTAGAAAAATGGCAGGAAAATGGCCGCATGGGCTTTGGACCTTGCCCAATGTTCAGCTATAGTACCGTAAGAGAATTGGCAAAAAAAGCCTGCTACTGGTAATAAATGGACTGAGATTGTAGCTATTGTTAATTTGCTAATAATTAATCGGGTGTCCAAAAAATTCTCCAAAAATTCCCATGAACTTGTCATGTCACGTACTTTATTAATAAACCCTTAAATTGAAGAGTTCACTTCCTTGAAAGTTTAAAAAAATTTCACTTTAGCTCTTTAAATATTTATGGTACTCACAATATGTATATTACGTACCGCATACTATGAGTGCTAACGTATCACGTTCTTGTACCTTAGTGACCTGTAATCTAGGTAACATTATTTTACAAGTCAAACAAATGTCATATGATAGACATACGTAAACTAAAAGCAATGTAAATTATCACTCATGCCGGTAGCGGAACTACTATGATATTTGAAGGGGTCCAGTCCCCATCCGAAAAGATAGAAAACGAAAGTTTTAGAATGCAGTTACCAACCAAAATGAAAACACGAGTGATAATTATAAAAATATAATATTAACTATTTACTAATTATTATTAAATTTTGTTTAGTCTTTATATTTTGTCTCCAATATCGTTTCAGCCTTTAACATTTCAATTTAATCTATAAAGTCCATGACCTCACAATTTCACTCTAATTAATCCACTCCGTCCAATTGCTTCATTAACTGGCTGACGTGGCACAAATTTAGACGCCAACTCAACACCATGTAAGTGCGGTGAATGGTAAAATGTCTGTTTGGACCCAAAATGAGCATTTTGGCCTGATAAGGCACGTCTTGGAGAAATCGAGTCAATGTCAGTGGCTCAAGCTATATATTGTCGACAAGTTCGAAATATATATTTAGAGGCTAAATAAAGCCTACTATGGAAGCGTGGAAATGAAAAGTCAACTTTAGCACATTTTCCTACTTCGGCTAGGAGAAAACGAGCTAAACAAGGAAGGAGAGGCGGCAAACTAACCATCCGAACTTCAAATAAGTTGAAACTTTCCAGATTCATTCTAGACATCCCAAGGATCATTTCTTATGAAGAGTGCTAGAGCTCTTTCAGAGTGGAAAACCTTCAAACAATCAGTCCAATTTTATGCAGAAGCAAAACTGGAAAACTGGACCTGTAAGGAGTCCAGTAGCATTTTCGGCCCAACCACATGGAAATAAATTCTGAAATTTTACCACAATAATATACATTCATGGTGGATCATTTCATATGAAGAAGTCGAAGGTTAAATATGAGTTCTTAGTGGAGATAAAAATTAAAGGAATAAAGAAGTGCTAGTGCTTTCACCTAACAAATCCACTAAGTGTTAGTGCTCTCACCTAACAAATCCACTAAGTGTTTGTGTGCTCAAACCTAACCCACTATGATTTGTTTAAAGGCCAAATAGTGTTGCTTGGAAGCCTATATATAGAGGTTACAACAAGGATCATCTCACCAATTCACTCATCAAAACATCTATAAGATGATCTAAGTTCTCTCTAGAGCAACCTCTCTAAGAGCAACTCCTCTCATTCTCTTTCTCTTATCGGTAATCACACTCCAAGTTCTAGTCTCCTTAGGAGCCAACTTTCAGTACCACTAAACCCTCTGTCAAAGTGCTTTGGTCCTAGTCTCCTCGAGAGCCGACTGTAGTACCACGACCACAACGGTTATGGAACCAGCCAAACAAGGGTAACGCCCTCGCAAACCAGCCAAGCTAGAGTCACGCTTTAGCAAGTTCTCCTCACTTCCCAGTGGTTTTCGCTCTGCTTGATCTACAACATCGAGTATCGATTGTGATTTTGAAGAAGCTCAGCAAAAGTCCTCGCCACGAGGCACAAAGAATCCCACGACGAGGTTGGTGCTCTCCTCGTCCACAATCGCTCAGAAGAAGTCAATTCAAGGGACACCCCCGACGACCGCACCCGAACGGTGCTGGCACGCCTACGCAAGAAAAGAGACTGTTGACCAGCTCAAGAAAAACTGGAGCCAAACAATGTCAAGAATACCCCTGACTTCCCCCTTTAATTTTTTTTTTTTTGTTCTTCTCTATTTTCTTCTTGTTGCAACCTCTTCTTCCTCACATTGAATCCAAGGGTTTCGAGAGCGTAGAGAGATAGAAGAGCACTATCACCATGATCAAGGGTTTTCTAATCAATTTTACATTTGAAGGTCAATATCTCGATCAATTTTACATTTGGTTTGGCATGAGAGTTCCAGTAACAATGACAGAGTCAACGATGGAGTTGGACCCAAAACCTGCTGCGGAGCCACCATCTTTGTTCCCGTCAACAAGATCGGACCTAAAGTTTAATGAGCAACACCAATCCTCCGACGAAGATGATCTCTAGTCACCTCAAATCCCTACAATGCCATCTGGAGTTCATAGACATCCAAGAGGAGTATGTAAAAGATGAGCAGAATAACCTGAAACGCGAGCTCCTCCGAGCCCAGGAAGAGGTGAAAAGGATGGGTTATAGGTACTTCAACTGACGGTTTAGAAGTAGGAAGCGAAGTCCCATGGGGATTGAGAAGTGCGAGCATGCGAGGGTTCTTCTTAGGGTTTAGGCTTCTTCTTTTTCTTCTTCTTCTTCTTCAGCTTTGGAATATTCTTCATCGCTCGAGGGTTCAAACAAAAAAGACGGGGCCATTGAAATTTTAGAATTTTGGAGCTGATCAAAAATTTTATTTTGTTGCTTGCAGAGTTAGATTGGATGTGGTGATGTTGGAGACTTGTGACTGCTTTGAGAGTTTAGAATACAGAATAAAGGCTAACAGTGTTGGATTTGGGTTTTGGTGAGCAAATGAGGAAAGGAGAAGAGAATTGAGGCTCGTGGTGGTTGGGCTCAGTGGTGGTTATGGTGGTAGTTGTGGTAATTCTCTTATGCTTTGGATTTTGGGTGTGAAGAAGAAGAACGAGGAAAAATGCAAGACATTATTGGACAATTTTCCAATGACGTGGCATGCAAATAGCTGAAATGGCGTGGAATGGATGGTCTCGTCAGTAACTTAACAGCAGATTTTGATGAAACCCTAAAAGAGTGGACTGATTGGAGTGAAATTGTGAGGTCAATGACTTTATGATTAATTTGAAATGTCACGAAT
The DNA here is from genome assembly GCA_025331145.1 of Rosa persica. NCBI lineage: Eukaryota > Viridiplantae > Streptophyta > Magnoliopsida > Rosales > Rosaceae > Rosa > Rosa persica. Next base: position 45,741,234 of record WFKR01000007.1, on the reverse strand, counting down.
ATAAGTACTAAAAAAAATTTAATCCTACATAAATCTTAACCCCCCAGACTCTAAATCCTAGTCCCTCCCCTACTCATGGTTCTTCAAGGTGTTCATCATTACAATCTCTTAGTCTTTGAATTCATGATTGCAAAGAATAAATTAATATATACTTATTCTGGTACACTCAAATCTGACCTAAACTCTACATCACTACATACTCGTCTGACGTTAAATAATTTTTATATTTGGACTCTAATTAATTCCCCATTCTTTATATCATTTTAAGTCGATCTCTAAAGTAAATTATGATTTCCATTGATGTAGTTCATTTTAAGTTTCAAATCACCTTCAACTTGGATTATTTTTTTTTTTGTTTTTTATTTCTAGTCCAAAGCTTTAAGCAGACATTCTCTTAGGCCTTCTCCCGCTAATGGTTGCAGCAAAAAAGTTCTATTCAGGAAAATGCAACCCTATATGGCAATATTCATCCAAATAGTAACTTCTATAACCAAATCATCTCCAACCAACAACTTGGAATTTTTTATTTATTTCTAATTCAGAGCTTTAAGCATACCTTCTCTTAGGCCTTCTCCCGCTGATGGTTGCAACAACAAAAAATGTTCTATTCACGAAAATGCAACCCTATATGACAATATTCATCCAAATAGTAACTTCTTTAAGTCTATAACCAAATCATCTCTAACTAATAAGTTGCAGCTAATTTGAATTGTGAAAAAATTGCACATGGGTTGCCCATAATCGAGTGTGATTATGAAATAGAACAGTTGGGTTTCATGTTCTATATATGAACGGGCTAAATACTGTTTACTATCATGTGCTTTGAGTCTAAAATCAATTCAATCTCTGAACTTTTAATTTCATCAAAAACACCCTCAGACTATAATTTCTCATCCGATAGATCATTCCGTCATGATTCCGTCAAATGCATCCGTTAAGCAGCTGATGTGGTATGACAACTAAGCACAAATGGGGCCCACATAGAAGACAAAATTCCAAAACAAAATTTCAGAAAAATAACAAATTTATTGCTCTCTCTCTTCTCGATTTCTCTCTCATCTTCCTCTTCAATATCTTCTTACTTCTTCACCTTCATCTGCAAGAGTCTGCAACGCACAAAACCTGCAATTTCCATTGAATCCATGGAACCTGAAACAATTTTTTTTTTTTTTTTATGGAACCTGAAACAATGATTCAACACGAAAACACTAAAACAATGAAAGTATTAATCTATGATTCGATGCCAATCTGCGCGACAACTCGATATCTTCATAATCATCAACGAGTTTTTGGGGGTTTTTTTTATTCAGTGGTATGTTTTCACATTTGGGATTTTTTTTTCTTTCCCATCAGATCTGTTCTCATGGTCTCCTTTGCTTAAAGATCAAAGTGAACCAAGCGCCGCCACCGATGATGGGGGTTTTCGAAGACGAAAATGGCGTGTCATCTCCAAACAGCAGGGTGTCGAGCCTGAGAGAGAAATCGGAGCTAGAGAGGCGACGAGAACAAGGCGGGAGGACTTCGTGCTCGCTCGGCGGAAGCGATAACGAAGACAGTAATGGCGGAGGAATTAGATACATATCCACAATCCCCACAGTCACAGCTCTAAGTAAATATCTCTTGAACTCTTATCAATGTTCTCAAAAATATTTCAAATTGTCGAAGGGAGGGGTGTACTTGGCTCAAGCCCTCATATATATATATACTGATTCTTGATAGTGGAGGGAGATTTTGGTATGGGTACAGCTTGGGTTTGTCTCACCATGACTTGGCTTGGGTTATGATTCTCGAGATAATTCTTCTGCTATATGATTTCAGAAGATAAAGAATTAAGAAGATATTGCAGAGGAAGATGAGACAGAAACAGAGGGTGGAGAGAGAGAGAGAGAGAGAGGTTGAGAGAGCGAGAGAGAGAGATGAATTTGTTATTTTTTTGAAATTTTGTTTCAGAATTTTGCCTTTCATGTAGGACCCACCTATGCTCAGTAGGCATGTCGGATGAGAAATCATAGTTTGAACTTTGAATGTGTTTTTTATGAAATTAATAATCCAAGGAACTGAATTGATTTTAAATCGAAAGCACAAGATAGTAAACAGTATTTAGCCCTTTAATAAATATACAACCCCAAAATGGATTCTTGAGGTTCTATTAAACAATTGGAGATGGTATATAGCAAAAAAGTTCTATAACTTCATATAGAACTATCGGTTGGAGAAGGCCTTAATGGTTAAACAACATGAGCAATTAATTGTATGACTATGACCAACACTTCTTGCACTCGTCACGAGATCGAGGAGAACCATGCTTATTACGAATAACGAAATTATAGGATGCTTTATTATCATAACCACGTAGTCGATCATCAAAATTGATTTTGATGCTAGTTGAGTTGTGCTCCTAGGATTTTGATGCTAGTTGAGTTCGGGGCTTAGAAGCATGAATTGGGTCATAGTGGTTATGGTGTTGTTTTTCGGGATTATAGAGATCATATTCTTGGTGCTTTTACTTCTAATTTAGACATACCTAACTCTATTGCACTACGTACAACTGATGGCGGTGATCAAAGCTATTGAGCTAGGCTTTTGGTTAGAGATTGAAAACATGTTTGGATAAATGTTGACTCCTCTAATTTTTTTACTTCTTCAGTCTTCTTCTCTGGTGCCTTAGCAACTTTGGGTTCAATGAATGAATAACTATTCGTGTCATATTTCTCAAATGCATTTTCACTTCTCTCATATATTTTGTGAAGTGAATCATGTTGCAAATGCATTAGCCAACTATGTACGTCGACTACTGGTTTTGTGTGGTGGAACATAGCTCCAACTTTCATTACTTTGCATTGTAATGAGGACAGTTTGGATCTTCTAAAGTTTTGATTTTGATAGCTTGTTTTCTTTATTGCATCTTATGGTTTTGAAAAGGTTTTGGCTTAGTTCCCCTCCCTTGTAATTCTCTTATTCTTTAATAAATTTTAGGGTGCAAGATCTCTTCTCTCATTTCATTTTAACCAATAAAAAGAAAAAGGGAATGTCTGGGACAATAATTTGTTCTCTAGAGTTGTTGCCATGTCTTTGAGCTTGCGGGTATATAATAACTCGTTAAGAAAGACACCTTATTGTTAAAGTCGACATGTGCATGTGTATGCTTATCAAGCATGTTTAGAACTTGTCATAAAAAAAAAGCATGATTTTTTTTTGATAGAATGGCCGGTACCGGCTGCCCTCAAGCCTTGAATAAAAGAAACAAAATAAAAGCATGTTTAGAATTTTTGACATGAAAGTTTCAATATTTTGTTATTGTTAATGTGGTGCATACTTTCTATCTAAACAAATTCCATCAAGGAAAAGTAGGTCAACTTCTACACCTAAACACGGCTAAAGTGAAAAAAAAAAAAAAGTAGGTCAACTTTTTTATAACATCGTTATTAAAGAATAACCTCGGTGTCAAAATAGAGTTTATAATATGGCTTCGCTAGGGCTTCTTGGTGGTACTGTCAAGTTTCTGGCCTCGGTAGATTACTTCTCCTCTCTCTTAGGTCAGCTTGGGAAGGATGGAGGTGGAGTTCCTCTTCGTCAACGTGCTTCTGAACCTGTCGAACTCTGCTTTCTACTTTTTTTCCTGGTCATGTGGATATGCGGACCTGCTGTGGCTATAGCCTCCATTCCAGTAGCAGTGGCTACTGGTGGTTTTGGTTTGTGGGATGCCGACTGGACCCTATCTCGAGTTCTTGAGGCGGATTTGGTACGAGGGTCGGAAGTGGGTATAAGAGTGAGCAGCGCTAGACCGTTGGCCAATTTGCTCGTAAAGCCTCAACTTTGGGTGGACTGGTTTGACGAAGGTCGGACGATGCCAGAAACTGGTCGAGGTCTTCTACTCGTGACGGCAACATTGTTCATGAGTGCTGGGACATGGTCTAGCATGCGTCAGCTGGATTTGGAGGCCGGAGTTGTGATGGTGGCAAGTTTGGTGTAGATCACGGCGGTGATCACAATGATAGTGGCAGCGGAGATGATCTATTTGGCAGTAACTCTGCTAGGGTTTGTGTTGATTGGTTGTTTTGGCCTGAATCTGGACTTGGTTGGGTGTCCCTGTTTGGGTTTCTCATTCCTGGGCTTGGTGGGCTTGCTGGGCTTGTTTAATTTTAGAAGGGATGGAAGATGACTTATCATCTTCCATTCCTAACTTTTAGTTTCTTTAATAAGTCGCAAAGTTCACATTCTCTGAGGGTTCATTTTACTATTTGCTTCGGAGGATGTTGATCTTTGTTTGAAATAAATGTGCGTTATTTTCTTTAAAAGGTGGGTGTACTCGGGGTGGCATGGGGCTTGTTCTTGTTATAGAATAGGTGTTTAGAGTTTCCTAATTAACGATTTTTTCTGTTGACCCCATAGGGGTATTTCTTTTTTTGTATTGCTTGCTGAATATATATAATGGGCTTACCTTTTTTCATAAAAAAAAAAAAAAAAAGAATAACCTCTTTATAAGAATAACTTTGCAGAAACGTTACTCATCATTACTTTAAATATAGATTTTAATTCTCAAACTCAAAACTCAAAATTAATTTAGACCCTGTCCACACACTGACAAGTCAAATATTCTAAAATCAACTCTTTGAGTTTTTTGATCAATACTTTGACATTACAATTTATTTATTTTTTTGATTAACACATTCCAATCTTGCTTTGTCTAACTTCATCTTCCAAATAGAATACGTTGAAATTTTTATTCAACGATTTATGTGGAGTGGAGAGGAGTTCCACAAAGCCACATGTTAAGCGTGTAGATTACTTTGCAGACAAAATTCAACTTGATCTCGTCGTCTTGCCTGGCCATTTAAGGAGGATTTCCAGCTATATATATTATTATATGTAATTGCAGATCGATTCGAATTGGAATTGCAGGCATGGCTCTGTGGCTCACCGCATATGTAATTAACAGACTATTCCAGATTTTTAAATGGGGGACGAATCCTAACGCTGATATTATAGTAAACCAGCCGTCGGGATGAATCTACAACGTTTTCAACTATATAAAATATGGAAACATTTCAACTATATAGAATATGGAATATGGATGTGAAGGAATTGTGTCCTAAAACAATCATTTTGATGTAATTATTATTAATCAAAAAAGGGTAAGTTTATTGTTCATTGTTTATATTTAATATTTGATTGAACAAGGTCCAAGAAATATGAGTTAAAGAGAAAGTAATCTAAAGAATTAGATGTGTGAGACCTTTACTCTGTCACACTCTTATCCTAAAAGGTTCCTAGTCATAGGATTATCACCTGGACATTGATAATCCAGAAAGACTAGCACATACTATGTATGCTCAATATGGAGGATGATATGTCTCTTGTCATTTGTGTAGAGACACTAATACAAGTATGTGGGTGATCTTAACATAAAGAGTACACTGAACGCGATCATTAGAGTTCTTGTATGGAGTCTTACTTACATGTCAAACTTGAACTCTAAATTGCAATAATACAAATTAGTCCTTTGACCTGAGACACCATAGTTGTCTTATGAGTGAATGGATTATCGCTTGATGATGCAATAATATTATGTCCTGTAATGGATATAATAGATGCATTTATTGGTATAATCAATTCGGTCATGGAGACATGTGAGTGTACAATAAGGAATCTCTATCCTTAAGTAAATAAGGTGTATGTTCAAAGATGTGATTCAATGAGTCTTTGGCCAAAGCATTGAAGAGATTAAAAAGGAGTTTCTAATCACATTCTAAGAATCACATAAGAATGAAAATCACATTAGGGGATTGACATGTTAATTCCATACCCTGATGATGTGATTTAGAACATAGTGTTAGAGAATGACCGTATTGTATTGTAATTCCAATTGAATAGGTTCTTTGTCATTTTATATTAACTAGGGTAGTCATGATATGTTGCAAGACGTCACTCATGACTTGTGAAGTCCCCGAGGATTAATAAACATTTATAATCCTAATAACAAGGGAGAATCAAAAATGGAGTTTTTGATTCGTAAACAAAATAGAATGGTTTCTATAAACTTCACTGCCTTGTTAATTAGAACCTAAGAGATCGCACACCATATAAGTGGATCCTTGAGATTGTATATGAAGAAGATTAAACAAGAGTTGGTTATGACCAAATAATTAATTAGATTTATTATTTGAACATAATTAGGAGTTTCGGGTAAAACCGAACCTATTGGGCCTAAACGATTGTCCGGTTTTTGGTGTGGGCTTGGGCTTCACTAAATGAGATTTAAATGAAAGCCCAAGACACATTTTTAGTGCCCAATAAAATGTATGGACCAGCCAATATATTGGCTTTATGAAAGTCAATATTTTTCTTTTAGTAATTGGATTTATTTCCTATTATATTAAGTGAAAGCATGGACAAAAATGATAAGTGTGTCTCCACACTATTATTTTCAGATTAGAGAGAGAGAGAGTTCTCCCTTGGTCCATTACAAAATTAAAAGGAAAGAAGAACACTTGCATAATTTCTTCTTTTCTTTCATCATTCTTCATCTCTTGATTCACTTGGTGAAGATCCTTAGAGGCCATATATTTTTGTGGCTTTACTTGTTACATCAAGGAGAAGATCACAAGCACAAGAAAGAGTACAAGAAAGAGTTCTTAATTCAAGGTGCTTCAAGGTGGAGGAAACACACACAAGGAGAGATCAAGGAGAGGAACTTTGGTGGTTCACTTGGATCGGACTAAAATCACGCTCCAAGAGTGAGTAGAACATAAACTACCTCTTTGTTCTTCATTACTATGCATGCTATGTTTATATACATATCATAATAAGCCAAGATCATGGGTTAAAGGAATGGATTTTATGTTTAGTTAGTAGTTTAATTGTTAAACTAATTCCGCACTAATTAAAAAGTATTGAAATCCATCCATTCCTTCAATTGGTATCAGAGCCATTGGCTTAATTTTGATATGTTATAAACATGGCTAAGTATGTTGGTTGATGTGATTTTCTTAAACCTAGAGTAATATGTAATTTAGATCATAAAATTTGCTTTGTCATAAATGTTATGAAGCATGTGATGTAAGGTAGATTTTATGATAGCAAGAAAAAGTTTTTAGAGATTACATGTAGGAAGTGATTTAAGTTTTATGAACTTTGATGCATATAAGATTGTATTAAGGGGACTATATGTTTCTTAATTAAGGTGTTAATCTTAGAAACATGTTAGATTATATATGCTTTAGGGTATGCATGATTTTTGGTTTCAAAGATGAAGTAAACAAGTGTTCAATGGAAGAACACAAAGCTGGAAATTAAATTTCCAGCTTTGGAACATGTCTAAACTAGTTATGAACTAGCTAATTTTTCATGCTGTTTGTTTTTACTTTTGATCCATAAATTCATAAATTGAAATTTACCTAATAGTTAATGATGACATAAAATCATTTCTATGCTTCCCTCACCAAATAGTTGGTAGAGTTAGTCATCTTTACTATTAGTTTCTCTAAATTACTCACCAAAAGTTGAAATGAGATAAAAGACATGTCTCCCTAAATCACTCATCAAAAGTTGATGATGCATGATTAAAGACATCATCCTGTAAAGACCCAGATTTTCATACAATAAATTTATATAATTCAATAATTGTTATATTAATTGAATTGTGATATTTGGGATTATTTGGATTGTCGTGGGTTGAGAAAATTAGTTCCGAATGATTTTATTTTCGAAAACGAACGTTATTTAAGGGGTCGTGAAAATCGACTTTTTATACGTTCAAAATTTGGGAAAAGTTCCTTCATGAAAGTTGTAGAGCTCGTCGATACAAGTCCGTGCATATGTGGAACGTATTATTCGGAGTTTGTATGAATAAGTTATGAATTTTTGAAAATCGAAATTTTTCTACAAATAGTGAAAAAATCTGAGTTTGTTGTGAAAGACGAAAAAATCCCATTTTTGCACATCAGTCCCCCGTCTCTCTCTCGGCCTGGTCACTGTGCATCCAGACCCGGCGACCCGACCCGACTGGAAGTCGGTCCTCCCGGCCGCGCGCGCCGCCGGACCCTGCCCCCTCCCGCTTCGCCGCCTCACGCCTGGTCGATCCCCGCCGTCTCCAAGCCCAGCCGCCGCTCCTAGGCCTGGATCGAAGCACCTCTCCGAAACGCAAACCCGACCCGGCCGGAAAACCATTTTTCCGGCGGTGCACGGGCCGATCCTCCCCATTTTCGTGACGTGCTCTTCCTTCTGATCATCCCCATATATGGGTTGCATCACGATTTTGAGTGCAGAGTGGTAGATCAAGAGTTGAAGATTTCGACGTCCCTGATTCAATCTGGAGACTGATCAGAGGGCCGAGATTAATCCAACTTCAAAGCCCGATCTAGGACGATCCAGACCTCATCTCCGAAAAAGTCAGGTATTAAAGTTGTTCAAAATTTCATTTTGAAGAAGTTTGTAGTTGACGACTTTTGCATCGGAGGTGGTTGACCGGAGTTGACCGCCGCGTTGACCACCGTCTGACCGCCGCGTGTGGCGGCGCGTCGGACCGAATTTCGAGTTTTTATTATCTGGACGATGATCTACGCATCCATACGAGCGTTTTGAGATATAACTTGGTCATGTTAGAAAAAGTTGATAAATAGTCAATTTCTGTTTTGACGTTACTATTTACGGTTTTACAATTTACCTTCGGTTTGAGATTTACGAAGATCAGACCATCAGTTTTACTTCAAATTTTAATATGATGATCATATGACTGTCCCGATGACTTTGTGTGGTGACGGGCGAAGATCCGACTTTTGGATCTTCGTATAATTATAAAATAGTGATTCGGGAGGCGATTAACGAAGATCCGTCCATCGGATTTTCGTATAATTTTGATAGGATGTTTCCATGGGCAATCCGTGAGGATCTAACCGTTGGATTATCTTTATTTTAGAATCCGACCGTTGGATTATCTTTATTTTAGAAATCCGACCGTTGGATCATCAATTAGGTTTATTTCATGCTTCGTTGCTAAGTAAAGACCGTACTTGATTAGGTACTTGACGGCTTGAGTTGAAGAGCATTGGATTATTGTGAGTTATATATATATTGAAGACGCAGCAGGAGTTCGAGGTGAGTAAAACTCACGTGGTTCATATTACGAACCAAGCATTTTAATTTATTTATTTTTGGTAATTGTGTGAAAAATATTTGCGGATTAAATATTTGTTTTAAAATTTCATGGACTTGAATTACCACGGTCCATAGGTAAGTAAAATGAATTTTAACTATACAAATGAATTTCATAATTTTCTTGTGTGAACTATAGATGGTATTAGTGGTCATTCCAGAGTGGATGATTACGTATAAATATATATTTACGTGGAAAATATATATTGATGAGTGGATTGTTTGATTTATTATATGATTGAGTTGAATTGATGAGTTGATTTCATTACAATTGTGTAATTCCATAGTAATATGATGTATCTTGGATTGGGTTGATTTCAGTATGTGATGTTATATGTTGGGTTCATTTATGGGTTTAGGGTTAACGTAATGACCGGTGTGCGTAATCGGACACTCTAATCCTAGTGTGGATGATGGGATACGATTGGTTGAGTATGTGGAATTATTGGACGTTCTAAATATGTATATAGGTATACATATTGATGAAATACAATAATTGATTAATATGTCGGATGCCATAACCTAGGCCAGGTGACGGGCTACGATTCAGTTAGAGCTCTAGTCTGTCAAGTACCGTATTTTTATAAATACGATGAAGAGAGTTGTGCGGAAAGTAGTGAGTGGAGTTGACTTGTTATATTGAATTGGTGTTGATTGAGATTGTTATTATTTGTATATGTGGAAATAGTTGAGTGTTGCTGTGTGTGGGAATAAATGAGTTTAAATTAAGTAACAGTTCCTTCTTTTACTCATACAAGCTTTCATAAGCTTACCGGGTTTTGTGTTGTTGCAATCCCGGTACACTATTCAATGGTGTAGCGGATATTCCTGCAGGTCAGGATAACCAGGGAGGTGACCGAGCTGCTTAGGTGTTACAGCAGTTTTGTTATTTATTTAGTTGTGAGGCGTGTGTGTATGCTCATTTAGAGCTTTACATTACATTTTGGATTTGTGTTGTAATAATTAACCGAGACTAAGTCGGTTTGATTTTATTTCGTGTGGTGAGTGTGTTAAAAAAAGAAAAATTTTCATGTTCCGGATTTTGAATTGTTATTTATAAAATTTGGGGCGTGACACATCCCCTAAATTACTCACTAAAAGTTGGTGATCCATGATGTAAGACATTATTCCCCTAAATCACTCATCAAAAGTGATGTAAGACATCATTCCCTAAACCACTCACCAAAAGTTGGTGATGCATGATGTGAGACATCATCCCCTAAATCACTCAACTAATTTACTTGCATTAAATTAAAGTAATTTAGTGGTTAACTTATTTTGATTGAGTTAATTATGCTTGTTTAATTAACCTTATTAATCTTGGTTAATTAAAGGATGATTATGGACTATGGCCTAATATAATTGAGCATGAGATTGGTCGACTGTTCATTTTGAATGAATGTGGTTATGTAATTAAAGTAGTTAATTCATTTGGGTTATGTAATTAATTTAATTAATTCATTTGGTTGTGTAACAAAGTAGCTTATTTAATTTATTCAAGTTTGATTAAATTTAATGGGAGCTTGTATGCCCCTTATCCACTCTTGTAATCGAAGATGGAGGCACATGAGGATGATCCAAAGAAGAAGTTTGAAGTCATCAAGCCTTGAAAGGAGTTCAAGTGCAAAGTGTAATAGCGTAGCTTAGTTGTTTAATTTTCGTAATCGTTACGCGTAATTAAAATCAACCACCCAAACATAACCTTGATCCAACATAATGGCTCATGTTGGATCAAACAATAAGTTCATAATCATCCTATATGACCTATTATAATTGTATATTCATTGCACTTGATCAAGTAATTTTATATTTCCCATGATTCCATTTGAAAAATGTTTTTGATGAAATCAAATTGTTTTTCTGAAAACAATTAGTGGGAATATTTTATTATAGATCAAGTATAATGAATATGTGATTGCATTAGGATCAAAGCAAATGCAATGTGATTGTTATTAATAAGATTATTAAATATGAGATCTTAAAATTCCCTCAAAGTGATATTAAGTTGAAAAACGAAGAAGGTATTATGAATACTTCTTTGTGGCCTTCCAGCATTGTAATCTCTTATATGTTCTTGCATGTAAATATTATTCTGAACAGAGGTATTTCTTGCTAGGAGCATTGAAAGAGGTTATTCAACATTTGATGTTGTAAGGTAGGGACAAATTTTGGTCAATATTCTATTATGATGAGATTTAATTTTTGATCCCTATACTTACATGAGATGATGGGTATAGCTTAACTAAAGTAATTTATCAATATCCTATTATGGTGAGACTTACTTATTTTAGAGGCCAAAGTTATGGATATTCACATTTGATGTGATTGGATAAGAGTATCCTCTCATAGAAATTAAGTTGACCTATAGTTCTATTATGATGCGGTTGGCTTAATGAAAATGAGTCTTCCATACTCACTAAGAGTTTTAATTTATACTATCAAATTCCTTGAGGGATTTGGAATTTGTTAAAATAGTGAGAGGGTGTCATTTGATTCTTAAGACCCGAGTCAATTGGTTTAAAATTAATCTCATTTATTTTATTTTATGTTATGTAGATTGCAATATGTCAGGACATCCTATTACCAAAATTCTCAATGAAAATCGTCTTGAGGGCCCAAACTTCAATGACTGGCTCCGTAATTTGAAAATTGTATTGACATTCGATAAGATCGCTTATGTCTTACAAAATGCACCCCCTCACACTCCTTTGGCTCAAGATGCAACCGATGAGCAACGTGTTGCTTATCAAAAGCATAAGGATGATGACACTCAAGCTAAATGTGTTATGCTTGCATCCATGAACTCACAACTTCAGAAGCAACATGAGAATATGGATAGCGCCAGTTCTATATTACTCCATCTCACTGAATTGTTTGGTGAGAGAAATAGAAATGTGCGCTTCACAGCAGTCAATGAGCTTGTCAAGACAAAACATGTGAGGGGTGCACCTGTGCATCAACATGGTCTCAAAATGATAGGTCTTATTGAGCAAATTCAAGACCTAGGATTTGCACTTGATGCGGAGCTAGCTCAAGATCTTCTTCTATCCTCCCTAGATGATTCATTTTCTCAGTTCATAATGAACTATAATATGCAACAAATGGATCATACTCTTTCTGATCTTCTCAATATGCAGGTATCAGCTGAGAAGCAGATTAAGAAAGAGAGTGGGAGTGTGGCCATTGTCACTTCTTCATCAGCCAAGTCCAAAGGCAAGGGCAAAGGGAAGAAGAAACAAGTTACAAAGCCAAAGGGAGCAGTCCAAAAGAAGAAGAAGAAGGAACAAAAGGAACCAAAAGGTATGTGTTTCTTTTGCAACAAAGATGGGCACTGGAAGAGGAATTGTAAAGCTCATCTTGCATCCTTGAAGAACAAGTCTTCAACAGAAGGTATGATCAATGTGATTGAATCAATATTTACAGTTAATAATACTTCCACTTGGATAATTGATTCAGATGCATCTCACCATGTTTGCACTTCGTTGCAGGACCTAGTGGGAGCTAGGAAGCTTAAAGCTGGAGAAATCACCCTACGTGTAGGAAATGGCACAAGAGTTGACGCCAAAGCCGTGGGGACTTATATTTTGAAGTTACCATCAGGAGATACATTGGAGTTAAATAATTGTCTTTATCTTCCTATATGTATAAAGAACCTTATCTCCATCTCCATGCTTTTGAAGGATGGTTATAGAGTAGTTTTTGATAAACTAAGTGGTTTTGTATCTATTAATGAACGTGTGATATGTCATGCTAATATTATTGATGGTCTCTTTCATCTAGCTTTAGAAGGTAGTATTAACTGTATGAAGGAAAATACTTTGGGATCTAAGAGATCTCGAGAAACGGTTAACCCCATTAAGATGTGGCACCTTAAGCTTGGTCATATTAGCCAAGATAGAATTCACAAATTATCCAAAAATGGATATTTAGAGTCGTTAGGATCTGATCCTATGCCTACTTGTGAGTCTTGTCTAAAAGGCAAAATGACCAAGTCCCATTTTGGAGGACAAAGAACAAGAGTTAATGAACTCCTAGGCCTAATACATACAGATGTTTGCGGTCCTATGTCCACTAATAGTAGAGGTGGATTCTCATACTTCATAACCTTTACTGATGACTACTCTCGATTTGGTCATGTATACCTTATGAAGCACAAATCTGAAGCCTTTGAAATGTTCAAAGAATTTAAGAATGAAGTTGAGAAACAAACCGACAAGAGTATTAAGGCTCTAAGATCCGATCGAGGAGGCGAATACTTAAGCAATGAGTTTATTGATTATCTCAAACAAGAAGGCATTGTTTCTTCATTAGCTCCTCCTGGAACACCACAACTCAATGGTGTATCTGAAAGGAGAAATCGAACTTTATTGGACATGGTTCGTTCCATGATGAGCTATACTGATTTACCTATATCCTTATGGGGATATGCACTTCAAATAGCAATTTATTTGTTAAATAGAGTGCCTTCCAAATCCGTCCCACTTACACCATATGAGATGTGGCATCAGAAGAAACCAAGTCTCAATCATATTAAGATTTGGGGTTGTCCAGCTTATGTCAAAAGACTAGAAGCAGGCAAGCTTGAAGCTAGATCAAGCAAATGTTTATTTGTGGGATATCCTAAAAATTGTTTAGGATATTATTTCTATCAACCTGAAGAACAAAAGGTGTTTGTTAGCAAAAATGCTACTTTCCTTGAAAGAGACTATGTCCTTGATGGAAATGTTGAGCAAATGATAGAACTTAAGGAAATGTCCAACAAGCCACAAACAAACACTTCATCTCCCGATGAACGACTTCTCGAACCAATTATAACACAAACTCCAAGAAGATCTAGTAGGATCAGGATACCTTCTAAGAGGTATGGTTTATGTCATGAAAGCCTTGGAGAGTTAAATCTCCTTGGTGACAATGAAAACCTGCATGATCCTTCTAGTTATAATGAAGCAATGTCGGACATTGACTCAAAGAAATGGCAAGAAGCCATGGAATCCGAGATTGACTCTATGTACACCAATCAAGTCTGGACTCTTGTTGACCCTCCACCTGGTATTAGACCAATTGGAAACAAATGGGTCTTCAAGAAAAAGATAGGCTCAGATGGTAAAATAGAAACCTACAAAGCCAGGTTGGTGGCAAAGGGTTATAAGCAAAGAGAGGGCATTGACTATGAAGATACGTTCTCTCCTGTTGCCATGGTTAAATCCATTCGGATATTATTTGCTATAGCTGCTCACTATGATTATGAGATATGGCAAATGGACGTAAAGACTGCCTTTCTGAATGGCAACCTTGAGAAAGAGCTTTATATGGATCAACCTGAAGGCTTTACATCTAAAGATGACATTCATAAAGTGTGTAAGCTTCATAGGTCCATCTATGGACTCAAGCAAGCTTCAAGGAGTTGGAACATCCGTTTTGATGATGCAATCAAATCTTTTGGTTTCACACAAAACATGGATGAACCTTGTGTTTACAAAAAGGTCAGTGGGAGTGCTGTTGTGTTTCTTGTACTTTATGTATATGACATCCTACTCTTTGGAAATGATGTAGGAATGTTATCTTCAATTAAAGTTTGGTTGTCCAAGACCTTCCTTATGAAGGATCTTGGAGAAGCTGCCTATGTATTAGGAATAAAGATCTACAGAGATAGATCAAAAAGATTAATTGGATTATCTCAATCCTTGTACATAGATAAAGTGCTGAATAGATTTCACATGGAACAATCTAAGAAGGGTTTTCTGATGTCAGACATGGCATTCACCTCTCTAAGAAAATGTGCCCACAAACGATTGAGGAAGTGCAAAAGATGAGCAAAATCCCATATGCATCTGCAATAGGGAGCCTCATGTATGTGATGCTGTGCACTAGACCTGATATTAGTTATGGCGTAAGCATAACTAGTCGATATCAATCCAATCCAGGTTTAGAACACTAGAATGTTGTTAAGAATATCCTCAAGTATTTGAGAAGGACTAAAGATTTATTCCTCGTTTATGGAGGTGGTGATTTGCAATCAGAGTTGCAAGTGGAAGCATACACAGACTCAGATTTTCAATCTGATGTGAATGACAGAAAATCCACATCAGGATTTGTCTTCACCTTGAATGGAGGTGCAGTAAATTGGAGAAGCTGCAAACAAAGCGTTACTGCAGATTCCACTACTGAGGCAGAATACATTGCAGCTGCAGAGGCTGCAAAGGAAGCAGTTTGGATGAAAAAGTTCATCACTGAACTTGATGTTGTTCCTACCATTGAGTCACCGATTCCACTTTACTGTGACAACACTGGGGCAATTGCTCAAGCCAAGGAACCAAGGTCTCATCAAAAATCCAAACACATCGAAAGACGTTTCCATATCATAAGGGAGATTGTTAATCGTGGAGACGTTAACATTCTCAAAGTAGCATCTGTTGATAACATATCAGATCCATTCACTAAGCCTTTATCACAAGCAAAGCTAGAACGACATCTTGAGAAGATGGGTGTACGTTTCATGGCTGATTGGGTTTAGTACAAGTGGGAGATTGAAGGAATTGTGTCCTAAAACAATCATTTTGATGTAATTATTATTGTAATTATTATTAATCAAAAAAGGGCAAGTTTATTGTTCATTGTTTATATTTAATATTTGATTTAACAAGGTCCAAGAAATATGAGTTAAAGAGAAAGTAATCTAAAGAATTAGATGTGTGAGACCTTTACTCTGTCACACTCTTATCCTAAAAGGTTCCTAGTCATAGGATTATCACCTGGACATTGATAATCCGGAAAGACTAGCACATACTATGTATGCTCAATATGGAGGATGATATGTCTCTTGTCATTTGTGTAGAGACACTAATATAAGTATGTGGGTGATCTTAACATAAAGAGTACACTGAACGCGATCATTAGAGTTCTTGTATGGAGTCTTACTTACATGTCAAACTTGAACTCTAAATTGCAATAATACAAATTAGTCCGTTGACCTGAGACATCATAGTTGGCTTATGAGTGAATGGATTATCGCTTGATGATGCAATAATATTATGTCTTGTAATGGATATAATAGATGCATTTATTGATATAATCAATTCGGTCATGGAGACATGTGAGTGTACAATAAGGAATCTCTATCCTTAAGTAAATAAGGTGTATGTTCAAAGATGTGATTCAATGAGTCTTTGGCCAAAGCATTGAAGAGATTAAAAAGGAGTTTCTAATCACATTCTAAGAATCACATAAGAATGAAAATCACATTAGGGGATTGACATGTTAATTCCATACCCTGATGATGTGATTTAGAACATAGTGTTAGAGAAGGACCGTATTGTATTGTAATTCCAATTGAATAGGTTCTTTGTCATTCTATATTAACTAGGGTAGTCATGATATGTTGCAAGACGTCACTCATGACTTGTGAAATCCCCGAGGATTAATAAACATTTATAATCCTAATAACAAGGGAGAATCAAAAATGGAGTTTTTGATTCGTAAACAAAATAGAATGGTTTCTATAAACTTCACTGCCTTGTTAATTAGAACCTAAGAGATCGCACACCATATAAGTGGATCCTTGAGATTGTATATGAAGAAGATTAAACAAGAGTTGGTTATGACCAAATAATTAATTAGATTTATTATTTGAACATAATTAGGAGTTTCGGGTAAAACCGAACCTATTGGGCCTAAACGATTGTCGGGTTTTTGGTGTGGGCTTGGCCTTCACTAAATGAGATTTAAATGAAAGCCCAAGACACATTTTTAGTGCCCAATAAAATGTATGGACCAGCCAATATATTGGCTTTATGAAAGTCAATATTTTTCTTTTAGTAATTGGATTTATTTCCTATTATATAAAGTGAAAGCATGGACAAAAATGATAAGTGTGTCTCCACACTATTATTTTCAGATTAGAGAGAGAGAGAGAGAGAGAGTTCTCTCTTGGTCCATTACAAAATTAAAAGGAAAGAAGAACACTTGCATAATTTCTTCTTTTCTTTCATCTTTCTTCATCTCTTGATTCACTTGGTGAAGATCCTTAGAGGCCATATATTTTTGTGGCTTTACTTGTTACATCAAGGAGAAGATCACAAGCACAAGAAAGAGTTCTTAATTCAAGGTGCTTCAAGGTGGAGGAAACGCACACAAGGAAAGATCAAGGAGAGGAACTTTGGTGGTTCACTTGGATCGGATTAAAATCACGCTCCAAGGGTGAGTAGAACATAAACTACCTCTTTGTTCTTCATTACTATGCATGCTATGTTTATATACATATCATAATAAGCCAAGATCATGGGTTAAAGGAATGGATTTGATGTTTAGTTAGTAGTTTAATTGTTAAACTAATTCCGCACTAATTAAAAAGTATTGAAATCCATCCATTCCTTCAGGATGTTCAAATCAATCACGCTAGATGATACACTTAAACACTCTAGAAGTGCATGTCTAACGCCAAAATAACTTTCCAAGATATAAATTTTTTTGTATATATGTATATATATACATACATATATATATTTCTCATACTCGATTTGTATGCAGAAGCTGTCATGATGCATCAATGTTACCAGCCAGTCAGTCGTTTGATTATTTCTAAACTTGAAAATCATGAACGATAATAAATTGATCGACATAAACCAGAGTTTGTTAATTTCTAAAAACTAAAACATATGCACGCCATTGATTGAACTGACATGTTTAAAGTTGGAAACAATTGGAATTTGGTCAATTAGTCGTCCCAGATCTTTAGGTGAACACCTTACTAATTACTTAATTAAAATAATTTGATAAGAGAATCTTCCGTGATTTATGTCAGTAAGATATACCGACAAATTAAATTTATATCTCAGTAATAAGATTGTGTTTCTTGATAAGAAGAAACTATTCCAGCATATCCAGCCTTTAGCTACAAGATCAACGCTAGCTGTGGATTGTCCACCAACTCATCAAAATGCCACCATTTAAACCACTTTTTGTTCTTTGTTAGATAATGACATCAGCTAACTATATGCAAAGTGGTTTTAGTAATAACAGGGGCGGATCTAGACAGGTTTTGCCGTTTTGGTAGGGCTCAAGCCCTACTGAACTTTCTGGACTAAAAAAAAGAACTATGCAGATGGTTCCCTTTTTTTTTTTAATTGCTGTTTCGCTTTCTCAAGCCCACCCAATGGAATGACTTCAACTTCGAATTGGTAGTTCGCAGACCTGGAGCTGCCTAGGTCTGAGTTCGATGCAGACATCTCTCTTCTTCTATAGTTCTAATCGCAAGTCTTCTTCTTCCAAAAACTCAAAAAGTCTTCAATTCCAGCCTTCTAGAGTTCTAATTTTCTTCTTCCTCTCCTAAAAGCTCCTTGAATATGTACTACAAATTGGTTGAATTGGCATATTCTAATGCAAGCACCAAAAAAAAATTCTTAAGAATCCAAGCCCTCCCGAGATTTGATTCTTGGATCCGTCACTGAGTAATAAGATACTTAACTTTCACAGTTAATCTTGTTCAATAATTTTTTCCCCCAATCAATTACAGGCGGTTACCACTTCTTTAAATAAATTTGAAATGTAGGCCGCTAGTAGCAATCATTAAAAAAAATTAAAAAAAGAAGAAGAAATCCGGCCATATGATATTGATAGGGCTGCTTTGGGACCATAATTGTCAATCATCCGTCAGCTCCATAGAAAAAGGGAGATGAACGTGATTATATTGATTTGTAATCTTCTAACCACATAGATACAAATCTTGTTTTTTTTTTTTTTTGTCATTTCATTAGTTTTTATTGATAAAATAGAGAGATGAATGAGCTAAATATTTAGTTAATCAAAGTGATAGTGCGGATCGGAGAATCTTTAGTACACGGCCGTGTATGAACACAGCCATGTGCTGCACACGTGATACCGAAATCGATGGACGGCGTTAGTGAATCAGGGTTAGTGAGGAAGAAAAACGTGGCAGACCAAAAACAGTGAACGCAGTGAAACAAAATTTTACCACAACCAAATGTTCATAGTCGAATTCGATGTGGACCCTCTCTCTCCAAGAACAACAGTAATTCGCCTTCGACCCTATCTCCCACTCCTGCTTACTCCAGAATCCTCAAGCGCTCTCCGATTCATGGCAACTCGGTTCTCCTCTCCCTCTCGCTAACCCTGACAACGCCAATATCATAGAAAGGTTCCAAGTTCCTGGCGTTAATTTTGTATTCAATTTTACAGTTTAATTCGATATTGGGTGTTTCAATCATTTATACATTTTCAAATTTGCAATTGGATCCGGACGAATACGACATAGTAGTGAAGCCGATTGAAAGGTTCGTCTTGTTGGTAACGGCCAGTTCGTAGGTGAAGGTAACGATCAATGATGCAAAAGTTTTTATATATTGGTTGAATGAAAGCTTTGGTAATTGTAGGGATCATCATGGGCCAGGCCGGGCCAGGGCCGGCCCTACCCTAAATTTTAGGGCTTAGGGTAGAGTAGGGTAGGGCCTAGTCAAAGTCAACGAAACTTAGGGCCGAGCTGGGCCGGGCCAAGGCTTCAATATGTAAGCCCTTACCCGCCCTTAAGGCCCTTCTCGTAAGGATTAAAAGAACGGGGCTGGGCCGACCCTCCAAATAGGGCTAACAAGGGCCGAAAGGGCGTTATTTTGTTTGACAAAAAAAAATACATCATCTTTTTTTTTTTGCCAAAATGTTGCTCAATGTTGTATGACATGTATTGGTAGGTAATTCAAGACTCATTTTTTGTTGTTGACCTTATTTAATATATACATTTTGTTTGAATTACCATAATAACATTTATAAATATTAGTTAAAGTAGTTATGTAATCTCCTAAATTAATTGTTGTTTAACAAAGAAAATAATAAATAATATAAATCTTCCTAGATCAATTACAAAATAATAAAGGGATGAGTTGTATGATAAAAAATGATGAACATATTTAGAAAATAGAAAAAATAAACAATTTTTAGGGCTTGTTAGGACGGGCTTAAAGGGCCGGGCCGGACTTGACCCTAATGGGCTCAAATAGGTCGGGCCGGAGGGGCTTGAAATGGGCTTAGGGCAAAGGCCTAATGATGACCCCTAGGTAATTGGTATATGTGCTAATTAATCTATCTTCAAATTTTTCAAGGCTTTTGACTTCTTTTCAATTGCAATTGAACAATGAGGGAAGTGATTACAGAAACTGCTCTTCTTTAATAATTTCCTCAGAGTTGAGATGAATCTCTTCTGGTTACTTGCTTCATTCAATAGAGATTTGCACTGACAGTTTTATGTACTTCAATTGCAAGGTCTTGCATTCCCAATTCAACAATTTTGGTCATAATCATAATGCAAATAGCTGTTAGTATTTCAAATATATAAACAATGATGTACCTATTTTTTTAGGTGATGTGTCTGCACATTGTGAAAATCATGACGGGAATGACTTTAAAATGCAATCAATGCACCTATTGCAGCCTATGATCAGTTTGTTCTGGTTCAATAATCACAGGAGATCCACAGATGGGGCAGTTTTAGAAATGAGATGGGGGAATTTGATGAGTGCTTTTGCAATACCAGATATAAGGATTTTTTCTCCTTTGACAATGGAGTTTGATGGCTTGGAAAGTAGGTATTTGAAGTTGGAATTCTCCATCTTGAAGTGGAGATTGATAGTATAGAGGCTGGTAGCTTGGTAGTCTCTAACGAGATGTGTTGACAAAGAGTGGGGTAATAGTGTCGCTCTTATTTTATCAGACATCCCCAAAGGGACCTGAAGGTGCTGTTGAAGAAATCTGGTGCACCCGAGGTCTGCTTCCAACCAAGGGAATGCAACAGAGTGGTTCATGTGTTAGCTAGATTCATAGTGAAGGAATGTATTGATATATTTTGTATTGAAATTGGGCCAGAATGGCTTATGAGATTGATAAATATCAACGCTAATATTTGTAAGTTTGTAACCCTTCCAATGATTAATGAATGGTTGCCTTTTTGTTCATTTAGTGGATTTTAAGAGAACGATTAGCTGTTTTTTAACCACAGGAAAGTTGCTAAACTTTCTTTTCCCAAATGTCTAATCATATGATTAAATTGCTAGTCATGGCCAGCATGTTTTTGCAGCAGAAATGCTAAGATAATGTTGCTCTGATACTAGATTGTGCTTCTCTACATTCAGCTACCAAAAAGCAGTCGACTATCCCATATTAAGGCCTTTTGACATTGGCTTCTATTCTTCTTGTAGAAGTCAAAAGAGGATAAAGCAAGTTTCAAGCATCAATTGATTCCTGCATAATATGAATTGACATCAGTAGCCATCTTCTCTGCCTCTTACCCGTTTTTTACTGCGAACAAACCATAAAGAAAAAAAAAATGAAGAAAATGTACCTAAATGCAGCTATCACTTAAAGCAAGAAGAAAAGAAATAATTCCAAATAGAACAACTTCTGGCTGCACAAATGAACACACAGATACACAAAGATAGCTTCCTATAAATGTTTATAAACAGAAGCTAACCATAAACAATGAAGAAAATGTACCTAAATGCAGCTATCACTTGTCAAAGCAAGAAGCAGAGAAATTATTCCAAACTGAGCAAGTTTTGGCCACTCAAATGAACACACAGATGCACAAAGATAGCTTCCAGTAAATGATTACTCCAAAATCCCATGTGTTTACATTTTCACAAACAATCAAACCCACAAGAATCTACATTGAAGCTAAATTGCCATGACAAAATGATTTAGGATCGATAATGCTAGAATCAAATATACATGTTTCTAACAAAGACCAAACTTCCCTAAGCTGGGAAACCAAATCTCTATACAGATGAAACTAGTATTGATTAATTTCTAATTATGCTGAGAGATATCATACATTATTTAAAGGTCATTTTCTGGTTAGGGAACTATCCATTTCAAGCATGTTGAGAATTTCACAGGAGCAAATTCATCAACGTACAAAATATTAACACGAGAGATAGAGATTACCAAATCATATGGAAAACAAAGCTCAGGCCATTAATCATAGGCTCGTTTGTATAAAATTACATCACTCCATGTCCCACTGTTACTCTGAAGAGGAAAACTGAAAACCAAAAATGAATCTTCTTTTGAGACAATTAATTCCAAAACGGGGAGAACGCAACTGCAGGTTCGTTCATTGAGCGATAATCGCCTCATAATCACAGAGCGAGGTTGATGAAATCGCTGGTGCTGAACACTTGCTTTGGGGACACCAGTTCGTTAAATGTAACCCAGACCGAATTAGAATAGGGACATGGGCAATGGGTGTCGAGTAAAGGGAAGCTGCGACCAAAGAAGTGGAGGTTAGAGGTGGGAATAGAAATGAAACGAATCTGATGGTGGAAGCGCACTTAGCTAGAAGGAATTGGGAGGGCTTAATGAGTATATCTGGCTGGGGAAACAAAATGGTGGGAATCTTAAGTCTACTTTAAATTTTGGGAGGGCTTTTTCAATTTTAGCCGCCATTTTTTTGTGATTGGAGGCAGGTGAGCTTCCCTCCCCAGGAACACGTGTCAAGAAAACCCTTCTGTTTTAATAATTGCCCAATTAAATTGTAATCCCTATTTAATAATATATATTATTAACGAGAATAGGTTTTTTATTTTTTTTTTTTTAGGAACACAACAATAGGGTTTCTTATATCCAATGTAAAAATGAAAAATAAAAAAGTATACAGCATATATTTTAGGGATTTAGCTAGGTCGTTTTATGAGTCAGTAGGTTTTATCAGTGCATCGACCCTATATGTTTCATAATAAGATCAAAATACCTATTAATATTATATGCTATAAATAGATGGGTATGTCAAATTTATCGATTTTCAATTTCGATTATTTAGATCGCACAAAATCCTTATATGTCTATTAATATGGTCTAAAAAATTTGTTTATTAGTGGTATCAAATAGTATACCTTCATGAGGAACAATGTAAAGGAACATACTTTATTGAAATCGACCATTGGATGTTGTCACGATAAGAATATATGATTATGGTCAGAATTTCAGCTATTTTCGAAGTTGTTTGGGTGTCGATCGACTAGTTCAACTCTAAACCCTAAATAACACATAAAACTAATATGCTCATATCTGCTCATTCGCAACTTATTTTTTCGATTTGTCGGCTCTCACATTCTCGTGGGTATGAGCTATATCAGCTAATGTAAAAATTTTGAAAAGTTTATCTCTTCGTGGTTCAGCTCTTCTTAGGGAAGTAGAAGCATATAAAGGGTTAACCGCTTTATTTAATGTCCGAATGACGGCGAATTGGGTTAATTTTTTTTACAAAATACCTATTAGTATGCTATAAATAGATAGGTAATGTCAAATTTATCGATTTCCAATTTCGATTATTTGGATCGCACAAAATCTTTATATGTCTATTAATGTTATCTAACTTGTTTATTAGTTATATCAAATAGTATCCCTTTCATGAGGAACAATGTAGAGGAAATATACTTCATTAAAATCGACCGTTGGATGTTATCATGATAAGAATATACGATTTTGGTCAAAATTTCAGCTATTTTTGAAGTGTTTTGGATCTCGATCTATTAGGTCAACTCTAAACCCTAAATAACACATAAAACTAATATGCTCGTATCCGCTCATTCGCAACTTATTTTTTCGATCTGTCAGCTCTCATACTCTCGTGGGTATGAGCTATGTCAGCTAATGTAAAAAGTTTAGGAAGTTTATTTCCTCGTGGTTCAGCTCCCCTTAGGGAGGTAGAAGCATACAAAAGAGCTGACCGTTTTATTTAATGTTGAAATGACGGCGAATCAAGTTAGATTTTTACAAAATACCTATTAGTATGTTACATCCCGTATCTTAATTTACCGATTTACTAGTCATTTGAACGGTAAACGATAATTATTTTTACTTTTAACTCCGTTTTGACTATTTAGGGGGTCTAAAAGTTGACCTTTTGTTCGGATCAAAATTGGAGAAAATTTTCTTCATGAAAGTTATAGAGGACGTTAAACTGAGTTCGTAAACAAGTGGCACGCTAAAATCAGAGTTTGTATGCAAAAGTTATGAGTATTTTCATGTGAGGGGTATTTTCATCTTTTCCCCTAACTCTATCTAAATAAAATCAGATTTTTTCTTCTTCTTCTTCTTCCCCACCCCTCACGGCAGAAACCAGAAAGGAGAGAGAGAGAGAGAGTTCTTCTTCCCCACCCCTCACGGCAGAAACCAGAAAGGAGAGAGAGAGAGAGAGAGATCGGGGCCGATTCCGGCGGTTTCTAGTAGCAAAAATGGTATCAATCTCTTCCTCTCTTCATGGGCTTTCTACCTATACAAGTTTTATTACTTAATTTCACTTGTGTGCAATAATCGGAGAAGAGAAGATTTAGAAATTTTTGATTATTTTCGGTTTTTCGACTAAACCATCGGGAATTTAGAGAAATTCCAAGTTATAAAGTTGTTCTCTACCTCATGAGCTTTCTTTTGAGTATGATATTGCATATAAATTCGGATAATTTTTGAGATTGAAATCTGGTCACTATTCACAAATCGGGATTTACTGTTTTCTTAATTGTTGAGATAGTTCTACTTGATTTCTGAATTTCGTGTAGTTGCAAAAAATGCTAGGGAGGTTGAGATGCAGCTTTTGTTAAAATTTGGTGACCATCGGAGGAGCTGACCGTCGCATGAACAGTGTCACTGCGTGAATGGTGGCTGCGGATGAACAGTAACCTAATTCTGTTTTTAGCTAGTTAAATCACATAAGTGATGAAGAGATTGTATATGTGATTTTAGTAATGATCGGAAAAGTTTTGAATCGATTATGAAGTTTTTAAATTTAGAGTTTCGATTATCGATTTACGAAAATCCGACCATTAGATTTCGTTCCAATTCATTTTGAAATTCGTAGACCGAGGAACCGATATTGTTGGTGAAGTGTGGATAGGATTTGGTGCGATGTGAAGGCGTTAGGTTTAAAGAGGATGTTTGGAATTTTGATTTTTCTTATTATCCTATAATTCATTAGTTATGCACATCATTTTTATACAGGACGTGAAGAGCCTCCATTAGTGGAACATATCGAGCAACGGCAGGATGAGCCGTACACTGTGGGTGGACTTTCATTTTTACATAATGATGCATACGTTTATTTATTGATCAAATGTTTTATTTAATTATTACCTTCTATTATGAGTATATCATTTCATCTCGAAATTTAATTTCTATTTACCTCGTGCTTCTGCTTATACTTATGCTTTTCAGAGATTTATTCGATTTATTTGATCTTGAATTTCGGACGCGAATTTGTTATGTTTTGATTTGAATTTCTGATTTGTTTTGGGAATATGATTTAATTTACGGAGATTATAATTTATCTTAATTATTACTTGAAATTAAGATTTATGGTGATTTTCGATGACACTATATTTATTTATCATCTCCTACGTGATTGCTGGTGCACTTGATGAGATTTTATGATACTTATGATTTTGCCTCTCAGAGTTAGGGGACTTTATGGACTCATGGATTTACTGGTTTTCAGATTTCTTGTGTCATATTTTGGAGTGATTATTTATCATGCTAGCATTGAGTCCGCCCTTGTGAGCCACAATGGGCCCTAGTGAAGGTAGCCTAGCTGGGGGCGTATAGGGAGTTGCCTATGGCAGGATCCCTGAAGCCCAATACCCTATCGCTACATATAGTGGCATAGAGGTATATAACGGGAGTATGAGAGTATTGGCCTTGAAGGCCGTCACCCGAGCCTAGCCTGGGAGGCTCATTTATGGCTACTGATATTTCCCCTACTCTTCTTTCTTTATTTCGGGTTAGCGGGGTCTAGTCCGATGATACGATACTCAGCGGGATTGATTTACAGTTTCTAGTTTCATGATTTTAAGAAATAATTTTATAAATGTTGCATGCATCAAGAGTTTATATATTTAAAATTATGGGAAAGTATAAACTGTTATTTTATTTCTTTCGTTGTAATTATTTATTTTTGTCCACTTACGCTAACGTTTTTTTTAAATGCTTTTCCCTGGGCCCTTCGGTTTCCAATGCCCAGTTCACAGAGTAACGGGTCGGTCTAGACATCGAGACTAGCACCATCACAGTCATTTTCTAGCAGTCAGTCGTCTTTCACCAATAGCTTATCCATTAACGTACCTTTGTATTATATTCTTTTTTTATATATAGATTGCTTTGATTACCTGGGAGTTGTTATCTAAACTTATAGTATCATTACTTAAGGTCTGTGATCAGACTAATAGACTTTATTGTAATGTTATGGGTTGTTATTGAGTACCGAGTAATCGAGATTCTATTTCCCTTCTATGGTTGATTGTGGGGTTGTGTGGAATTAAGGGAGCATGGTGGCTCAAGGAGTATAAGGGTGGATTATTTTTAGGAGTGTAACTGAGATGTGCAGGTTTTAGGGTTGCCTACTTATAGGGGAGGTTCTGTCAGATTTTCAACAAAGTCTTCTTTATAAGTGGGTCCCGCAGGGCCATCTTGTATTTTAGATAAAATTCGGGCGGGTCCTGTCATAGTATGCTATAAATAGATGGGTAATGTCAAAATCCTTATATGTCTACTAATGTGGTCTAACTTATTTATTAGTTGTATCAAATAGTATACCTTTCATGAGGAACAATGTAGATGAAATATACTTTATCAAAATGGACTGTTGGATGTTGTCATGATAAGAATATATGATTATGGTCAAAATTTCAGCTTTTTTTTTGAAGTTGTTTGGGCCTCGATCTACTAGGTCAACATTAAATACCATATAAAACTAATATGTTTATTTTCAACTTATTATTTCGATCTGTCAGCTTCACTATAAAATTTCACTAGCTGCATAACATACACTTATTTTAGTGTGCCCAATGGGTCGTCTGAACGCTAATATGGCTCATCGCCATTAACATTGAATATACGCGATACGCTAGTTACCTTGTTATATGGTGAGCTAGGAGTAATTTCAATTATTTTTCTTTTTATCAAAAAGGTTAAATTAATATTAAGTATTCAATTAAGTAAATTTTACTTCTAGTTTTGGTGAATAATTTCTAAAATTGAAGTGTGTATCGTTGAAAATAAAATTGTTTTGATTTAAAAGGTGGGACCTTAAAAGGTAGGCAGATAAAAAGAGTTTTGAGATAAACACCAAATGAATATAAACGAGACCAGAAAACAACAACAGTTACAAAATATTTTAGATGAAACCAAAACAGTCATTTTAGATGAAACCAAAACATAAATTTCAACTATTTCGTCGTTGTTTAGTTCTCGATCTACTAAGTCAACCATAAACCTTAAATACCAGATAAAACTAATATACTCATAAGTCATAACCGCTCATTCACGGCTTCTTCTTTTTTATTTATCGCCTCTCACACTCTCATGATTATGAGCTAGATCAACTAACGTAAAAATTTTGAGAAGTTTATCTTCTCACACTTCAGCTCCTCTTAGAGAAGTATAAACATATAAAAAGTAAACCGCTTTGTTTGATACTTAAATGACGATTGGATTAATTTGGTCATCATAAACAATTCTTTTTTTAAAACTAATGATGCGGTGGATGAACATATCAATTTATTAGTTTGACCGTTGGATGATATAATATGGAATTGAAGTACATACCTACACTAAAAATATTAGTCATTGTCATTGTTGTTTTGATCTTGATCAATATTGTCGAACACAATAATAGAACTACTCAATGTCATTAACTCTGTCACCATTCTTGTTGTTAACGCATTGTTTGGTCCGCACTCTCGTATGCTTAAACTATATCTACGATTTAAAATAAATTTGAGAGAATGACTTGAATCATCAAAACATTAAATTGAATGTTAATGAGTTAAAAATCTTTACAGTTGTAGTAAATGTTAACCATTTACTTTTAGAATTTTAATTAAGCAAAGGATGGAGTTCGGATTAGTAAAATTTAACTTTAGTTGTTATTTACTTAATTAATATTAAGTATTTAACTAAGTAAAATTTACTTCTAGTTTTGGTGAATAATTTCTAAAACTTGTATGTATCGTTGGAAATAAAATTGTTTTGATTTAAAAGGTGGGACCTTAAAAGGTAGGCAGATAAAAAGAGTTTTGAGATAAACACCAAATGAATATAAACGAGACCAGAAAACAACAAAAGTTACAAAACATTTTAGATGAAACCAAAACATAAATTTCAACTATTTCGTCGTTGTTTAGGTCTCGATCTACTAAATCAACCATAAGCCTTAAATACCAGATAAAACTAATATACTCATAACCGCTCATTCACGGCTTTTTTTATTTATTTATTGCATGATTATGAGCTAGATCAACTAACGTAAAAATTTTGAGAAGTTTATCTTCTCATACTTCAGCCCCTCTTAGAGAAGTATAAACATATAAAAAGTAAACCGCTTTGTTTGATACTTAAATGACGATTGGATTAATTTGGTCATCATAAACAATTCTTTTTTTTAAAACTAATGATGCGGTGGATGAACATATCAATTTATTAGTCTGACCGTTGGATGATATAATATGGAATTGAAGTACATACCTACACTAAAAATATTAGTCATTGTCATTGTTGTTTTGATCTTGATCAATATTGTCGAACACAATAATAGAACTACTCAATGTCATTAACTCTGTCACCATTCTTGTTGTTAACGCATTATTTGGTCCGCACTCTCGTATGCTTAAACTATATCTACGATTTAAAATAAATTTGAGAGAATGACTTGAATCATCAAAACATTAAATTAAATGTTAATGAGTTAAAAATATTCACAGTTGTAGTAAATGTTAACCATTTACTTTTAGAATTTTAATTAAGCAACGGATGGAGTTCGGATTAGTAAAATTTAACTTTAGTTGTTATTTACTTAATTAATACTCATATTCAATCTATCAACTTAAAAATATTTTCTTATAAGAGCTTTATACACCTAAGTTGGGCCAGAGCAGTGATCAGCTCTATACCCAGCCCAAATAGAGGCCCAAACCCGTTCCAAACCCGACAGTCCGACACCAAACCCGAACCTCTGTACCTTCCCTTCCGGCCGCACGCCGGCCGCCGCTTCTTCTCAGCAACAGACGTGACTTTTCCATGCATCCTTCTTCGTCTCAGCCGTCCAGCATGGACTGGAAGTCTCTGCTGCAAACATGGTTGTTTCTTGGACTCTGTTCATCTGCTAAACCAAGCAAAAACAAACAGAGAAATGAATTGTTGGGCTAATTTCAGTAATAACTACAGCTAGATCAGATTCCATATAGGAAGGAAGGGATTCATGGTTTTAATTCAAGATGACAAAACTTCAAATCACAAAGTACTAGTGCCAAAAGGTTCAATTTTTCTTAATGAAATCATGAAAATCGTAAAAGACAAAAGAACAAAGGCACCATTTGATCAAAAGGGGTTTGTTTATTAGAAAATCAACCTGCTTTTGGTTGGGCAGATGGACATCAAGGCACGCAAAGAATCTGAGCTGCTAAGCCTCTTCATGATGACTCCTACTAACTGGTTTGAAATTTGTACGCAGCCGATCCTCTCACTCGATTAGAAAAAGGGCGGTTGATCTGGACGGACTCGGGTCTGCGGCATATCTCTCTCTCTCTCTCTCTCTCTCTCCCTCTCCTTCTCTTCTTCCTCTCCGATCTTCCTGGATAGCAACCCACGCAACTGTTTAGTTATTCGTTTTTTACCATCGATCCAAATTGTTTTTCACATATAGAGAACACAGACGTTGACTGTCAGACTGTTAGTTTGAATCGACGGTCCGGATGACTTGACTGCTGACCCCACACATTGGACGTCTCAGATTACCAGGTGTCTATCAGACACTCCGTGTACTTCCACCACCGTGTATTGAAGAAGCGTTTTCGGTGATGGTGATAGTCTGCGAATGTTAGGGCACCGATTCATAAGACCTTGTTCAGATTAATTTAGCATCAACGATCATCTATGCTCAAGTACATAGACTCCATTAATGCCGTGTAATCACAAATAGTGGTGACCCATGACGGCGAGTTATCCTACATTTAACTTTTGAGGGGAGGGTGGGTGGCAACTTCATTTCATTTTCATCCCATTAATGCAAGTACGAAGGGGCTAGAGCAGATCTGTGATCGTTGGGCTGATCCAACAGCCAGCACAGGCGAGGCCGACTAACGATCGCTGTAGCACTATTGAATGGATGGAAGAGTGATCTAACTAACTAGGCGAAAACCAGGACACGTGTGTACAAGCTACGGATCGGCATTGAAGCACTCTTATTTCAAAAAGATAAGAAAAATGTAATAATTAAAATGAAATAAATAATAATAGCTTTTCTTATCTTCCTAATATAAATATACTATCTCTTTCCAAAATGATTTGAAGAAGATCGGGCAAATGTGCAATCACATTCGAAATTAATGTTTAGAGTAACCGACATGTAACAAATAGAAAAATCAATTAAATAATAACACATGCTTGAGACTTCAGCGTATGAAAAGGACGAGCTGTAATGAATAGTCTAAAAAACGAAAATCGAGCATTTCATTCAACCTAGATTTTTCATCTTGAAATCGTGGCCGCCGCCCTCTCCATTTTCTCTCTAACCTTTCATCCCCATGAAGTGCAGATTAAGTCGGCCCCCGAAATAAGTGAGAAAGAGATCCTGGCCGTCGTTGACGATTCATCACCTGCAGTGAATTGTTAATTCTGTCGGATTTCTTTGACTTATATTTAACCCCATCAACTTTCTCTACTCGTCACCTCTATAAAACCCAATACCATCTTCTCTTCACCTCTGTATAAGCCAATACCATTACTTCTTTTCACCCAAGTTTCAGAGCAAGAGAGAAAAATGGGTTCCTATGGTTTAATGGCAGAGACCAAGCCACATGCTGTATGCATCCCTTACCCAGCTCAGGGTCACATAAACCCTATGCTCAAGTTAGCCAAGCTCCTCCACCACAAGGGCTTCCACATCACCTTCGTCAACACCGAGTACAACCACAGGCGCCTCCTCAACTCCCGAGGCCCCAACGCCCTCGACGGCCTCCCTTCTTTTCAGTTCAAGACCATCCCCGATGGGCTCCCTCCTACCGACACAAATGCCACGCAGGACATACCGGCACTGTGCGAGTCCACCAGGAAGTTCTGCCTCCCGCACTTCAGGGAGCTTCTTCGGAAGCTGAACTCTGAGGCGGACTTGCCGCCGGTGAGCTGTGTAGTTTCTGATGGCGTCATGAGCTTCACTCTTGATGCGGCCGAGGAACTTGGGGTGCCGGAAGTGCTTTTCTGGACTACTAGTGCTTGTGGGTTCATGGGCTACGTTCAGTATAAGCATCTTGTTAAGAAGGGTTACACTCCTCTTAAAGGTATTATATTTCAAAACTACTTTATGGCACTTCAAACTCAGTTTTCGGATTTTCTATATTTGAACCGGTGAAAGTGAAACATAAATCTAACGATGATAAACACTTTTGGATTTTGATAATTATATATCTTCTGTGTGGAATAACTCACTAATCAGTTAAATATAACTTCTTATCGATATGGGAAGATGATCTTTGTAGATCCAAATCTTCTACTGGTATTCGATGTCCTCATCTCTTTCTGAATTTTGATTTTCACATCAAAATGTGTTAGAATAAAATAGTAGTGGATTATTTATGATAGCCTTATCTATTAGGTGTCGTATCTTAAATGATTGATTTGTTTAAAGTTTTATTTATGCCGTATCAATAACTAGAACCAACTCATTTCCCTTGATTTCCAAAGTAGCATTCTGTACAATCTTTTCGTGTTCAGATTTTCAAAATAACTAGAACGAACTCATTTACTCTTCCATTAAATGACTTCAAAGTTTTGAAGGGATTATCTGGAATGCCTAAATTTCTAATGAGCACATCACACGTGACTATTTGGTATGTTAATATGTTAATAAACTACATCACGTTAAGTAATGGGATCATTAAGCTTCATATTACTACTATTAAGCATCTCATATCGTCCATGAAGCTGAATTAAAAATTATGTATTAATGTTTGTTTAATTACAAATCAATATACATAATTACACATATATATATGTATATATATATATATATATATGATTTTTCTCAGGTAAGGATGTCCTTACCTAAGGTTTAGGTACGTATTTGGTGTTTTCACTCACTTTCCGATCACATTTTCACATCTTAACCGTTCAGTTTTTAGAGCCTAATGTATAGATCCCCCTTGCAAAATTTCAGCCAATTTGGTGATCGTTAAGGCATCCAAAACTGCAATTTACACGAACGGACCGAATCTGTCGAACCAGAACCGTTCGTATTTATAATGGTAAATTACAGTTTTGGATGCCTTAACGATCACCAAATTGGCTAAAAATTTACAGAGGTGATCTATATATTAGGACTTAAAAACTGAACGGTTAAGATGTGAAAATGTGATCGGAAAGTGGGTGAAAACCGGAAATCCGTACCTAAGAAAAACTAAGGACGTCCTTAATGTAGCCGGACTTTATATATATATATATATATATGAAAAGCGGGGCACTAAAACATTTTATATTGGTTTGATTTGCAGATGCTAGTTACTTAACAAACGGATACTTGGACACCGTGATAGACTGGATACCAGGCATGAAAGATATCCGTTTAAAGGATATCCCAACCTTCATCAGAACCACAGACCCAAACGACAGCATGATCGATTTCGTTCTCCACGAAACCGAACGAGCAGCTAAGAAAGCCTCCGCCATCATCTTAAACACATTCGACGACATAGAACACGACGTCCTCGAAGCATTCTCAACTCTCCTACCGCCAGTCTACTCCATCGGACCCCTAAACCTACAAGTCAACCAAATCCCACCCTACAGTGAGTTGCAAACCATCGGGTCGAATCTCTGGAAGGAAGAGACCGAGTGTCTGGAATGGCTGGACTCCAAAGAGCCCAACTCTGTAGTCTACGTCAACTTCGGAAGCATCACAGTGATGACCGAAACTCAGCTGATCGAGTTCGCTTGGGGGCTCGCAAACAGCAAGAAGACGTTTCTCTGGGTGATCAGGCCTGACCTTGTTGGGGGAGCATCGGCTGTGGTGCCGGCAGAGTTTGTAGAGGAGACGAGAGAAAGAAGTATGTTAGCCAGTTGGTGCCCTCAGGAACAAGTCCTGAGCCACCCGGCCATCGGAGGGTTCTTGACTCACAACGGGTGGAACTCGACGGTCGAGACTATCTGCGGCGGAGTGCCAGTGATCTGCTGGCCTTTCTTCGCCGAGCAACAGACGAACTGCAGGTACTGTTCCAAAGAATGGGGAATAGGGATTGAGATTGAGGGCGATCCCAAGAGAGATTACATAGAAGGGCTTGTGAGGAAGTTGACGGAGGGAGAAGAAGGAAAAGAGATGAAGAAGAAAGCTCTGGAATGGAAGAGGTTGGCAATGGAGGCCGCCACCGGTCCTAAGGGTTCGTCTTTTGTGAACTTGGACAAGATGGTCAACCAGGTGCTTCTAGCTCCCAGGAAATAATTAGTGAGGAAAGAAAAAGAAAAAAAAAACTTGTTTGCAGTCAATTGCTTTAGTTGCGTTTGGACTGCATCAGCTGGAATCATATTTATTAATTTCAATGTGTTTGTTTCAAAGTTTGATTTGTAGTGAGATATGGTCAGAATTGTTGTTCTTTACTGGTGCTTTTGACTTGTTTGACATCCAAATTGAACAGACAGGTCGGTCTTTTTTGTGATTATCGACAACTAGATTGTCGCGTGTTAATGTTGAATACGGCTTAGGATTCGGGGAGTTTTAGGCCAGCGAGTCCGGTGTCTCTCTCTAACCTCTATTGTTTTGGACAGGTAGTGAGAGCGAAGCAAAAGGGAAACCCCAGACTTGTGATTCTAGACTCCGATAGTAGTTACCCTTGGCCGAAAGATACGAAAACAATAACCTTACGAGAACTTCACCCATTTATTATTGTAAATTTAGATTTTAATTCTCAAACTCCTCCCCTCACACTCTAGCAACTCAAATATTCTAAAGTCAACTGTTGAGTTTTTTAATCAATAATTTAACATATAACTCTACACAAAATTTACTGAATTTCATTAAGTACTTTAAATTTAGATTTTAGTTCTCATGCTCAAAACTCAAATTTAGACCCTATCAAATCAATATTATAAAATCAGAATTTTTCGATCGACACTATATACTTTGACACATAACATTTTTCCTTTGTCTAGCTTCATACTCCAAATAGTATACTTTGAAATTTTTATTCAACGATTTATGTGGAGTGGAGAGGAGTTCCACAAAGCCTCATGTTAAGCGTGTACGTGATTACTTTGGAGGCAAAATTGACCTTTATCGTCGTCTTGCCTCGCCGTGTGAGAAAGATTTCCAGCTGTATATATTATTATATGTAGTTGCAGATTGAATTGGAATTGCACGCATGACTGTGTGGCTCAACGCATACGTAGCTAACTACTCCAGAAATTTAAATGGGCGACGAAATCTCAAGCCTGATATTACTATAGTAAACCAGCCGCCGTAACGAATCAACGCTAGCTGCCAGTTGGTCACTTTTACTTCCTCCATTATGGGTGGATGAAGAAGCCAACTAGGGTTTGTTAATTATCTCCAATTAAAAAGCCATCACTAATGATTGCAGCAGATTTGTTTGAAGCTAGCTAGCTGATAGATCGATGCGACGTATACGCAACATTTCAACAATATAGAATATGGAATATGGATGTGCAAATCAATCAGATGTACACTCCATTACCAAAAAAAAAAAAAATCAGATGTACACTCCTCTTAAAGGTGTTATTTTTCAATCAAGGTAATTATCACTCGGCCAAAGTACTTATGGCCTTTGCTACTCAGTTTTCGGATTCTCAAAGTTTGATCTGGTGAAACAGAAGTAGATGATGATATACATTTTGGGTTTTTAATATTATATAGTTTAATATCTTTTGTGTGGAATAACTCATTAATCAGTTTAACTTCATTGAAGGAACCTAGCTAGCAAGCGATCTTTGTAGATCCAAATCTTCTACTGGAATTTTATGTCCACGTCTGTTTCTGAATTTTGATTTTTACATCCAAATGTGTCGGAACAAAATAGTGGTGGATTATTTATGATAATATCTTATCTATTAAGTGAAGGTTTAATTTATGAATACTCCATCAACTTCCTCGAAATAGCATTCTGTACACTGTTCAGAATTCCAAAATAAGTTGAATCAAATCATTTATTCTTCCATTAAATGACTTCAAAGTTTTGAATGGATCGTGTGGAATGCCAAAACTTCTACTGAGCACATCACACGAACTATTAGGTATGTTAATTTGTTAATAAACTACTATGAAATTATAGTAATGCGCCAATTAAGCTTCATATAATTACTATGTTACGGATTTCGTATGTTTCATGAAACTGAATAAATTAATGTGTGTCTACACACACACACATATATTAATATATAATTAATGTATGCGGAGTGCTGATGATCTGCTGGCCTTTCTTCGCCAAGAAACAAACGAACTGCAGGTACTGTTGCAAGGAGTGGGGAATAGGGATGGAGATTGAGGGCGATCCTAAAAGAGATTACATAAAAGGGCTTGTGAGGATGTTGATGGAGGGAGAAGAAGGGACAGAGATGAAGAAGAAAGCTGTGGAGTGGAAGAGGTTGGCAATGGAGGTTGCCACTGGTCCTAAGGGTTCGTCTTTTGTTTTGGACTGAATCAGCTTGTTCCTTCTCTGTAATAATATTTAGTAATTTCAGTGTGTTTATTTCAAAGTTTGATTTTTGAAGAGAGATATGACTTGGTGAGAATATTGTTGTTCTTTACTGGTGCTTTGACTTGTTTCACATCCGCATTGCACAGACGGGTCGCTCTTGTGTTTATCAACAGTTGTCGTTTTAATTTTGAATACGAAATTATACTTATAAAGTATAATTTAAGAGCTAAAGATTACACCTCCCGACCATGACTATCTCAATTATTATAATTCTTCGATAACATGTAGGCATGTAGCAATATTGAGTAGAATAATTGATCGAGTCATTTGACGGTTCGACCTGATGGCTTGTCACTTAACTTTATTTTGGAAATAAATTTACAAGTTGGGCATATCATTCCACCGTTTTTAGGATTATACAAAGAAATGGGTGTAGTGAATTCAAAAAGATAGTTTAACCTTATAATATTGTAAAATTGATAAACTAAGGGTAAAAAAATTATATTTAAAATTTTTAATGAGGATCATTAAAATAAAGACTTCATAAGGATTTTCTAATCAACGGTTTGGGAGATCCACTTTTCGATTACATTGCCACAAATCAACGGTTAGATATTTATGTATGCATAAGCAGATCATTTATGATTTTTTTTTCCTAAATTGCTAATCATTAAGGTACTGAATTAGATCAAATCAAATAACGAACCAAATTTGTCAAACCTAAACCGTTCATGTTTATAAATGAAAAATCATGATTATGAATGTCTTAACCATTATCCATTTGGTTGAAAAAATTGCACAAATGATCTACACATGAATATCTAAACATCTAACAGTTGATTTGCGAAAATGTGATCGCAAAGCGGGTCTCACAAGAAAGTCCCCATAAAATCCTCATTTTAGTGGTCCTCTATAGAAGCTCTCCCTAAATTTATAATAGAGAAAATGGTCTACCGATCCTCGGTCGGGCAAAGAACCTCGGTACCATAGTGATATTTTTTGAAGTTCAGGTACCGAAAGTTATAAGGAGGAAAAGTTCGGGTACTGTACAAACCATTTTTCCTAAATAATAATTAAGGATGTTATAAAAAGAAAGAGAGAAAAACCCTAGGAGCTAACCACTTGGTGCGGCAAGGTTGGTCGAACAGCTTAGCGTGGAAACCCCATGTCTAGCTTTCGAGTCTCAATTCCTATTAGTTTGTCGTCAGTAGGTTTGAATGACCTTTGGATTCGTGCACTTTGACCGGGCATTAGTCTTTGCTAACGTAATTGAGGTGGCTTACTACCTCATCTCCGATAAAATAAAATTAAAATAAAAAAAACCTAAGGGCCGCTACGGTTAGCTTTCTTTAGTAGACAACGATGATGGTCTCAGGGCTTCTTTATAGCTATTTAGCGGTGCCTTGACACCGAGCTTGAAGGTCGTGTACGGTGTTGATTCTTGGAGTCAACTATGATTGCAACTAAAGGAGGCAATTTCGTGTCTGGTAAAGGTAGGCAGCTGGTCTGGTTGGCGTTTTGTACTGGGGCAGGTAAATTGTGAAAGTGGCTGTAATTTAGGGCATCGGCTGATGAGAAGGTGCTTTTGAGTTAATTTCTACGCAGGTGGTGATTTAGTTCTTCAATAGGTCGCAACGAGGAGGTTGTCATGGTCACCCAAGGTTGATTGAATTCATGGCTTGGTGGCGTGCCAGGCCACCGAAGGCTTGAGATGTGTTGGTACTTTGATAACAACAACTAGATCAATGGCAGGGGTGTTTTGGACATGGTTTGGGCCTATCTTTTGGGTTTGGCCAGATTTTTATAATGACATATGCCTACGATCTTTTTTATAGTGAAAGATAAAAGTATTAAATAAATAAAATATACATTCTCGGCTGTAATGATCGAGATAATATTGATTACAAAATTGAAATTTTAAATCAAAAATGATCAAAGAGGCTTTGTTAAAGTATTACCCTGCTAAATGATTAAGAATTTCAATAAGTTTTCGTTTACAAGGGAATGAAATCAGCTGTCTCCATTATTCTATCCTAATTTTGTCCCCTCAACATGATTGGTCTACAAAAATTAAAAAATATATTTTCTTACTTTTTTGTTTCATTTTTTAATCTCTATGGACCAATCATATTGAGAGAATTAAAATCCAATAACATGGATTTGATTGTAATAAAGGCTGATTTATGAATTAAAACTCAAAAAGGTGCATTCAAGCTAATTGTTCGAAAGTTTAATCTCTGCGACTTTTGAATGCCCACTTGTTAAACTGGCATGGTGTTGACAATTTTGCGGCTTAAACAAATGTGAGTTGTGATGTATGTTGCTTTTGTGGTCAATTTGGTTGGCCGCAATGTTGAAAATTACGTGGGATAACCAGTTGCGAATAACAGTTCTTACTTCTCCGGCCCACTTGATCTGCCACAATGTAAAAATTTACTATATACTATTCTGAGTTCACAGTTCATCAGCTTCGTAACAATGTCGACTCAAGCCGAGCCAACATTGTGAAAAGGTGATTTTTCCCCTGCCTCCTGTTTCTTGCCCCGACGCTTACCGTACTGCTCAGTGCTATCATTTCTTTGCTTCTTTACTCCATAGAGAGGTAGCGAGAGAGAGAGAGAGAGAGAGAGAGGGAGAGAGAGAGAGCGAAGAGAGTGGTACTGTGCATTAGCATCTGCAGTTCCGATTCCACCTTCCCTGCTACACTGTTCCTTTTGTCCTCCATGTTCTCAGCTGTGTTCTTATTAGCCACTGGCTGAGAATTACACAATCGCTATTTTACTTGCATCTGAGGACTCTTGGTAACATCAGCTCCTCTGGTGCAACCGATTTGCGGGTAATTCCTTTTATGCTCGAATTTATTCTTCGCAAAATTTTTTGTTTCTTCGTCCTCAATTTTTATTTTATTTTTTCTAATATTGACGCTGTGTCTCAATCTATCTGGGTTGTGTTTTATCATTGGTAGAGAGTGTAAGAAAGAAAGAGAGTTGCAAATAATAGGTTCTGCATGTCGTGATTGTGTGAGTTTTCCTTCGATTTAGGGTTTGTTTGTTGGGTTTTACTTCGATTTAGGGTTCGTCAAATTCGATTCGGTTCTTTGTATATGACTGATTTGGGGTTTCAATGATACAGAGGGTTACGATTATCATATTGGGTTTGCCATCAACAAGGAGAAGGAAGGCGATTTTTGGAATTGCGTTAAGGAAAGCAGGAGAGTTAGATGTTAGATACTCGCTTCTGTTTTGGTTTCTGAAATTCATTCAATTTGCATATGAGTTAGAACTTCTTAAAGTACTTAAGAAATGCTCAAAAAGAAGTGGCAAATGGTTTAGAATGTCTTGATTTTGCAGGGCACACAGTAAGCGAGTATACAACTGTTAATATGCTCAGATTATTCCATCTAATTTTGAATGTTTGAGATGACCTTTGGAAGCATTTTATCTAGATTTTTTTAACTTATCTTTCAGTTTTCTGTTTTCATTGTAGTAACATAACATTGTTTGCATTTGCTATGGATTTCAATAAACAGGAACAACTTGAGGGACCAAAGCCTGAATGAAGTCCAGGGACACACCTGTCTCAGAGAGAATGGTGTTGATGGTGTCATGGGTATGTGTGAAAAACACATTATAGGGTACAAAGAAGGATTCTTGGATTGAGTTCAAGGGTATGAACAAATCCTGGGGGTAGTACAATTGAAGCTGGTGAGTAAAGTGAAGGTTAAAGATGAAACAGTCATAAGAGAGCAACTGGGTATTGGGGAAAGCATGGTTTTGTTCTTCTCGGCAGATTGAGTATTGGTAAAAGGTCTCTATGGTCAGGACTGAAGAGCAGAGAGAGCGCTTGGGATTAAAAAGAATTGTGAAGGAACAAGGAAGTGAAAAGGTTGTATGTAAATTTGGGGGAATTTGATGCCTGTTTGTAAGGATTAGCAAGGTTCATGTGTGAATTTATTTTGCTTAGTCCAGTCAGTTTTGTTTGCTAGGCTACCCAGATTTCCAAGTAACATTACCTAATTAACAAACTTGGCACCAAAATTTATTGCTTCTTGACTATGTGTCCGGGTTAATACCATTTGAATGTCCATTTTTATTAACATGGTTGGTTGAGTAATTATATACCGTAACAAAGGGTGTGAGTGAAAATTCAGTATGAGTAATCTTTTATATTTTGTGATTGTTATTGTGGTCAATTTTGGAAGGAGGATTTTTGGGAGTTTTAGTGCAGGGTAAAATTTCTTAAATTTTCAGGTCTCTAGAAGTATAGAGCTTTACGAATTGTTCTTACTTGTCCCTGTTTTGGTTCTACTTAGGATTGATGTAAAAGACTTCTCTGCTTTGTTATTTTCTTTTCATTATATCAATTTCCCTACTGATGTTACTTGGGAAATTGAGAGTCTGGTAGTGCTTAAGGATTATATTGGGTGCTTGATATCATGTGAATTTACAAATGTTCAGTTTGGGTAGTTTATTTTATGTTGTCTTTCACATGTATTTTGTAAGTCTTACTTTTGGTTATGTACTTGGTATTTAATACCTTTGCTGATGTTGGTAATATTATTAGCTGATTTAACCATTTTTTACTCTAGTTTTGCTACAGATGGAGGAACGAATTTTGGCCGAACTACTGGCGGTCCCTTCACTGCAACTAGCTATGACTATGATGCACCTTTAGATGAATACTGTATGCAAATAGGGGATTAGCATCTTGACTTGTAAATTTTGGCTCATAACCCTTGCCTTACACATTAAACACTTCCCTAATTAATGTTAAATGTTAAACATTTCCCTAATGTTAAATGTGTAAAGTAAGGGAATTGGTTATAAACCTAACATCATCTTACATGAAGTTTATTACTTACCTAACACATGCTTTTTCCTGTTTATTCCAAGATTACCAAGGGAACCAAAATATAGCCATTTGAAATATCTACACAAAGCCATCAAAATTAGTTGAGCCAGCTTTAGTGGCTACTGATGAGCTAATAAAATTTATTTATAATAGGTATGTAATTAGCTGAGCCAATGTGTGATAAAGGCCTTTCACTGTTGAGGTCTTTATCTCGGATGAGTTAATAAAATTTATCTATGATAGGTATGTAATTTGTTGCTCTTATTAAATGTTTTGGTTTCTTAGCATTAAGTTGCAACTCGGACATGGAATGTTTCATAGTTGTTAATATAATGATCATGTCGACGTACTATACTTTCTATGCTTTTGAATTTAGTCCTTAAATAACATTGTATTAGCTCCAAAACCCGCGGCATAGTGCGGGCACAATTTCTAGTTACTTACTACTACGCAGTCTATAGGGCCACAATGTTCACTTAAACTGCCATCCCGCCTCGATGTGGTGGGTCACGATGTTTACTTCATTCGTTATAGCACCGCCAATACATGTAACTTCGCGGTTAAGAGGACTGCGGTGTGGACAAAGGGTCTTACCAAATTTAAGTTCAAACATGTGTCTCATGTAGCTATAGACAAACAATGTGCTAGTACTCATAGTTCTCATATATTATCGCGCGCGCGCGCACACATACACACACACACATATATATATATATATATATATATATATATATATATATATATATATATAGGGAGCTCTTTTAATGAAGACTAGTTGAGGACTTTCTAATCAATGGTTTGAGAGACTACGTTTCGATTACATTAGACAAATAAACCGTTAGATGCTTACGTATGTATGAATAGATCAGTTCTGAAAATTTTCTTCTAAATTGCTAATCATTAAGGTACCCAAGTAAATCAAATCAATGGACCAACCAATCTATCAAACATGAACCATTCATGTTCATAACTGTGATTGAAAAATTGCATAAATGATCTGCACATGTATATATCAACCGTTAGATGCTTATGTATGTATGAATAGATCAGTTCTGAAAATTTGCTTCCAAATTGCTAATCATTAAGGTACCCAACTAAATCAAATCAATGGACCAACCAAATCTGTCAAACATGAACCATTCATGTTCATAACTGTGGTTGAAAAATTGCATAAATGACCTGCACATGAATATCTAAACATCAAACGGTTAATTTGCAAAAATGTGATCGAAAAGTGGGTCTCATAAAAAAGTTCTCAACTAGTCCTCATTTTATTGGCCCTCATTAGAAGCTGCCCCTATAATCCATGATGAAGACTAACTGAGGACTTTCTAATCAATGGTTCGGAAGGCCCACTTTTCGATTACATTATAGTAAATCAATAGTTAGATGTTTATATATGCATGAGTAGATCACTTCTGAAAAATTTCTTCTAAATTGCTAATTGTTAAGGTACCGAACTAGATTTTAATATTTAAGTTCTCAACTATCAAACATGAACCGTTCATGTTCGTAACTGATAAATCACGATTATGAATATTTTAACGATTCTCAATTTAGTTGAAAAATTACATAAAAGATCTATAATAGTTTATTTGTGAAATGTGATCGAAAAGTAGATCTCACAAAAAAGACTAATCCTCATTATAACGGTCCTTAAATATATATATATATATATATATATATATATATATATATCTATATATATACAGGGACCTTCTAATGAGAGATCTCTTTTTTGGTCTTTTTTAAGGATATGACATTAGACCAACTTTTCTATTTTCACATCTCAACTGTTCAATTTTTAGGTCCTAATGTATAGATCACTTCCGCAAATTTTCAGCCAATTTGATGATGGTTAAGGCATCCAAAACTGCAATTTATCATTATAAACATGAACGGTTCCGGTTTGACAGTTCGGTCCGTTCGTGTAAATTGCAGTTTTGGATGCCTTAACGATCATCGATTTGGCTGAAAATTTACAGAAGTGATCTACACATTAGGACCTAAAAAATGAAATGTTGAGATGCCGAAATATAATCGAAAAGTTTGTATGTATAATGCATATCCCTATAAAAGACCAAAAAAAAGGGATCTCTTAGTGGAAGAGGCATATATATATATATATATAGATTTTATCCAGAGCAAAGCTCCGCTTTGAAATTAACGTGTGAAGTTCGAGTTTTGGGTCACTTTTCAGTCGCATATCCACATTTCGACTGTTGAGTTTTTAGGTACTAGTGTACAGATCATCTCTGCAAATTTTCAGTCAAATTGATGATCGTTAAGGTATCTAACTCGCTTAAACCAATGGACTGACTGAATCTGTCAACCTTAACCGTATTAGCTTTAAGACAGTTATCAATGTCTTAACGATCATCATTTTCACAGAAAATTTGCAGAGATGATCTATACACTAGTACCTAAAAACTGAACGGTCGAGATGTGGATATGCGACAAAAAGTGACCCAAAACTCAAACTTTACACGTTAATTTCAAAGCAGAACTCCGCTTTGGATAGGATCTATACACACACACACACACAGATATATATATATATATATATATATATATATATATAGACTCTTCTTGTGAGAGATCCCCTTTTTTGGCCATATTAAGAGATTGATTATTTGATCAACTTTTCGATCACTTATCAACACGTCCATTGTTTAACTGTTAGGTCTATATGAGTAGATCAATTCTCTAAATTTTTAGCCAAATTGATAATGGCTAAGACATTTAAAACTGTAATTTACAATTACAAATATGATTGAGTCTGGTTTGACAGATTTAGTTTGTCCATTGATTTAATTTAGTTTGATACCTTAACAACCACCAATTTTGTTGAAAATTTGTAGAAGTGATCTATTCATGGCGATTTAAGAAGTCAACGGTCGAGATATTGATATGTGATCGAAAAGTTAGTCCATAAAGAATCCCTTAAAATGACAAAAAAAAAATCTCTTAGTGGAAAAGCCCTCCTTTATATATATATATATATATATATATATATATATATATAGGGCTTCCACTAAGGGATCAATTTTTTTTTGTCTTTTATAGGGATAGGCATTAGACCAACTTTTAAATTATATTTTCACATCTGAAACGTTCAGGTTTTAGGTCTTAATGTATAGATCACTTCTACAAATTTTCAGCCAAATTAGTGATCTTTAAGGCATCCAAAACTGCAACTTACACGAACGGACCGAATCTGTCGAACCGGAACTATTCGTGTTTATAATGAAAAATTACAGTTTTGGATGCCTTAACGATCATCAAATTGGCTGAAAATTTGCATAAATGATCTATACATTAGGACCTAAAAACTGAACGGTTAAGATGTGAAAATATGATCAAAAAGTTGGTATAATGCCTATCCCTATAAAAGACCGAAAAAAGAGATCCCTCACTAGAAAGGCCCTATATATATATATATATATATATAAAGATGATTATAAGTCTTTACCATATTTATTTTGGATGACCATTATGGATTACTTACATTGTTGCATAAACTGAACGTTACCACCAATTTTATAGCCAATTTGGAGGTTTTGAAACTCTATATGGATCACACTAAGAAATCAAGATATGCCCGCATTGTATTCCGTTTGTCGGTTGAGAAACTGTTCTTGGTGGAGTAGAAATGATGGGTAAAGTTGTTATTAATGAGAAGATAACCTATGCAAGGAAA
This sequence comes from Rosa persica, assembly GCA_025331145.1. Classification (NCBI taxonomy): domain Eukaryota; kingdom Viridiplantae; phylum Streptophyta; class Magnoliopsida; order Rosales; family Rosaceae; genus Rosa; species Rosa persica. Next base: position 45,696,846 of record WFKR01000007.1, on the reverse strand, counting down.
TATGCTAAAACAAATCCGATGTACATGACTATTAAAGTGAGTAGATTTTAGTCTTTGAATAAGATTACAACCTCATTAATATTCACTTGTAAGATTAATAATTTCAGTCTTTTTTTTTATCGGTATAAAAAAAGAATGATCGCAAATAAAAAAAATAAAAAAACCTAAAGGTCCATCCTAACGAGAAAACCCAGAGGCATCATTAGGGCTATGTTTGGTATGGCTGGGCTTTTCAGAAAAGCTGGCTTTTGCTTATTTATGAGAATAAGTGGTTGAAAAGCAAAGTAACTGAGTGTTTGGTAAACTGGCTTTTTATAAAAGCTGTCAGTGACAAAAAAAGTGACAAAGTGTTTAGTAAACTCAAACTAACTTGTGCTTTTTGTTTGTGGAATGACTAAATTAGACATGAGAGATTATTTTACCTTGATTGTTTGGCAATACAATGTAATCAAACATATTATGTCCTTATAAATTTTTCTTAACTTTCAATTTTATTGATAATATAATGTAGTCAAGTGTATTATGGGTGTGTTACCTGATGCACATTAATAAACAATTGAAAATCAAATTGATAGAGATCAATATTTGTACCAAAAGTATTGTGATACATCAATTCATCAAATATTGAATTTAAGGAACATTGTTAATGCATTCATACATTTCAAGTTTCCTAGCTAAGTTTTAGATGATGAAAGATAATATAATTTGCTGCATTGCTTGGTATTCCGCTTGATCTCCCAATGATTATGTGAATGAATACCAGCTGCAGCAACATATATATCACGTTTTCCTATTGGTATTCCAGTTTGAAGAACTCCAAGGTCACCTAGCCACCTAGGCCAAGAATACAATTGCCATCAGTAATGATGATCATGTCTACCTGTAACATAGCTGCATGATTATCAAAATAAATACAAACACCAGTAACTTGAATTACATGATAACTATCATTTAACTGCAGTCCAACATAGCCCTGACCCTAAAAGCATAATGATCCAACAAAATTAAAGAAATGGTCACTCACCAAATCTTCTGCAGCTAGCCCTGACCATCAAATTGGAAGAGACAATATACCAACAGGAAAATTGGCACCCTTCCACATACTAGACTATAATTGCAATATTCCCAATGTGGAAGAGATGTCACCCCTGCAATATTGTTCACAGAACCACACAACATAAGACAACCCAATTAAACCCATGATAAAGTGAAAAACCATCAATTTGAACAAGTTATTATATGATAGATTATAAGAATGCCATTGAGATAGGACCAAGGAAGAAGAAGGACATGAAGAGGCGTTTATTCATTGGTTGTCGAATATGTCTACACACGGTAAATAAGAAATTCAGAATGCAGTGGTTTTTCGTTCATGGCCATACCATTAACATAAACTACAGAATCATATGCACTGGATGAAGCTGCTTTGCTCCTATTCAAATCAGGGCCATTTGGATATATGCCTAATACAGTTGCTTGCTCAATGTTATTCCACAGTATGACTTCAAATACAAAATGCATCATGACTTACTAATGATTCTTAACTTCCACAGTTCTAGCATAAAGTGCACATTTTCGACTCAATACCAACATATACAAGTCTCCGAACCACATCAAAATCACAGTTTTTATTTTACAGAGCCAATGGTACAAAATTTCTCCAATAAAGATACAAACTTTTTCATCTTTTCCTAGTACTTTCTTTGGGTTGTGCATACAACTTGCTCGTCATTATTCATAAAGAAATCTAAAGTGAAACACACAGTTTAAATCAGAAAGTAGCATGACTTGCTTACCCAAATTGCAAACCAGTCCAATCTCTTCCAAGCAACCAAATTCGAAAACATTGCAAACCTGGAAACCCCAAGATTCAAAATCAAACTTCATTGCTGTCATAAAATTCAGCTAGCTCATGAACATACCCAAACCCAATTGGTCCTAACCCAATTAGCTAAATATAGAAAATCAAACTAGCATCTAGCTCATTAACACACCCAATTGATCCTAACACAAACCCAAAAAACTAGCAGCGAGATATTCGAGGACGGCGGAGGGAAATTGCAGAAAAAGAAAATTGAAGAAGGAAGAAGATAGATTGCAGGGATATTGGCTTCACTGGTGAAAAGAAAAAATTAATTAAAAAAAAAGGAAATTACTAAAGAAAGAGAAACAAGAATTGAAGAACACAACAAAGAGATCGACTGATTCTCAGAGAAAACAAAAGCGAAAGTCGAAGATGATGAGTAAGAGGTTTCGAGCAGGAATTTAAAGATAAGAACGAAGCAGATGGAGAGAGACTGACTTGCACTTGGGGCTTCGATTTCACTTCTGAAATGCAAGTGAGGCAGCGTTGAGTTTGAGATGCGGCGACTCGGCTACTGATGCGGCGATGGCGATGGTGATGGCGTTCTCTGGTCAAAGGAGGATCGAGAGAGGATAAGGATCGAGGGTGATGGTGTTCTCTGGTAAGAGGATTGGGATCGAGAAAGGATAGGGATCGATGGCTTGGTTCTCTGGTCAGACGGTTTCAATCGAGGATTTAATGGCAGATTCCTGTAATTCCTTCTACCAACAGAGGGTATTCATCGGGATTTTAAAAAATTCATTAATATACAGTAATCTCCGCTACCGTGCTCGCCCAGCTTCTGGCTTCTAAAAGCAGGGGGGAGCCAGCTTCTCATTTTCGATAGAAGCTGGAGCAGCTTTTGGAAAAAGCTGAGGATAAGCTGCGTTACCAAACGGTTATTGCTCTTCTGCTTATAAGCCAGGGAGCAAAAAAGCCCTACCAAACATAGCCTAGGAAGCATGAACTCGATCGAAAGGATGCTCAAGAATGTGTAACCCAAGATCTAGACCATTAGCTGATGACTCCGTAATTTTTGTCCTTCTTTTTATCAACAAAAGAAGCGATCGTGGAGTGTAGACAGATACAAAGAAAAAGATCCATGGGTTGGGATGGGATCATTGATGGGCTGTTTATGTGCATTCTCCCTTTTGTTCACCAAGAAAAAACATCATAGATGCTAAAACCTTTAGCCCATTACACTAGGTTGGCCACCTTTTGTTCAAATTCTATATTTTCACCTTTTTGGGTTATAGACCCAATAGAAAAATAGAAAAATAGCCCACACGGCGAGACTCTACAGAACTACTCAACCTTTTCTCATTCCAAACGTTACCAAATTACTCATCGAAGATACACAACAAGACGGAGCCATCCATGAGTTGCTCCGTTGACTCGGGGAAGACATACTTAAATTTTTTGTGTCAGCCCTATTTGGCAATTGTGTTTGGCAAGAGTATGGGTTGTAAATATAGTACAAAATACCAAACCTTATTTTATTACATGTACACCCATATACACAATACTAGCTACTATATCAACATTATTAGCATATGAAATGATGAAAAGCAAGGGGTCTAGTGTGACACTGTCACACAGTGGCCTCACACTGAGAAGTATAAGGATCAAACAAAGCAGGCATGAGGTACTTCCTCCCATTCACGCCCACCGCATTGTAGCTTGCGCCACTGCTCGAGTCCACCAGCAGCTTCCCCGCATAACCCGGGTACGCCCCCTTTCCGTACACTCCGGGACAAGCGGAGGCCACCTCTAGCGCGGCCTCCGCTGACCCGAGATAGTATCCGTTTGCAAACGGATTTGTCACTGTTCCCGCCAAAAGAGTAGCGATATTTACCACCATGCCGTCCACCCCGACGTCAGCATTGGGTGCAACCAACGGCGGGGTTTGTGGTCCGTAGATGGGTTGGTGGAACGGCCACGCGCACTGACCTGGGCACTGAGTTGCCGAGTTCCCGACCCATATGAAGACCGAGTTCGACTTCCGGTTCGAGTCGTGAAACCCGCAGTTGCTCATGCAAAACCCTTCGACCGCTACATCTGGGGCAGTGAGAACGAGTGTCAATCCACCCGAGTTGGGCGAGTTGACCCGGTGGACCAACTGGGAGATTTGAGATTTTTTTAGGGTTTTTCCCAGAGAGCAGTTGTGGTCTGAGAGTTGGGTAGAAAGAGAAACATGGGTTGGTTTTTGGCCGGCTTTTTTCATGTAGGTTTGGACTGAGTTCCACCATTGAGTGACTGACGGTTTAGCTGTCTTTTGATCTTTGTGAGGGTTGTTATAATTAAGGGAGAGAAGAAAGTCTGCCACAATGGATTTCTGGGCTGGTGAGAAGTTTCCATACCAGAGTATAGAGACTGGGAGGTCTCCTTGGAGCAAAGCGCCACCGTGGTAGGTCAGAGCCATGGCTGGAGGTTGGTACAGTGACGTCAGCTTTCTTGCTCCGAGACACACATTACTTAGTAGGAGAAATTGAACAAGAACAAGAAGACGAGCCACTGGTTTAGAAAATTGGGAGGAACCCATTAATTTCCACATGTTTTTAAAGGAAAGAGAGGAAAGATAGATTAATCTTGTTGGAGTTTGAAAGATCCTCAAAAGGAAAGAGAGAGGAGATATTTTGGGTTTTGAGTGGTGTGAAAGAGAGGAGGAAGTGAGAGCTTGTATATATAGTAGTGATGGGTGCATGCACACTGCAACACTTTGCATTCTTAAGAAAATTGTGATGTGGCCATATTTGATGCTTTTAAAATAAATTACAACAATTATACATATAATTGACTATATTACAAGAGAAATTAGATGGATTACGTATAAAATAGTGTTAGTTTTATAAAACCCTAATTTATATATGAGACACTTCTGCGTGCAATGAACTGGTGGGGACCATATTTGGTTGCTTTCATTAGCAATAACTTCACAGATAAACTTACAGAGATCACGAGAATGTAGAAGAAAGATAAAGATAAAGAAAAGAATCTGCCTTTTTTATTAAGCTTTTCAAATAGTTAATCATTTGTGCTATATTGAGATTAGGAACTAACACACCTTGCTTTGCAAATGAATCAGCTGCATAGGTTCAAGAGTTTATGGGTTGCATGTGCTTAAACCAGTTTACTATGCATTACATTTCCGATTTATACGTTGGTTATTCTTTTGAGCTTTCTCACAGACGTTTCCTATATATGCCTTGCGGCTACATGTAATTATACGTTCAAGGCTTAACTTGTGAAACATGAGCATGCTTGTTTTCTCGACTTCAAAATAACATTTAGCAGGTACTTTGGGCATACTTTCTCATCTGGATGGAATTCAGATGGGTGTTATTATAAGCTCCTATTCGTGTTTAACTATCTCTTCGTGGTTGTGGATCGGATATATATAAGCACATAATCAAGATCAAAATTAAGTAATTAATATCTTATTTTAAGATGGATATAGAGTGGTGGAAGTGCGAAAACAATCTTCTCAACTCAACATCAAGTTCAACTATTATATCCGGCAACCCTTTATTCCTTTATGTACTATTTTTCGTAAGGTTATTGAGAAGAAGAAAGCCAAAATACTTGCTGAACTGCATTGGAGCTTGTATCAATCATGAAGAAAATATATCCTATACTTCAGACTTCTTAAGTGTATTATATTATCATTTTTCATTCTGCAAAATTCCACCTTTAATTTGTTTTTAAAGTGCAGGCGACAGATACAAGTGGGCCTATTTGTTAGGGCTCCATAAAAAAGAAAACAATTTGTGAAACGCTACAGATTTGGTCCATGCTTTGATGATCCTACCTCTACCTGCAGAGAGTCAAATGCTATTTAACGTGATGGTATTCCCAGAACTTGGAGAGGTGATCCCATACATGCATGCTCCTGTGGTGTGCATGTGGGGTTACACATGAAATAGTGAATAGGCCATGCCGCCATGACAAGTACCACACCTGATGTGGTCACCACTCACTGCTACTATCAAATATCAACGCATGGCATGGTTTAATCAATCTATTAATGAAAGGATAACACCCAGGTTCAGACTACACATTCTTAGATCTATATATCGAATCGACCTGCCCGGCAAGTATCAACTGCATTTCATTAAAGTTTGAGTAAATGATGACAAACCAAGCCAGCTACTCGATTTGAAATATATGTGCTTAATTTCTGCCTTTTTTTTTTTTTTGGTATAGAGCTGAACTGTGATATCATCGACAGTCATGAAATAAGTCAACTACAAAGAAAGAAAGATCGACTGAGTAGATACTTGATCAACAATCCAAACAGATCGAAGGAGGCCATAACTGCAAGTCTGCAAGGATACAACAAAGCAAATAAAATAAATTCTCTCCAAATGAGAAAGGAGGAACAAAATTGTGAACTAATCATCATCGGAAAACCACGGAAATGGTATCAACTAAAATATAGTAATTTTAGGAACATCTCCAAGGCACCTCTCCACTCGTGCGGTGATCAACCAATTAATTAGAAAGTTAGCTTGGTTCATCAAATATATAAAATTGCATGAACTAGGGTGACCGTGTGTATAAGTGAAATACTAAATTAGCTGGCTGCTTTTGGTGACCAAATGTTTGCAAGTATGAGTACAAACGTGGACTGGTGAGCCGTCAGACAGGGCTGCAGGATGCTCTCTCTATGTGCATGCTTGATTCTTATTCCATTAATCATCCCAAGCTAGCTGGAAGCTGAGGGCATCCAAGGAGACTAAGCCCCACTTCTAATGGAATATTTTAATTTATCAGAGAACAACTCAATTAAGTTTTAAGTCACTGATTTAGAAATTTTTTTACAATGTATTAACGTATGACATGCATACAATTACTTTAAAAGTGGTAAAATGAGTCCTCAAAATAGTAATATTAGTCATCAAAGTGGTAACATGAGTCCTTAAAGTGGTAAATTTTCTTAGTTACCACATGAATCATCAAAATAGTAATATTAGTCCTCAAAGTGATAACATGAGTCCTTAAAGTGGTAAATTTTCTTAGTTTATCATATGAGTCCTCAAAATAGTAGTATTAGTTCTCAAAGTGGTAACATGAGTTCTTAAAGTGGTAAAAATAGTTGATGTATGAGAAATGTTAACATACCATAGCTTTACCCAACAAATTTAGAATACTTCTAAACGCAACTGCTTTCACTCAAATTGTAGTCTTGGCTATCACATTACTCGATCATTATTCATTAGATCTATATGTTTGATTCGTTCATTGCCTTTAAACTTAGAGGAAAAGGCATTCGGTAAATTTTCTCACACTAGAAAGCTAGGGCGAAAGCAATCAAACAAGCAAGACACGATGAGATTTGGGCTTCTACATCCTGCCTCTAAATTTACCTAGGCAAGTGCATGAATTAAAGCACAGTATAGAGATAAATTAAAAAGTTATATGTTTTCTATAATTTGTTATCAAACAATAAATAAATAATGAAAAAAAAAAATTCCAATTACAATAAACTTGGGTCTCCTACCATCATGTTCCCATCCTCAAGTTATATGTTCTCAAATTAATAAATTTAGAAACCATGAAAACCCTAGAACATGATATTCGTGAGAAAATTAAGTAAATTTGATAATTCGAATATATATCAAAAATATTTCACATCCAGTTTAAGGGACATTATTCAAATGTATATACACCCTAGTTCGCAACATAATGACGAAACTGTCAGCTTCGTTATTGGTCAAAGACAAATTCATTATGCTTACAGCTCTTTTATTCCTAGAGATAACAAATTAAATTAATGAAGCTGGTAAACTCTGTGTGTGTGTGTGTGTAGACAACTACAGCTTGGAGCTAGCCTAGGAAACCCTTTCGAAGACAGACAAAGAGCATCCAGCCATGGATTCTTATGTAATAAACAAACCTCTACATTCATGGAACCTTTCTCTCTATAACTACAAATTAAAATACACAGATCACTTAATTAAGTAATGAGTTATATGATTGATATTATAATCTGTCTGCTTCAGGGAAGAAAGAAAGCAGCGAAATCTAGTGGTGAATCTCCCACGAGACACGCTTTGAGATTTCTCTTTTGCGTGAATCGGGATGCTAGAGCACTGTAGGTGGACGCATTGTCAAACCATTAACATCATGATCAGTTTGAATATGAATATTAGTTCTTGTTTGAATTAATTGGATAACGTTTTGTGGCATATAGTACTACTCGCAGCTCGTGAATTTAGGTTCTAGATTGGATGAAGATGACGATATATAGCTACTAGTAATTGATGTTCTGGTTTAACGTGATAATTTGTTTAATGCAAAACCATTTTTCTTTTGGCCATTTGCAAATAAACAAAACTGGGATAGAGTTTCTGTTGAGTGGAAATTGTTAGATAAAACATTAACATCTTGATTATTCTTCCAATTTAGTTAGGGTCCTTGACTCAAAGCACCAAAATTAGCCAAAGTTATCTCATTTACCCCAGCAACAAATTTGTACTCAAACTTACCCTATTTTAAATTAAAATGACAGTCGGTCAAGTCCGACGTTTCAGAGATGATCTGGAAATTCAAGGACCCTCGTCGATGAATACTGCTCGACGGAGAAGGAATACGGCTCGTCGATGTCAGAGTCTGGTAGTCCGGCTCGGATTGGGTTGCCGGTGGAGGAATACTGCTCGTCGATGTCAAAGCTCTCCTAGTCTGGCTCGAATCGGGTTGCCGGCGATCAATTCAAGTAGGAGAGCTCGCTGGGCTTGGTAAGGAACCTAGTCGGTGGCCGTCAGTGTATGTCGTTGCTGGCGTGAATCAAGCATCGTTGATTTGAGAATTGTGGTCAAGTTGATTACGGGGTCTGATACTCTGATTGCAACATCTGAAAAAGGCTTTGATTTAAAAGGCTTTTTTTTTTTTTTTTTAATTTGGATGGAGAATAGTGCTGTTTCTGTGTTGCAAATCAAAATGGTGCTACTTCTGTTTTGCAACAGAAGGCCAGGATGAAAAGAAAAAAGAAAAAAAAATGTTTTATTGCCTCCCAATAGACGTCTATTGGGGGGCAATAGAGGTTTTGAATTGATGTAATCTCATTTTTTTTTTTTATAATCAAAGTTATTTGTCTATTTGTCTAAATTTAGAGAGATTAGTTCCCATTCTGGCGACTGAAAGTCCTATTGGGGGGTAATACACGGCTGATAGTAGTCTATTGGGGGCAATAGACGTGTATTATAGGGCAATAGACGTCTACTGGGGGGCAATAGACCTCTATTGCTGGTCTATTGCCCCTCTATTAGGGGCAATAAATGTCTATTGGGGGCAAATAAATCTTTCCGGTGAGATTTTCAGTAAATTCCGATGACCGAAATCCGAGGAAAGTTGGCCGGATTCCGGCGGCCGGTGACCGGACTCCGACGAAGTCTCTTATGGTTTTTCTCTCTTCCATTTTCTTTCTCTCTCTCTCTCTCTCTCTCTAGAAGGGGTGAGGGTAAAATATATTTAAAAAATTAAAAAAACAAAAAAAAAATCTTAATAGGGTATTAGAGAAGACCTCTTTAGAGTGTTTTGAGTATGAGGGAATTAAAAAAAATTTAATGGGGTAAGTGGGAAAAAAATCTCTGAAAATGGGGTAAATGGACAGAAACTCATTTAGTTATTTGAATTAACACTAACCTAAATGTTGTTGGCATCAATTTTGATAAAACATGCTGATTAAGCCTTGGTTTGACCGAAATACAGATGGATCAATCCAAGAGACACTCATAATGTTTTGTTTGTTTGAATTGGGTGGCTCGATACAAACGTAAAAGAAAATGTCTCATATCACAAAAACACAAGCATATGGTTTTTATAGGGTCTAATTCCTAGTTGGTTAGGACAATATCAATATTATGTACGTGATACCACTAATAATGAAGTTGCAAAAGTTTGGTTTATAAGACAATTAAACCCACCTAGCTATTCATTATTATTATTTTTTCTTTTTAAATGGTCAATCAGCATGACTGAAACTTATTTTGGCACGTCCAATGGCCTGATGGTGGTGAGAATAAGCAAAGGCAGACCAAAATCCTGGCCCTGCTGGCCCTTTATATGCAAAACCAGATTAATAAAAATACATTGTGTGTAACTCTGCTCAGGTGCGGATATCCGCACCTAAGAAAAAAAATACGGATTTCTAGTTTTGACCCACTTTTCGATCATATTTTTACATGTTAACCGTTTAGTTTTTAGGTACTAATGTATAGATCACCTCTGTAAAATTTCAGCTAAATTGGTGATTGTTAAGACATCCAAAACTGCAATTTACACGAACGAACCGAATCTGCAGAACTGGAACCGTTCGTGTACATTGTTTTAAATTGCAGTTTTGGATGCCTTAACGATCACCAATTTGGCTGAAATTTTGCAAAGGTGATCTATACATTAGGACCTAAAAACTGAACGGTTAAGATGTGAAAATATGATCGAAAAGTGGGTCAAAACCTAAAATCTGTACCTAAGAAAAACTGCGGACGTCCGCAGTGGAGAAGTGCTGTATATATGTGTGTATATATAGTGCCCTTCTAGTGAGGGATATACTTTTTTGGTCTTTTTTAGGGATAGGGCATTAGACCAACTTTTCGATCATATTTTCACATCTCAACCGTTCAGTTTTTAGGTCCTAATGTATAGATCACTTCTACAAATTTTCAGCCAATTTGATGATTGTTAAGGTATCCAAAATTGCAATTTACCATTATAAACACGAACGGTTCCAGTTCTACAGATTCGGTCCGTTCGTGTAAATTGCAGTTTTGGATACCTCAACATTCACCGATTTGGCTGAAAATTTGCAGAAGTGATCTATACATTAGGACCTAAAAAATGAACGGTTGAGATGCCGAAATATAATCGAAAATTTTGTCTAATGCTTATCCCTATAAAAGACCAAAAAAAGGGATCCCTTAGTGGAAGGGCCATTTATATATATATATATATATATATATATATATATATATAGTCCTCGGCTAAGGACATCCTTACCTAAGTTTAGGTACGGATTTCTAGTTTTTGGTCACTTTTTGATCACATTTTCACATCTTAACAGTTCGGTTTTTAGTTCATACTGTATAGATCATCTCTGCAAAAGTTCAGCCAAATTGATGATCGTTAAGGCAGTCAAAACTGTAATTTACAACAATGTACACGAACGGTTCCGGTTCGACAGATTCGGTTTGTTCATATAAATTACAGTTTTGGATGCCTTAATGATCATCAATTTGGCTGAAATTTTGCAAAGATGATCTATATATTAGGACCTAAACACTGAACGGTTAAGATGTGAATATGTAATCGAAAAGTGGTCAAAAACTGGAAATCCGTTCCATAAGCTTAGGTAAGGATATTCTTACCTAAGAAAAATCCTATATATATATATATATATAAGCACACATACACCACATATACTATGGTTCCTAATTATTCATGGATTCTATGTAGTATTCACGGGTTGAGAGGATTGATTGAAGGCCGTTGTTTTTCAAATAAAATCATGGACCGGTTTGGAAATTAAGCAAATGAAACAAAAGTAAGAGGTACTCTGAATGAATGAAGAGGTGGATGCCTTGTACGCTACTCTCCTCCTGCTTTATAAATCCGTGAGGTGATCATATCTATTGTGCTAATTTACTTTAGTGGACTTGGTATGTTTTTTGTTTATGGATATGAACGTGCCATTACAAAAATACATCACCACCGGTTCAAAGATTGAAAAATATAACCCTAGTTAAAACATAGTAAATGATACGCCTAGGAAATAAGTAATTTATCCTTCTAAAGAAGTTCCATTTACTATATTTTTTTTTTTTGAAATAGGGTTTGAAAGCCAGCCAAGTTAGGAGGCTCATCCCTACGCCTGACTTATTATATTAAGATTAGAAGAGTGCATAGAGGGGGACATAAAACCTTGACCTCTAGCCTCAATACATAAATCCTCGTAAAGTGTATCCCGGTTAATCACAGGAGACTCATCTAGCCAAACATCATCAAATTAATTTAAACTAACAAGGTGATCCAATCTATGTGCTACACTATTTGCTTCACAGAAGACATATCTAATCTGAATAGAGTGAATAGATGTCAAATATGACTTAAAATCGTCGATAATACGCTCTGTCAAATCAGTCCACCACATCTTATTGCAGCGCCAACACAACAAGTGAGCAATCACTTTCTAAGTCGCAAGCTTCCCAATATTCATGAATAGCCAATAAAATACATGTCCTACAAGCCTCTGCTTCCATATGAGTAGCGGAAAGTACATGAGAGAAATAACGTGTCATAGAGGCAGTACATGTACCAAAGTCATCTCGGACCACCACACCAATACCTCTATCACCGGACTCCGGCCTAAAACTGCCATTAACCCACACCTACTGGATGTTGCTTCTGGTAATCATTCAAAACAGTGGAAGACCATTTGACAACATTGCATGCATTAAAGCACGTGCCTTTCCACAAAGCATTGTTGCGCACTTGCGCTCAGTCCAAATGACCCACAGGTGCATGAAGAATGCATCATGTTGACCACTATGCAACCCATCACTTATATTAAGTATCTACTCCCCTCAAAAATCAAAAATTCAAGAATGATCTTTACATGTCTTTCTGCTTCCATTTGTTATAATTTGTAAAGAAAATAATCTTCATTCTCCAAGTATATAGGAGATGAGAAGCTTGATATGTTGTTTTTGTTATACTGTGACGTATTCACATATTTGGAATATAAAAATTCATGAATCGGAGACATCTTAATGGAAGAAAGAATTGGTATGATATCACTCATTCTCATTTTATAACTATATGAAATTGGAAAAAGGAGGCCTCCAATTTTGCGGAGCGACCTCGACGGGCAAAACCTAGGTTTCCGGAGTGGCGGCGACGGTCTTCCCTCAGGCAAGGCGACGACCGTGTGAGTGATGAGGTAGGGCAGCAGCGCGGGGCTGGTTCTCAGTGACGACAGTGACGTGCAGCGGGAGTTTTTCGGTCAGAGGTTTTTCTGATCGGAGGCTTCTCTGATAGTTTTCTGGGATCTATCCACCATTCGACGACGGCGGATTGTTGTTTCGATCTGAAGGGCGTCAGAGTGTTGGGGATCAAAATTTGAGGGAAGCAGCATCTGATTGCGGCGGACATTTGAGTGATTTGAGGCGGTGACCTTTCAGTTGAGGGGAGCGGGCAACATCGAAAAAGGGAGGCGGCGTCTGATTGCTAAGGCAAATCGGGGTCGGGGTCATCTCCTTTGAACGACGATGGTGGAGGACGAGGGGGCCGCAGGAGTGATGGGCGGATGGTTGTTTCTCGATGGTCGGTGCTAGGCCGATCTGAGGGTTGGAGAGGAGTCGATGAGTTTGGGCTCTGGGTGTTGGGCCTTAGCCTGCATGGGTTGCAGCAGTGCAACCTAGCTAGGCTAGCCTACCTACTTTTCCTCCTCCTTTTGGATTGGGTTGGGATGGGTTGTTGAGGAGCAGCTTTGTCCTATACTATCTTAGCTTAAAGCGGGTTTTGTGTTGGTTGCTGCGATGTACACCATGGAGGTCTTAGGCATCAAAAGTTTCCAAGACAATGCTTTGATCTAAGGTTGTGTTGGCGTAGGTTTTTTAGTTTTCTTTTTCAAATAAGTGAGCTTTGCTCACCTGTTTTTTCCTTACAGTTACTTTAGGTTTTGTAGTTTTTTTGTCAGGAGTTCTTTAGCTGCTCTGACAGTCTGTATTGTGTTTGAACTTGTATTATGAGTGGTTTCTTGAAACCCTCAAGCTTGACGTAGTGGAATAAGGTTGCCGTTGAATATTGCTATTTTTTTCTTTGGCAGTGGAATGATATTTTTTATGGGAGAGCTTCTAGTGAGAACTACTAAAATGAGGACTAGTTGATGACTTTTTTGTGAGACTCACTTTTCGATCACATTTTTGCAAATCAACTGTTAGATGTTGAGATATTTATGTATTGATTATTTATGCAAATTTTCAACCCAAATTTAAGACAATCATAATTGTGATTTATTGATTATGAAAATAAACAATTCATGTTTTACAGATATGGTTCATTTATTGATTTGTTATAGTTCGATACCTTAATGATTAGCAATTGGAAGAAAATTTTCAACAATGATCTACTCATGCATACGTGAACGTCTAATGGTTGATTTTTCTTAATGTAATCGAAAAATGGGTCTCCAAACCGTTGATTAGAAAACTTTAATTAATCCTAATTAAAGTGATCCTCATTAGAATGACCAAAGTTCCGTACTTTGAAATGGTCTATTTTTTTATGAAGTAAACAAAAATTTACAAACAGGACCTAAACTTGGGCCAAAGTTTGGGTCAAGAGTACAAACCAACAGATAGGAAAAAACCAACACAAGCCCAGCAACATAGAGAGAAAACCCTCTGTGAGAGGAAATCCCAGATGGAAATCCTCCTCCGAGGATAAGCCACAAGCCGTGCCGGCCTTCCGGGTGACACAGAGATATGACCAAAGTTTTTAACAAGTGTCTGGAAAGAATCTAAATCGCTCAATCACATGAACGCTCAAGCAGATCACATCCAAAGATAAGATAAGATGTATCATCATGATCAAAACTCTAGTAAGAAAGAAACCACCAAGCTCAACCAGCCAGGAAACACTACCGCCAAAGAGAAAAGAAAAGAGAAAAATATATAGATCCAGAAAAGCAACGGTTAAAAAGCCTTTGATCAAAGTTTTGCTCCACAAAATGTTCCAATATATTAACCACAGCGCATAGTTGAGTTGGTGAAGTTGCCTCACTGATTCTTCTTTTATTACTAATTTGACTCCTCATTGTCAAGTGCTCTTATTACTGATTTGATTCACCTTAGTGACAAATTAAATTAGCATTTCATTCTGCGTTTTGTCTATTATTTTGCAATTTTCTTCTTTGACAACATATATTCAAGATTTACATATCCGAACCTAGAATCTGACATGAAATCCGAATCTGGATATGAATTTGACTCAAACTTTATGTTAGGATTGGAAACAGTCATGTTCCTACTCCAACGTACCTTCAAAACATATACCATCAGACTTGCCACTCACCCACCAATACTTCAGCCAAATAGGCAGTATCCCCATCCCCGCAAAACCAAAACAAGCTCCATGAAGAGCATGACCTAGACGACGTCGAAACCAAGGTACGTAATAGGGTTGGACTCAGTTGAAAACTGACCCAAAATTCTGTCAACTAGCTACAGACTGATTTTGGTTGGTTTTCTAAAATCTCAGACCGGAGTTGAACCATTGTCAGTTACAAATAGATATGTATATTGAGATGCAGGCACGTTTGGGCTGAAATCTCAGTCATAACGACAACGACGAGACTTCAGAGGAGATACTCGGATTTGGAGACGGATGATGGAAATGCAGATGCAATGATGATGATGCAGTTAGATGTTGACGATGATACATACTTGATGGTGGAGAACTGAAGAAACATGGAAGGAGAGGAAGACAAATGAAGAAAGAAGAGGAGAAAAATCTGGAAGAATAATACTAGGTGAACCACCTTATATCATCTATATCCCATCTTATGTGGTAAATTCTCAGTTCATTGTCTAACATCATCTTTCAAATAAGGTGGAATGTAGGTGATATACTGTATCTAAAAATGTGGTTTACCTAGATTTACGTTACTCAATTAAGAAAAAAGAAGAGTTTTATATAGATTAAGATTTTCAAAAATCTTTCTTATGATAAAAAAAAAAACGATGAAATAAATGAATGTTGACTTTTCCTTTTACTTATATTGTCTAAAAAGTGTATAAATTTAATTACGGTATACAATATAATGAGATGAACTTGTGAGTTGTGATCTCTCTGAGAGTACTTTTTAGAGTCTAAACCTACTTGCAATCGTATTCTCAATACGTGTTAGCTGAGTCGAATCACGGTAAGCCATTTTAGATTAAATCAATTTAGTTCAGTTCAAAATGACCCCGATTTTGATCAAACTGCTCAAATGGTCTATCCTAGTATATACAAATCGATCCACAAGTACTAGAAACATTTTAACGAAAAAAAAGGTACTAGAAACATGAAATTGGAGGAAAAGCCGAGATGGCGATCTCTATAAAGAGAGGTGCACGAGAGGATCTTAGGTTATTTATTTATTTAATTTTTTAAATTTTGGTAAAATGTTTTATCAACTTTCACCCATTTAGAGAGGCAATCGACATCATATCAATTAGTGCTGTAAATCTGTAACGCAGGTGACAGTGTGACGATATAAATATCTTCAGATCTGTGATCATAGCTTAGGTGAGACGTGCACGATAAACCCTAAACCTCTGAACCAGCTACCATAGCGGGTTAATTTCACTCATCACTATTCATAGGCCTTGATTTGCCGCCACCACAATAGCTAGCCTCCTCTCATCATCACCAACTCTCGATGACTCACTTACAGTGTTGATCCAGCTGGATCTTCTACAATTAACCAGACCTCTCTTTTCAATTCTCCAAATATTAAATTGGGCTCACCCAGCTCACGCGACTCACGAGCCTTGTGCCCCTCACTGCCACTCAAGTGGTCCATCAACACGCGCTCACCGCACATTGGATACCCCAGAGCGGACTGCCAGTTGGCCACCCAGTCCGCGCTTCCCAATAAACATTCATTTTTCTCGTCCAGTCTGTCATCCCAACGTTTATCTCCACAGCCAATTCCCCGTTTTATCCACCAAATATTCGTACTATGAGACTATTGACTGGGGGCGTTTGGGGATTTTGAGTTTTTGCAATCTGTAGCAAGCTAAGGTGTGTGATGGCGTTTTGTCTTTTAGCGAGGAAAGAGAGAAAGCGATCACTTACTTCCACAAAAGGATGCCTATTCCTGACCCATGATATGAATAAAATGTTATTATCCATTGAGGCTGTAACTCACGTTTCATCAATAGAATGTGACAAGACAAGTGCTTCTCTCTCACGCTCTTCTTGTCTTACACTGCCTCATATTCAAAAGACAAAGATTATATTCAATAATCAAATAAACAACTACTAATCCAAGTTAACTAATTTGTTCTTTTCCTTGTTAATTATATTCATAATTTAAACACTTAGTAAAGTTTGGTTTGGACCGATTTATAATTGACTAGTGATTAAAAAATATGTATATTAGTTACTAGTATTTAATTGGTCACTTAGCAATAAATTATTATAATTTTTTTCTTATTTACTTTAAAGAATAAGACAATTTTATTGACTAATCAATAATTTACTCGTTATAAAAACCGCATCCTTCATAAATGAAGAAGCTGTGTTGAGAAAAACTTCCTTATCACCTACAGTTATAGTTTCTGTATTTAAATCGCAAAAGTTATTTAGTTACTGATCTCCTTAAATACATATTAAATACCCTATTGATTCTCGTATTAATGATATCAGCAAGCCTTTAAATTTTAAAAACTAATCTAAGTAGTAAGTACACATGTGGAAATAGATGAAAAGACTTCGCTTTTTTTTCTCTTTAGGAAAGCTAAAGCTTAGTTTAGTTTAGATACGAATGAAAATCACATGTCTGAAAAAAAATATATTACATAAAAAAAAAATTGTAACAATGAAAAAGAATAAAGAAAAGAAAAGGGTAATTAATTGCTCCAAAGAAAAAAGGAACAGGATAATTGTCATTGGAGCGTGGTAAACACCTGCGGGGTGAAAGCGTGGTTCGCAATAAAGAAACGCGCTTGGGGGAGAGTGTTCTCTTTTAATTTCTTTTTACTGACCCCAAAGGAAAACGTAAATGAGAAGCCATCATCTTAAACCCCACTCTACTCTCATTTTCTCTCTCTTCTTAGCTGCCAGATTCAATTAACCCCTCCATTTCAAACGTCCTTCTCCTCCAATATAAATACCCCTCTCCGTTTCTCTCATCTCCCAACTCACAAGCTCTCTCTCTCAGCTTGAACTTTAAACCCATTTTCTCTCCCTAAAACCCTCAAAAATGGCTGCTTGTTCTGCCCAGTTGATCCTCTCACTCTTCTTAGTGGTCTCACTCTTCCAAGTTTCACTGGCTTCTTCTAGGTTGTTCCAAGTCTCCTTGGCAACAAGGAAGCTCAGTGAGCTTGTTCAAGACCAGACCCAGCTCCTTAAATACCATAACGGTCCTCTTCTCAACGGCAAAATCGCCATCAATCTCATCTGGTACGGCAACTTCAAGCCTGCCCAGAAAGCCATTGTTTCCGATTTCATCACCTCCTTATCTTCTTCCTCACCGGCCCAATCCAACAAGCCCTCCGTTGCCACCTGGTGGAAGATCACCGAGAAGTACTACCACCTCACCTCCAAGAAGTCTTCTCTTTCCCTTCCTCTCGGGAAACAGATTTCCGACGAGAAATACTCGCTCGGAAAGTCCCTCACAAACAAACAGATCGTCAAGTTGGCTTCTCTGGGTGACCAGAAGAACGCAATCAACGTGGTCTTGACTTCAGCCGATGTTGCCGTCGACGGGTTCTGCATGAACCGGTGCGGTACCCACGGGGCTGCTTCGGGATCATCTCACATCCGAGGGAAGAACTACAAGTTCGCTTACATTTGGGTCGGAAACTCCGAGACCCAGTGCCCGGGACTCTGCGCATGGCCCTTCCACCAGCCCATCTACGGCCCACAGAGCCCACCGCTCGTTGCACCCAACAACGACGTCGGTCTCGACGGTATGGTCATCAACTTGGCGAGCCTCTTGGCCGGAACAGCAACCAACCCTTTCGGAAATGGGTACTTCCAGGGTCCAGCTGAGGCTCCATTGGAGGCTGCTTCGGCTTGTCCTGGGGTTTATGCTAAGGGGGCTTATCCCGGCTACGCCGGAGACCTATTGGTGGATGCTACGACTGGTGCGAGCTACAATGCCAATGGTGCTAATGGAAGGAAGTACTTGGTTCCTGCTCTGTTTGATCCATCAACCTCAACCTGTTCCACTTTGGTCTAGGATGAATTAGTAGTAATAAATAGTAGGAGTAGATAATATTCATTGATTTGTTTTTGTTCTTTGTGTTGTGCGGATATAATATTATAAAGTACTGCAAATCGTTTTGATTTGCATCAGAAAATTTTGTGCCTCCTTTTAAATTTCTTGCTGGGTGTGAGATTGGGTTTTGCTGGATTTGGTGAACTTGGAAGTTCGGATGAATGTGGTTGGTTGCAAATATAAATGAGTGCAGGGCAAGAATGAGACGAAGACTAAAAACAAAATGTTACAAACTAATAAAGGTTACAATAAGAGAAAAAGGGAAAAGTACGTGGTAAGTGGCACCGTCCAACTCTAGCACCCAAAGTCCCAAACACCCCATTTTGTGGGGTGAAAGTTCTACCGTGCCGATCAATTATTTGTGGTATCTTTTGTGTATCGAGCTAATGCAACGGCTTTATATTTAGGAGCTTCAATGCACTCCCTTAATGGTATCGATCGCTAATGAGTTTAATGCAACGTCTTCATTTTTACAAGTTTTAATGTTTGGATGCATTCAATTAATAGTACTGAAAGTTCATAATTTGAGGCTAATGAGAGTTAGATTCATAATGTTAAAATATGAAGCTGATTTGCCTTATGAGATTGTGTAAGTTAATAAAACTGTTTGTTTTTAGTTTTTCTTTTTGAAATTATCTATGCATGGGGGACAAAGTCAAGGGAATTCTGTGTTGCTGCATTTGTTCAAGTGTTTCATTTGGTTGGATGGTTGGGAACGTGTGTGTCATAAACTTTGCACCACTTCACCTACTATGATTCAAGAGCTGGGACTTGGGAGCTACCATTTGTTGAGGCATATTTGCTTGTTAAACCATACAGCAAGTTGAATGAATTTTAAAGCTCAAGTGGTCACACTTGGTCTCCCAAACCAATGCATGATGCCAGATTGCCAGTGCTTGTCCACAGTTGAAAAACAGTGTATAGTTTGTTTAAAAGACTTATATCACTAAATCAAATAATTGCGGACAAAATATTCAAATCACAGCTTGTAGAAAGGTTAAAATTTCGAGCAATTTCATGAGTACGGTTTATCAAAAAATTCGGGGCTCAAAGGAGGGAATAAGAGTCGATTAAAATGATAAAGAAAAATGAGAGATCGAGGCATACGCCCTGAATTTGAGACATAAGTCACATTACTCAACTAGTTGGGTGCAAAACTTTTTGATACGTTTGGGTGCAAAGTTGAAACCAACTTCTACAATGGTTTGCAATTGACCACGATTTGGGAAATTGTCTATAAGGACAAAAAATCAAGAATATGAACTTCACTCGCCCTTCATGCATTTTCTATATGTGCCTTTTCAATCTCAATATAAGCAAATATTATCTTTAACTTAATTACCAATAATGAGATCTGAGCTCAACTAATAATAGACAAGAAGACTTATTTGAAAGGTGAGGTTCTGATTGTCCAAGTTATACATGGTACATTGTAGAACAAATTTCTTATGTGAGAAAACTCACACACAGCCTCCTCACTTGTTTCGAATCACATAACTTCAACAAAACAAACCATTCTATATATAAAGACAAAAGAATATATAGAATTTGAGAACCCGAGGACAAAATGAGAGCATCCAGCTGCTCCATCCATAAGAGCTTCGGTTTATTGCCATAATCACATGCCCCATTTGTCCTAATCAAGTTGACAACTACTATTGCAATAATCCCTTGCACAACAAAACTGTGCAAAGCATTTAGTCACCCCCTTCGCCACATAACTCCAGCCTCCCTCTCTCGAATAACATGCAATGCCAGTAATGAGTGATCTCACAGTTTTGTTCCTTTTCACTCTCATCTGGGCTGTCTTGGGTCCCAATTCACTGACCTGGCTAAACTTGTCATCGTTTCTCAAAAGTCATTAGATTCGGTTAAAAGCTAAATAAGTCGCCCACAAACCAATTAAAAAAACCAGCGCGTTGTCCTACTGGCTTCTTCACAATTCAAATCCCACTTTACAGGCTCCTTCCATGCACTTTCCTTTCCCATGTCTTCACCACTATATATACCCTTCTCCAATAGTCCATTCCAACCCACAAAAACTTGACCTCCATCAATCTTTTCTAGCTTCACTCAACTTCCCAAAGTGATTCTTTATTATAATTCAAACATGGCTTCTTCTGCTTTCAAGCAATTACTCTCCTTTGTCCTAGCGCTCGGTTTGGTCCATTTTTGCTCAGCAGGTAGAAGCCTTTCTGAGACGTCAGACCAAACCCACCAGCCTATACTATTCCAATATCACAATGGCCCTCTTCTCACTGGCAAAATCTCCATCAATTTTATCTGGTATGGCAAATTCAAGCCCTCCCAGCGCGCAATTGTTTCCGATTTCATCACCTCCCTTTCCACTTCTTCTCCATCTACAAACCAACCATCAGTTGCGACATGGTGGAAATCCATAGAGAAATACTACCACCTCTCCAATGCCAAGAAAACCTCATCTCTTTCCCTCTCATTGGGTAACCAAATCCTCGATGAGAGCTACTCTCTGGGCAAGTCCTTATCTGTTGGAAAACACATCAAACAGTTGGCTGCCAAGGGTAGCCAGAATAATGCCATCAATGTTGTCTTGACCTCATCAGATGTTCTAATTGATGGGTTTTGCTCCAGCAAATGTGGTACACACGGGTCTTCAAAGAGCTCTTTCATCAGAGGCAAGAGCTCCAAGTTTGCTTACATCTGGGTCGGAAACTCCGAGACCCAATGCCCGGGTCAATGCGCTTGGCCATTCCACCAACCTATCTATGGACCACAGACCACACCTTTAGTGGCACCCAACAACGATGTCGGTGTGGACGGTATGATCATCAATCTAGCTAGCCTTTTGGCTGGGACCGTGACCAACCCTTTTGGAAATGGGTTCTACCAGGGTCCCAAAGAGGCTCCATTAGAGGCTGCATCAGCTTGTCCTGGAGTTTATGCTAAAGGAGCTTATCCTGGCTACGCTGGAGACCTCTTGGTTGATGCTACAACTGGTGCCAGCTACAACGCCAATGGTTTGAATGGGAAGAAGTACTTGCTTCCTGCTTTGTTTGACCCTTCAACCTCAACTTGTTCTACTCTTGTTTGAGAGTAATTAGGAGTCGAGACTCGTGACCACGTTAGACTGATAGAGTATAGATTATGTAGAGGATAGTCATTAATTCTACAATTCCCATTCTTTATTGTTTCAACTTTCAGATGAAAATAATAAAAATTCAAATTTCGACAAATATTTTAGATTGTTATGATTTCATACCATGAAATATATACAACACTAATAATGACATTTAGATGAAAAACATAATGAAAATGCACTCAATGGATAAAAAGCAACATGGCGTCCACAAAAAACAAAACTAAAATGATGCTGGATCATACCAAAAACTACTTTATTTAATAAGAGCAACTTCAACATTTGTCAATAGTAAAAGATGGCTATCCTAAATATGTTTCAGCTGCTTTAACCTGAATAATTGTAGAGTTAAAATTCAAGTCATTTTAACTAAGAAACATAGGATGAAAGTCATATTGACTCGATGAGACACATGGTGAGCCTCTGATGGCAGCTACAAAATTGAGGGTCGAGATTCACTCTGCATTGATTCAATTAAAAATGGAGGGTCCAGATTATTTGGTACATAAAATAAAAAAATAAATATATAATTATTTAATTTATAATCTTACGGCCTAAAAAATGTGATGGATTAAATTCAAAGGATAATAATAATATAATAGATTTTTAAACGAAAACGACATGAAAAAAATAAAAGAAAATTTTCTGAAAAATCAGAAAAATATTTTATTATTATTATTATATAAAATAATTATATATGATATATAAAAATTGTAGTTAAATGATTTTCTAAAATGATTAAAATTCTAAAATTGCTAGGACTTTTGACTAAAAGGAGTTGAAGATGCGAAATCTGAATGAATCGTAATGATACTAGAGGTGTTAAATTCTGAAATGACTATGATTTTTGATTAAAGGGGTTGGAGATGCCCTAAAGCCTAAGATACATCACCAAGAAAACTAAAAAGCCGAATACCCATCTTCAATGCAATGCATGAGAAAGGGTATTATGACTATAAATAGTTGCTATTCATATTTTATAAATTCTATAAAATGAAACAAATTTGAAGATATAATCAGTTGTTTTTAGTTGAACTGTTAGTTAGTCATGAAAAAACCACATATTTTATGAGTTATGCACGGATTATTAAGGCAACTGCATAACATTGCTAGCTTAGTGGCGTGTTACATAAGCAAGATTTAGGGATGAAATACATAGCTAGAATGCATTTTGATCTTGCTCCATCAATCAATGGACCTTCCCTGGTAAGAGCAAGTCAGATGAATTAAGGGCATTACTCATCTGAGCTAATGCTGCAAAGAATGGTTTTTCGTATTAGTTTAGTTGTAATCAAACCCGGAATCCACGAGGGCAAAATCCATAGATTTCAAGGATTGACCCAATAAAAAAAAAAAAAAGACCCTTAATATCAAGGGCTATTTTTGTGGATCTCTACCATACATACATGCCCCCTTCCCACATTTCCATGTTTGTCAATCTTTGTTCCATAACTGGTAGGTCCTTAAAACCATAATTCCTTTGAGAACACTCTTAACAGTGCAGTATTGTCCAAGGAGCACTATACACATATACAGTGCATCATGTCCATCTCTCTCTGCTCCACCACATGCCGACCATCCACTTCACACTCCGGCCTCCATGGCCCAGGTCACATATATCTTCGACACCAGGTCCGCCGGCTTACACGTGTCTGACATTCATGCTCGGAATGTCGCAAACTAAGGCACCCACCAATCCACCATTGCCAGCCACACTACTCGGGATATGAATACTTTCCGACCCATGATATTATTCATGAAACCATTGTATCGGTCACCTCCATTCAGGTTCTTAACCTCTGGACTACTAAACTGAGACAAATTCAGACATTCAATTCATAGAGATTGAAGAACTAACCCCCATTTATCTCGAGCTTTGCTTCCAACACCAGATAATTCTGGTACGTATTAGGCCACCTGCAAACTAATCAAGTTGGCTGTTTTGCTGAAAAACAGGTGGTCGATTAAGTAGGGTCTTTAAAGATCGGTAATTCATCATTGCTAACAGGATAGCCCGAAAACATTGAGTTTCAGGAGCGGTAGATAGTTATAAACTAACTTTTCACACTTATGGTTTAATCCATGCTTTATACAGAGTTGGTCTATCATTGCGTTGAGTTAATCTAACACTATCAAAAATTAATATATTGAGAACATTAATGTCGCCAAACAATTTTTACTTTAATTTGCCCTCCTTCTTGCCAAGTAATTATATACAATGTGCCACTAACCAACAACCCTCACATAAAAACTGAGCTACCTGGCTGTTAGAATCAAACATGTCCTCTCTTATGATATCTGCTACAGTGGATTTGCAAGATACTGTACTAATCGAATAATGGCAAGAACTAGAACTATATGAAATATATTAAGCAAAGTCAAGTATTGATGGAATTGATCAACGTGGATGATCAGAGTAAGCTGAACAGGAAGATACAGAGGAAGGAGAGTCTTGTCTCTCAAGGTCACGAAAAGAGAAAGAAATCAAAGTCAAAGCCCAAATAAGATTCCCAAGGAGAAGCCTAGCCTTGATATGAATTGGTATACATGTGAAGAAATTCTATCTAAGATCACAACATCAGTAGCTTCCACAGAAACACAATCTCATTTAATTTGCCTCTTTCTCGTTGCTATTAATGTATGGCGTTCCACCAAACCCAGCACATGAAACTTGACTACATATCACAATATTTGGTCATCATGATCACAAGTGGAATGTGCATGCTCTAGAGTAATGGATTTTGTTGTGTTCTCTAAGATAGGAGAAGATCATACAAAGAAGAGTCTTGTCTCCTAAAATGGGTATCCAAATAGAACAATCAAAGTCAAAATCAAAAACTTTCATGGCAGAAGCCTACACACCAGCTCATCTGAATAACTTGCATCATCGGAAATTGAAACCCTGTGAGGCATACACTGACTTTTAAATCAGTTGCACCTCTTCTCACATCTACCTTCATCTGCATTCTGTTTTATTATAAATGACTACTCCCACATCCACAAGCACTCTTCCGAACCACATCCAATCCAATAGTTCACATCTCCTAATTGATTATATTCAAGTTGAAGGAAGTAGGAAGTAGATGGATTAATTACAAGGAGTGTTATCCCACAATATGTGAGGATCAGAGGGTACAAGTTTCCTTCATGAGACAATCAATCTTCTTCCTTCGTTAAAAATTCTATATAACTTTCCTTCAATCTAATGAGTTGCATATTCAATCTAATTTTACCCACCAAAAACGGATTGCAAAAGACAAAATAATAAATGCCAAATGGTTTGAAAAATGAGTTTAACAGATTGTAAAAGACAAAATTAAACATGGAGAAACACTAATTGTATTAGAAAAAATTGACTAAGTTTACAATGATAAAGGAAAATGCTATGCCAAATGACAGAAACCAAACAAGTAGAGACTGCATTCTCCATTTTTCATCTTTTAAGAAAAGAAGTACCATTATATTTGTTGTGGAAAATACTCATAGCTTCTGATTAGTATTTTGATCATGGTTTTGCGTCATGAAAATAGCGATTATAAAACGTACCTTCAAAGTGACACAAAAAAGGCTAGTGCACAACTTTCCCTTTCATCCCATTGATCACGGTCGTATTCGTCTTAACTGACTTGGCTGGATAAACCCTGTCATCTAGTCTTAGCCCTGAGGTTGGGTTGAAAACCAGAGCAAAAGCAACCCCAATTTAAAATGCAACACGTTATCCTGCTGGCCTTCAGCGTTCTCACTTTACTCCCATCAAATCCATTCTTTTGCTCCTTCCGTGAACTTTCTTTACCTCAAGTCTTCAGCACTATATATACGCATCTGTCATACACCATTCCAACCCACCAAATCTTGAGCTGCATACCTCTTTTGTAGAATCACAAAACTCTCAATTCTCAAACTGATAGCTTTGCTGTACAAAACCATGGCTGCTTTTGCTTCCTCTTATCTTCTTCTACAACTACTCCTGCTCATCTCTTTGTTCCATTTTGGCTCAGCAGCTAGAAGCCTTGCTGAGACCTCAGACCAAACCCAGCAGCCTATACTATTCCAATACCACAATGGCCCTCTTCTCACTGGCAAAATCTCCATCAATTTGATCTGGTATGGAAAATTCAAGCCTTCGCAGCGTGCAATTGTTTCCGATTTCATAACCTCCCTTTCCACTTCTTCTCCAACTACAAACCAACCATCAGTTGCTACATGGTGGAAATCCATAGAAAAATACTACCACCTCTCCAATGCCAAGAAAACCTCATCTCTTTCCCTCTCATTGGGTAACCAAATCCTCGATGAGAGCTACTCTCTGGGCAAGTCCCTATCTGTTGGAAAACACATCAAACAGTTGGCAGCCAAGGGTGGCCAGAGTAATGCCATCAACGTTGTCTTGACCTCATCAGATATTCTAATTGATGGGTTTTGCTCCAGCAAATGTGGTACACACGGGTCTTCAAAGAGCTCTTTCGTCAGAGGCAAGAGCTCCAAGTTTGCTTACATCTGGGTCGGAAACTCCGAGACCCAGTGCCCTGGGTCAATGTGCTTGGCCATTCCATCAGCCAATTTACGGACCACAATCTCCACCTTTGGTTGCGCCCAACAATGATGTGGGTTTGGACGGTATGGTCATCAATCTAGCTGGCCTTTTGGCGGGGACCGTGACCAGCCCTTTTGGAAATGGGTTATACCAGGGTCCCAAAGAGGCTCCATTAGAGGCTGCATCAGCTTGTCCCGGAGTTTATGCTAAAGGAGCTTATCCTGGTTACGCCGGAGACCTCTTGGTTGATGCTACGACTGGTGCCAGCTACAACGCCAATGGTTTGAATGGGAAGAAGTACTTGCTTCCTGCTTTGTTTGACCCTTTAACCTCATCATGTTCTACTCTTGTTTGAAAGTAATTAGGAGTTGAGACCACGTTACAGTATAGATCATGTAGAGAATATAGTCATTAATTCTACAATTCCCATTCTTTATTGTTTCAAATGAAAATAATAAAAATTTAAATTTTGCTAATATTTTGGATGGTTAATTTTTGAATAAACATTCATCATGAAATTTCATTAATAATATATCAGGCCAGAATAACTATTTCATACCATCCCGCTGCTATCTATAAACAGACAAAGAGTTGTGACAGTTATGGTGGTACATAGGCTATGTTTACTAATTCAACATTTCTTGCTCACTTATTTTACGTAAACTTATTCAACTATGAACTAACAATGCATAGTAATATGCTAGAATAAAAACAAAAAATAAATTTTCTATTTGCCCTTTAGGCTAAGACTAGAAGGCTTTCCAGAGTGAAGCATATGTAACACTTCCTCAACCGGTACCTTTTTGGTGTTGTGAGAGAATTTTTGTTCTTTGATCCAAGAGGAAGAGCCTTCTTGCTTTCCGCTTTATCCGTTTGCCCACCAACATTGGGCTGCATTACTTCTGTTAGCAGAAGCATTCCATGTGGTGTCCCCACCAAGCCAAAGGACTTGGCTGTGAATGGGAGTGCAGAGACTTTCACCTTTTTCAATGGGGCTGTATTGTCTTTGACCCCCTCCAATAAGAATTTTAGTTTTATTTCAGTGAGTAGAATGGTGAAGTCAAACGACTCCTACAACCGCAATACTGTCCGACTCAATGGAAAGGAGTCACTCGGCTTCACCCAAAAGAAAAAGGAATCCATATTCATTGTATTTGGAGCCATGAACTCATCATATGGTTGGATAATCATCGGAGCCTGGTTAAAGTACCACGACCCTCCCCAAAGCACCTTGTTTTGATTCTTTTTAGATCGAAAGCAAACATAACAAGTTTCTGAGCTTGTTCTTGGACCTTGAACCTATTGTCGAGGACCCATATTTGACAAAAGTGCCAGTGTAGATTTGGGGCTGCAAATGGTTTCACCGTCAGCGACTTCGCTAGCAAGAAAGCCTGGGAGCTGCGTTGAGGAGCAGCACCACCCATGTGTGAGACATCATTGCCAGAGTTAGCGACGCAGAAAAACTCACTGTGACATCTTTGATGGAGGAGGAATGACAAGACCTGCCCTAGATTTCACCTTGATACCAGAGGTGGCCATGCGTGACCCACCTTAGAAATAACTCGACTGAAAATTCGGCAGCGTCACCAAAAAAGAATGGACTACCAAAACATGTAGAAAACACATTTACACTTTTAAAACAATCTATCCGTATTCTCCTTGAGCCACCCTGCTCCCCAAATCATAACATCTCCCATTTCACATGTATAAGTATCAACATAATAATATTAATCCCACAGGTTATCAGAGTAATTCTAATATAAAAGGTAAATAAGGAGAACAAAATAAGATGAATACGCGGAAGCTCTGCTGTTGACTATGCTTCGGCTCCACATATGCCTGACGTCAAACTAATATGGTCTGCAAACTGGGTATTTGAAACCGAAGAGCTATGGGGAAAGTTTTTGGAAAACAAGTTAGTATGAGTGGACAAAAATAAATAATCAAGATAATTTAAGGAATATAAGTTTTAATACTTCCCCACGTATTTAAACGTATAAAACCTTGATGCATGCAAGGTTTATAAAACATATATCTTTAAACTCGAAAATCTAGTGAAAACATACCAGCCCCGCTGGTTGAGAGTAAATATAAAATATGGGGAAGATGAATATCACCATACAACAAAGGAGCTTCCCAAGCTCTGTGCTCAACTGCAACTCACAAACACAAGGGTAAGTGAGGATGACGCCTATACAAAACACTCAACTGCAACCCACGTGAAGAGGAGCCTAAATAAAGCAACTCAGGTATGGTGAAGAAAAACCTTCAAAAACCATAAAGTCCATCCATAAAATCTATGCCTTCCCCAAAATCTCGCAAACAAGGCATGAGTACAGTTCCCAACCGTACTCGGTAAATCTCAAGATAAAATAAGATAATTCAACGACATATTTCCACAAGTCAAAAATATTCTAGAATCCATAAACAAATAAGCGAGAAATAATAGATAAATCAAATAAATCAACTACGTGTCCCACACGTCAAAATATTCTCAAATCAATTAATGAGTAAAATAAGCGAGATTAAAAATAAGTTCATGATTCTAAATGATAACCATTTCTCGGAGATAAATCATTGAAAACTCAAAGTCAAACAAATGGTAAGGAAAAATCTTTCCCAACAGTCATCATCGAAATATATAACAATTAAATCTCCGAAATCATCATTGAAAGCAAATCCACGAGGTAAATCGAAATTAAATTCTGAAATGGATTATATGTTCAAATCATATATATGAAACCAAATAATAAGCTCAAAAAATGAAACGTTAAACGAATAAATCATTACTTCATAAATATAAGTTCATGCATCATTTAAAATCAAAGTCCACTCACAGTACAATGTCTGCAGTGACGTATAAAGGTTTCCTCATTGAGCAATGGCTCGATATATCGGCCTGTGCAAAACAATACATTTTAAATAACTGAACGGAAAGTCTGAAGTGAATTCATAATATATAAACTGAAAACTCGATTTCTTCGCCGCTCTGAAACCTAGAAGTTCCAAAACTCCTCGAAATCATACCAAACTTCACCCACAATATTGTTTCATGAATTTTAGCATTCTGTAATAGAAATAAAGGAAATCCAATGGTTGGATCTCTGGAAATCAACACCCGAAAACTCCAAAATTTCGCAAGTTCCCAATCAATACCAAACTACCTTCGATTTCCACCAAACTAATACCACAAGTTGTACACACTACAAGGAACCCAACCAACCAGAATAGGAGGCTAGAATTGACCCCACACGTAGGGCTGTAAATAGGCTTGATACAGCTCATGTTCGACTCGTATTCGGCTCGATTTTAGCTCGTTCGGCTCGTGTTCGTAAGATAAATGAGCCGAGCTTGAGCTCCATATTAAGCTTGACAAAAAAACGAGCCGAGCTTGAACAAGGATATATTCGGCTCGTCTAACTCGTGAGTAGCTCGAACTTGCTAAAGCTTAGCTCGTTTGTTAAAACTTGACTCATGAAAATATATAGTATTGATAAAAATATAATTTTGCTAATCTCAAATCTTTAACTCTTTTTATTACCTTCCTCTTTAATTGGAAGAAAATTTGAGAAATTAAGTAAAACATATAAAAATAAAGAACGATACTTGTGCAACAATTAAATTTCGATTATTATTTTTAAAATTTCTTTCTTTCTTTTTTATTTTTTTAAATTTAAAGTCAAATGAGTCAAGCCAAGCCTATTTAAGCTCGAGCCTGTCCAATGAATTGAGCGGAGCTGAGCCCAGTTCGGGCTTAAGAAAAATATTCAAGCCGAGCCGAGCTTGAGCATGGAAAAAAATATTCAAGCTTTAGCCCGGCTCGAGCTCGATAAAAAACAAATGAGCCTAACATGATCACATTTGTATTCGCTCCGACTCGGCTCATTTACACCTCTACCCATACGCCCCCACGAGTGTGCCCTACGCGCCACCATCTCTGACTCTGCAAATGGGGTCTCACCACCTACATCAATATGTTCCTCACAACATCCACTATAACTTTCTCAACTATAACAAAGTTTAGAAATACCTTGGATGGCTGGAATTAAACTCGAAAGGTAAGAGGCCGAGTTTTTCCCAAAAATCTTCCGAAGGTCGATTCGTCCTCCATGCTTCGAATTGGATCAAGAGGCTTGGAGGGATTGATATGAGGAGAATGGCTTCACAACTTGACCGGTTTCATCGCCAGAGATGGTTGAAATCTTGCGATCGAACCAGATCAGCAGCGTTGCGGCCAAACTCGTGTTTTTCCTTCGATTTGCCATCGCTGTCGTCCGATGGAGGAACATAAGGCTAGAAATTGAACTAGCGTGCCAAGGCTCGTTGATTGCTATCAGTGTGGCGTCCTGGTTCGACCGGACGACGGAGAAACCCGGGGGATTTCGAAAATGGGTCGGTTCGGGATCGCGGGTTGGCTGAGAAAGAAAGTGAACAGTGGTAAAATGGTAATTTACATTTTAGATCATAACTTCTCTATACGAACTCCGATTTGAGCGTGCCACATGTCCATGAACTTGGTTTGACGTTTTCTACAACTTCAGTAAAAAAAATTTTCTAAAATAATAAACAAAACAAAAATGAAGTTAAAAGTGAAAGTAATTTTTTTTACTGTTCAAATGACAAGTAAATCCGTAAATTGTGATAAGGGTCATATCAAGGGGGCAGCCATGTTGAAAGGGAGAGCAAAGGATTCACGAGAGGTCGTCGAGCTTGAAATAGGGTTTTCCTGGCGCTGTTAGGTTTTTTTTTTTTTTTTCACACCTTTTGTTTTGGATTGTTATGATTTCATACCATGAGGATATATAACACTAATAATGAGATTTAGATGAAAAGACATATTGAAAATGCACTCAATGGATAAAGAGCAACTTGGTGTCTACAAAAAAGAAACCTGAAATGATGTATAATGTGCCAAAGAAATACTTTGGTGGATAATACTTTGGTGAATAATGTACACCACCAAGAAGGCAAGAACATTAAAAAGCTAAATACTCGTCCTCAATGCAATACTTTGTATAGAATATAGTCATTAATTCTTCTTTTTGTTTCAAATGAAAATAATAAAAATTTAAATTTTGACGATGAGTTTTTTATATATTATAGATCCAGAGACTAATCTGTGCTGGTATTTAAAACGCTTCCTCCATGGTCACTAAGAATAGATTTGGATTTAAACTTCAATCAATGTCGGCGAGATTCGAACCCGGATATGGGGGTTTCACATGTCACACCCTGAACCCGAATTGATTTCACCCCAACCCAGAATTTCACCAAGTTTACCTTTGATCAAACGAATTCAATAGAGTCGCTTCTCTTGCATGTCGCCTTCGAGTTGGAAATGAGGGAGTGTGTACCTCAACGTTTCCTCATCAACCCATGGCTTAGCTGACAAGTTCTTTACTAGAATCAAAGATGGTGATGCCAGTCTTGGTGTGATTAGCGTCAACGACAAAAGAGAGACCATGCAAAGAACAAAAACGTGTGGCTTCGCGAAATTGACATGAAGCTTCCATTCACAAAATTGTAATCAGATTGATAGTTGATATCGAATCCTATGTATTGCGATGTTGTTTACTGGTGATGTAAATAAAGCAGAAAGCTTCGTGCAAGAGGAGAGGGAGGGAGGGTCGTGCATTCGTGCAAGACGAGAGAGAGGGAGGGACGGTTTGTGCATTCGTGCAAGAGGAGAGGGAGGGAGGGAGGGCACCAGTAAAGAAAGCAGAAAGCTTCGTGCAAGAGGAGAGGGAGGGAGGGTTCGTGCATTCGTGCAATAGGAGAGGGAGGGAGGGTTGTGCATTCATGCAAGAGGATAGAGAGGGTGGGAGGGTGGGAGGGAGAGAGAGACAGAGAGAGAGAGAGAGACCAAGGGAGATGAGGACGACGCTCCCGAAGCTTCATTGGTCATCAATATATTTATACAAACTTTTTGCAAAATGACATTATACCCTCAGCTGACCTAAATATTATAACCTCTACCATGCATAGCTTTTGCTGACAGTGGTAAGATCGAATGATCGATCAGGTATTGATCTTGTAGATCGTGTGTTTTTGTTTCGTTTTCAATTGTTGTTTAAATAATAAAGATAATAATAAGAAGAAACTCAATGGAAGGATTTGAAATAGACTGATTTTCTTTAAATTGACTCTTTAGATTAATCCGGGTTCGGGGTGTTACACCACACTAGGACCTGGAGGTTCTTATTAACTCGACCATATGGGGTGGTTAATTTCAAAAATATTTGGATTGTTATGATTTCATACCATAAAAATATAAAACACTAATAATGACATTTAAAGGAAAACATATTAAAAATGCTCTCAATGGATAAAGAACAACATGGTGTCCACAAAAAATTAAACTAAAACGATGATCGGTCATACAAAAAAAAAAAAAAATTTCCTTGATAAGGTACATCACCAAGAATACTAAAAAGCCAAATACTCCTCCTCAATGCAATGCATGAGAAAGGTATTATGAGCATATATATTTAGTTGTTCTTCACATTTTATAAATTCTGTACAGTTAAATAAACTAAAAGTATTATCCAAAAATAAAATAAATAAAAGCTGAATGTAATCAGTTGTTTTTGTCATGAATGTGTAAAGTTTTCTATGTGGTTATTGGGTGAAATGTTAATAATTCCTAAATAAAAGGGAGTATGCACAATAGATGAATTATACAATTGCATGTTGAAAAGTTTATGGATATGCTATTGCAATATTATTAAGGCAACTATGTAACATTCCTACCTTAGTAACGTGTCACATAAGTAAGATTTAGAGATGAAATATAGCTAGAATGCGTTTTGATCTTGCTCCATCAAGTCAATAGACCTTCCCTGGTGAGATCAAGTTCAGACGAATTAAGGGCGTTACTCATCTGAGCTGAGACATGAAACCCTCCAATCCACAAGGGCAAAATCCTTGGATTGACCCAACATAAAAAAAAGACCCTTAAATTCAAGGCTATTTTTGTGGATCTTTACCATACATGCATGCCCCCTTCCCACACTTCCATTGTTTGTCAATCTTTGTCCCCATAACTGGTAGGTCCTTAGAAACCATAATTCCTTTGAGAACACTCTTAAACAGTGCAGTATTGTCCAAGGAGCACCATACACATACATTGCATCCTGTCCATCTCTATCTGCTCCACCACATGCCGACCATCCACTTCACACTCCGGCCTGCATGGCCCAGGTCACATATATCTTCCACGCCAGGTCCGCCGGGGTACACGTGTCTGACATTCAGGCCCGGAATGTCGCAAACTAAGGCACCCACCAATCCACCATTGCCACCCGCACTACTCTGGATATCTGGATATGTATACTTTCCGACCAGACCGACCTATGATATTATTCATGAAACCACTGTATGGGTCACCTCCATCCAGGTTCTTCACCTCAAGACTTCAAAACTGAGACAAAATTCAGACATTCAGTTCATAAATATTGAAGAACTAACCCCCAATTATCTCCACATTTGCTTCCAGCACCAGATAATTCTGGTACGTATTAGGCCACCTGCAAACTAATCAACGTGGCTGTTTTGCCGAAAACAGATGATCGATTAAGTAGGAAATTTAAAGATTGGTAATTCGTCACTGCTAACAGGAAAGTCCATGGTATAGTAATATCGAAAATATTGAGTTTGTGTAATGATAGATAGTAATATATCAAATTTTTACAATAATAATTTAATACATACCTTATAAGGAGTTGATCTATCATTGCATTGAGTTAGTCTAACGTTATTAAAAATTAATATATTAAAAACATTAATGTCGTGAAACATCCGTACTTTAATTTGCTCTCTTTCTTGCTAATAAATTATATATAATGTGCCACTAACCAACAACTCTCGCATAAAATCTGAGCTACCTGGCTGTTAGAATCAAACATGCCCTGTCTTATGAAATCTGTGTATCCCAATCTACAGTGGATTTGCAAGATATGGTAATAATCGAATAATGGCAAGAGCTAGAACTATATGAAATATATTAAGCAAAGTCAGTATTGATAGAATAAATCTACATGGATGATCAGAATAAGCTGAACAGGAAGATACAAAGGAAGGAGAGTCTTGTCTCTCAAGGTCACCAAAAGAAAAAGATATCAAAGTCAAAACCCAAGAAAGATTCCCAAGGAGAAGCCTTGTCTTGATATGAATTGGTATACATGTGAAGAAATTCTATATAAGATCACAACATCAGTAGCTTCCACAGAAACACAATCTCACTTAATTTGCCTCTTTGTCGTTGTATTAATGTATAGCGTTCAACCAACCAGCACAGGAAACTTGACTAGGTTTTACAATATTTGTTCATCATGATCACAAGTGGAATGTGCATACTATAGAGTAATGGATTTTGTTGTGTTCTTCAAGATAGGAGAAGATACAAAGAAGAGTCTTGTCTCCTAAAATGGCTATCTAAAGAGAATGATTAAAGTCAAAATCAAAATCTTTCATGGCAGAAGGCTACACACCAGCTAATCTGAATAACTTGCACCATTGGAAATTGAAACCCTGTGAGGCATGCACTGACTTTTAAGTTTTAAATCAGCTGCACCCCTTCTCACATCTACCTTCATCTGTATTCTGTTTTATTTATAAATGACTACTCCCACATCCACAAGCATTCTTCCGAACCACATCCGATCCAACAGTTCACATCTACTAAATTAATTAGATTCAAGTTGAAGCGACTAGGAAGTAGGAAGTAGATGGATTAATTACAAGGAGTGTTATCCCACAATATGTGAGGATCGGGCAGTACAAGTTTCTTTCATGAGACAATCAATCTTCTTAACTTGTTAAAAATTCTATAATTTTCTTTCAATCTAATGAGTTGCATATTCAATCAAATTTTACCCACCAAAACTGAATATAAAAGACAAAATTAGAAATGCTTTTGATTTGAAAATGAGTTTAACAGATTGTAAAAGACAAAGTTAAATATGGGGAAACACTAATTGTCCGAGAAGAAATTGTAGAAAACCTCCCAAGTCGGACATTTACAATGAGAAAAGAAAAAATGACACAAACCAAATCAGTAGAGACTGAATTGTCCATTTTTCATCATTCAAGAAAAGAGCTACCGTTATATTTATCGTGGAAAATACTCATAGCTTCTAATTAGTATTTTGATCATGGTTTTGCTTCCTGACAATAGCGATTATATAAAGTACCTTCAAAGTTACGCAAAACGGGCTACCTTGCACAACTTTCCCTTTCATATTGATCACGGTCGTATTCGTCCTTACTAACTTTGCTGGATAAACCCTGTCATATAGTCTTAGCCCTCTCATTGGGTAGAAAAGCCAGAGCAAAAGCAACCCCAATTTAAAATGCAACGCGTTGTCCTGCTGGCCTTTACCTCTCTCGCTCTACACACCTCCCCTCAACCCAATCCCCCCCCCCCCCCCCCCCCCCCCCCCCCCCCCCCCCCCCCCCCCCAAAAAAAAAATCAAATCCAACCTTTCTTTGCTGCTTCCATGCACTTTCTTTCCCCCAAGTCCTCAGCACTATATATGCATCTTCATATACCATACCAACGCACCAAACCTTGAGCTCCATCCGTCTTTTGTAAAATCACTAAACTCTCAATTCCCAAACTTATAGCTTTGCTCTAAAAAAAACCATGGCTACTTTTGCTTCCTCTTATCTACTTCTACAACTAGTCCTGCTCAACTCTTTGTTCTATTTAGGCTCAGCAGCTAGGAGCCTGGCTGAGACCTCAGACCAAACCCAGCAGCCTATACTATTCCAATACCACAATGGCCCTCTTCTTACTGGCAAAATCTCCATCAATTTGATCTGGTATGGAAAATTCAAGCCTTCGCAGCGCGCAATTGTTTCCGATTTCATAACCTCCCTTTCCACTTCTTCTCCATCTACAAACCAACCATCAGTTGCTACATGGTGGAAATCCATAGAAAAATACTATCACCTCTCCAATGCCAAGAAAACCTCATCCTTTTCCCTCTCATTGGGTAACCAAATCCTCGATGAGAGCTACTCTCTGGGCAAGTCCCTATCTGTTGGAAAACACATCAAACAGTTGGCAGCCAAGGGTGGCCAGAGTAATGCCATCAATGTTGTCTTGACCTCATCAGATGTTCTAATTGATGGTTTTTGCTCCAGCTAATGCGGTACACACGGGTCTTCAAAGAGCTCTTTCATCAGAGGCAAGAGCTCCAAGTTTGCTTACATCTGGGTCGGAAACTCCGAGACCCAATGCCCGGGTCAATGTGCTTGGCCATTTCATCAGCCAATTTACGGACCACAATCTCCACCTTTGGTTGCGCCCAACAATGATGTGGGTTTGGACGGTATGGTCATCAATCTAGCTGGCCTTTTGGCGGGGACCGTGACCAACCCTTTTGGAAATGGGTTATACCAGGGTCCCAAAGAGGCTCCATTAGAGGCTGCATCAGCTTGTCCCGGAGTTTATGCTAAAGGAGCTTATCCTGGTTACGCCGGAGACCTCTTGGTTGATGCTACGACTGGTGCCAGCTACAATGCCAATGGTTTGAATGGGAAGAAGTACTTGCTTCCTGCTTTGTTTGACCCTTCAACCTCATCATGTTCTACTCTTGTTTGAGAGTAATTAGGAGTTGAGACCACGTTAGAGTATAGATTATGTAGAGAATATAGTCATTATTTCTACAATTCCCATTCTTTATTGTTTCAAATGAACTTAATAAAAATTCAAATTTTGATAATGTTTTGGATTGTTAATTTTTAATAAACATTTATCATGGAATTTCATTAATAATATGTCAGGCTAGAATAATCATTTCATACCATCCCGCTATCATTTATAAACAAATAAGAAGTTGTGATAATTATGGTGATACATAAGATATGTTTACTCATTCAACATGTCTTGCTCACTTATTTAACATAAACATATTCAACTATGAACTAACAATGCAAAGTAATAGGCGAGAATCAAAATTAAATCTAAATTTTCTCTTTACCCTTTAGGCTAGGCTAGGAGGCTTTCCAGAGTGAAGCATGTGTAACACTTCCTGTGAAGCATGTGTAACACTTCCTCAATGGTACCTTCTTGGTGTTGGGGAGAATTTTTGTTCTTTGATCCAAGAAGGCGACCTCTCTTTTTCTTGCTTTACTCTGCCCACCATCTTCGGGCTGCATTACTTCTGTCGGCACAAGCATGCCATTAGGTGTCTCAACCAAGCCAAGAGACATGGCTGTGAATGGGAGTGCAGGGACTTTCACCTTTTTCAATGGGGCTGTATTGTCTTTGACCCCCTCCAATAAGAATTTTAGCTTTTTTTCAGTGAGGAGAATGGTGAAGCCGGGCGACTCCTGCTGCCGCAATACTGTCTGACTCAATGAAAAGGAGTCACCCGACTTCAACCAAAAGAAAAAGGAATCCATCTTCACTGTATTCGGAGCCATGAGCTCATCATATGGTTGGATAATCCTAGGAGTTTCCGACCCAGATGTAAGCAAACTTGGAGCTCCAAGTTTGCTTACATCTGGGTCGGAAACTCCGAGACCCAATGCCCCGGTCAATGTGCTTGGGCATTCCATCAGCCAATTTACGGACCACAGTTTGCACCTTTGGTTGCACCCAACAATGATGTGGGTTTGGACGGTATGATCATCAATCTAGCTAGCCTTTTGGCGGGGACTGTGACCAACCCTTTTGGAAATGGGTTCTACCAGGGTCCCAAAGAGGCTCCATTAGAGGCTACATCAGCTTGTCCCGGAGTTTATGCTAAAGGAGCTTATCCTGGTTACGCCGGAGACCTCTTGGTTGATGCTACGACTGGTGCCAGCTACAACGCCAATGGTTTGAATGGGAAGAAGTACTTGCTTCCTGCTTTGTTTGACCCTTTAACCTCATCATGTTCTACTCTTGTTTGAAAGTAATTAGGAGTTGAGACCACGTTACAGTATAGATCATGTAGAGAATATAGTCATTAATTCTACAATTCCCATTCTTTATTGTTTCAAATGAAAATAATAAAAATTCAAATTTTGCTAATATTTTGGATCGTTAATTTTTGAATAAACATTCATCATGAAATTTCATTAATAATATATCAGGCCAGAATAGCTATTTCATACCATCCCGCTGCTATCTATAAACAGACAAAGAGTTGTGACAATTATGGTGGTACATAGGCTATGTTTACTAATTCAACATTTCTTGCTCACTTATTTTACGTAAATTTATTCAACTATGAACTAACAATGCATAGTAATATGCTAGAATAAAAACAAAAACTAAATTTTCTATTTGCCCTTTAGGCTAAGACTAGAAGGCTTTCCAGAGTGAAGCATATGTAACACTTCCTCAACCGGTACCTTTTTGGTGTTGAGAGAATTTTTGTTCTTTGATCCAAGAGGAAGAGCCTTCTTGCTTTCCGCTTTATCCGTTTGCCCACCATCTTTGGGCTGCATTACTTCTGTTAGCGGAAGCATTCCATGTGGTGTCCCCACCAAGCCAAAGGACTTGGCTGTGAATGGGAGTGCAGGGACTTTCACTTTTTTCAATGGGGCTGTATTGTCTTTGACCCCCTCCAATAAGAATTTTAGTTTTATTTCGGTGAGTAGAATGGTGAAGTCAAACGACTCCTGCAACCGCAATACTGTCCGACTCAATGGAAAGGAGTCACTCGGCTTCACCCAAAAGAAAAAGGAATCCATCTTCATTGTATTTGGAGCCATGAACTCATCATATGGTTGGATAATCATCGGAGCCTGGTTAAAGTACCACGACCCTCCCCAAAGCACCTTGTTTTGATCCTTTTTAGATCGAAAGCAAACATAACAAGTTTCTGAGCTTGTTCTTGGACCTTGAACCTATTGTCGAGGACCCATATTTGACAAAAGTGCCAGTGTAGATCTGGGGCTGCAAATGGTTTCACCATCAGCGACTTCGCTAGCAAGAAAGCCTGGGAGCTGCGTTGAGGAGCAGCACCACCCATGTGTGAGACATCATTGCCAGAGTTAGCGACCCAGCAAAACTCGCTGTGACATCTTTGATGGAGGAGGAATGACAAGACCTGCCCTAGATTTCACCTTGATACCCGAGGTGGCCATGCGTGACCCACCTTAGAAATAACTCGACTGAAAATTCGGCAGCGTCACCAAAAAAGAATGGACTACCAAAACATGTAGAAAACACATTTACACTTTTAAAACAATCTATCCGTATTCTCTTGGAGCCACCATGCTCCCCAAATCACAACATCTCCCATTTCACATGTATAAGTCTCAACATAATAATATTAATCCCACAGGTTATCAGAGTAATTCTAATATAAAAGGTAAATAAGGAGAACAAAATAAGATGAATACGCGGAAGCTCTGCTGTTGACTATGCTTCGGCTCCACATATGCCTGACGTCAAACTAATATGGTCTGCAAACTGGGTATTTGAAACCGAAGAGCTCTGGGGAAAGTTTTTGGAAAACAAGTTAGTATGAGTGGACAAAAATAAATAATCAAGTAATTAATTCTACAATTCCCATTCTTTATTGTTTCAAATGAAGATAATAACAATTCAAGTTTCAATAATGTTTTGGATTGTTATGATTTCATACCATAAAGATTTACAACACTAATAATCACGTTTAGATGAAAACATGTTGAAAATGCACTCAGTGGATGAAGAACAACATAGTGTCCACAATACACCAACCTGAAATGATGATTAGTCATACCAAAAAAATACCTTGGTGGATAAGGTACACCACCAATAAGGCAAGAACAATAAAAAGCCAAAAACTGCTCCTCAATGCAATACTTTGTAGAGAATATAGTCATTACTTCTTCTTTATTGTTTCAAATGAAAATAATAAAAATGTTTAAGAATGAAAGAAACTGAGAGATATTGATGAGAGAATTGTGTGTTTCATTATTGAGAATATGAGCCGTATATAGAGGGTTTACAAAGTATAAGTTCTAATGATACAAGGAAAACTATTCCAAATAGAACTAGGAATTCTAAAACCTTATCTGCTACAAACATGAAACTAATCCTAGTTTGATTAGGCACACATAAGTCGATTTCCTTTAACACTCTCCCTTGTGCCGCTCAAACTTAGTGGTGACGTTTCATCCGTTGACTCGTTAAAAACCTTGCTTGAGTGAAAAATCCTATGGGACAAACACAAGCTCGAGGAGGAGAAAAAGAGTACAACGCATCCTTCACTCTTCGAGATAGAACATGTAGATATCATACCTCCCCCTGATGTCGATATCTCCCCCTGATTACTACAATCATGGGAGTTCGGATAACTTTCTCAATCCTATGCTCTTCACATGCTTCTCGAACGTGAATTTAGGTAACGACTTAGTGAATAAGTTCGCTACATTATCCTCTGATCTTATTTGATTTACTTCAATCTTTAGAAATGATTGTTGTTGCTGATTATAAAAGAACTTAGGCGATATATGCTTGGTGTTGTCGCCCTTGATGAAACCTAACTTTATTTGCTCAATACAAGCTGCATTATCCTCATAAATGCATGTAGGTTCATCCGTGATAGACTTCAAACCACAAGTTCTTCGAATATGTCTAATTACAAACCTTAGCCATATATGTTCACGCACGGGTTCATGTAGAGCAATAATCTGTGCATGATTTGAGGAAGTAACAATAAGGGTCTGTTTTGTAGACCTCTAAGATATCGGATTGCTTCCCATGGTAAAGACATAATCTGTTTGGGAGCGACCTTTGTGAGGGTCAGAGAGGTACCCTGCATCAGCAAAACCCATCAAAAAGTCATTGTCATTTTGATGGAGGGGAGGAGGAAGGCGCCGGCCAACATGGACGGCGGCGGCTACTCCATTGACAATGGCAACTTGCATTATAGGGTCCGATCCCAATTGTCTGTCATTCCTTTTCTCTCTGTAGGGATAAAATAGACCTATATTAATTATACCTCTTAATTATCGAAAGATTGTCTTTACACCAATCCAATGGCGGCTTGTTGACGCATAGCTATATTGAGCTAACAAGTTCACTGCGAATGAGATGTCCGGTCTTGTGCATTGAGCTAAGTACAATAATTCGCCTATTACACTTAAATAGGGCACTTCGGCCTCTAATAATTCTTTATCCTCATCTTTTGGACAAAACATATCTTTTTCGGGCTCAAGACTACGGTCAATCATGAGAGTACTCATAGGCTTTACTTTATCTTCATTAACGTGCCTTAGAATTTTCTAAGTATATACAGACTGATGGATCAAAATCCCATCACTACAGTGCTCGAGTTCTAAACCGAGACAAAACCGTGTTTTCCCAAGTTCTTTCATCTCAAATTCGGATTTCAAATATTGAGCAGTTTCCTTTAACTCATCTAGAGTTCCAATTAGGTTCATGTCATCGACATAAACTGCTACAATTGCAAATTCGGAACTTGTTCTTTTAATGAACACGCATGGGCATATTTCATTGTTAATATATCCATTTCCAATCAAGTAGTCACTTAAATGGTTATACCACATCCGTCGGATTGCTTTAATCTATATAGTGACAATTTTAATCTTATTGAAAACGTGCTCCGTGGTTTAGAGCCACTTGATTTGGGTAATTGAAGTCTATCTGGAACCTTCATATATATAT
Source organism: Rosa persica (assembly GCA_025331145.1). Classification (NCBI taxonomy): domain Eukaryota; kingdom Viridiplantae; phylum Streptophyta; class Magnoliopsida; order Rosales; family Rosaceae; genus Rosa; species Rosa persica. Next base: position 45,654,748 of record WFKR01000007.1, on the reverse strand, counting down.
ATATATATATATATATATATATATATATATAAATCTAGATCCCCATAGAGATATGCTGTAACCCTATCCATAAGCTGCATTTTAAGTTTTTAGAAAACTACCAAACTGACAAGGTAGCGGAACGTTATAACGTCCATTACAGAAGAATATGTCTCATCGTAGTCGATTTCAGCGCGTTGTGAGAAACCTTGTGCCACGAGGCGGGCTTTATATCTAACCACCTCATTTTTCTCATTACGCTTTCTAAAAAATACCTATTTTTGGCCAACAGGCTTTATATCTGGGGGTGTCTGAGCTATAGGTCCAAATACCAGTCTCTTTGCTAGTGAATCCAATTCAGCCTGGATCATATTTTTCCCTTTAGGCCAATCCACTCTTCGTTGACATTCTTTGATAGAGCGAGGTTCGATATCATCATATTCTATAATTCATTTTGCAACATGATATGCAAATGCATCATCAATAGCAATAGAATTTATATCCATCATCTCATGTACACTAGTATAATTCATGGAGATCTCTCTATTCTCTGGAATTGGTTCTGACATTCGAGCATCCCCCAATGATGTCACACAACCATAATCCAGAATATTCTCATGAGATGAATTATTTACGTCGATGATTATTGGATTATTTAGTGTCAAACTCGCTTTTTTTTTTCTTAGGCAAGAATCCATCAAATCTTTAGGCCTTCCACGCTTCCTTGTAGGGAGCCCGACTTGAGCCACTGTGTTACCCATATAGGGGACGTTGGCCATGCTCAGGTGCCCTTGAGATGGCGTCATATCCTCTAATTTTAGAGACATCAATCATTGCAGGCACACTTGCAGCAGGTATGTGTGATCTCGTCACTCTAACGATATCAGAGAACTCATTAGGCATTGATTCTGCTATGTTTTAAAAATCAAGAATTCTTCGCACTTCAATTTCGGACTATACGGTTCGGGGATCAAGATGAGAAAAAAGTAGGGACAGACCACGACAATTCCTGTCATTCTTGTTGAACATTTATGTTCTTATCTCCCCCTAACGACGGGAAAACTGTCTCATCAAAGTGACAATCCGCAAATCTAGCGGTAAAGAGATCACCTGTCAAGAGTTCTAAGTAGCGGACAATAGTTAGAGAATCATATCCAACATAAATGCCTAATCATCTTTGAGGACTCATTTTGGTGCGCTGTGGTTGCCCAATTGGCACGTAAACTGCACACCCAAATATGCGTAAGTGTGAGACATCAGGCTCATACCCAGTAACCATCTGGGACGCAGAAAAGGGTTGAGTGGCAGTTGGACTCAGACGAATAAGCACAGTTACATGCAATATTGCATAGCCCTAAGCAGAAATAGGGAGATTGGTGTGCATTATCAATGCTGTAGCAACCATTTGTAGTCGTTTAATGGCGGCTTCTGTGAGACGATTTTAGGTGTGAACATGAGGAAATGAATGTTCAAATTCAATCCCAATGGACATGCTATAATCATCAAAAGTTTTTGATGTAAACTCCTCAGCAGTGTCTAGTCTTATAGACTTAATAGGATGATCAGGGTGGTGAGCCCTTAACTTAATAATTTGGGTTACGAGTTTAGCAAATGCAGTGTTCCTAGTGGACAATAGCATGACATGTGACCAGCATGTCGATGCATCAATCAAGACCATAAAATATCTAAATGGTCCGCAAGATGGTTGAATAGGTCCATAAATATCACCTTGGATTCTTTGCAAGAATGGTATATTTTCTTTACTGTCCTTTGCATAGGATGATCTTGATCCTAATTTGGCTAAAGTACAGGTTTTGCAGAATGAATGATGGGCTTTAGAAATAACTAATGAGGATTTTGGTTCAGCCACAAAGTCACAATTGACTTGAGAAGTAGAAAGAGGCGTCAAAGAAGAGTCCATGGAGTCAAAGCCATGATGAGGCCATAGGGGGTGGACGGCGTCGGTACTAAGTGGCCGGTTTGCACATTCTTGGCGCCATGAGGCTCAAGTGCATCTCCTTGAACCAAGTGTTGGTTCTTACTTCTCTTCGTCTTGAAGAATGGATGTCCGTATGAAGTCTTTAATACAAGAATCATCATATCATGACCTAGGTGTCCCAAACGGTCATGTCAAAGCCTATATGTGTCGAAATCCCATAAATCATCTCTCATAACATGATTTGATTCAATGATTCGAATAGTGGTTGCATACAACCCACTAGATTGACACATACGTTTCTCTAAGACTCTTTTTATGTCTGTATTCCTTAGAGGTGATGCAAAGAACTCTTGTCCATTCTCACAATGTGTCTCCACATGAAAACCATTGGCTTTTATATCTTTGAAGCTCAACAGGGTTCTTCAGCCCTAGGAGCGTAGAAAGCTTCAGTGACATTAATGATTATGTCATTTGGCAACAAGAATTTAGCTGGTCCTCGACCATAATTAATTTAGATGACTCTGCCATCGTAGTTACTGAAGATCGAGTAGGCATCATCTCAAGAAATAACTGCTTATTTCGAAGTATGGTGTGCGTAGTAGTATTATCCAAGAGGCATTCTAGCTTTCCGGGAAACATACTTGAATGAATAAAGTTCGAATCAAAATCGACACTTTATTTCAATGAAAGCCAATGATTATGTCAAAAGTTTCTAATCCAAAATAATGATAATCAATATTTGACTTAATGGTTGTTACCCAATCCTTTTTGGTAACTCTAATTAAGCATAATCAGGAAAATAAGAAGAGATGTCGGTGGACCAAAGCTCACTTAAGTACCACTTATCTTAACTATTTTCCTAGTGAGAAAGAGCTATAACACTGTTTTTGGATTTAGATCGAAACAATGACATTTAAATGTGGTCAAATTTTTATGCTTACAAAAGCTTTTAGTCCGTAACTTACGAATGCTCTTAGTTCGTAATATTTCGATGCTCACGAATGCTCTTAGTCCGTGTTTTACGAACACTCTTAGTTCGTATATAGTGTGAACTCCCCACGGTTCCGTTTTGAAAATCGAACCCACGTTAGAAGAAAGGTGGGATGTAGAAGAAGGGAGGTTGCAAGTCCCTGAGAGAAAGAAAGAAATTTAAAATAGAAGAAAGTAGGAACTTAATCTTAAAAACTTAGTTGTTGAAATTCAGAGTAGATTTGCTTCTAAACAGCTCCCACTTCGATTGGTGTATAGGTCTCAAAACTACTCCAATAAGGCTCAAATTTGGAGGTCAGATAGAAGAGACAGAGGTGAACAACTTTGATGGAGAAAGAATTTTGATCAGAGGTTCCGAACTAGACATTTAGGGGCTTGCAAACAGTCTAATATGCACAGGAACGAGAGGAGAAGGTGGGAAGGAGAAGGATGCAATGGGTGTGTGGCGGTGCTGCAGGGACATTGGGCTTGCAGGAGTGCTGTAGGGGCAACAGGTGGTGAGTTTCGACGGTGGTGGAGCAGCTAGCGTGGGCTAGGTGTAAGAAATTTTGGTTTTTGATTTCAGGGTTAGGGCTCGTGCTGATAACGTGTTTAAGAATGAAAGAAATTGAGAGAGATTGATGAGAGAATTGTGTGTTTCATTATTGAGAGTAGAAGCCCTATATAGGGATTATAAAGTACATGTTCTAATGATATAAGGAAAACTATTCTGAATAGGACTAGGAATTTTATAACCTTCTTTCCTATTACAAACATGAAACTAATCGTAGTTTGATTAGGCATACATAAGTCGATTTCATTCAACAAAAAATTCAATTTTCGACAAGTTTGTTTTTTATTACACGTTATGCTCAAAGGGTTTTTTTTAGATTTACTCTAACCTTTATGTGGTGATCTGTTTGAGAAAATCATTACTATATGTTGGCAATTATGGAAAGCTAGAAATGTTATTTTTCGGAATATAAAAGCTAACCCAGCCACTATTGTTGCACCTGCTGCTGCTACAACTAGAAAATTAAACACAATGCGATTACTAGAGGTGGTTTACCATCATCCCATTTAAACTTAATCAGGTGGCATACGCCTCTAGCGATCATGTTCAAATAAAGGATTAAATTCAGTTTACTCCCTCAAACTAGTCAAAAATCAGTTTGGTCCTTGATCTTTTTTCTTAAATCACGATGGTCCCTATATTTCTAATTTCCATCAACAGCGTCCAAATTTCAAATTTGACTCTGAATATGGCGTCACAAACTGACTTGGTACCGAAAGCGTGGCCCATTTTTCAAATTTTAGACCCCCTAATAAGGGCGAAATGTCCAAACTACCCTTTGTTTTGATTTTGCTTCAATCCACACCCTCATTCGATCTTCCACCACATTCTTCTTCTTCCTCTGGTAATGGGGTTAAGCTCAAGTTCGGATGAATTAAGGGCATTACTCATCTGAGCTTAGACATGAGAAGAATAGTTGTTTTGTACTAGTTTAGTTGTAATCAAACCCTCTAATATACAAGGGCAAAATTAGGGGTGGGTTCGGTTCCAATCGGTTCGGTTTCAGGTCATAACCGAAAACTGCACCGAATTTAGACTCGGTTCGGTTCGGTTCGGTTTTGAGATTTCCGACGGTTGAAACCGAAAACAGAACCGGACCATTAGATTCGGTTCAATTCGGCCCATTTCGGTTTTTTTTTTTTTTAGAAAAACATATTTCACCATCCCTACTTATACATCTTGTAGTCTTGTACTCTTTCATTATTGTAAATCTATAACTCAGAAGTTTTTTGTTTCTTAATAAAGAATTGAGTCTAAAATTTTTAATGTCCAATTATCCATCAACAATATAGTTCATCAAATTTTAGCATCAACATATGAAAATATGCATGAAATGGTAAAAAAATATAGAGTCCAAAGTTTATAAAGTCCATCAAGTCATCAACACAAAAAGAATGAATCACAACCATCAACATATGAAGGAGGGCAGTAGGGCATGATCTCAAGCTCGGAAAGATGAAGTGTTCGACTTTGGAGGTAACATACCACTCCGACTACTTCCCACTACAGCTCCACATAGCATTTTAAGTAACTCTACATTGACATAAGAGAAACACAAAAAGATAAACATTAGAAACGAAACACATACAATCATATATAACATAAATATTACTTCATTAATCCAAAAAACTTTAACTAAGAAAATAGAAACAATTACCTCTTTCCGCTTCTTCACACAACTCCATCTCCTCAATAGTAGGCATATGATGTAGATCATTTTCACTCCTAAGCCAATTTTGTGTACATGTTAATGCCTCTACCATTCTAGGACTTAAGAAGATACGGTATGGATCAATAATCCTCCCACTCGTGCTAAAGGAAGATTCTGAAGCTATGGTTGACACTGGAATAGCTAGAATATCCTTTGTAATGCAGGCCAATTTAGGATATTTACAAACTCCATTCACCCTCCACCAATCCAACAAGTCAAAGTCTTCACCATCTCATTCAATAGGATCTCCAAGATACCTATCCACATCATTGTTGACGATCTCGGCTTTCTTCGCTCTTTTCCTTTGCTCCTTCTCTTTCAATCTCTTTTTTAAATCCGTTAGACTCTTACTTGAAGAAGAGATCCCCTCACTTGATACTTGAGGACGACTAACACCAATAACACCACTTTCCCTTCCATCTTCCTCATATACCTTGTAAAGCTCATACAAGAGATCTCTCAAAGCTACCCCAATACTTTTGAAACTTGTCTTGCATGGGTGATGCAATCTACACAAACATGGATTCTTTTGTTCTTGCAAGAGACCATAAATAGAGAGTAAATCACCAAAAGTATTATGAACGGTAGGAGAATTAGAACAACATACCTTCAAAGTGATTTCATAAAATGGTCTCAAGAAATCCAAAAATTGTCCCCCATACTCCCAATCAACACTTGTCGGTGGCCCTTCTTTTGGCTTTTCACCCTTGGCACCTTCAAGCCATGCACAAAAATTACCCCCATCTTCATCCACCATTCTATCAAAAGCTTTTTGGAATTTCAAAGCCCATTCTAACATCAAGAATGTGGAATTCCACCTAGTAGGGACATCCAAAATCACAAGCCCTTTGCACTCAAGTTTCACCTTTTCAACACATTCCTTGAAAAAATCAAGCCTTTGTGGGGAGGATCGAACATATCTCACTGCATTACGAATGGCACCAATAAATAGCTTCATCACACTCAACCCATCATGGACAATCAAGTTAAGAATATGGGCCACACACCTCACATGCAAATTCTTCCCTCCATGCAACACTGCACTAGGGACACCCCAATCTCCTATTCTCTTAATCAACTCATTTAATGCAACATCATTTGACGAAGCATTATCAACGGTGAATGTGAGAATCTTCTCTATACCCCATTCCAACAAACAATCCTCCAATAGCTTACCTATAGCCTCTCCCTTATGATTTGGAATCACACAAAAGTTTAAAATTCTTTTATGCAACACCCAATTATCATCAATAAAATGTGCAGTGAGAACCATATAATTAATGTTTTGAATAGAAGTCCATGTATCGGTTGTAAGAGACAACCTATATCTACTCAATTGATCCATCAATTTTTTCTTTTCCCCTAAATAAAGCTTAAGGACATCTTTTGCTATTGTCTTACGGGAAGGAATTCTCCAATAAGGAAGAGCTCTACTCATAAAACGCCTAAACCCCTCTCCCTCCACATGAGAAAATGGTAACTCATCTAATATTATGTACTCCACACATAACATAGATAACTCTTCTTGAGTACAATCTACAGTACACAACTCAGTAGTTGATTTCTTAAAACATAAAATCTTTTGCCTTTTAGCTTTCAACATCTCAATATTAAGGGGATACTTTAAACACTTATCCATATGATTTAGAAGGGATGTTGTACCATTCTTCCTAGGATCAGCATAGTATTCTTTTCCGCAATAATTACATTTACCCTTAATTCTACCATCCACCACATTCCTCTCAAAATGATTCCGAATATCTGACCTTTCTTTTCGTTTCAACGCCTCAAGGATGCTTTCCACACTTCCATCATCTTCAAGCTCGGTTGCTTGACTTTCTTGAGTTCCTTGAACTTCTGGAGTTGCAGCAGAAGTTTCTTCATGGAGAGGTTTTGGTGTTGTAGATTCACCAACACTAACGATCATCTACAAAACAGAACCCAAACTACAATAAGAAACAAAAACAGAAACTGCAGTAACAAACAAACACATAAACTGCGGTAACAAAGAAAAACACAAAACTGCAGTTCCAAATCCCATAGCACTAAAAAGAAACAAAATTGGTACCTGAGATGAAGAGGTTGATTTCAAATTACCACCGATACTAGTAGCAGCAGATTTAGATTGCCTCCTCATAATGTTTGCTACTAATCACTCCTATTTAAATTCAATGAGTTGCAATTAGCTCACTGCATAAAAAATAGTATGGTATGAAGTATTGTTAGCTATTTAGCTTACTGGCGTACTCAATGATTCAATGAATCAAACTATTAACAACCACCTTTTACTCCATTATACAATGATTCAATCTATTAACAATGAATCAAGCTTTCAAGCTCTATAATCATTAAATCATTAATTCCATTATACAATGATTCGATCTATTCAATCTATTAACAATGAATCAAGCTTTCAAGCTCTATAATCATTAAATCATTAATCACCAATTCACAATGCACATCAAAGTATCAAAACTGCTTCAAATCAGAAACGGCCAATCTCAAAATCAAACTAAGCGGAAACCACTTGCACATTTGTTCTTCACATTTCACACTTCAAACCACCTGCACTAAGCACTTCAAATCACAGAAATTGGAAACCAATTAGGGAGTTCCATCACAGAAACTCAGAAAGAGGAAACGATCAAACCAATTACGAAATCACTGAAGATGTTTACCGGATAGAAGAGAAGATTTCAGGCGAGGCAGTGAGGGCGAGGCTGTGATTGCTCGATTTCGTTGGGGGCCTCAGTGACTGGACGACGGCGAGGACGCGAGGGCAAAGACGAGGACGCGACGACTATGACTCGATGGTGAGGATGCTAGGGCCCGGCGAGGACTCGAGGGCAATGAACTAATGAAGAGGACGTGACGGCGACGGCGAGGCACTGATGAGTGATGACTTGGGCACTCAGGGTCTCGGCCTCCGAGGGTGATGGCGAGGCACTCATGAGTGATGACTTGGGCACTCGGCGTCTTGGGTTCTAAGGGGCGACAGTGATGACTCGAGGGCGACGACGACGACTCGATCACTACGACTTGACGGCGACAGAGAGGATGTGAGATTGCGAGATTGCAAGGGGCTCCGAGGGCGACAGTGAGGACGCGAGGGGCGCCGGCGAGGACTATAGAGCCGTTTCTGATTTGAAGTAGTTTTGATACTTTGATGTGCATTGTGAATTGGTGATTAATGATTTAATGATTATAGAGCTTGAAAGCTTGATTCATTGTTAATAGATTGAACAGATCGAATCATTGTATAATGGAATTAAAAGAGATAGGGCACAGAGACTACTTGGTTTTTCTCAACAGAATTATATTACCAAAGTTTTGAAGAGATTTCATATGGAAAAATGTGCAGCTAGAGAAGTTCCCATGTCTAAAGAAGATAAGCTAACCAAGAAGCAAAGTCCCAAGAATGATGTTGCAAAAGAAAATATGGAGTCAAAGCCTTATGCTAGACTTGTAGGAAGTCTTATATATGCACAAGTCTGCACTAGGCCAGACTTATCTTTTGCAGTAGGGATTTTATCATATTTCAGTCCAATCCAGGCCATGAGCATTGGGTTGCTGGGAAGAAAGTGTTGAGATACCTGCAGAGAACTAAGAGTCACATGCTAGTTTATAGGCAAGTGGAGGATCTGAAACTTGTTGGATTTCCAGACTCAGATTTTACAGGGAATTATCCAGACTCTAAGAAGTCAACTTGTGGATATGTATTTATGGTTGCAGGAGGTGCCATTGCTTGGAAAACCATGAAGCAAACTCTAGTTTCAACCTCCACCATGTAAGCTGAATTTATTGCAGTATATGAGACTGTGTGTGAAGGACTTTGGATTAGGAATTTTTTGATGCAGACTAAAGTGTTAAGTCACATTGTGGCTGGTACACTTGTGATCTATTGTGATAATGAAGCAGCTGTTTTCTTTAGCAAAAACTGTAAAAGATCAAATAATTCCAAACACATTGATTTGAAGTAGTACAGTGTTAGAGAAAGGGTTAAGCATGGTGAAATAGCTGTTTTGAGTATTGATACAAATTCACAGCTAGCAGATCCTTTCACCAAGGCATTGTCAGTGGCTGCATTCCAAAAGCATACAGCAAGCATTGGAGTTTTGGCTAGCTTAGATGTTTAGATTCAGTGTGAGTTAGTCCAGTTAGAGCATTTAAAATTCTGAGGTTTTTGAGTTCTTGTGTTTTAGTTGTGATCTTTTATTTTGTTTATCACAACTCATTTGTAATGACAATTTAAAGTTATCAATGAAATTTTTGAGGTATTTCCAGTTATGGTTTGCTGCAGCTTTATTGTTTTGGAAATTATCATCTTGTTTTCTGAATATCATACTTGCTATCAGATAGCTTAAATCATGTATAGCATGATGTTAAGGTTCAAGCAATATTTTTAAGCCATCAGTGTTCAGTAAATTTTTCTTGAGTTTTTGGTCTAAGAAACATAAGGTAGGGCCTGATATATGTCTTCTTGTTGATACATATCAGCATATATCGTATCACTTCTGGATTGACATATGTAGGTTGCAGGAGCTTATGTTTGTGGTTTTGAAACTTCGTATTTTTGTTAAAATGTATACTGTTTCTTGCTCTGCATAAGTAACTGTGATCTGACCATGTTGCAATGGATTTTCGATTTGAGTTTCTCATCTGGCGCGCACTTTAGTAAGTTAAGTAGGTTTTGATGTTCTCTTGTGCAAATCATGGAGTATGATATGTGTGAGTCCAAGGGGGAGATTGTTAGATCAAATATGGACTTAACACATATCATCATAAAGTAATTGATGATTAGCTAAATGTCAAACCTAGTTTAACATGGATGCAAACTGTAAATCAATACTAGTAACTTAATGAAAGAGTATATCAATTCATTAAGGTAAGTAATCCAATTCTTGGTCTGCAAGAAAGACCACAGTGAAGTGTTACATTAAGAATCTAACTAGGAAACCAAAACCGATATGGATTGCTTTAATGGGAAGCTTCTTGAGGTTTAAGTCTCCTATATATATGGATGAATTGGTCCTTGTTGCCACCATGACCTATTTGCATAAGTCCTGTCCATTGAGAAGCAAGTTGATAAGCAACAGAAGACTATATTCTTGTGATCGTGTTTGCAGTTGCAGAGATGGAATCCATGCCAGTAATTGCTGAAGGTAAGTCTTGATCTTTGTGTGCATATGTTGTGAGCATGTATATATGGTTTTACAGCACTGACTTTTAAATCAGCTTCACCTCTTCCAACATCTACCTTCATCCGTATTCTGTTTTATTAATAAATGACTACTCCTACATCCAAAAGCACTCTTCCGAACCGCATTCGATCCAATAGTTCACATCTACTAAATTGATTAGATTCAAGTTGAAGGAAGTAGGAAGTAGATGGATTAATTACAAGTTTCCTTCATAAGACAATCGATCTTCTTTCTTGGTTAAAAGTTGGAAAGCATCCATAATTTTACTTCAATCTAATGAGTTGCATATTCGATCCGATCTAATGCACCAAAAAAGGGGCTATACGGCACACAAAATAACAAATGGCTAGCACCCACTCACAATCCTGAAAATCAGGAACTCAACGCCCATGCAACAACCACATATATGGAACACACCCAAAATTTCAGCAACCATGCAGCAGAAACCATTATAACCCAAGCCCGCATCTATGAATGATCACCACCAAACCATTTGTGCATCAAGCATACCAAAATTAGCCAATGCGAAAATTCAGTGAGCCCCTGCAAATTATGAACAACAGCAGCCGAAGCACAAGGAGGGCAAGAGTCCCACCAATAATGCCCCTCATGATCCATTCCAAAGTTAGCTAAGCAATCAACCACTCGATTCCCTTCTCAATAACTATGTGAAAATCGAACCTGCATGGAGAAGACAATGGTACAACAATTGACCCAATCAATAGTTAGACGCCAAGGGACTGAGCATCTTTTATTGGTAACAAAGTGATTTGCTACTTTGAATCACACTCAATCCAGAAAGAAGTCCACCCCTTCTCGATGCCATTGAAACTGCATGAATAATGAGTTATTGTTGATCAGATAAACATAGTTTTACAAAGTTGTTCCCGGGGAGTACTTGGTGTCGTTTTTTAATTATTTTCACTATATACCTATTATTGTTGTAACTTAGGAGCGGAGTCAACTATGATTTTTAGTAAGTTATGTACGGGCTTCAAATTTATCCGCTTAGTAAAATTATGGAGCAAAATACCGTAGAATTCATCAATGAATGGAGTTGTGATACCACTACTCAATTAGAGTAAATCTACCTGTGTAATAAATGAATTTATACAAGAAGTCAAGTTTGTGGATCTGCCACTGCAATACATGGAAGGTAACTGCATAAGAGTCCTTGAGAAATCTGGGATGAACAACAAAGAGCAAGAATGCAAGGATTAAATATTCAGTTTAGTCTCACTACATCCAACAGCCCACATGAAACTTTGCTGGATATTAGAATCAAACTTCTCCAGTAATCTTATCCAATCTGTGTATCAGAGTCTAAAGTGGGATTTGCACGATATATGGTAATCTAGTAATCGAATGTTGCCTTTTATGAGATTTATTCTAGTTATCAAAGCTAGAATAATTAACAATGAAATATATTTAACTAAAGTCAACTGATAGAATTGACTGATAATGCATGATCAGAATATACATCAAGAAGATACAGAGGAAGGAGAGTCCTGTCCCTCACAAGATCACCAAAATAAAATGATATCAAAGTCAACACCCAAATAACATTCCCGAGGAGTAGCCTAACCTTTATATATTAGTATATGTAAAGAAATTTAGCTAAGATCCCTATTTTGCCTGCCTTATTATCTCTAGCTTCTACAGAAACACCATTATGCTTAATCTACAATTTTTGTTGCTCCTATATATGTATAATGTTCCACCAATCATCCACATGAAACTGGGGTAGCTAGCTAGCTCTCATGGAATGGTGAGCAAATAAATATATCGATTGGACTAAAGTGATAGAATTTAATCACATGATCGGGATAATTGGATAAACATCAGGAAGACACGGAGAAGGAGAGTCATATATGTCAGAAGGTTATCAACCAAAACCTCTATGGCAAAAGTCTACACCAGCTCATCTGAATAACTTCACTCCATTGGAATTTGAAACCCTGGTCTGGGAGGCATGCACTGACTTTTAGCTCAGTCCCTCTATTACCCAGCTATACATCTTCCCATATCTACCTTCCTCTGAATTCTGTATCATATATAAATTTATACTCCCACATCCAGAAACACATACTCCCATATGGCCATATCTACCTTCCTTAAATTCAACTAAACCCTAGCCAACAGCCAAATCAGATAATCTTCCACTCAACCCTAACCAACAGCCAAATCAATCACTCTAATCCTCATTATTTACCCATTTGATTCACAATGTCAAAGTAAAACTTAGAACTAGGAGCTGATTTTTAGACAACTCCAAGTAAAATTTTGAACACTATTTACTTGGCAAGCTCCAAAGTGGACTTGTATGGGGACAAGTATAATTAGGGTACGCACAATGGTACCTGTTTGGTGTTGAGAATCTGGGGGCAAGTAAACTCACTAGAGTCAAGTAGTATTGCAATAAGAAATGGAAGTTAAATTCCAACTCTTACCCAAGTTGAAGGCTATGCATGGATTATTTACAAAGAGTTAATATCCCACCATTTTGTGAGAATCAGAAAGATGAGTTTGTTTCATGATGATCGATCATTTTCCTTCTACTTTTACAAAAATTCGAAGTTGGTATCTATTTTATCTTCAATCTAATGATTTCCATACTTCTCCAATTTTATGCACTAAATGCACCTAGAAAAAAAAAATTGCGACAAGTAGAGACAGAGTTCAATCATTAACTTTTAACAATTAAGTAAAACATACTATTCAATCATTAAATTTTAACAATTAAGTAAAACATACTATCTACAATGCAGTATACTCCTACGCAAAACTACAAAAAGTGGAATGCAATTAATGATTAATTGAATCCTCATTGTCTTCTACTCTTATATGTCCTTATTGACTTGGCTGGATAAACCCTGTCATCTAGTCTTAGCCCTGAGGTTGGGTTAAAAAGCCAGTGCAAAAGCAGCCCAAATTTAAAATGCAACACGCTTTCTTGCTGGCCTTTAGCTCTTTCACATTACTCCCATCAAATCCCACCTTTCTTTGGATCCTTCCATTCACTTTCCTCCCTCAAGTCTTCAGCACTATATATATGCCTATCCATAGTCCACTCTAATCCAACCCACAGAAACTTGAGATCCTTTCTAGCATCACTGAACTTCCCAAATTGATTTCTTTGTTATAAAACAACATGGTTTTTTCTTCTTCCAAACAAGTCTTTTCCTGTAGTAGTATAAATGTATAATACTATGTATGTCTATATCATGTAACAAATACTTAAAAAATGTATAGATAGGTACTTGAGTGTATGAAGACTTATGTAAACATGTTTTACCTAGAGGCAACAAGCATGGCAGAAAATCATCATCAAGATGGTTATCATTTTGATTTTCTCTTTGAGCTTTCACACTACAAATGTATCCCTATAATACCCCATTGTATGAGATGAACAAACACACTTGAAATCTCCATTCTCTCGGAAATATTACTCTCTCTTTCTGTGTGTCAATATAGCTTGTTCTCAAACACGTTATCAGCACGAAGTTGCTCTAGAATTAGAATCGAAAATTGACGAGAGAAGAGTTCATCATCGATCAAAGTCATTTTCCAAACCTACAAAAAATCCCCAAACCCTAGCTCATATCAAAGCCCTTGATTCCAGAAGTCTGGAACCGGTCTCAGAATCGCCGGAACCGGCCGGAAAAGGCCTGAACCGGCTGTCGAATCTGAGAGCACGAACCGGACCGCTGTCGGGTGCTGCCGAGTGCTGCCGAGAGCTATGTAGCAGCTGCCGACAGCATCTGCAGAGACGCTGCGCAGCAGCCTAGCCATCTGCCAAGCAGCTGCGCAGCAGTTGCCGAGAAGCTGCAGAGCAGCTGCCGACACATCTGTCGACAGATTTGCGGGGCGACTTTCCGATGACTTTTCAGGCGACTTTTCGACACTTTTCGGACGATTTTTCTCGATTTTTCCCAACAATTCTTCCGATCACCTTCGATAATTTTTCCAGCCAAATTTTCTGACAACGCTATTTCAAGGTATTCTTTACTAAAAGTTCCCGTTTTTGAGTTTTTATTCATTTTCTCTTCTTTTTCCTTTTTCTCGGGAACTTACAATCAAAAGCGGAATTATAGAAATTCACGCCAAACGAACTAAGAGTGTTCGTAATCAATGAACTAAGAGTGTTCACAATGATTCTTAGAAATTGATTTCTTGGTAGCATAGCTCGGAAATCTTATTATTTTTCATGGAAGTTTAAACTCCGAAACTAATATTTTCTTCTTATCTTCAAGGACGTCGAACGAACCTAGACTCGATTTTCAAATCCTTGACTCAACAGGTTCGGATTACCATAGCTGGAAAACCAACGTTCAGAACCGTCTCACATCGAAAGGGATATTGCCAATCATCCATGCACCAGACTCGGCCCTTGCGTTCCCTCAAACACCCAAGAGGCATGCACAAGCAATCATCTTGATGCGACGTCATATGGACAAAGCACTCAGATTAGAGTACATGTCCATCAAAGATGCAAAGGATTTATGAGAGGCGCTACAAGAACGTTTTAACAATATCCAAGATTCCCTCCTCCCTGACTTGAAGGTTCAGTGGAACGATGTACCCTTCTCCGACTTCAAGTATATTGCTGAGTACAATTCAGAAGCTCTTCGTCTCAAATCCATGTTGAGGTTCTGTCAAAAACCACTCATAAAAGAAGAGCTAATTGAGAAAACTCTCTCCACCTTCCCGGTTGCAGCAATTTTGCTATCAAAGCAGTATCGCACTGAAGTAAATGCTGGACGAATTACAAGGTTCAATGAGCTCATTAATATTTTGTCAGTAGCCGAAAAGCACGACAAAATTCTCATAAAGAATTATAATTAAAGACCCATTGGAACCAAGAGCGTTCGTGAGTCAAATTATAATGCACCTAAGAGAGGGCACAAGGAGCGGTACCCTAGCAATAGGAGACATGTGTATCCTAATAATAGGGGACATGAAGGACGAACAGGTCCATATAACCGCCCCAATAAAGAAGGAAACCGCAACTTTAGAGCGGGCACATGTGATGGCAACTCCACACGTGGAAGAGGGAGATATGGCAATACCGGCAGTGGAAATAATACCATGAGCCGTGGAGGTCGCACCATGCGCCGTGGTAGTAGCAGCAACCCTCCTAGAGAATATCCACAACGTGCACAACCTGCACAACCTGCACCTCAAATGAAGGGAGGAAACCACAATAACATGTGTCATCGATGTGGATCAATCGAGCATTGGTTTAAATAATGTCATGCAAGTACCCAATTAGCTGCACGCTACAAGGAGTACAGAGAAGCAAGAGAGCAAGAAGCCAACCTTGCCGAAGATGAAAATAGTGAAGATGTCAATCTCACCGTTGAGAACTTCAAAGCTGTAAATGAAGAGCACGAGGATGCCACAGACTTTGATTAGAATAATCCTCTTTCTATTTTCCAAGAATGGCAAATGTGCCTTAGTCAATAAATAACAATTGTATTAAACTCCTTCTTATATGACGTACCCAATGAAGTATGATGTCTAGGAAAGCAATTGAGATCGGGGTATTTAAGCGAGCCTCGCTCCACCAACATCTCTCTACTTTTCTGGTCATATTTTATTGGAATTACCAAACGGATTGAGTGATAACAATTTGTCTAGAGTTTGATATTTGGAATAGACTTATGAATAACTTTGATGTAATCATTGGTTATTTTTCCTATTAATAAAGTATCGCATTATCATTCAATGTCATGGACATGTGTTAATATTCCAAACTTTATTCATTTTCAGTATGTTTTTCGGAGAATTGGAATGCCTTCTTGATAGTGGCACCACACATACTATATTGCGACATAGGCAATTATTTTTATGGATGACACCTAGTCGATCCTCAGTAACTACGATGGCGGGACCATCACAATTGATTCATGATCGAGGACCAGCTCAATTTTTGTTACCAAATGGCACAAATATTAATGTCGCCGAAGCTCTATATGCTCCAAGGGCTGGAAGAATCCTATTAAGCTTTAAAGAAATAAGAGCCAATGATTTTCATGTGGAAACATATTGTGAGAATGAACAAGAGTTCTTTTGCATCACCTCTAAAAACTACGGAAATATACTAGTATTAGAGAAACTTATGTGTCGCTCTAGTGGATTGTATGCAACCACTATCAGAGTCATTGAATCCAACCATGTCATGAATGACAATTTATGGGATCCTGACACATACAAGCTTTGGCACGACCGATTTGGACATCCAGGTCGTGATATGATGCTCAGTATATTAAAAACTTCACACGGATATCCATTCTTCAAAACGAAAAGAAATACGAACCAAACATTGGTCCAAAGAGTTACTTCTAAAGCATATCATTCGTTTTGCAAAGCTTGCTCTTTAGCAAAGGTAGGATCAAGACCATCCTATGCAAAGGACACTAAAGAAAATATATCATTCTTACAAAGAATACAAGGTGATATTTGTGGACCTATCCAACCAACTTGCGGACCATTTAGATATTTTATGGTGTTGGTTGATGCATCGACACGTTAGTCACATGTCATGCTCTTATCCACAAGAAATGCTGCATTTGCTAAACTCCTAGTACAAATCATTAAGTTAAGGGCTCACCACCCTGATCATCCTATTAAGGCAATTCGTCTTGACAATGCTGGAGAGTTTACATCAAGAACCTTTGATGATTATTGCATGTCCTTTGGGATTGAGGTCGAACACCTTGTCCCTCATGTACACACCCAAAATGGACTCGCAGAAGCTGCCATTAAAAGACTTCAAATGGTTGCCAGGGCATTGGTTATGCACACCAATCTCCCTATTTCTGCTTGGGGCTATGCAATATTACATGCAGCTGTACTTATTCGTCTGAGACCCACTGTCACCCAACCCTTTTCTGCGTCCCAGATGGTGACTGGGTATGAGCCTAATGTCCCACACTTACGCATATTTGGGTGTGCAGTCTATGTGCCAATTGCGCCGCCACAGCGCACCAAAATGGATCCTCAAAGACGCTTATGCCTTTATGTTGGATATGATTCTCCAAGCATTATCCGCTACATAGAACCCTTAACAGGTGATCTATTTACCATTAGATTTGCGAATTGTCAATTTGATGAGACAGTCTTCCTGTCATTATGGGGAGAAAAGACAGGAATTGTCGTGGTCTGTCCCCACTTTGTCTCATCTTGATCCCCGAACCACACAGTCTGAAATAGAAGTGCGGAGGATTCTCGATCTTCAGAACGTAGTAGAATCAATGCCTGATGCGTTTTCTGATATCGCTAAAGTGACAAGATCACACATACCTGCTGCAAACGTACCTGCAAGGATTGATGTCCCTAAAACTAAAGGACATGACATCCCCTCTATAGGTGATGCAGTGGCTAGACCCATGGCTCCTGCCAGGAAGCGCGGGAGGCCCATAGGTTCGATGGATTCTCGCCCAAGAAAGAAAGCAAGCTTGACACAAAATAATCCATTAATCATCGATACAAATAATCCATCTCACGAAAAAATTCCGGATTATGGTTATGTCCAAGAGACATCATTGGAGGACACTCCAATGGTAGAACCAATTCCAGAGAATAGAGAGATCTCCATGAATTACACTAGTATACATGTAATTATGGACAGAAATTCTATGGCTATTGATGATGCATTTGCATATCATATTGCAAAATGAATTATAGAATACGATGATATCGAACCTCGCTCAGTTGAAGAATGTGAACGAGGAGCAGATTGGTCCAAATGGAAAGATGCGATCCAGACTGAATTGGATTCACTAATAAAGAGACAGGTATTTGGGTCTATAACACTGACACCACCAAATATAAAACCTGTTGGCCATAAATGGGTCTTTGTTAGAAAGCGTAATGAGAAAAATGAGGTCGTTAGATACAAAGTCCGCCTTGTGACGCAAGGTTTCTCACAACGCCCTAGAATCGACTACGAGGAGACATATTCTCCCGTAATGGACGTTATAACATTCCGCTACCTTATCAGTTTGGTAGTTTCCGAAAAACTTGACATGCAGCTCATGGATGTGGTTACAGCATATATCTATGGGGATCTAGATTCAGAGATATATATGAAGGTTCCAGATAGACTTCAATTACCCAAATCAAGTGGCTCTAAACCACGGAGCGCGTTTTCAATAAAATTAAGACGCTCACTATATGGATTGAAACAATCCGGACGGATGTGATATAACCGTTTAAGTGACTACTTGATTGGGAAGGGATATGTTAACAATGAAATATGCACTTGCATGTTCATTAAAAGGATAAGATCCGGATTTGCAATTGTAGCAGTTTATGTCGATGACATGAACCTAATTGGAACTCTAGATGAGTTAAAAGAAACTGCCACATATTTGAAATCTGAATTTGAGATGAAAGATCTCGGGAAAACACGGTTTTGTCTCGGAATAGAACTCGAGCACCGTAATGATGGGATTATGATCCATCAGTCAGCATATACTCAAAAGTTACTAAGGCGCTTTAATGAAGATAAAGTAAAACCTGTGAGTACTCCCATGATCAACCGTAGTCTTGAGCCCATGAAAGATCCGTTTCGTCCAAGGGATGAGGACGAAGATTTATTAGAGGCTGAAATACCATATCTAAGTGCAATAGGCGCATTATTGTATTTAGCTCAATGCACAAGACCGGATATCTCATTGCAGTAAACTTGTTAGCTCGACATAGTTCTGCGCCAACACGCCGCCATTGGATTGGTATAAAGACAATCCTTCGATACCTAAAAGTTACGATTGATATGGGCTTGTTTTATCCCTACAGAGAGAAAAGAAATGTGAAAGCCGGCAACACTATCCATAGTGACCGACGTTCTCCTCCTCCCCTCCATCAATATGATAATGATGTTCTGACGGGCTTTACTGATGCAGGGTATCTCTCTGACCATCACAAACGGTCGCTCCCAAATAGGTTATGTCTTTACCATGGGAAGCACCGCGATATCTTGGAGATCTACAAAACAGACTCTTGTTGTTACTTCCTCAAATCATGTAGAGATTATTGCACTACATGAAGCAGTGCGTGAGTGCATATGGCTAAGGTCTGTAAATAGACACATTCGAGGAACTTGTGGTTTGAAATTTACCACAAATGAACCTACATGCATTTACGAGGATAATGCAGCTTGTATTGAGCAAATGAAATTAGGTTTCATCAAGGGCGACAATATCAAGCATATATCGCTGGAATTCTTCTACAGTCAGCAACAACAAACACTTCTAAATATTGAAGTAAATTAAATCCGATCAGAAGATAATGTAGCTGACTTATTTACCAAGTCACTACCAAAATCCCCTTTCGAGAAACATGTAAGGAGCATCAGATTGAGGAGGATATCCGAACTTCACGATCTTCAAGGGGAGTCTAAATCATGGGAAGTATCCAGAAACATACTTCACACTCAAACGCGCGTTGTGCTCTTTTTCCTTTTCGACCAAGGTTGCTTTTTCCCACAGGGTTTTATTACTTGGCAAGGTTTTTAACAAGGCAACTTCGAAGCGCACCACCAACACAATACTATTGAACATGAAATATCCAAGGGGAAGTGTTGTAGTATAAATGTATAATACTATGTATGTTTATATCATGTAACAAATACTTAAAATGTATAGATAAGTACTTGTGTGTAAAATCATAGGTACTTGAGTGTATGAAGACTTATGTAAACATGCTTTACCAATGGGCAACAAGCATGACAGAAAATCATCATCAAGATGGTTATCATTTTGATTCTCTTTGAGCTTTCACACTACAAATGTATCCCTATAAATACCCCATTGTATGAGATGAATAACACACTTGAAAATCTCCATTCTCTCTGAAATATTACTCTCTCTTTCTGTGTGTCAATATATCTTGTTCTCAAACATTTCCTTTGTTCTGCTTCTCTTTCTGTTCCATATTAGCTCAGCAGCTAGGAGCCTTGCTGAGACCTCAGATCAAACCCAACAGCCTATACTCTTCCAATACCACAATGGCCCTCTTCTCACTGGCAAGATCTCCATCAATTTGACCTGGTATGGAAAATTCAAGCCTTCGCAGCGCGCAATTGTTTCCGATTTCATCACCTCCCTTTCCACTTCTTCTCCATCTACAAACCAACCATCAGTTGCTACATGGTGGAAATCCATAGAAAAATACTACCACCTCTCCAATGCCAAGAAAACCTCATCTCTTTCCCTCTCATTGGGTAACCAAATCCTCGATGAGAGCTACTCTCTGGGCAAGTCCCTATCTGTTGGAAAACACATCAAACAGTTGGCAGCCACGGGTGGCCAGAGTAATGCCATCAATGTTGTCTTGACGTCATCAGATGTTCTAATTGATGGGTTTTGCTCCAGCAAATGCAGTACACACGGGTCTTCAAAGAGCTCTTTCATCAGAGGCAAGAGCTCCAAGTTTGCTTACATCTGGGTCGGAAACTCCGAGACCCAATGCCCGGGTCAATGTGCTTGGCCATTCCATCAGCCAATTTACGGACCACAATCTCCACCTTTGGTTGCACCCAACAATGATGTGGGTTTGGACGGTATGATCATCAATCTAGCTGGCCTTTTGGCGGGGACAGTGACCGACCCTTTTGGAAATGGGTTCTACCAGGGTCCCGAAGAGGCTCCATTAGAGGCTGCTTCGGCTTGTCCCGGTGTCTATGGGAAAGGAGCATATCCTGGTTATGCTGGAGACCTCTTGGTTGATGCTACAACTGGTGCTAGCTACAATGCAAATGGTCTGAGTGGGAAGAAGTACTTGCTTCCTGCTCTGTTTGATCCCTCAACCTCAACTTATTCGACTCTTGTTTGAGACTGCTTGGGAGTACTTATCGTATAGGCTATGTAGTAAATAGAGTCATGAGGGAGCTTAATACTTCAATTCCCATTCTTTGTTATATTCTTTTATATAATCAAAATATACAAAGTTTCGACATTCATTATTGTATGATATAGGGATGAAAACTGAGATATATAGAAACGCAAAGACTAAATAATCATCTTAATCTGATTCCATCAATAGATTACTTCACTAATATCAAGTTCAAATGAACTAAGAGCAAACCTGAGCATTAATCATGTTATCGGCGTCTCCTTCAAATCTCAGTTCCATAAAATCTGCATCCACAGTAAACCAAACTCAGTGCATATAATAAGACAAAAACTTAAGTTGATTAATGACAGAATGTCTCCTTCAACCATCTTATTACTCTTTGCTAATTTCGTGCTAATAAGGCAAAAACTTCATTTGATTAATGACAGGAATAAACTTTTCCACTTTTATCCAATCTGTGTATCAGAATCTAAAGTGAGAATCACAAGGTTATGGTGAGGTGGTCGAGCCTCCAGTTGTGAAACCCCACATCCGGTTCGAATCCCCTCTCCTACATCTTGTGGTCAGCTTGGTGGAATTTTTCCTATAGACGTGTAGTGGATTAGTCTGGTTTCGGCTGAAATACCCTGCATGAGTGTGTATGTCGCTAACTTACTAGTACTGACCCTCCAAATAAATAAATAAAATCTAAAGTGGGATTTGCACAATATATAGTAATCTAGTAATAGAATATTGCCCTCTGTAAAGGCAAGAAGCTAGAATAATTAACAATGAAATATATTTAACTAAGTCAAGTGATAGAATTGACTAAATACACATGATCAGAATAAACATCAGGGAATTCAATCAAAAACAAAAAACATCAGGGAAGATACAGAGGAAGGAGAGTCATGTCCCGCACAAGGGTCACCAAAATAAAATGATATAAAGTCAAAACCCATATAACATTCCCAAGGAGTAGCCTAACCTTACTCTATATTAGTTTATGTGAAGGAATCTGGCTAAGATCCTTACTATTTTCCCCTTATTATCACTAGCTTCTACAGACACACCATTATGCTTAATCCGCAATTTTTGTTGCTCTTATTAATGTAGTGTTCCACCAAATACCAATCACCACATGAAACTGGGGTAGCTATCTCACAAAATATTTGCTCATCGTGATCAAAAGTAGAATGTGCATAATATAGAGTAATGGATTTTGTTGAGGTCTACAAGATACGGGATGGAATGGTGAGCAATTAAATATATTGATTGGACTAAAGTGATAGAGTTTAATCACATGATCTGGATGATTGGATAAACATCAGGAAGACAGAGAAGGAGAGTCATTTCTCTCACAAGGTTATCAACCAAAACCTCTATGGCAGAAGCCTACACACCAGCTCATCTGAATTACTTAACTCCAATGAATTTGAAACCCTGGTCTGGGAGGCATGCACTGACTTTTAACACACTCCCTATACTACCCAGCTGTACCACTTCCCATATCTACCTTCCTCTGTATTCTGTATCATATATAAATAAATACTCCCAAATCCACAAGCACATACTTAAGTTCTACTAAATCCTAGCCAACAGTCAAATCAAATACTTTTCTACTAAACCCTAGCCGACAGCCAAATACTCTAATCCTAGTCACTTACCCATTTGCGTAACAATGTCAAAGTAAAACTTAGAACTAGAAGCTGATTTTTAGGCAACTCCAAGTCTAATTTCTGAACACTAATTACTTGGCAAGATCCAAAGTGGACTTGTATGGGACAAGTATAATACTTTCCATTTCATATCCCAAATAGGCCCTGTGTAAACTTACTAGATCTAAGCTGCATGGAAGCTAAATTCCAACTTTTGTCCAAGTTGAAGGCTATATACACAGAGTTAATATCCCACCATTTTGTGAATATTAGAAAGATAAGTTTCCTTCATGGCAACAAATTGTTATTCTTCAACTTTTACAAAAGTTGAAAGTTAGTATCTATTTTTTACCTCCAAAGTAATGAGTTGTATATCTTCTTCAATTTTATACACTATACGCATACGCACTCCGAAACAGAAAAAAAAATTGTGAAAAGTAGAGACTAATAGAATGCATTCCTAACTTTAAACATTTAAGCAAAAACATGCGGTCTACAATGCAGTGTACTGTAATGAAAAACTACAAAATGTGGTATGCAATTAATTGATGACGGTCTTATTCGTCGTTCTAATTGACTTAGCTGGATAAACCCTGTCATCTAGTCTTAGCCCTTAGGTTGGGTTGAAAAGGCCAGAGCAAAAGCAGCCCCAATATAATGCGTTGCATTTTGTCCTGCTGGCCTTTAGCTTTCTCACTTTACTCCAATTAAATTCCACCTTTCTATCATTCTATGGCTCCTTCCATGCACTTTCTTTCCCCCAAGTCTTCAGCACTATATATATGCCTCTCCATAGTCCACTCTAATCCAACCCACAAAAACTTGAGCTCTATCAATCTCTTTTAGCATCACTGAACTTCCCAAAATTAATTTCGTTGTTAAAAAACAACATGGTTTCTTCTGCTTCCAAACAAGTCTTTTGCTTTGTTCTGCTTGTCTCTCTGTTCCATTTTAGCTCAGCAGCTAGGAGCCTTCCTGAGACCAACTCAGATCAAACCCAACAGCCTATACTCTTCCAAAACCACAATGGCCCTCTTCTCACTGGCAAAATCTCCATCAATTTGATCTGGTATGGCAAATTCAAGCCTTCCCAGCGCGCAATTGTTTCGGATTTCATCACCTCTCTTTCCACTTCTTCTCCATCTATAAACCAACCATCAGTTGCTACATGGTGGAAATCCATAGAGAAATACTACCTCTCCAATGCCAAGAAAACCTCATCTGTTTCCCTCTCATTGGGTAACCAGATCCTCGATGAGAGCTACTCTCTGGGCAAGTCCTTATCTGTTGGAACACAGATCAAACAGTTGGCAGCCAAGGGTAGCCAGAGTAATGCCATCAATGTTGTTTTGACCTCATCAGATGTTCTGATTGATGGGTTTTGCTCTAGCAGATGTGGTACACATGGGTCTTCAAAGAGCTCTTTCATCAGAGGCAAGAGCTCCAAGTTTGCTTACATCTGGGTGGGAAACTCCGAGACCCAATGCCCGGGTCAATGTGCTTGGCCATTCCACCAACCTATCTATGGACCACAGACCACACCTTTGGTGGCACCCAACAACGATGTCGGTGTGGACGGTATGATCATCAATCTAGCTAGTCTTTTGGCTGGAACCGTGACCAACCCTTTTGGAAATGGGTTCTACCAGGGTCCCAAAGAGGCTCCATTAGAGGCTGCTTCGGCTTGTCCCGGTGTCTATGGGAAAGGAGCATATCCTGGTTATGCTGGAGACCTCTTGGTTGATGCTACAACTGGTGCTAGCTACAATGCAAATGGTTTGAGTGGGAAGAAGTACTTGCTTCCTGCTTTGTTTGATCCCTCAACCTCAACTTGTTCTACTCTTGTTTGAGACTACTTGGGAGTACTTATAGACTAATAGACTTATAGCACAGACCATGTAGTAAATACTGTCATTAGGGAGCTTAATACTTGAAATCTCTTTCTTTTTTATATTTCTTTTTGTATAATCAAAATAATAATACAAAGTTTCAACATGCATTATTGTATGATATAGGGATGAGACACTGAGATAGAAATGCAAAGACTAAATAATCATCTTAATCTGATTGCATCAATAGATTACCATACTAAGATCATGTTCAAATGAATTAAAAGCAAACCTGAGCATTAATCACATATTCGGCGTCTCCTTCAATCGAAAGTTCCACAAAATCTGCATCCAGAGCAAACCAAGCTCAGTCCTTATAGAAGGCAAAAACTTCAGTTGATTACTAACAGAATGTCTCCTCCAACCATTTCATTACCCTTTGCTAATTACATTTTCCAGTAGTCAACTACGCTTATATTTATTGTATTTGCTACTTGTTCATAGTAATGGAGTTGCTTAAGTTGAAATTTATAATTACCGGTAGCTTTTATTTTCCTTAATCAACTATAAATTTTTGCACCTATATAAAGGCATCTCTGATCGAGCGATGAACTGATACAAAAAAAGGAAGTTCATACACTAATATATGAAATTAATAGAGAAGTCTATCAAAATAGTGAAATGCATGCCATGATGTTATCATTGGATCTTGTAACTGAATCTCATTTACCATAGTGTCACTAGGTAACAATGTCGTTTAGCATTTGAACACTTGAGTGATGCATGTGTTTGGCTCCAGTTTTATTGTAGTTGGTCAACAATCTCTTTTCTTGTGTGGGCATGCCAACACCTTCGGGTGCAGTCGTCGAGGGTGTCTCTTGACCTGACTTCTGTCGAGCGATTGTAAACGAGGAGAACACCAACCTCGTCGCGGGATTCTTTCTGCCTCGTGCCGAGGACTTTGCTGCAATTTCTTCTAATCACACATAATTGATACTCAATGTTGTAGTTTGAGTAGAGCGAAATCATCGAGAAGTATTGAGATCTTGCTAAAGCACGACTTTAGCTTCGCTAGGTTGCGAGGCCATTACCCTTGCTTGGCTGGTTCTGTAACCGTTGTGGTCACGGTGCGACAGTCGCCTCCTCTGGAGACTGGGACTGGAGTGTGGTCACCTGTCACGGCCCGAATTTTAGAATAAAAATTCAAAATCCGAAACATGAAATTACTACAAACTCAAAATAATCATCCTCAAAATTTCTTTTCTTAACATCCTCACCACACGAAATAAAATCAAAACCGAATTTAGTCTCGGTTAATTATTACAACTCAAATCCAAAATGAACTGTAAAGCTCTAAATGAGCATACACCCCTCACAACTAAATGAAATAACAAAAACTGCTGTAACACCTAAGCAGCTCGGTCACCTCCCTGATTATCCTGACCTGTAGGAATATCCGCTACACCATTTGAATAGTGTATCGGGATTGCAACAACACAAAACCCGGTAAGCTTATGAAAGCTCGTATGAGTAAAAGGAAAGAACTATTGTTTAATTTAATTCATAATTATTCCCACACCCAACAATTTCCACATCCGCAAGTACTAATAATCTCAATCAAACACCAATTCAATATATCAAGACAAACCCAAACTCACATCTTTCTTCACAACCCTCAATATCGTATTTATAAAAATACGGTACTTGACAGACTAGAGCTCTAACTGAATCGTAGCCCGTCACTTGGCCTAGATTATGGCATCCGACATATTTATCATTATCGCATTTCATCAATATGTATACCTATATACATATTTAGAACGTCCGATAATTCCACATACTCAACCAATCGTATCCCATCATCCACCCAGGATTAGAGCCTCCGATTACCCCACACAGGTCACTACATCGACCATAAACTCATAAATGAGCACAACATATAATATCACATACTGAAATCAACCCAACCAAGATACACCATATTATTATGGAATTACACAATTGAAATACAATCAATTCATCGATTCAACTCAATCATATCATCACTCAACAATCCACTCATCAATATATATTTTCCACGTAAATATATATATACCTAATCATCCACTCAGGAATGACCACTAATACCATCTATAGTTCACACAAGTAAATCATGAAATTCATTTGTATAATGAAAAATTCATTTTACTTACCTATGGACCGTGGTGATTCAAGTCCATGAAATTTTAAAACAAATATTTAATCCGCAAATATTTTTCACACAATTACCAAAAATAATTAAATTTAAAACGCTCGGTTCGTAATATGAACCACGTGAGTTTTACTCACCTCGATACTCCCGCTGCGTCTTCAATACAAATATAATTAACGCCGAAATAGCCCACTCAAAAACAATCCGTCAATCACCTAATCAAATGTGATTCAAGTTTAGCCAATAATTCCAAAACATAATTGATCTACCATTTAACGGCCGGATTCTAATTTACAGTAAAATCCGACGAGCGGTTTCTCATGAATCGCTCCCCTAATTACCGTTTTGCGCATATACGAAGATCCAACGGTCGGATCTTCGCCCATGACCACACAAAGCCTCTGGGACATTCATATGATCATCATATCAAATTTACAAGTTCATCCGACGGTCCTAATTTCACAGATTAAAAATCTAACGATCGAAATCGATCGAAATCACAAAATTCATGACTAATTCATACGATATCGGAAAAATACGTATAATACGCCGAAATGATCGTATTGAAACATAGAATCATAAAATAGACAGAAACCAAATTTTAGAAGTCCAGAGGTGGCCGGAAAGGGCCGCCGGAGTTAGGGACAGAGCCGCCACCGACCACCACTAATGGTGTCGGGGCTGAGCTTGTCCCCTTCGTTTCATCATTCTGAGCAACTTTCATAACTAGCACAAGACCAAAAAATGACGGGAAGGGATCGAAAAGTACCAATTACAGTCGGCGGCCAGAAAATTTCCAGAAACCGGCGAGCTTGAAAACCGACGTGAAAACTGCAACCTCACACCTCGATCCCTTCTGGAAACTTGTTCAGAACTTCCTTGCGAACTCAACAAGCCAAGAATCACAAGAAACGATCGTGTATAGCTCGAGATATTGAGATCGAAAGTCGGTTTTTAGATCCGTACAGGGTCGAGCTCCGACGAACGTGAAACGTTCGACCCAGTTCCGGCCCTTCTTGGTGCTTGTAGAGGAAGTTGAGGCGAGTTCAATGAGCCAAGAATCAAGTGAAATTGTGGTCTGTAGCTCGAGATATCGAGATCGAACCGAAAACGAACCTTTTCGGTTCGGGCCGTGCCGCCGCCGCTGCAGGCCGCGCTGCCTTGTAAAACTACTTCTGGGAGCTTCAGGAGGTTGAGTCGATGTAGAGGAACCAGTTTCACCTGGTTTGGTGGTCGAAAACGCACGGGGCTTGTTTTGGTTTCTTTTCGGGTCCGACTATTTCGGACGGTTTCGCCGGAGCTGGAGGCCTTGCCGGTGGAAGCGACGGCGTCCAGGTGGTAGAGCAGCTCGAGACGAACGCCTGGGACTTGGTTTGAGGTCGAGAGGTGGTCTGTGGAGGGAGAACGATTATGGTGAACTTTGCTCTCTCTCTCGATCGCTTTCGGTCGAGGAACGGAGGTAGGAGACGATGAACAGTGCCCTCCGAAAATGGAAGGAGACCGGACCAAAATGGAAAGCTTCTGAAAATAGCTAGGGTTTTTTTCCTATTTATACAAGTTTCGGAAAATCTTCTAAATTCGATAACTAATTCAGAAAAAATCTATCTTTGTGTTCCGCACGTGTACGGACTCGTATCGATGAGCTCTACAACTTTCATAAAGGAAGTTTCTCCAAATTTTGTACGTACAAAAAGTCGATTTCTCAAACCGAGCATTTCGAGCTTTTCGTTAAAAATAATCGTTTCGAAACTTCGATAATTCTAAAAGTGAATTATTATCGAATAATATTCGTGAAATCGCATAATAGTCGTTCAACACAATTACTCGAATGTAAAATGAAAATTGCGGGTATTACATCACCGCTAAGAGAAAAAGGTTATTTGCTCCGGAAAGGCTTGGGTAATCATGGAGATTAGTTGATGAATTCGCCGTCCTTGTTTTCTCGTGCTAGCCTCGGATATAGGCTATTCTGTGAGTTCCCAATTCTCAGAAAAGTGCATAATATTCTATTCTCGACCAAGGGTATTTGATCTGCAGGAGCATTATCTTGGAATCATAATAAATATCGCAGATTAATTGTTAATTAATCTGGATATAGCTAAAATAGGAACAAATATGACTCCTCATTGGCCGCGGGCAGTTGGGATATAGTTGTTTAGTCTTATCCCCGCGAGCGCATCGCATTAATAGCGCACTAATATACTCATGATGCTATATTCCTGTTTTTTCTACAAAAGTGATCAGATCCCATAACACGCCTAACATCTTTCTTACCCTGCAAGCTAGGCTGTACTACACTCTCTGACATCCACGTTGGTGGAGAATACAATGATTACTCAACGTGGACTCCCGATCGGGGTCTCCACTGGGCCCCCGTGGGGGCTCCACGGGGATTCCGCCCGGATTCCCTCATTGGGCCTACTACTTGCTCTTATCTGGGCTGCTACATCGTCTCATATTGTATGTCATTCTTAGGATCCAACCAAAAGTACTTTTGGGCTCAAACAGCATGAACACAAAGTACTCCATGGGAATAAAGAATGCATAAAGAATTTAAACAAATTGTCACGCCCCTAATTTTGAATAATAAATTCAAATCCGAAACATGAATACAACTAAACAAATAACATTCTAAATTTTTTTCATAAACCAACATCTCACAAATCATAACATGAACCTCGTAGCAAACTATCTCTCGAGTCAATTATTACACTACCAACATAAATAAAATGTTATGCTTAAGTGAGTCTATAAAACACACCAAAATAGACTAAGTGTTGGTCACAACCCTGCTGCCCTACTCACCTCGCTCTCCACCCTGATTATACTGACATGCAGGATTATCCGCTATACCGTTTGAATAGTGTACCGGGATTGTAACAACACAAAACCCGGTAAACTTTCTGAAAGCTCGTGTGAGTAAATAAGAAAAGAACGGTTGATTTATTATATCACAAATCTTTTAACTCAAGTAAAACAATCCAAACACACACAACAACATTCATTCTCAATTTCACAACTATTCCAAGTAATGTCTCAACACTCGACCCCTCTCACCCACCAATTCGTGTTCACGATCACGAGTAACCCAACTCGCTGCTTTCATATCACATGAGGACAAACAAACTAGAGCTCTAGCTGAATCGTAATGTGTCACCTTGGCCTAGGTTCACGCTTACGATAAAATCACCACACTTCCTACGGTGGCATCTAACATTTAAAGGTCCCTCATACCCAAATGTTATCACAAGACCCGTTGGTCAAACATTTCAAGGTTCCACAGACCCAAATGTTATAGCAATCCTCACATATACGTCCTCACAATCCAATCAACAATTACAATACAAATTGTAATTTCATAATCATAATCTAAAACAATCACCATCATTATTATTTCATTCAATGTCATTTAACATAATAAATCATGGCAATTCTCAAAATCAATAACATATCATAGCTCCAGTTATCACAGTTGCACACACCTCAATGTCACACCATTCCATATATAATCACGTAAATATATATACGTAATCATCCACTCAAGAATGACCACTAATACCAATTATAGTTCACACGTAGTAAAACCAAGAAATTCATTTTTTTATATACTTTAAAATTCATTTTCTTAAAACCATTTTCTCACACATAACAATTAATTGTGTCATAAGGAAATTCGGTTCGTAAATAAACCATGTGAGATTTACTCACTTCTGGTCCCGCTGCGTCTTCTCAACAGCTTAAATATAGTTTACAATGGTCTGCCAACCCAAATCTGTCAATCACCTAACCAAATACGATAATTAATTTAGCGTACAATTCAAAAACGCACTTATATGAAGATCCAACGGTCGGATTTTCACTCATGACCACACAAGGTCATCGGGACAGTCCTACGATCATCATATCGATACTACAAGTCTATCGGTGGTCCAAACTTCCCGGATTACAAATCGAACGATCGAAATAAATCGAAATCGTAAAATTCATAACTAATTCATACGATATCCAAAATTCACATACTATATATCAAAATGATCGTATCGACATGTAGAATCTAAAAATGAGCAAAAACTGCTCTTGAGACCCCCGAAGGTGGCCGGAAAAGGCCGTCGGAGTTTATGGCAGAACCGCCGCCGACCACCAGCAATGGTGTCGGGGCCAGACTGCTCCCTTCATTTCATAATTTTGAGAAACTTTCATAACTAGCACAAAGTGAGAAAACAAGTGGAAGTAATTGAAAATACCAAAAATAGCCGTTTCGGTCGGAATTTCTGCAGTTTTCGATAGCTGCTCCGTTCACCGTCTTGCTGCGGGTCCGGTCCTTCTTGCCTCGTGTTCTACTCCTTGATACGAATTCAACAAGCTAAAGAACTCGAGTTTTGGTGGCCAGAGCTAAGAGAAATCTTGGTTGGAACTCAACTTGGCTGGAAATGGATAACTCGTTCCCGCCCCTGCTACCGGCCGTGCTGCTACGCAAGGCTGCCACTGGCAGCTGCGCAAGGCTGAGACGAAGCCGTAGGAATTGGTTTGGAGTCGTTTGGTAGCCGGAGGAGGGAGAAATAGATCGGTGAACCCTTACCTTGTTTTTTGGCCGACGGAAGAGGGGAGAGAGAGAGAGAGAGAGAGATGAACAATGTTTTAACAGTTTCCAAAATCGGATATTTCTGTTATTTTGGGATATTTCCCAAATAGTAACCTATATATACCCGAAATGGAAACTTTTCCAAACGCGATAACTTCCTCATACGAACTTCAATGCTTGCGTTCCGCATATGCACGAAGTCGTATCGATGAGCTCTACAACTTTCATGAAAGAATTTTTCTCAAATTCCGTACGTATAAAAAGTCAATTTTAGTAAACCCTAAATAACGTTAATTTTCAAAACTAAAATCATTCGAATCACACCCACAATTCATAATTCATATAATTAGACAAATATTGAATTACAAAATATTTAACTGAAATTTCGGTCTTCACACAAATTGTCTTTAGATTAAAGCTAGCTTTATCAAAGTAAAACAAAAAAAGTTCCATCTTCCTTGATAGGATCTAAGTTTTCTATTCTTGTTCTCAATTTGCTCCCTAAAATTGTCTGTCTCCAAATAACTAATGTCACCTCATCTTTTATTTAATTATTAAAGAAAAGTCTACATTTCTCCTAAAATGCATGCCCTTTTGCCCTCTCTTACATATTGTTCCTCAAACTTATTCCACTGGTGGTAGGTCCTAAAAACCACAATTCCTTGGAGCACGATCATTAGATCATGTATGTACAAGGAGAAAGGAAACACCATAAGGATTATAGTCTTTGATGTCCATCTGTGCTCCACATGCCGCATAACCGCCCATTTGCTAATAAACACACAATGGCCCGGAGCCATATATACCTTGAAGTACACCCGGCTAGCCTTGACAATGCACCTACTCCACATGGTGAGAGGTACTCGTGCTTGACATACACAAAACCGACCACTACCCACCCCACTATCCCGGCACGGAACTTTCCGACCCATCATAATACTCTCGATAGAAAATTAACTTGCCCAGGGTTCTTCTCCTCTAGGCTTTGCTAGCTTATTCATTTTCTTCAAGAGACTAATTGGAGATAGACCAGGAAGATACAAAGGAGAGTCGTGTCCTGACCACAAGGTTACCAAAACAAAAGCATTGAGCAAAGTCAAAACCAAAAACCTTCCCCGAAGAGGGCACCACCTCACTGCAATAACTTCATTCAAAATTGAAACCTTGGGCGGCAGGCGCTGAAATTAAACACACTCATTCACTGCCTCTATAACCCAGCTGTATGTCTGTAGCTAGGCCTCATCAAAAAGCCTGTGGATCAAGTGGGCCGATGGAGGCCTGTCCACCCGTGGGCTCAAAGCCCGCCCCGGCCCGTCAAAAAGCCCGCCTAAGTGGGTAGCGGGCCGGCCTTAGTTTAGGGGTTCAAAACTCGGCCCAGCCCGGCTTGTAAAAGCCCGTTAGGCCCGGCTTGTAAAAGCCCCCACAATATATATATATATATATATATATAACACAGAAAACTGTTGTGCAGAACATCTAACTTCACTGAATTACTAGAAACTGCTCGGATGGAATTAAGAGTTGTACCCTATATGCACGGAAATACCCATGTGTCTAGTTTCTGGAAAAATTTACGGTTTGCGATTCTGATTTTTCAAGAAGGAGTTATGGCAATTTAATTGAAGACAGTTCAGCTTGAACGAGAATCTGCAATATCTTTTACAAGTTCATGTCTATAACTGAACTTCGCTGAATTACTGGGAACTGATTAGATGGAATTAGGAGATGTACCATATATGCACGGAAAACCCCATGTCTCTAGTTTATGAGGAATTTTACGGTTTGCGATTCCGACTTTTCTAGAAGGAGTTATGACAATTTAAGTGAAAGCAATGCAGCTTGGACGAGAATCTTTGGTGTGCCATATCATCATTATTGAAGATCCAGGACTTTTAGACATGTTTATATATGTGTGTATGTGTTTATATATATATATATATATATATATATATATATATATATGTGTGTGTGTGTGTGTGTGTGTGTGTAGGTGTCTTTTGTGTAAGTGTGAATTTGTTGTAATTTGGCTTATGGTGAAATTGAAAGTTCTCATACTTCTATGTAGAATATATGCATATATATTCTGCATGTCATGACTACGATTGACCGATTCGATCGGATTCGAAAATATAATGAAATTAGCTAAATTTTTTACTACACTCATAATTTATTATAATAATTTCATCCAATGATCGGTTTTTTCATTTTATTTGAATTGATAGAGGTTGCTCTTTAGAGTGTATGATATATAATATAGGTTTATAAGAGTAACTAAGTTTGACTTGGGTGAAATTTTTACAACCACCATAAAACATTATAATCTCTCCATCGTTCGGTTGGTTTCTCCAAATTCATTTTCCACTTCATGTTTACTTTAGAATAAACCTCAACAATTTAAATGTAATGTATAAGTTATACAACTTTAGAATGCAAATTGGTATAGACCAACGTATTTATAATTAAATTTGAAATTTTTATCTTATGTCCACGCACATCCATTGATGAAATATTTAAAAATATGATTTAAAAAAATAAGCACGTTTCGTTGTTGTCAAGGCATCGGTCCAACCAAGAAAACATACAAGTGACTATGGTTGACCAATCCGATCAAGTTCGAAACTATGGTGAAATTGATTAAATTTTTAACCACACGCATAATTTATTGTAATAATCACATCCAACGGTTGATTTTCCCATTTTATTTGAACTGATAGTGGTTGCTCTTTAGAGTGTATGATATATAAATGTAGATTTATAAAAAAATTAGTGTCTTTAAATATTTATTATAAATAAATCCCGCAAGGCCCGGCCCAAAAAAACCCACAAGGCCCGCTTTATATTAATGGGCTTGGATAATTTGATTTACAATAAAGCTGCGTCCGGCCTGCCATTATTTAAAAATATAACAAAGCCCGACCCGACCCGTTAACTAGGCCTACCTGTATCACTTCTCAGACCTACCCTGGCTACCAGCATATCTATTATAAACATAATCCCGCTACCCCAGATGACATCACTAACCCAGTTACTAAGTCACTATCTAATACTTCACATTAATTTATATCCGGAGATTAGCTCATAGGGCCAGAGTATATCAATATATTACAAACAATCAGAGCAATCTATTCATTTTTTGCTCTGGAATTTCAATACCCTACAATTAGGGGTGGCTGAAAATGTCGAACCTCCCGAAACCAGTCGGAAACAGGCCGAACCGTCTCCATCGGCGCCGACGGAAGTGGTAGCCGGAGGTGTCGTACGGTAGTACCGTACCGGAACAACGTTTTCGGCTCGGTAGTGGTACAGCCAATTGCATAGGTTCGGTGATATCAAACCAGCCGAGATAGATATTTTTGGGTTTAATTCAGAAAATACTACCATCTTGCGCCTGCCAAGGATCGAACCTTGGCCACTCTCGCTACAAACTCGAGCCACTTACCACTAGGCCACTAGCTTGCATGTTAATGGTTGCACATAAATAAACAAATATACTTGAATTAGAAAATTAAACTCTTTCTTGTCTTCTACTTCGAGACAAGTATGCTTCTCTCTCTTCTTCATTCTTTCTCGGTCTCTTCCTCCTCTGTTTTTTCTCTTTCTGCACACACTCTCTCTCTCTCTCACATTTCTGACTATTGTTCTTCTCATATTCTTGTTCTTCTTCCTCCATTTTCTCATCATTTTTCTTCTTTTCTCTATTCTTCCACCTCTGTACTCTTCCTTCTTTCTGTTTCTTCTTCCTCCTCATACTGCAATCCTCTTCTCCTTCGCCGGATTTTATCTAAGCAGTCCTCCAAATTCCAACGATCGGAATTTTCAAATACCGGCCAAAACCAACAGTTGAAAGCGGCAACCGAATGCTCCGGTAATCGAAAGCTCCGACACGGCTACGGCAACACATTTGGCGAAACTGAAGAGTTTCGATCGGTATTCGGCTGAAGTCAAAAACGCTGGCAACCGTACCACGGCCGGCCCTACCTACAATATCATAAAATTGTCGCTAAAACAGTTGCGGATAAGCAAACAGCCATTTGGAGACTTAGAAATAGGCCTCATCAAAAAGCCCGCGGATCAAGTGGGCCGATGGAGGCCCGCCGGCCCGGAGGGCCAAAAGCCCGGCCCGGCCCGTCAAAAAACCCGCAAAAGCCCGCCTCGGTGGGCCGATGGAGGCCCCTAAAAAGCCCGGAAAAACCCTGCCCGGCCCGTCAAAAGCCCGCTAGACCCGGCCCGTAAAAGCCCGCCTAGGCCCGGCCCGTAAAAGCCCGTAAACTATTTTTTATATATTATATATATTTGTGTGTGTTTGTGAATATATATATATAGATATATATATTAATATATATGTGTATGTGTGTATGTTTATATATATATATATACACATATATATATATAATAGATATGTGTGTGTGCTTATATATATATATATATATATATATATATATATATATATAGATATATATATATATATAGAGATATATATATATGTGTGTGTGTGTGTGCACTGTGTGTGTTTATATATATATATATATATATATATATATATAGATGTGTGTATGTGTGTGTGGAAATTCTCATATTTTTATAGTAAATATGTGCATATATATTCTAAAAAACAAGTGACAACGGTTGATCAATTAGATCGGATTTGAAAATATGATAAAATTAGCTAATTTTTTTACCACACTCATAATTTGTTGTAATAATCACATCCAACGGTCGGTTTTTTCATTTTATTTGAATTTATAAAGGTTGCTCTTTGGAGTGTATGATATATAAATATAGGTTTATAATAGTAACTAAGTTTGACCTAGTTGATCGAATTCGAAACGAGAACTAAATTGATTGGATTTTTTACAGCCACTATAAAACATTACAATATCTCTATCGAACGGTTAGTTTCTCCAAATTCATCTTCCACTTCATGGTTGCTTTAGAATAGACATCAATAGTTTTAAATGCAATGTACAAGTCATATAACTTTAGGTGACAAATTGATATAGGGCAACGTCTTTGTAATAAAATTGAAATTTTTATCTTATGTACACGTACATCCATCGATAGGATATTTACAGATATGATGTGAAAAAATAAGCATGTTTTGCGGTTATCAAGCCATCGGTCAATCAAGAAAACATACAAGCGACTACGGTTGACCAATCCGATCGGGTTTGAAACTATGGTGAAATTGACTAAATTTTTAACCACACTTATAATTTATTATAATAATCACATCCAACGGTCGTTTTTCCCATTTTCTTTGAATTGATAGAGGTTGCTCTTTGGAGTGTGTGATATATAAATATAGGTTTATAAGAGTAACTAAGTTTGACCTAGTTGATCGAATTCGAAACGAGAACCAAATTGGCTTTATTTTTTACAACCACCATAAAATATTACAATCTCTCTATCAAACGGTTGGTTTTTCCAAATTCATTTTCCACTTCATGGTTGTTTTAGAATGAACCTCAACAATTTAAATGTAATGTATAAGTCATACAACTTTAAGAGGCAAGTTGGTATAGGTCAATGTATTTGTAATTAAAATTGAAATTTTTATCTTATATCCATGCACATCTATCAATGAAATATTTACAAACGTGATGTAAAAAAATAAGTAAGTTTTGCGGTCATCACGCCACCGGTCAATCAAGAAAGCATACAAGCCACTACGGTTGACCAATCCGATCGGGTTTAAAACTATGGTGAAATTGACTAAATTTTTAACCACAATCATAATTTATTGTAATAATCAAATCCAACGGTCGGTTTTCCCATTTTCTTTGAATTGATAGAGGTTACTCTTTGGAGTGTATGATATATAAATATAGGTTTATAATAGTAACTAAGTTTGACCTAGTTGATCGAATTCAAAACGAGAACTAAATTGGCTGGATTTCTTATAGCCACTATAAAACATTACAATCTCTCCATCGAACGGTTGGTTTCTCCAAATTCATCTTCCACTTCATGGTTGCTTTAGAATGGACATCAATAGTTTTAAATGCAATGTACAAGTCATATAACTTTAGGTGACAAATTGATATAGGGCAACGTCTTTGTAATAAAATTGAAATTTTTATCTTATGTACACGTACATATTTACAGATATGATGTGAAAAAATAAGCATGTTTTGCGGTTATCAAGCCATCGGTCAATCAAGAAAACATACAAGCGACTACGGTTGACCAATCCGATCGGGTTTGAAACTATGGTGAAATTGACTAAATTTTTAACCACACTCATAATTTATTATAATAATCACATCCAACGGTCGGTTTTCCCATTTTCTTTGAATTGATAGAGGTTGCTCTTTGGAGTGTGTGATATATAAATATAGGTTTATAAGAGTAACTAGGTTTGACCTAGTTGATCGAATTCGAAACGAAAACCAAATTAGCTGAATTTTTTACAACCACCATAAAATATTACAGTCTCTCCATCAAACGGTTGGTTTTTTCAAATTCATTTTCCACTGCATGTTTGCTTTAGAATGAACCTCAACAATTTAAATGCAATGTACAAGTCATACAACTTTAAGAGGCAAATTGGTATTGGTCAATGTATTTGTAATTAAAATTGAAATTTTTATCTTATGTCCACTCACATCCATCGATGAAATATTTACAAACGTGATGTAAAAAAATAAGCAATTTTTGCGGTTATCACGCCATCAGTCAACCAAGAAAACATGCAAGTGACTACGGTTGACTAATCCGATTGAGTTCGAAACTACGGTGAAATTGACTAAATTTTTAACCACACGTATAATATTGTAATAATCACATCCAACGGTCGGTTTTCTCATTTTCTTTGAATTTCTATATGTTGCTCTTTGGAGTGTATGATGTATCAATATAAATTTATAAAAAATTAGTGTCTTTAAAAATTTAATTATCAATAAATTAGTATCTATATATAAATATAGATTTTTTTTGTACAATATAGATCTATTATCTTTGGTTGTATTTGATCATTATCCAATGAATTTCCAAAGCTTGATTAAAAAAAAAAATATTTGTGTCTTTAAAAATTTATTTATAAATAAAGCCCGCAAAGCCCGGCCCGAAAAAACCCGCAAGGCCAAGCCCGGCCCGGCCCGGAAAAGCCCGCAAGGCCCGCTTTATATGGACGGGCTTGGATCCTTCGATTTTTAATAAAGCCCGGTCCGGCCCGGCCCGCCATTATTAAAAAATTTAGCAAGACCCGGCCCGGTCCTGCCCAAACCCGCAATGAATCGGCCCGGCCCGGCCCGTTGACGACCCCTACTTAGAAATAGATAATACTAATACTAGCAGGGTAATCTTAATCATGGCATATAAAAACAATAATGAAGAAAAAGTACCTGCTAACACAGAAAAGACGGCGCACAACTTTGTCTTTTTCATCCTTATTGGGATCGTCTCATTTGTCCTTATGCACTCGGCTGGCTAAACCCCGTCATCCTTAGTTTGGGTCGAAAAATCCAGAATAAAAGTAGCCCCAATTTAAAATGCAACGCGTTGTCATATGGCCTTTACCTCTCTCACTTCACTCTCTTCCATGCACTTTCTTTCGTTCAAGTCTTCAGCACTATAAATTGGCATCTTCATAGTTACTCTAATCCAACCTTGAGCTTCATACATTTTTAGTAGAATCACTAAGATTTCAATTCCCAAATCGATAGCTTTCTTACAGATGACCATGGCTACTTTTGCCTCCTCATATTTACTTCTACAACTAGTCTCGCTCATATTTTTGTTCAGCCATTTTAGCTCAGCAGCTAGGAGCCTTGCTGAGACCAGCTCAGACCAAACCCAGCAGCCTATACTATTCCAATGCACAATGGCCCTCTTCTCACTGGCAAAATATCCATCAATTTAATCTGGTATGGCAAATTCAAGCCCTCCCAGCGTGCAATTGTGTCCGATTTCATCACCTCACTTTCTTCTTCTTCTCCATCTGAAAATCAACCCTCTGTTGCTACATGGTTGAAATCCATAGAAAAATACTATTACCTCTCCAATGCCAAGAAAACCTCATCTCTTTCCCTCTAATTGGGTACCTAAATCCTCGATGAAAGCTACTCTCTGGGCAAGTTCCTACCTCTTGGAACACACATCAAACAGTTGGAGGCCACTGGTGGCCCGTGGCCAGAGTAATGCCATCAATGTTGTCTTGACCTCATCAGATGTCATTATTGATGGGTTTTGCTCTAACAAATGTGGCACACATGGGTATTCAAGAAGTTCTTTCCTTCGAGGCAAGAGCTCCAAATTCGCTTACATTTGGGTCCCAGAGTTAGCTTACATCTGGGTCGGAAACTCCGAGACCCAGTGCCCTGGTCAATGTGCTTGGCCATTCCATCAGCCAATTCATGGACCACAATCTCCAGCTTTGGTTGCACCCAACAACGATGTGGGTGTGGATGGCATGATCATAAACCTGGCTAGCCTTTTGGCTGGGACTGCGACCAACTCTTTTTTTTTTTTTTTGGCGAAATGTGACCAACCCTTTTGGAAATGGGTTCTATCAGAGTCCCAAAGAGGCTCCATTAGAGGCTGCTTCGGCTTTGTCCTGCTGTCTATGGGAATGGGGCACATCCCAGTTATGCTGGAGACCTATTGGTTGATGCTACAACTGGTGCTAGCTACAATGCCAACGGTTTTAATGGGAAAAAATACTTGCTCCCTGCTTTGTTCGATCCCTCAAACTCAACTTGTTCAACTCTTGTTTGACACTTCGCTGAGGGAAAATTAGACTAGAAGTTATGTAGGGAGTAGGGATTATTTCTGAAAGGGAAATCGTCCATACAGTATTTTGAAAGGGAAATCGTCCATACACGTTCAAAAAATATCAGAACAGTACCTGAGATTCTGACCCCGACAGAAGATCGGTACCTGGTGCCGTCACCTCGATTATAAAAACTGGCAGCTGGAATATTTATTTTGATCATTAAATGACCAATTTAACCTTTTTTTTCTTTTAATAACCATTTTTTTCTCTTATAATAAAAAAAGCTTCTCTCTCTCTTTTTTTTTTTTTTTTTACAGGAATGCCAAAGTGAAGGGGTCAGGAGGGTCATAGGTGGGAAGGGCTTAGGCGACGGCGGGAAGGTTCAAGTCGTGGTCGAGCACCAGCAATTTCAAGGCAGCGCAGCAACACAACAACACTCCAGCAGAGTCGATGAGCAGTCATCCATCAGCCACCATTACCATCACCGGAACATCACTCCAGCAGAGTCGCTCGAGAGGCGGTAGTGGCTGGCTTCGATAAGAGGCGGCTGAGGAATTGGAAAGCCATCATTCATTAGCCACCATCACCACCACCACAACCACACGACCCCATCCCCAAACTTTGTGATTCAAACAACACCCGTAACAAATTTCAACCCAAAACACCACCAAAGTGGTTAAAGGAAAACAACCTGAGAAGATTTCCATGTCGATCACTTTGATTTTCCGAAATCCAGAATAAACCAAGTCCTTGAGCAAGTCATTGGGTTTACTCCTTGGTCGGGTTTAAAGCTGGGTTCAACTCTGATTCAA